>JABWPP010000050.1:166538404-167210487 GCA_016920855.1 Puya raimondii
ACCTAACTGCAAATGGAGCACCCAAACAATAAGCAAAGCTCTTGAAGCACCATGATCTAAGCTTATTTGTTGAATAAAGTTATATCAAGTCTCTGAGCCGATGTTTGAGTACATTTCTTTCCTATTTTCAGGTGCTTTCAACGACTATTGCCCAGAATTTTTAGGAGAACTTATACTCTCAAAAAAAAAAAAATCACAGAACAAAGAATTCATCACTCAAACTAAGAAAGCAAATAACTAAAAGCCAATTTTGCAAAGTCTGACTTGTTCCCAATAATACGAGACTCAAACCTTTTTTTACAATTGTATTTTCAAAATATTCCGACAATTTGTTTGCAAAAACTTGTCCTGTAGCAAAGTTTGAATAGTACTTACATGCCTGTCAAATCTACCAGGTCGTGTCAATGCCGGATCAAGAATGTCTGGCAAATTTGTTGCGGCCATCACTATTATGCCCTGTATAGAAAATTAATGCACTTAAGAATGACATAGTGGCTTGCCTCAGGGTACTACAGTTATCAATATAATATACCTCATTCTGCTCAAATCCATCCATCTCAACGAGTAGTTGATGCAAGGTTTTCTTTGTATGCCCCTCCCATTGCTTTCTAGTGGAACCGACAGCATCTATTTCATCAATGAAAATGATGCAAGGCGCCTATGATGAGCACAAAAATATAGATAACATTGAGAACAAATAAGATAAATAAAATGATATGAATTAAAATTGTATCACAACAGGAGGATGAGCAGGAGCGTATGTTAACCTTCTTCTTAGCAGCCTGAAATAAGGACCTCACTCGTCGAGCACCGACGCCAACAAACCTAGCATAAAAGATCAAGTTGGACTCTCTAATTGTAAAAAAGGACAATGTACTCTCTACATTGAGATAATAAAAAAGACATAATTGCACATGAGTGAAACCTCATAAATTCCCCAGTAAACAGATATTCTTTTTATTTCCATAAAATTTCTAATCAAGGGGAGATTTAACTTAAAACCAATTGATTTGATTGGCAATCGATGCCTAGCAAATAGGCAAGAGCACACAGGATGCTGGCTAAGCAGCAAATGGATGACAAGTATTGTTAAGAGGGACCAATCAACATGCCAACTATTTGCAATTTGACAACAAACTGATAATATAGATTGTGCAATCCAAAATGGTAGCTTACATTTCCTCGAATTCTGAACCTGCTCGATAGAAGAAAGGCACCCCAGCTTCTCCAGCAATAGCCTGAAGCAACAAACTCAGCCCATCAGAAAAGTGAGTTTCCAGTTATAAACAACAAGCAATTCGCATTGGCCTTAGAAATTTAGAACATGTATATCAACACCAAATGTTGGCAATTTGGCATCTCGTGGCTGCTACCCAGCATGCAAGAAATACAAGATTCCCTAGTAATACCTAGAATGTCTGTCAAAACTTATCAATTAGAAGTGTTTTAATTCATTAAATCACATCCACAAAAATGCATGTACGTTATCTGGAATCATTCAATATCAACATGCAATTAGAGCAGCGGAAGGTTGAACAAAGTAGAGTATGTAGTATATTGGATAGAGACATAGTCTTTTGTCCTAAAAATTTCGAAACAATTTACTTCATCAACAGGCAACCAAATATCAAGTCGATATATCATAACAAAAAATTATTTACTAAATTGGTATAAGTACATTAGGTTGCACAGTGAAAGTGTATATTAGTGCTCAGGGAACCTTTTTCTCACGATAGAACACTTGATTTTCTATTATTTTAATAAGTTTAAGCGTCAAACTAACTAAAATACCTGTGCCTTAAATAGTGAAAGAAGAGTGAAATATCAAATTACATGGTAGATAAACTCGCCTTAGCAAGCAAAGTCTTCCCTGTTCCAGGTGCACCAGTCAAAAGAATTCCCTACAAAGCCATTATTTGTCAAGTTTATGAAGCAGTTCTAGAGACCTTACAAACAATAATCAAAATGATAGTTCGAACTAATTGAACTTTGGCATACCTTCGGTAGCTTTCCCCCGAGGCGAGTAAACTTTGATGGGTTTCTAAGATACTCCACTACTTCTTCGAGTTCTTTCTTTGCATCATCACAGCCTTTAACATCCTTAAATGTTTTGACATTCTATATACAGAAAGTCATGTAGAGCATCCATCAATGAAAAGTTTGAACAACAAACCTTTTTTCAGAGCTAAGCAACAAGAGGCAAGTAACTAAAGCAATATGCTGAACAACATGTCAACAAACTACTGTATATTGTTCAGGATATTGCTACTATTAAGTAAATGAAGCTTAAGCACATGAACAAACTATGAGTACACAAGAATGAAGAAAGTTGAACCTCATAAAAATAAATATTAAAAGAATAAACAGACATAAAAGAGCCATACTACCTTCTCTGGCATAATTTCTTTGTTCAACTCTTTTGGGGAATACGTAGCACCAGAACCAACACCAGAGGTCCCTATGCCACTCAAGCTGCCAACATATTTTTGGAGTGCAGCTGCCCCCATTACCCTGGCAATTATACAAAGAGCCACTAGTGAACCAGACAGAAAAATACAAGATCAGAAAAGCACCATTTCAGTTGAATTGACCAGTTTGAACTATCAAAAGAAGCTAAGCAGCAGATCTGATTTGTTAATAGAACTTAAAAGTTGCAGTTGATTTTCATATAGTTTGAAGAATAGAATAATGTGCATCATAGGAGCAGGAAAATATTTTTTTCAAAATATATAGTGATATATTGAAGACTCGAGATGCAATAATTCAGCATATAAGATCCACAGCATAAATACAGTGGAAAGGAAGTAAAAAATAATTTAGACCCGAGATGATAAAGAGCAAACTTCTATTTAGATACAAGATGTTAAAAGTGCTTGACGTAACAATGGCCAAACTTAAAAACGTACCACATCAGGCCAACAACAACTGTGAACAGGATTGTTGACAGGAGCTCCTGAGCAAACCTTGTTGACCTACTTGATGCTTTAGGATCAACCTGAAGCGAAAAAAACATGAGAAATAGAACAAGAAAAGACAGCAAAAAGGCTAAAGCACTTGATTGATACTACCTATATCTTCTAGCACTTTTCACATCAGAAACGATGTCATAACAGAACTTCTGCTATATACTTTAACTTACCATAACCACATGCAAGGGATGCTTCTCTGATATTCCAGGGTTCAGGAATAGCTCGTCCTCATTCCCAGACGCTCGTTGCTTCAACTCTTGCAACTACTGACAAAAAATTTAAATTTCCGGGAAAGTCAAAAGTTCGTAGCTGTAATAAGAAAATCATTAAAAATGAAAAATTGATAACAATTTACAGTTTCAAACAACTCCAGTAAAAAGGCAGAGAAAAAAAAAGAAATAGATTATCAGGAAAATGTTGAATTGGTCAGTGTTGGTAGTAAGATTATAAAATCCTAGAAAACTTTTGCACTTAACATTCAACTATTCAAGATCAGCAATGTAGCTTTCTCAAGGACGATCAGCAGATTATAGTCTAAAATTTATCAAAGATGCATCTATCATTGTTTACTCAATTTTCAACAAATGTAAGACACTTTTCAAGAAGAACAAAACAACAAAAGAAGCTAGAGGAAAATGGTCTTAAGAGCAAAAGAAATCATGCATATAACATAATGAAATAAAATCATCCATAGCCCAGTCAAAATTGATACATAGCATCATTAGAAAAATAATCAACTTTTAGATTTAATGAAAGCAACAAATGCTTAAGACAAGAAAGTAATTATGCATGATTCGCAATCTAATAACAAGGTGAGAATTATGAGTACCAAATTTGGGAGAGTAGAAGGTTTCCCTGACTGCTCGTCTGGAAGATATTCTGCTATAGCATTAGTCATAACAAGAGCTCGTAGATATTCTGCAACTCCTTTGCTGTCCACTGCATGGCTTCTTTGCTCAAAACGCCTAATTACAGACTCAGGACTGCCAAAAAAGAATTAGGGGCCGTTCATTAGTGTACCTAAAAGTTATCGCTTTTAGAGAAAGAAGAGCAGGTAGTAGTGGCATTAGTGGACAACCTCTAGCATGGGAAAACAACTTTTTAAATTCATAACGTATTCCAAAGAGAGTAGATATGAACATAGAACTTGAAAATTGATTAAAAGATTATTAATCAAAAGATTGGCTCTCTTTTTTCTTTTTCCCTTTGATGCTAGTATAATTAGATAGACCAGCATTTTCATTGAATAAAGAATTGAATTTACATCAAGTAGTACAAAGAGCAGGTTTTATGAAATGCGACAGGTAATTAGAGTGTGCAGACTTTTTAAGTATTGCAGAGCCAGCTCTGAGTATTACAAAGCTTGCCGGTATAATCAAAAGATTAGCTCTCTACAGTACTGATCCAGGTTCTTCTACCAGTTATCTCTTATATGATATTTTAGCAAGTTCCTTCCTTTTCCGATCGATCTTCGACAATTTGCAAGTCTTAGCAAGATTGGTGATGTCCTACAGCAAGGTGCTAAAGAAGGCCCTTGTATTCTCTAGTCTCTGCTCTCTGATTTTATCATTCTAGTAGTTGACCCATCTCTGTTCTGCTTGGACTCAGGTTTTCCCTAACTTGAAGGATCATCTAATGCCATAGATTCATAAAAATCCAACTTTGAATCAAGTTCAATTTCCTTCCACTAAAAAAGATCAAAACTTTCAAAGATTGCGACATCCGGCAAATAGAACTAACCAGGAACAGAGTTAGAAAACATGAAAATAAACAGAAATTTGACCAGCAAAAGGGATTGAACCTAGAAACCAAACCTGTGCTTATTGAGTTCCGCGAGAAGAGCGCTCTGCTTCGCGGCGTCTCTAGGGTTTGCATCGGCCTCCGCAATTAGCCGCTCCAACCTCTTCTCCTGCCTCCAAAACGGCCACCAGCTTAACCACTCCGACATCGCCAACGTATCGAGCCCCTTCCTCGCCGAAGCGAGCACCCCGACCAAAAACGCCACTACGGGCAACCTACTCTCCGCCCCCTTCCTCTCCCCCGCCGCACCATCCGATTCCGCCACGGACGACACCGCCCCATCCCCAACCCCCGCCGCGTCCTCCGCGGCCCCCGCCGCGCCATCTCCGCGGGAAAGGTCGGAGCTTCCGACGTCGCGGTACTCCACGAGCGGGTCCTCGCCGGGCGAGGCGGGCTCCCGGCCCGAATCCGCGGCCTCGGGGGGCAATGCGCGGACGCGGAGGCGGTGGCCGCGGCGGGGGCGGGGCCTCGGGAGGGGATCGACGGAGACGAAGGAGAAGGCGGCGGGCTTCGGGCGGCGGAGGAGCGGGACACACGGCGGCGACGGCCGGAAGAGGAGGAGGGAACCTTGGAGCGCGGACATGGCCGCGGCGGCGGCGGAGATCGAGGTGGGGAGGGTTCGTAGTAGCTCTCTCGGTCTCCGCCTCGCTCTCTCCGGAGAAGGGTTTGAGGGAGAAGAGGAGGAGAGGAGGAGAGAGCGAGGGTTTTGAGGTTAATAGCCACACGCGATGGGGGGCCTTATCTCGAGCGTTTTGGGTGTTTACCCTTAGTTTTAAGTATAAATGGTTTGACTCGTAAATTAAGGGAGCAGAGAAACGAAGAGAAGGGGAGAGAGATAGAGAGAGATTGTGGCGGCTTTAATTAATTAATTAATTAATTAATTAGTGTGTTAGCCCCGGGTGCAAGAAAAGTTGTATAGATACTTTGATTGCTGTGGCTGCAATTCGATAACTTGTCCTCTCTCCTTCGGATTTTTACCTTTTTCGGGTTTGAGTAGTCCAACGCACAAATGTAGTTTTGGATCCCAAAATATGAAAATATTTTTTTACAATGCAAATTCTAAATTAGGCCTTAATTCTCTTTATTAACTAAAATAAAAAATAAAAAAAAAAGTGTTGGAGATTTTATCTCATCCCACAGGACCCTTACCGCTTCAAACTAAAAATCTGAATAACAAACTGTAAAGATTCGATCCGCTAACAATAATAACTTATTGGATCAAAACTATCGGCCCAAAATGCTTAAGCCCACTTATTATTATTAGCATGTGAGGTCTCATATATTCTAATCAGAAAATCAGTTTTTCATCTGATGTGGGACTATTGGTGATCCTGACGTCCTCGTTGGTGTAGCACTTTGCCCCGTATAATATTTAGCTCTCACACTTCCTCGTTGCTGGTATTCCGCTCTGATATCAATTGTAACAACCCGACCCGCTAGCAATAATAATTTATTGAGCCAAAACCACAGGCCCAAAATACTTAAACTCAGTTATTATTATTAGCGTGTGTGGCCTCATATATTCTAATCAGAATCAGTTTTTCATCCGATATGTGACTATTGAGGCGTTACACAAACAAATCTTGCTTATTATGAGTTGTACAATATTTGTAACTTGCTCTCTGAGCAAATAATGTGATATAGTTAATTAGGTCGAGTTGAACTGCCATCATCTTGGATTTGAAATCAATCCAACCAAACCATTATACTAATTAAGATTAAATTGGGTCCAACCTAATCTGTTAATCAAATTGTGTTTGGTCGACTCACATCAAACTCAACAACATTCCACTGATAATACAATTAGTACATCAAAAAATGGAAATAAATTTTACATCCTGTCTATCTGTCTATCCATCCAATATCAGTAATTTTACACTAATCTTATAACTTTTTTTAATATTCAAAATTCGAAAGAAATATTGAGTCGTCAACTGAGTGGATGTAAAATTTACATTCTACTTTTGATTTAAGTGAAGGAGCTATCTTATTATCCAAGAGTCTGGTAAAGGTAGATACCATCTAGCGGAGTTAACATCAACCCATGAATATAATTTACAGATCAACTTAGACAAAATGTTCCTCTCCGCAATTAAAACTCAAATGTAAGATACGGAAATCGCCACAATTCCAAAACACCAAGAGCTCAGCTGCAGCCTACATATCATGTCCTTCATTACTCGCCGGCGACAGGGAACAGCGTCCTAATTAACCGAAACCGCTCTTGCCTCCTCGCCCGGCCGCTGCCTTCTGCTCTCCTCCCAGTTCAGCGGGACTCGACCTTCCCTGTCTCGGCTGAGCCTCTCCTGCGCCCCGCCGCGGAGCTTCTCCAGCCTCAGTCCATCTGCTTGCTGCATCTCAAACACTTTCAGTACATTGCATAGTCCTCCGACGAAGAACAGCAGGCTCCCAAACAGACACAACCATGCCCAGCTCTTTGCCTACACGTAGTCGGTAGTAAGCTTAGTAACCGTCGTCTGGCTCAGTTTCTGAAACAACTTCAGTAACATCAAATAGAGCATCTGAAGATCATGCGTTAAGTAGGAAGTTAAAGTTAACTTTTAAAGCTTGTCTCTGCAGAAACCCTGGTGGCGAGTAACAAGGTTTTGACCGCTTGAATAGCCGTGGAAGCTTACCATAATCTCGGACTCTGGATGAGGCGAGCCGGAGACGTACTGCCGATTGAAGAAGCCGCCAACCAAGAAGAGCAAGCTACCCATGAGGAATGGGAGGTTTACGCTTGATTGCAGGATCTGGGTGCGGCCGTCGGCTCTCTCGTAAACCTGGCACGCGTTGAGGATCGAACCCACGAGCCATAACAGCGGCCCGGCAATCAGTGCGTTCAATGCATGCTTTTCCAACCTATAACTGTATCCCCTGTTTTCCTGCAGCATTATTTTCATAATATAAACTACCATTTGGTTAGAATAAAGCACATCGGCACCCAAATTATGCGTTTGAGGGCATATCTATGTATCTTGGTCTCAAACACTATCCAAATCATACCGACCGTCCCTAGCGCAAGTGTCAAAGGACTTAGTGGTTGATACCCGAGGTCCCGAGTTCGAATTCTAGTTGATTCACATTTTCAGCTAAGTTTATTTTCAAAAGAAATAAACAAAGCGGGTAGCGTGCTACCTTTCTCTCTAAAAAAAATACTATCCAAATCATATATCTTTGGTTAAGACTATTGCGAAATTGTCCCCTAACACACAGAATTATGTTGAACAAGGTAGCTAGGATTTATCAGGGCACTTGGATTATGGAATTCAGATTTTGCTGAAGAAGTGATTATTGGATATTAAAATTCTCGTCATGGTCCATCAAGATCATTCCGCAACTCGCTAATCAACCATTCTCTCATTTGATATTGTTGCATTGTACCTGTGTGCCTTATTTATTTATTTGGTTAAAAAATATCTAATTTATCTGAATTATAGACCATTTTGAATTGGTTACCAACCTTTTAAAATTTTAAAGTATACTATTCAATCTTTCAATTTACTTAATTTGAGTTTATTAATAGCACTTTGACTTTAAAAATTTAATACGTTATTTATCTCCATAAATTTAATTAATATATTTTATATAGTTCTCACAACTATAAATTTATTAAAATAAATAATTAGTTTAAACACTAAAGTCAAAGTATTATTAACCGGCTCAAATCAAATAAATTGAAAGATTGAATAGTAAGACCAAGAATTTTAAATATCAATCTATAATTCAGATAAGTTCTATATATTTTTACTCTTTGTTTTCCTAAAAATCCGAAAGCTTCTACAACTTTATCCAGAGTGCCTCTCCTAAGATTTAAACATATGTCTCCCCCACCCAACCCTTACTAAATTGATCATTTTAGTAAATATAGTATCACAACCAATTCTAAATTGCCCGGGTCTCAATTTCCATGACGCCATTGACACTTGTATATATCGTGTTACGAGGAGCGCATAAACAGAAACAACAAAAGAAGGCAATTGTAAAATAGACAAATCACAGAAAACAGTAACGTAAAATGAACACAAGTGGCAAAGAACTTGGTGGTTGGTACCCGAGGTCCCGAATTCGAATCCTAGTTGATTCACATTTCCAGCCAAGTTTATTTCTATACGAAATAAACGAAACGGGTAGCGTGCTACCTTTCTCTCAAAAAAAAAAAAATGAACACAATAATTTACGTTAAAAATTCTTTGCAGAAAAAAAAATTACGGAGGAGAGAGGAAAGAACTTTACTATACAGAAAAAAGAATGCAATGCTTCTGAGTACGATCAATCGAAAAAAAAAATCTTAATGAGTTTTGCAATGCTTCTGAGTACGATCAATCGAAAAAAAAAATCTTAATGAGTTTCAGATTCGATCCGTAACGCATGGGCTCTGCCTTCCGCACCCTCCGTCCGATGTCAGTGATTGGCTATGGGCTCGGGCCCTCCGCTACCCACCACATACATCTATTTTTCTTTCATAAATTTGTTTTTCAATTTTATCGCAATATCAAATTATCGACGAGTCAGAGGTTCAAAACTGAAATTGATTATTAAATTTCGAGGCACATCTAACATATTTTCGTATCAATATTTTGGCCAGCACTGAAATTGTGTCTAGGATTTGAGTACTTGAGCGACGACCGAAATGCACGCACCTGACTCAGTAGTAGCAGCACTCCAACGAAGCTAAGGACCGATCCCAAGAAGCACACCGCCGGCACCGCAAACTCGACGAGCCCCAGCTGCGCGTCGAAGCGCACGAGCCCGACGCGGCAGTCGATGCCGGCGGCGTGCGCGGCGAGGTCGTGCGCGCTCGCCGCCGCCGCGATCGCCAGCGCTACGAGCGCCACCACGAGCCCGAACTCACTGCTTCTGCTCCGCGGGCCAGCAGCGGGGAGCTGCGCGGCGAAGCCGGCGAGAAGCAGCAGGGAGGCGAAGACGTAGACGCCCGCGTTTATGTACTCCCAGCGGTTGCGCGCGCCGCGGGGCCCGTACGCGCGGTTCTCCCGCGCCGTGACGAGCTTCACCATGTATATGTGTTTGAATAATGAATTACAAATAGCTCAGTTAGATAGAGAGGAGAGCACAGGTAAGAATATGTAGAAAGCGGTGGTGCTGGTGTGGAATGAGAGAAGCGTGAATAGGATTGAGGTAATGGACACGTGGGTTGTTGCATGGGATCATGTGAAGGGCAATTGCGTGACACGCATGCATGTATCATGTATGGGTGGAACTGTAGGAGGGGATTTGTCCCTGTGTGCCTCGAATTTTACTTTTATTTTTACCAATATTAATTAATATTTGCTAGTAGTTATATTTATGTTTTTTAAAAACTTTTTAATTGCATATGTATCCTTACATGCATGGCAATCTAATTGTATTATTTATTCCTCAAAATTCTTCTAAATTTGCGTAGTTTTTAAATATATTTATCCCTAATTAACTTTTTTCCTACAAATTTATTAATTATTTTTATTATTAAATAATATATTTTTTATTATATTGAATATTATTTATTTTTTTAGTAATTTTTTAAATTTTTTTTCATTTTATATGAATTCTAAATTATAAAGAAGTTTCTCGAAAGACTATTTTTTATAAGGTCTCAACAGTCCAAATGGCAATAATTTAACGACTAACCAGCATTAGTCACCTAGCAACGATAAATTCAGATATTTTAGAATTTTAGAGAAATAAGTTTGATAATTAAAAATTTATAGAAATAAATTTATAATTTGATGGCTCATAAATCGAAGTTTTGATTTTGCTCCTAGTTTCAACCAATGCTACATGTCCATCTAAAAATAGGTATAAATTTTACATATTTTATTAAAAAATTAGCTTTTCCATATTAGTTTTATTATATTTTTATTTTTTAATGCCAAGAATTTAAAATAACTGTTTAAACTTTTGCTAAAGTGAGAAAAGCACTGTTCAAAAATCATTTTATTAAATAGTGCTATACTGCTATATTGTTTTAGTAATATTTTAGTGTAAAAATCTCTCTTTATATTATATTTCGGATCCGGGTTCATCCGACCCGACCCATACTATAGTCAACACCAACACCGAACTCGAATCAGCGTCTACGGCTTTCACCTCGATCGGCGCTCCCCTCTCCTTCGCCCGGTATCCAAATGCCGACGCGGCGGCGCGACCGCCGCAACCCGCCCGGTCCATCCGAACCGGCCCGCCCGAACCGGCCGGCTCAGACCCCACCCACCGCCGCATCAAAACCGCGCCTCCTCTTCTTCCTCCTCCTCCTCCTCCTCCTCCTCCTGCTCCTGGTCTTCGTATCGCTACTCGCCGTGCACCGCTCCAATCGCGGCTCGCCGAACGCCGGTGCACCCGCACGCTCGGTCTACGAGAGGGGCCTCGTCAAAGCCGATGTTGCGTTCCGAGAAATCCTCGCCGTCCGTTCCATCCTTCTCTATTCTCTTCCTCACTATATATGATCGATACTTATATCTCCTTTAAAATCCGCGACGTGTACTTAATTTATACAGGAGAATGCTAGGGTTTCGGAGAACCGATCTCGCCGCCACTTCCCGAATCCCGTCTTGGCCTACGTTACTCCCTGGTGTGTTCTTCGTATCGCGATTTTTGGAGTATTTTTGTGTAATTTTTCTATGTATTTCCCCCAATTTTACAATTCCTAGCAACGGGATTAGATAGAGGTTGCGTTTCTCGCTTTTTGGAGAATCTGAAACGAGCTTTCAATTTGGAGCTTTTTGCTTCTAATTGCAGCTTAAAGCTGTTTGTTTCTAACAGGATTTGCTTTACTCATGGTTATTTAGCGGATGAATTAGTTGAATTATCTTGCGTATTTTGATTTTGTGTCGGATTTATTAGTTGCATTTGAATGCTCGGTGTAACGAGGTAAATGATAATCATATATATTCATGATGATTATGCAGTTATCAGCTGAGTTACTTTTGCGATCTCTCAAAATTTTTATATGGTTTGCTTGTAGTTGGTGTTATTTCTGGATGTATTAATGTATAAAAAGTATGTAATGCAGGAATTCCAAAGGATATGAAATGGCGAAGCTATTTACTTCCAAGTTCACGCATCTGTCGCCTGTGTGGTATGATCTGAAAAGGTATGAAGAACATTTCTTGTCGAATAACCAATTGGAGTTATTTCGCCAAACTGTGTGTATCGCGTATTCTTTTAGACTAATACCCTGCTGCTGCTGCTGCTTCTTAGTGAAGGGAAGAACCTAGTTCTCGAAGGACGGCATAATGCTGACGTAGCATGGCTATCAGATCTTCGAAAGAACGGGAATTCTCTGGTATATCATTATCATCCATTTCCGATTGTTACTGGAACTTGTTAAGTCGTTTCTTTGAATACATTATTGTTAATTTAATGATGTTTCGAGTCTCTTTATGTGGTACGTAAGTACGTTGGCACTTAATTTTGGAAAAACAACAAGGAGATTAGTGATTGAATGCATATTTTTGCAATCTGTTGATAAATATATCGTCTAGAAATCAATGACCGTTTGTACTTGTATTTATAATTTGATGGTAGTAGTAATAACCGAGCAAACTAGATTTTTGTTCTGGCGAACTTTATATATGTCTAGTAGGTGGTCCCTAGAGTTGTCCTAGAAGCATTTCCCGTGGAGATACTCTTGAAGAAGAAGCGGTGGAGTAAGGCAATCAATTTAATTGTCGATGAATGCAAGTAAGTCCTTTTTTTTTTTTTTTTTTTTTTTTTTTTTTTTACCAAGTATTGATGTTACTTTTTAACTTAACATCTTCTTGTGAATTCATAGGGAAATGGGATATGATGGTATTGTGCTGGAATCCTGGTCAAGGTGGGCAGTCTACGGTGTTCTAAATGACCCAGAGTTGCGGAATATGGTAATTTCATTATTCACTAATGTTTAAGTAGCTAGTTAATGATTTGAAATGTTAAAGTCGCATGGACTATGGTATGGTTATCTGGTGGCTTTTTATTTCCTTTAATACAATGTATCGATAAAGAGTGGACATTGTTATGCCTGAATGAGTTGAGTAGTTCCAGCTGATATGCAGTTCGTTCTCTTAGTCGATAATAGTTGTATGTTTCACAGACGTTGCGAGTATCTAGAAACCCTATGATTTGGGATTGTACCCATCGATTTGGAATGCATAGTATCATGTTTGCATTTGAATACACTTCTAAATTCCATTCACGATAAAATGTTTCTCAGCTGTTAACATGTTATATTATTAAGATTCTTTCACAGCCTCACCAGTAGTATGTTAAAGTTGTCGAAGTTTTGTTATCTACATGTTCATTTTTCCATTAAGTGTCAACTGTAAGTTACCAGCACTATTCTTATGTTTCAGAAAGAGAATTTTGCTCCATGTAACATTCCTAATTGCTTAGCATCTTCATGTTATCACTTCCCCAACTTTTGGTAGATAATTTTATCTCTCTTATTTCATTTATATATGTGGATTAATAAGCTAGTATAACTGCCTATGCTCCGTAATATATTTTTCTCGTCCTTTCATCTTATACAAATCATTAAACTAATTTCCTCTTGTTCTGGTGAAAATAGGGGCTACAATTCATTAATCAGTTAGGGGAGGCTCTTCATTCAGTCAACTCGAAGTCAAATCTCAACCATCATTTAGAATTGATTTATGTCATCCCACCCTCACATTCTGAAAAGCTCAGTTATCATGATTTTGGTCCACAAGATCTTCAGCAGCTAGGTACTGCTGTGGACGGCTTTTCTCTTATGACCTATGACTTCTCAGGGCCGCAAAATCCCGGTCCAAATGCTCCTTTGAAGTGGATACGTGCTTCTCTCGAAATGCTTCTCGGTGGTGCTGACTCTGAACATGCTCCCAAGATATTCCTTGGTATCAACTTCTATGGCAATGACTTCGTTCTCTCTGGAGGTAAATGTTTGCTATTTTGGCCTGAGAATAGATTTTGAAAATGTAATAGTTGTTCCTTCAGAAACATGTGTTGCAGTGAGAAAAGGACAATCACATGAAATTCAACAAGATTAGTTTTGACCAGAAAACCTTTTTCTCTCCTTTTCTTTCTTTTCTATGAATTTTCCTCTCTAGAAACGTAAAAGACAAATCCCAGGCGCGAAAATTTCTTTTTCTATGCCAGTTTCTTTAATAGAGTGGGCACAAAAATTTGGATTGATCGATTTACGACTGTTAATCTTATATCCGGCATGTTTGACTTGAATGCAAGTGAATAATACATTCTACATTAAATGATCTGACTTCTGTTGGTTCCTTCACTATTCTGTGGCACTCAATACTGCTTGTATCTGTAATTATTCATTTCGTGACCAACTGTGACAACGATAAAAACTTGGAAGCCTATTCGGAGCATATTTAATTGATGTTCCAACAGGGAAGAAAGCAATCGCCTTATAAATACATGAAAAGAGAACCTTTACTTGCTTCAGTGAATTTATCATTATGAATTGCCGAATGGTTTCAGGTGGAGGAGCTATCACCGGGAGGGACTACATCTCATTGCTGGAGAAGCACAAACCAACGCTGCAGTGGGAGGAGAAAAGTTCAGAGCACTTCTTCGTATACTCACTCGACAACGTGAAGCATGCCGTGTTTTATCCATCACTGATGTCTATTTCCTTGCGGTTGGATGAAGCGCGAGCGTGGGGAGCAGGTCTCTCGATTTGGGAAATCGGGCAGGGCTTGGATTACTTCTTTGATCTTCTCTGAGCTTCTCACTTTTTCATTAGGGAGTTTTGTTCGCAGAAACTGTAACTTAATCATTAGTAATCATTTTGTTTTGACTGTTGATATGTCTTCTATTTATTACCTAATAGTCCTAATTAAGTTGTGTAAATTGTGCAGCAAAATAGCTTTTCAAAATTTGTATTTATCATTGGCTATTAGGTTGGGTTTTTTTTTTTTTTTTTTTTCCTTCTTTCTGTGAAAGATAGATACCTTGATGCTTGGCTATTTGCTACTTACTAGCCCATAATGTTTCATGGTGGTCTCCTATTTTGGAGTTTTTGATTGTAGGTGCTTAAGTATCATGAATGGAAATTTGAGAATATGTACTTGTTAATCCTGTTCTTCTTATTTCCTTTTCTTATTATATTAAATTTGAACGGAAAAAAATAAAGATTTTTTACAAGAGCAATGCTACAGGATATACTTTCAAGTGAGGTGTTCATTTTACATTCATTTTATTTCAAAGCCATTAATATTTTAATTATCACATCAATTTTTATCTTTACTAAAAATTATCTGAATTTTTATCGATCCTATGATGGGATTGCACAAAGAAGTATTTTCTTTTTTAGAAAAATGTAGGTCGGTTTTCAAAACACGTCCCCTTCATTTCACATTACTAACGCGCACATTCTCACTTACTGGAGAACAAATACGCAAATAATATTTCTCGAGGGACTAATATGCAAAATCCTCTGAAAATATCCACAGGGGTTTTGGTCCCCAAAACCTCTATTTCCCGTGCCGAGAACACAAAAAAAGAGCTCAACCCCAATCTCCTCCTCCTCTTCAAAGTTCAAACACGTTCGCTTCATGGTATGTTCCTCTCCCCTTCTCTAATCAAATTTATATATTTCTTTCCCCTTTTAATCTACTAAAATTTTTGCTTAATACCACCAATTTGTTTTCCTCCAATTAAACCATTTTCATGGATCCAAAACTCCTCTCTCTCCCAAGAACACCATCTCCAACCCCTTTCCCCCTTTTCCTCTCTTACCCAAATTCCTCTTACATCAATCTCCGCAACCCAACCTTATCCTCAAAAACCCATCTTTCACTTTCCCTCACAGCCCCAAAAAAGTCATCTTTTTGGGGAAAAACCCTTCCTTTCCATGGGAAGAAGCCACTGTTCCTCCTGCAGAAGAAGAAGACCCATTTGCCCTTTCACCCAGTATCAGCTGTTGTGAAGAGGAGAAAGGAGGCCCCTTTTGATAATGTCATACAAAGGGATAAGAAACTGAAGCTGGTGTTGAAGATTAGGAACATACTTGTGAACCAACCTGATAGGATTATGAGTTTGAGGGAGTTGGGAAGGTATAGGAGAGACCTCGGGCTCACGCGGAAACGCCGATTTATCGCTTTACTGAAGCGGTTTCCGGCCGTTTTCGATATAGTGGAGGAGGGCGTCTACTCGCTGAAGTTTAGGCTCACCCCCGAGGCGGAGCGGATTTATCTCGAGGAATTGCGGGCGAAGAATGAGATGGAACAGTTGCTGGTCGTGAAGCTGCGGAAGTTCCTGATGATGTCCTTCGATAAGCGGATTCTTATCGAAAAGATTGCCCATTTGAAGACGGATCTCGGTCTCCCTCCCGAGTTTAGGAACACTATATGCGAAAGATACCCTCAATACTTCAAGGTGGTTTCGACCGACCGTGGCCCCGCGTTGGAGTTAACTCACTGGGATCCTGAGCTAGCAATCTCGGCTGCCGAGGTGGCGGCGGAGGAGAATAGGATTAGAGACATTGAGGAGAGAGATTTGATCATAGATAGGCCTCCTAGATTCAATAGAGTGAAGCTTCCTCGAGGTCTAAATGTCTCCAAGGGAGAAATGAGGAGGATTTTGCAATTCAAGGAAATGCCGTACATATCCCCGTACTCGGACTTCTCC
Source organism: Puya raimondii (assembly GCA_016920855.1). Lineage (NCBI taxonomy): Eukaryota > Viridiplantae > Streptophyta > Magnoliopsida > Poales > Bromeliaceae > Puya > Puya raimondii. The sequence goes on from JABWPP010000050.1 coordinate 166,554,781, forward strand.
GAGTTGAGGTCGGGTACCCCTCAGAAGGAAAAACATGCTTGCGCGGTCGTTCACGAGATGCTTAGCCTTACTCTTGAGAAGAAGACGCTTGTTGATCACCTCACGCACTTTAGGGAAGAGTTTCGGTTCTCGCAGCAGGTGCGAGGAATGCTGATAAGGCACCCTGACATGTTCTACGTGTCTTTGAAAGGGGACAGGGATTCGGTGTTTCTACGCGAGGCTTATAAGGACTCTCAGCTCATTGAGAAGGATAAGTTGTTGCTGTTGAAGGAGAAGCTGCGTGCGCTTGTCGCTGTCCCGCGATTTCGGGGAAGGGGCGCGGGAAAGAGTGATGAAAAGGATAAAGACGGTGAGGCACTGGAAGGACGAGATGGTGAAGAAGATGAAGAAGATGATGGCGAGCATGATGATGAGGAGGAGGAGGAGGAATGGTCAGATATCGATGATTCGTTGCTGAATGTCTCGGGAAGCGAATTAGAGAATGCTGATGAGGATTATGATGGAGAAGGTGATTGGAGTGATGATGACGACGACGGTGATGAAAAGGAAGAATCTCCACCAGATTTTCATGATGGCGAGAGCATAAATTTTCAAGAAAGCAAACCGCATAGGAGTAGTGTCTCAAAACCTACTGATGACAAAGTGCTTGTTCCCATGTTTCCGGACGGTAGGCCGAGGGACAGGTGGTGAAAAATTTAGTTGTGTTGACTGATCGAAGCCTTTGCTGCAGAGTAGAAAAGGGACAATGCTGAGTTTGTTCTTTCGCGTAATGCTTCAATCATAGGCGCATGCAAGACTAAACTGTCCGTTGAAATATTTAAAACGAGACAAGAAATTGAACAAATCGAGAACTTTCGACATTTCAGGAATCTGTATCTTTGCTTGTGGGTAGGAGTTGTATTCTTTTCACAGTGCAAACAAATTATGGACTTCTTTTTGTTGTCTTTTACATATACTATTGTGGTTCTTCCTTTTAAGGGCTTTTATGTAGCTTTTTTCTCTTGCATAACTTTTCAAATATTTAGACAGTACTGCCATGCTTGATACTCTCTATATTCTCACCTAACATTGCTTTAGGGTATGTTAAGCTTTGTGTCCATTAATTTTTTGTTTTTCGCATCGCAGATGGTATTTTGTTTTGTGGATCAGGTAATATACTGTGCTTGAGAAAATAGGTAATCAATCCTTAATTCTCTTATCGCACGAACCTTGAAAAATGAGTTAACTTTGCATCAATCATCTGATAGTTTCTTTATAGAGATAACTACACTCTATTATGTCAAACAATGTTTTCTTCATTTTATGAATCATGTTAGATGAATGAGGAAGGATTTCTTTAAAAAAAAGTGCTTTATCTCCTGCTGTTTGATCCACTGTGGGCCGAATTTCATTCTTACTGCATCAAATTCTAGTGAATTTTTCTGAAGGTATGAATGCAGCAAACTCACATTTCAGATGACACCATATGTAGACTATGTGAAGATAGTTGAAGCTCATATATGAACTGAGTACTTACTAAATGCAGATGAATATTTTCTAATTCACAGATTAACCAGCTTTATACACTATAGTACAAACAAAGTTACACTTGAGGTCTACAAATTTACTCTTATCTCAGAGTAAAATTTGCATGTGATCAATTGTGACTATGATACAAGAATCCTGTAAAATGTTTAGTGTGGAGATATACAGAACAAAAAGCTACAACAACTGCAAATTAAAGAGGCGCAAATACAATGTGTCCAAAAATCAAACATATCTACGGAGGTAGTCGACCCGAACGGGATGTTTGAGCTTCATAAGTGCTTTTAGTTCATGCTTTCGGACCATCTCTCTCGAAATATTGAGGTTCCCTGCAATCTCTCCCAAAGTTCTGTTGCCTTTGCCGTCGAGTCCATATCTTTGTCTTATAACCAGACTTTCTTTAGGTTTAAGTGAATCTAGCTGCAGAAAAACATCAGTCAGTAAGAGAACTTGCAAGCATCAATATCAACTACTGTTTGCAGTAAATATTCATGAAAATACAAAGTGCATGTTAGTCATTAATATACATGAATAGCTATAACTGGCTACAAGTTGAGCCACATAAAAGCAAAATGAGATGCAAAATTCAGTTGCATAAGCGAATTCGCATGCAAATCCAAATGAACCATATAATGAAAATTCTGCTACTATTTCTTGAGAAGAATATTGTTTCAGTAATTTGTTTATCTCGACATTTACCACATCATCAAGAGCAAGTCGAAGAAGTGCCGCATGTCGACGTTTATCGCCGCCGATACCATCAATGTCGGTTATCCCCTTGATGAACTCTTCTTGTGTCACAACATGCCTGGAGTTAAGGGATATGACTGGTTTTGAGGCCTTAATGATATCATTGTATCTCTCTGGTGATACCCCTACTCTCTCAATTATTTCTTCCTCTGTTGGTGACCTCTCAAGTTCAAATGACAACTCTAGTTTGGCCTTCTGGATCTCTTGTCTAATCTGCAATGTCCAGATAAGTGATTATTATACCAGGCTCAGGTTCTTAACCATTCTGAAGTGCACAATTATTCAAGAATCTCACCAATTTAATGCAACTTTAAAAAGTTTCTTAACCAGAATTAGTTCAAATACAGAGAGAATCAAGAAGGAAATCATAAACATCACGTGGAAGTAAGAGGGCCTACAAAATAATAGATTGCAGCGACTAAAATCACCTTGAGGATGACTGTAACTAGTTGATTACAAAATTTTACGATGAAGAAAAGGAAACCAGCAGGAAAAAGCCCGAAAATGGCAAACTTATATTTTCATGTTAAATAGAAAAGGCAAGATATTTTTTTTTCTCCAATTACATAGTTAGTCCCTGACACTCACCTAGCTAATGATTTCCATATATTACACTAATACACCAATCAAAACGCCAACAGTGAAAATTATTACACACAACTCCAATCAGCTCTAATAGGCTATCCGAGTATGCAGCAGCATAGATTAAAAACCCAAATGCTCAAACACAGAAGTTGCATAAAAGAATTGTAGAATCTCTTATTCTTTTTTTTTTTCCCTAGGAGATGAAGAATCTTGAAATTCTCAGTGTTTATTCTTAGAAAGTAAGAAGGAAGCTCATACCGACTCGATTCCAAAAGGAACCTTGGTGAAGCTCGAGAGGGTCATCGACCGTGTAATGGAATGACGGATCCAGAAGAGGCCATATGTGGATAGACGGAAGCCGCGCTTCTGTTCAAATCGATCGATGGCTGTTATCAGACCCTTTACACCGGCTTGGCAGAGGTCTTGGAACTTCCGGCCACTTGCGATCTCCGGAAAGTATTTGTTGATGACAAACAACACTAACCGAAGATTATGCTGCAAAATGTCCGACAGAACATAATCGGTCTTCAACTCGTGGCAATTAAATAGATTAACTTAATTTGAAAAATAAAAGGAAGCATCATGCTGAGAAAATTAACTTTGGCGTATGTACATTCAGAGAACATTAATGAGCAACAATAGAAATGTAAACCATCAAAAACTTTAAACTAAAATTGCACATTGTTCTAGTTAAAAACTATTTATGCACGGCAAAATAATTGCGTATAATTAGAAAATTGATAGTTAGAGATGGACCAGTTATGAATACCTTTATTAGCTTGTTTCTTGCCGCTCGACCAACCTCCACAACTTGTCTCAACTGCGAAACCCTCGTGTTCATTGCCGCTGCCATTTCACCGTCAGTCGGCTCCCTGAGCAGATCTTTGTGCAAGCTCTCCTTCATCTCGTAAATTACCTATGTTTTAACGGTAAAAGAGATATCAAACAGTAAATAATTTGCAAATAAGCAGTTAAAAGTGGTTTTTCAGATTGCGAGATTGTCAAATGAAGCTATAAACTACTTGAGAGTGATCTCATTATCAACAAAAAGCAACAATGCTGGTTTTAGTTTCAACAACACAATTCTGAAGCCTAGTAGATGTGTTAAAGCTAATATTGTTCATTTTGCGTAACATGATATCAGAGCCAGTACTAAGCACCATTAGTCCCCGACGACATCCGTCATCTAATCGATTACATTCATATCCTTTGCCTCCCCTATCAATGCAAATGGCATATATAGTCCATCTGATCACCGCCATGCATGTAAGCAGAGATGTTAACACTGTTCAACCAAAAAGCAAAGGGAGAAGAGAAAAATAAGAACGAGGAAGCTCACCTTCATCGGCTGCATCAGCTCGAACAGCCTCGAATGCTCCGCCGAACCGAGCACCGGCGGTATCCTCATCCTCCTCCAGTCCAAGCGCGCCAAATCCGTCGACGCCGAGTTGTCCCTCACCAGCTTCTCCACATCCCCACCGAGCTTCCTCCTTTCACCCTCCCCTTTCCCCCTCCTCAGCGCCACCCTCTTCTCGAGGCTCAGCCTCTTCGCCCTCCTCCGCCTACTCCTCACCACGCCCGCGTCCCCGTCGCCCCCGCCGAAGCGCTCCTCGTCGGAGACCTCGGCGGGGCTCAGCTTGTAGATGTTCTCGAGCGCCGCGGCCACCTCGTCGTAGTCCAACTCCCGGGCGCAGGGCTCGGCGCGGGGAGGAGCAGGAGCAGGAGCAGGAGCAGGAGCAGGAGCGGGAGCGGCGCGGGGGACGGCGTTTGCTCTGTTCGGGGGCGGGGAGGCCAGCGTCGAACACCTGGTGGGCCGGTTCGAGCCGAGCGCCGAGAAGAAGAAGAGCGCCCCGGAGCGGAGGGAGGAGGAGGCGGCGCCGGCGCCGCCGAGCGGCGCCGGGGGAGCCGCGGAGGCCGCTCCCATGCCGCGCGCGCGCGCGAATCTCGGAGCAGAGGGGTTTGCGGTGGACGGTGGGGATCGCGTGGCCGCCGCGCGCTCCGACGTTGAGAGCTCGCGTAGCAGTAGGGGAATGGAAGATCGTAAGAGGGGAGTAAATGGCTACCACAAGCTCGTCGTGGGGCCCGTTCGGATCGGACGGGTTGAGATGTGCTTTAAAGGATGGATCGAACGGTCGAGGATTTAGACAACGTGGGCATGGGGGGTCGGAGAGATATAATTTAGGGGGGAGAAAAGGTCACCCGCGGATGGCGTTGGCGACACGTGGATGACTCTGATTAGTCGAGCGATATTTCTCGGATCCACGTGTGGGGCCCATTACAGGTAGATGATAAAATTGTTCTCCCCGGCTTTTTTCTCTTCTTTTTTTTTTTTTTCAGAGAGAGAAATGTGGCATAGATGTATTAAAGCAAACACTGAGGCCTCTAGCTAGAGAGAGAGCCAAAGAGTGATATGATATAATTAATGTGGGAGCAATAGAGAGGATCTAAAGTACAACTTGTAACATTCACAAAGGAATCTATGAAATAGACAGAGAATCAAATGGAACCAAGTATTAGAAGTGGTGGAGTCTATACACAAGAGATCAATAGACCATGGTCAGAGATGAGATTGTACAAGGGTGGACACTTAGGAGTGTAAAACAGGCCGAGTTGCCACCGGTCCGGTCCGGTCCGGCCCGGCTCCTAACAAGCCTATGGCCCGACGCCGCATAGCTCATGCCTAATGTGCCATCTGTGCTGTGTTGTGCTGAGTCTTGCTGATCCACGACCCCGCACGGCACGACCCATCTGAACCGTGCCTAATGGGCCAACCTATCTTCTTCTTTTTTTGAGAAAAAGGTAGCACGCTACCTGCTTCATTCATTGGAATTATGAGTTAACCTACATGGGTGAGACAACTAGAGCCTCAAAGGCAATATATATATATATATATATATATATATATAGAATTAGGCTGGAATACTATCAATAGCACCAAGGGCTTGGTGCTATTAGTTTTTTAGCCCTTGGATTGAGAAATGTACGGTTAGGATGATGTGGGCCCCCTAGGGTTGAGTGGGTGGTTGGTTGAATAGTATAATCTAACGGGTAAAAATAATTAAAGAGTTAAATCTAGCGGTGGAAAACTCGATAGCACCAAGCCCTTGGTGCTTTCGATAGTATCCCAACCGGACTCTATATATATATATATATATATATATATATAGAGTCCGGCTACTATCCTCTTAAGAGGATAGAAGTCTTTGTCCTATCAAATTTTTAACCGTTAGATCTAACTTTTAATCATTTTCAACCGTTAGATTATACTATTCAACCAACCACCCACTCAACCCTAGGGGGCCCACCATCAACCTAACCGTAACCACTTTCATCCTAGCCGCACATCTTTTCATCCGAACGGTAGAAAACTTAGGAGGACGAAGGCTCCTATCCTCCTAAAAGGATAGTAGCTGGATTTTATATATATATATATATAGAGTAAGGTTGTGCTACTATTAATAGCACCAGGGGCTTTGTGCTAGTGATTTTTTAGCCACAGATCCATCTCGAGATTCGTGCGGGGCCAAAGTGTTCTCTCCCTCTCTCTCCTCCTGTGTCTCTCTCTCTCTCTCATCCCTCCCGTGTCTCTCTCTCTCCTCCCGTTAAAAAATTAAGTGTAAAATAAAAAATAAAAGATTTGATTTAAAAATATTAAAAAAAAATGTAAAGCCTTCTCTGCAAGAAGTTTAAGCTGTGCGGATATTAAAAAAATCACTAACTAAATTGCGAATTTCAGTAATCAGGCGTGTAAGCATGATTCATAAAATACACATAGAAGGCATTGTGAATCATTGACCATTAATACCTCTTTATCCAAAAGTTTATCAATAACCAGCTTAATTGATGGGGCACAGTTTTAGATCGTGCCAATTTGGGTGTCACGTGAGGTTCCCATCAAAAATTAAAAATTAAAAAAATAAAAAAGAGTTAAAAATAGTAAGGTGCTCTTAATCAACGAATAAACTGGGGACATAGTTTCTACCCGATGAACACTCAACGCGTTTACCGCTTTAGAAATTCACATAAAAATGTGTAAATTTTTAAACAAGCTGCAACTTTAAAGCGTTACATAATTGTGTCATCGAGATTTTCCCCATTGTAACATACAAAAAAAAAAAAACAAAATATTTATTACTTCGCGACCAATCATAACGAAACTTGAGCTCACAGTAAGCATCAGAGTTCCAAATAGTTAAATAATATAAAAAAAAAAAATTATATATAAAAAAAAAGTAAATGAGAAGATAGGTCCGTGAAGTACAAAGTAAAGAATATTTTACTCTAATGTGACAACAATTGTTATTTTTTAAAACCAAACGTTTCTAATACAAATAGTAAAATATTTGATGGTTGAAAATTGAGATTTTAAGTACGAAGTCTAATTTTTTTATATTTTTAACTAAATTTATTTTTTTTAAAAATATGAACAAGTGAACACGTACCATATATTATTTTTCTCTAAATAAATATTATTTTTTTAAAATTTTAAATATTTAAAATAAGATTTTTAAGAATTCAGCTACTATCTTTTTAGGAGGACGAAGACCTTCGTCCTCCCAAATCGTTTTAGATGATAGAAATTTTGAATTGATGATCGGAACTGTTAAAGTTGATTTAGAGTGTTTAAAACGTCTAGAAACTAAATTTTATAAATTTTAAAAATCGTTATCAAGTCTATCGAAAAGTCGAAAAATGAACGGTCAAAAATTAATAACCTTTTGAAAATAGATGTTAGGCTTTCTCAATTCATGATCGGAATTATCAAATGTTATCTAAATAATGTGAAATTTTTTTTATAAAAAATTTAAACGGTTTGGATTGCTCTGTACCGTTAAACAAGCAAACTGCTCATATAAGCCGTCAAAACTGTCGATTTTGTGATCATTTGATCATTATGTAAATAATTTTTTAAATTTATAAAATTTAGTTTATAGAGGCTTTAAATACTTTAGATCAATTTTAACGATTTCGATCATCAATTCGAAATCTCTATCATCTAAAACGATTAAGGAGAATGAAAGCCTCCGTCCTTCTAAATAAATAGTAACTAAACTAATATTTTTAATATTTATATTCAATACAACCAACGATTTTCATGGCATGATTTTTGGGCGCGCATGATCACATCAGTGTGGAACTACTCAAAAGTTTATCAACGTTTTCTTTTTAAATTTTTGAATAGATTTAATTTTTTTAAAAAAAAACTATCTCTACACTCTAGTTTTAGTGTGCACTCTGCTAACGATTTAAAAATCTGTTTCACGATATTTATATTAATAAAAAATTTTGATAAACTTAGTGTGAAGTTACTAAACTTTAAGCCCCCGTTTGGTTCAAGAATTAGGGGGGGGATAAGGGGTTATCCCCCCCCTTATTCCCAAACATAAAAAAAAAACAGTGGGGTTTGCTAACCCCACCTTAACGGGTTATCCTAGGATAACCCGTTAAGGGGTGGGGTTAGCAAACCCCACCCCACCCCTGGAATTGGGGCTTATTCCCGCATCCCCTCGCATTGAGCACTGTAGCTCCGCCTTTGTTGACCGAGGGCATTCGCACTGTAGCTTTTTCCCTTTCCTCTTCTTCGCGGAGCGTTGCCGAAACCCTACACTGTTCCTCTTCGCGGAGCGAAGCCGAAACCCTACACTGTTCCTCTTCCTTTTCCCTTTCCTCTTCTTCGCGGAGCTTTGCCGAAACCCTACACTGTTCCTCTTCGCGGAGCGTAGCCGAAACCCTACACTGTTCCTCTTCCACTCTTCCTCCGCTGAGGGCGATAATCGCCGATTTCCTTCCTCAGGCGACGCGATCCGGCCGATCTGTGGGTTTCTGAGTGGATGTCTCTCGAATTCGGCCTTATCCCCGCATCCCCGAGGCAAAGCTACTGTAGTTACGCCATTTTTCTTCGCGGAGCTTTGTTAATAATTTTTTCGGTCTTGTATTATGTGAGTGTTGAATTAATTTAATTTTATAGTGAAACGAACTTGTACTTTGAATCGTATTATTATTTTCAAACAAATTGCGACTTAATTTTTTGTCTTTTCATGTGAGTCTTAACCATCTTGTCATAACTATAATTATCTGCCAATTGTTTTCATATATAGCTAACGATTTTGTAAACAAATTGTGTAAAGTATTTTGTAATATGAACGCAAGAATTTACGATAGGCAAAAAAAAAATATTTAAATAGATTTTTGTAACATTTTGATAATTTGAACGTCAAAAAAGAATAGTAAAAGATTATATTGGTAACAAATTATGCTAAAATTAATTTAAATTTGAACCCCCCAAATAATAGCAATCATCTAAATTTAATTGAAAAAAATAAAAGCTCTTATTTACATACATATACTGTGAGGGGTATTTTCGTCATTTTATCTATATAACCACCCACTATCTTTCTTATTCCACTTACTCCAACCAAACACTATTTTGCTTATACCTGACTAAACCCAATTCTCAACCAAACACTATTTTGCTTATACCTGGAATAAACTCAATTCTCATCCAAACGCAAAATTAATCTATTCCAGGCTTAACCCCAAATTTAACCCTATCCCTGGAATAACTAGTTCTTACTTAACCCCGAACCAAACGAAGCCTAAGGTAGCGTTTGGATCGGGAATAAGGGGGATAAGGAGTTATACCCTCTTTTATATTTAATCGTAAATTTTTTATTCGAGAATAGTAATTCTTAAGTATCTAAAATAAGCTGGTATAACTATTCCCATCTATACCTTCATTTTCTATATATAACTATCCATTATTTTTTTATTTTATATTATCTATCTAAACGCTATTTTTCTTATCCTCGGGAACAACTTAATTTTTATCCAAATGTTATTTTTCTTATCCTCACACTTATACTTATTTCTGAAATAGTTAATTTTGATTTATATCCGAACTAAACGAAGCATTAAATGAGTAGAATATAAAATTCATACTCTAATTTTAGATGTAAAAAATAGTGCATGCACGTTAGTGACCGATGCATTAACTCCTCAAATAGAAAAGTGCAATTCTTACTCTCTTCTTCTTTACAAATAGCCCCACAGTTTCTCCTCGCGTCTCATTTGAGGACGCACGGAGCCATGAACACGGCGAATGCGAAGCTCGGTTGTGCCCTCGCCATGGTTTTGGGCTCGGCGCTTCTCGTCGCCTTCTCCCACTCCGACGCCTCCGAAGCCGAGATCGCGAGATCCGTAGCTGGGAATTATAAGTTGAAGAGAGGTGCATGCGCCATTAACTATTTACCTTCGTTTATTTATTTATTTATTTATTTTTGACTCTTTAAGATACATATTGTGCGAAATAAGCTTTTGCTTTTAGACCCCTGGATTAAATTTCGAAGCAAAACAGTTTTTTTTTTTTGAATTTTTCTTTTCCTTTTCTTTTTCTTTTTTCTCTTTTTAGGAAGGGCGACTCAATGTAGTGTAGTTTATTTTTATTTTATCACTCTATAGTTTAAAAAATTTTATTTAACTATTTTGGAATTTTACTAATTTTTGTTTTACCCTCCTGTGGTTCAAAAAAATTATATTTTATCATCCTATAATTATTAAAAAAAATTAATCTGCTATCCTATTTGATAGTAAATTTTTTTAGATAAAAATAGAAATAACATCATAGAATAGTTAAGTTAAATGTATATTTTTAAATCATAGAATGATAAAGTAAAAATAAGGTAAACTATTTGAGAACAAATTAAAATTTATCTTTAAAGAAGCTTAGACCTTATTTGGCATCATTACCGTTATATTTTTTAAAACAATAATTATTTAAAATTTGATATACAGGTAAAAATATGGCTGGTTAATTAGTTTACAATATATTCCGGCCAAGTAATAAATAATAGCTTTGTAAAGAGGTATTCGGCAAATTTTTATTTATCTCTCTTTTAACATGTCTTAGTTACAATCGTATGAAACGTGATGCAGAGCAATGCGATCTCTTTGCCGGGGAATGGATCCCGAACCCTTCGGGGCCAGCTTACACGAATGCGAGTTGCAAATTGATCGAATTTACTCGAGATTGTTTGACAAACGGGCGACCCGATACAGGTTACCTCTACTGGAGGTGGAAACCATTTGGTTGCGAATTACCCAAATTTGATGCAGGAAAATTCTTGGATTTAATGCGAAATAAAGCTTGGGCGTTTGTAGGTGATTCGCTTCTTGAGAACCAAACAGGGTCACTGATTTGCCTTCTCTCTAAGGTGCTGCATTAATTCTCGTATATCCTATCTTAAACCTTATACTATATTTAATTACATCCTCGCATTATTTAATAAAAGTCACATGATACTATCTAAACTTATATATGCATCCTTTGTCGTAAATTTATTATATGATCTATAGTTACAACTCGTGAAGCTATTTGTAATTAATATGGGACAGTATGCAGAGTCTTATATGCGATTGACATATTAGTATTAATAATTGAACTTAAATATTTTAAGGCCGATTGTTTAGGCCGAATAAATTATTATTTACTCTACTTCGACTTCAATTTTAAAACTTTATTCTCAAATTCTGTGTATTTATTTCATACCTTTTTTTTCCTTCTACTTAACTAATAATTAGTCCAAACCCTGAAACCTTTCTACTTTGACCCCATGCTTCACAGGAGTTACTTAGCTTTTTCTACTAAATATGGACTTTTTAAAAAATACTAGTACCCAAATTTGTCTATTAAAATTATATGAAAATATTGAATAGAAAAGCCTAATGAATGAACTCCTTGGAGAGTGAGCAAAGTCGCAGGCTAAATTTTTTTATTAGAACATGCATGTTCGTTCCCTAGTAATATAAAAATTCCAGATCCATTCAATTGTCTTTCCCTATGCTTTTTGGAACTCTACCCCGTTACCTAACAAAATCCCTACTTTGTATTGCGTACCCATAACTATATGGAAATTGAAAGTGAGTCATCTAAATTACCACATAGACAGGGACGAACCGGGCCGTGGGCCGTGTCGTGCTGTGGCCCGGGAAAGTCAGGATCGAGCTGTAGGCCTGGCCCATCACGGCCCAGCACGGCCCAGCATGCCTGCCGTGGTCGCCAGGCCAGAAATGGGCCGGCTGGGGGCGGCCGAGCACGGCCCTAAATCCCTGTACTCCTATATGAAATCTATGTCTCTTTATGCGTGCTTAGGTCATCTTTTTCGTTTGGGCAGGTAATATAATTTATCTGATCTCTACTGTGCACATGGTCGGTGATCATTTACTAATTCTGTTGCATATATTGATCTCCAGGTCGAAGAAGCTGTACAAATTTACCGCGAAGCGATTGCATTTACAATCTGGTACTTCCCTTCTTACAACTTCACCGTCACAAATATATGGACTCCTTTTCTGCTCAAGGCAGATTACGGAGGAATGGATCACACCATGCTGCACCTCGACACGCTCGACGCGAAATGGACTAACAATTATCATAAATACGACTACGTAGTGATTTCCGGCGGAATGTGGTTCCAGAGAACGGCCACATTCCTGGAGAACAATGCGACTGTGGGGTGCCACAACTGCGCTGCTGCAGGACAGAACTCGACCGAATACGGGGGCGACTTCTCGTACCGAAAAGCCCTCCGGTTGGCCTTCAGCTTCATGCTCAGCTCGGACCACAAGCCGCTCGTTCTCTTCCGGACGTGGAACATGGAACACTATGAGTTCGGCAGCGACGGCATCATGGTTTGCAACCGCACCGTGCCGTACAGAGCCGGGGAGTACGACGGGCGCCCGACGGATCATCTAATGCGGGGTGTGGAGGTCGAGGAGTTCCGGAGGGCCGCCGCGAGGAGCGGGGCGTGGATTCGGCTGCTCGACACGTTCCGGCTCTCGGTTTTGAGGCCGGACGGGCATCTGGGACTGTACTGGTTGGTCGACCGCGACCCGGGCGACAAGACTATGAATGATTGCACGCATTGGTGCTTGCCCGGGGTCGTAGAAACCTGGAATGATATAGCTATGGAGATTGTCATGAACGAAGGAGAGTTCAGGTATTCGTCATGAAATGTTGATCATATATATATATTTTTTGGAAGAAAGACAGTATGTTACCCACTTCGTTTATTTTTTTTAGAAATAAATTTAGCTGAAAATATGAAGCAAATAGGCTTCAAACTTGGGACCTCGAGTATCAACTGCTAAGCTCTTTGCCACTTGCGCTAGCTGAAAATGTTGATCTTGTTGTTTGTGTTCTAGAACTGTTTTATCCATTTTATGCGCGCGCTAAACGCTGCGAGTTTTTAACATTGCTCAATCTTTTTTTCCAATAAATATTAGCTGTACTGCTGTTTTGATTTATAACTAATCAGTTTAATTGAACTTCTCTTGTAAGTTGGATTTCTTTAGTGATTGGATAATATCATATGAAACAAAATAATATAAATGTCAAAATATACAAAATTAATTATAAGTCGAGCCAAACCAAATAAATAAAAATATATACATAAAATTTCTTATAGGAGCGGTTTCTGTTATGCAATCTCATGTGGACGCAATGTAAAAATTATGCTGGAGAAAATATAGCAGTGATGAAAAAAGTCTTTTTTGTAATAGATATTTTATATATCTGAGTTTACTGTAGAGAATAAGACCGTGTTTGAAAATCAGAATAATTTATACAGTATAAAATTTTTCAAACAATGAAGTTCTAAATCAAATAACAAGGATTACAAGGATTTAAAATCCTAAAATTTCAATTCCATTTGGAAACGAACTTCATCGTCCATCCGAATTTTCGATTCATTTTTAACAGTCAATCTCCTATTAAAAGCACACTTTAAAAAGTTCCTCAGCCATTCCTAATCTTAAAGCACAAAATTAAATTAAGCTGGAGCCGAATCCAGTTTATCTCATTCGTCGTGAGCTAGAGTACCGGTACTAACATAGGAGTTCCAAAACTTCATAAGCTCCAGCATATGACATGTACCGGTACTCACAAAAGAGTATCGGTACTCCTCCGGCAGCTTAGCCGGTAACAATTTCGAATTTTGAGGAACTTCTGTCTGTATACCAACTTGTTGAAGTTTCGAAATTTGACATCCACTAATTTCAAAATCCCGACATTTCACCGTTGATATCGATCTGCAACATGGTTTCTCATAATCCAACAATAGGTACACGCCCTGAATCCTAGAAAAATAATAATTAATAAAAGTACCCAAAAAAAATTTCATGCTCAATAATTTGGTCCAAATAGCAGTAGTAAACGGATAAGTAGGAAACCAAGTGAAAAAGCAATACTTTGAAATGTTCAAACATTCTCTCTCTCTATCTCTTTCTTTCTTTATGGTTCATATCCTTTTTTGATTGGGATGCTGACTCGGTCTTGTAATTAAAAAAAAGCATACAATATTCAACTTGATTGGAGCCCTGAAAGGGAGCATAGTCATTGGTGAACAACACATGCATGTACCAAAAACACAACCAAGTCATGTGCCAATTTATTTATTATTTATTTAATTAATTAAATACCATCCCCACTTTTCCAAGCTATGAGGTCCCAGTAATTATTGTTTGATAATATGGTGAACAAAAGGAGACAATAAAACAATAAAATATATAATTAAAAAAAGAACAACCTCATCCAGTGTCTTAGAATGTTTAATTTTCAGATAAATATTTTACCTAGGATGTCAAATTTTAGTCAGGGAAACGAATCAGAATTAGTTCTAATTTTTTTTTTATTTTTAAAAGAAGATTCATAGCTAGTGAAAACAGGCAAAAAGTTCTATGGTTGATATCCGAGATTCAAAGTTTAAAATCCAATTTATTCATATTTTTAACTAAATTTATTTTAAAAAAAATTAAACGAAACAAATAGTATGCTATATTTCTCTAAAAACAAAACACACTTACCTAAGTGTGTTTTAATATAAATAATAACAATAACAATAATAATAATAAGCATTATGTAGAGTATTAGGATAGTTTTTATAATGGAAAAATGTCTACATGGTACACAAAAAGAAGATTTTCTCCTAATTATACCCGATTATATTTTCTCCCACAAAAAAGAAAAAGAAAAAGAAAAGGAAAAAGAAAAAGAAAAAGAAAAAGAAAATGACAATAAACATAAATGTGTACCCTTTCCACACGTTTGTAGAAAGTAATGTGTACTCCTAAAAGCCTCTCCAACATGTTTCCCACAAGCGAGAAGGAAAGCAACAAGGAAAGTTTGTGTAAAATATCATGGGGCCGGGTAAGCTTCAATTTGTTCTTGGGTGATTTAGTATATTTTTACTTCATTATAATCTAGTTTGAAAAATTACATTAATTTTTCTGTAATATTATTTTATTTTACAGCAGAATTTATCATTAACAGATAATAAGTTATATTTTTGCAGACCACAGGGTGATACAACATAATATTTTTTTATTATTACTAAAAAATATAAAACTTATTTGAATTATGAATTATTTTGATTCGGCTACACGGCCTTTCAAAATTTTGATATTACTATTCAACCTTTCAATTTGTTTGATTTGAGACGGTCAACGACATCGTGACTTCAAATTTTAAGCTAATTGCTTACTTTAATGAATTTATAATTATAATTTTTTTATAAAATATAATAATTAAACCTGTAAAGATAAATGAAGCATTCAAATTTTAAAGTCAAAGTACCGTTGATTGACTCAAATCAGACAAATTGAATTATCGGATAGTAAAATCAAAATTTTAAAAGGTTGGATAATCAATTCACAATAGTCCATAATTTAAATAAATTTTGCACATTTTTTTTATCTTTATTATTCTATAATATGTAGTTTACTATTTTGCAATTTGAAAAAAAAATAATGGTAATTAAGTATAACATTTTTAGACTATACAGTAATAGAGTTAAAATGTGCTGCATCTTAAGAAAGGCAAACTAAAATTTACTCTGAAATAAAATGTTTGATGTTAGATAATATTCCATGATGTTTGATTCTGAATAATAACTAGAATACCAATAATCCAATATATCTAACGAAATTGCTAACCGAAATAAATTTAATTTTTATTATATTTGGCAGAATAGCTGATCGAAATAAATATAATTTTTATTATATTTGGCCATTGGTGATTGATGTGAGGTGTTTTCTTTGGCGGGTAGTATTGGAAGTGAAATGAAACAGTTGGGTACCTTGGATCTTCTGTTCCAAAAAGTTGTTCTATTTATTGTCCTTTCTAGAGTAAAAAAGATCATTAAAAAATAATACTGAATCAACTAAGGGCATGTTTGGATTGGTGTAAGTGGGAGAGTGGAAGTCAAGTTTCGTCACTTTCGATGTTTGTTTTGATGTAAGTCAAAAAAATAGTGTAACTCAAGTTACGTTAGACCTCCACTTCACCTACTCTCGACTTCCCCCTCTAGAATACCGAACTCCACTTCCACCACACTCAACCTTCTCTAAAAAATTTATTAAATAGTATAACCTAAACTCTACTTCCGTTACAATGAGTTAAAATTACCTTATTTATAATAAATTAGCATTATCTTTAAAAATAATAAAAAATTTAATTATTTAATAGGTTGAATTTTATAAAATAAGTTTATCACTATATTTAGGAGATAACGTGATCCACTTACTTATATCAAAATAAATAATTGAACTGAAAAAATTAATTTCACGAGCATCAAGTTACCCCAAAACAAACAGAAGAAGTGATTGAATTTAACTTCCACGCTATACAAGTTACGTCAAAACAAACAACAGAAAAATATTCACACTTCAGGAAAACTGAAACATCTCTACACTCGAGTTACGTTGGATCTAGAAATACGTCAATCCAAACGGGCCCTAAACGTATTAAGCGTAGTTGACTAAAAATTTGATGATTTTTATTCAAGATCTCAAATTCAAAATTTAGTTGCTTCACCTTGCTAACTGAATTTAATTTTCTAAAAAATGAACGAAGCGGATAGCTTACTATCTGTCTCTTAAAAACAAACAAATATATTGAATACGAGGTTTCACAATAACTACAGCATAATAGTAGCAGCAGCAGCAACAACAACAGTAGTAAGAACCATTTGAACTTTGATCCAATAAACTATATTAAAATTTTATGTGTGAGATTAGTTTTCTAAGGAATAACAATTAGAGAAAGGGAAAGCACTAACATAGGCAAAGGGAGTACAACTACAGTAACTAAAATTTTAGATTATTTGGGTTCTAGGTGACATGTCATATTCTTGAGCTAATAGTTTGATAATTTTGGCCCACTAGTAATTAATTTTTATAAATATGACAGAGGCGTATAAGAAGGTTTTAATCTTTGCACTTAAATTTTAGAGCACGCTTTTCACTCCTCGCTTCGAATTGCTTAGCACCTAAAGCTTGAAAGTGGTGATTTGCCAAAATCATAAATCATTTCAGAAGTGGTGATCTGCCAAAATCATAAATCATGATAGGAACTCCAAATAAATCTTCTATAAACATACTTGTAATGGAACAATTGGGAAAAAAAAAAAGAGTTATGAACCTACCATTTACTCTAATGCCAGATTGCTTTGATATCAATTTGTTATGATAAAAATAAAAAAGGACTAGTTCGTCAGATATGAAAATAGCAAAAACGAATCGAAAGTGGGAGAAGATAAATAAACACACAAAAATTTATATGGTTTGGTCTCTGGCCTACGTTCGCAGATGAAGACGGAGCAGAGACTTTCATTATAATCAAAGTGGTGTACAATATATGACTCTTGTACAAATCCCTAATATCAAAATACACTCATAATCTATTTTATCTACCGTACTATTACGGCATAAAAGGTATATTTATAATTGTTAGGAATACAAATTTACTAAGAATTAGCAATAATTTTAATAAGATTAGATATTATCTAAACTTAACTTAATACAATAATCAAAATAAAATAAGGTTAAAAAATCTTCCGATTCTACAATTCGAAATATACCTAACAAAAAGTAAATATAAAAATATGATTAGTTCTTTTTTAATTGGCGTAACTCAAAATGATTTATATACACACCCAAAAATATACCTGTAAAATTTTACACACTATCATTCAATTAAGAATTATTTGTTTTTAATTCTAGTCTTATCGAATAATTATTTTTTATATTAAAAATTTTAAAAACATTTAGATTCTTGATTGGATAGAAGTAAAGTTTACAAGATGCTTTTGAACATAAAAGTAGCAATTCTCTTATTAATAAAAGGAATCTCCATTGAGCCTAGATGGTCTTAATGAGACCGAAATTTTGTCACTTTTTGCCCTCATTAAAAGATAAAAATAAATTAGTAAACCTTGTCCCATCGTTTTCTTTTGAACGCGTTTCCACGTTCCCTTTCAACCACAATTTTTTATCAATCTCCATCTCCTCCCATTTACATTTTCTACAGTAATTTAATTGTTTTTTTTTTTTTTTTGAGAGAAAGGTAGCACGCTACCCGCTTCGTTTATTTCTTTTAGAAATAAATTTAGCTAAAAATGTGAATCAACTAGGATTCGAACTCGGGACCTCGGGTACCAACCACCAAGCCCTTTGCCACTTGCGCTAGGGACGGTCGGTTACAGTAATTTAATTGTTGTGCTTCACGTTTGGTGCTCGTTCTTGTGCACAACCCATCTCTCTCTCTCAACTATTCTTTATTGTAGTAATTCCATATAAAAATAAAGTAAAAGCGTAGAAAATCGTATAGTAACTATAAACTATTTTGATCTAACTATTTAATCTTTTAAAATTTAATTTTACTATTTAACCTTCCAAGTTTTTTTGATTTAAATTAGTCAACGACACTTCAGCTGTAAAATTTAAGTTAATTAATTTAATAAATTTATAGTTGTGAGAATTGCTTAAAGTATACTAACTAAATCTGTAAAGATGAACGATGCGAGTTAAAGTGCCATTGATCGAGTCAAATCAAATAAATTGAAAAATTATGTACTAAAAATCAAAATATTAAAATATTGGATAGACAAATCAAAATAGTCTATAATTCAGATAAGTTATGTATATTTTTATCAAAAAATAATAAAATCTATCTTTCTTTTAAATTTTGCATGCATGCTTCATTACCAAAGAATCTCTCTATTCAATTACCTATAATAATAATAAAAACATAACCCTCAAAATTGAACTTATACATACCAATCTCATGGTTCCTAACCATCAAGTTATATTAATTAATAATTTGAATATTAATAACATCCAATTATATATTTCCACGTCAAACAACAGTATAAGAACCACTTTTTCGAAATGTTATTCTAACGTAAAGTTATTATGTTGCTCCATATTAATTTTTTTTATTATTTCATGTAATACAATAGAATTAACTTAAAATATAATCCTATGTTATGTAAGTGTTAAAATATTTTAAAAAAAACTTTTTCCTCCTTTGGCGCGTTATCTTGCTTTCTCTCTCTCTCTATAGTCTATACCGCGTAAGGAGAGTTGAATAGTCTTGGTCAGTTTCCGAGCATCTTCCACACTGACCACAAACTTTAACACGTACCACTAATTTGTGTCCAATGGAATGTATACAACAATTTTTTTTTTTTTAAAAGATAATTAATTCGAGAGTTAGAACTAGTCAAACAATTCTAAAAAAATAATCTCTTATGCCCGGTTCATCCGTACATTTCATAAACCATACATGTAATAAATAAGTTAAAACATATATTTTGACATTCAAATGTCCTATGATCCTATTTTTTTCTTAAAAAAAACAGATCATGAATTTTGGAGACATGTTTCTTATATATCGAACAATATTCAATGAATTTAGATAATAGGTTTTAAGTCGCGCAAATTACATCCGTCAAAATTAGGCTTTAATCTGAAAACTATAAAATATTAAGGCTTAGTTCGGAATTGTAGAATCAAATGCGCATGCTTTCAAGCTTCGAAGGACTCGAGTAAATTCGAAAGTATTTCGAATGTCTTATTCTTTCAGTGTCATAAGATTTAAATTGTCATCGAAGAAGTAAGCACTATTTATTTTTTCGAGTACTATTTCCACCGTTATTTTATAATACTAGAGATTCTAGATTTTTTTTTTTTTCTTTTTTGATGTGCCTTTTGTGTAGAATCTCAAACTAAACTTCAAGCCTCCGTTTGGTTCGGGGTTAAGGAGGTTAACCCCCCCTATAACCCCAAACAAGAAAAAGTGGGGGTCGGATTTGTTAACCCCACCCCTTGAGGTTATCCCAGGATAATCCCATTAGGGGTGGGGCCCACCCCCCCTAGAATTGGGGTGGGATTGGGGTGGGGTAAAGTTAATCCCACCCCAATTTAATTTTTAAATTTTTTTTTTTTTTTGAGAGAAAGGTAGCACGCCATCCGACTCGTTTATTTCTTTTTAGAAATAAACTTAGCTGAAAATATGAATCAACTAGGATTCGAACTCGAAACCTCGGGTACCAACCACTAAGCCCTTTGCCACTTGCGCTAGGAACGGTCGGTAATTTTTAAATTTTTAAAATTTATAGTTTATAATCTTAAAATTAATATTTTAAAATTAATATTTTAAATTTAAATTTTAAATTTTAAAATTATTATTTTAAATTATTATTTTAAATTATTTAATTTTAAATTTAACATTTTATATTTGAAATTTCAAAATTTATAATTTGTAATCTTAGAATATATATTTATATTTTTAAATTTTAAATTTTAAATATTAAATTATAAATTATAAATTGTTATTTTTAATTATTTACATTTTAAATTTGTAATTTTATATTTAAAATTTTATACTTGAATTTTTTAATTTTATAAAAATTATCTATTTAAATTTGAAATTTTAAATATAAAATAAAAAAGTTAAATTCAAATATAATAATTATGGCCAAATTATTATTTTTTATTTATAATTACCCACTATTCTTCTTATTCCATCTAATCTATCCAAACGCTATTTTTCTTAATTCCGGAAACAACTCAATTTTCATCCAAACGTAAAATTGGTCTATTCCAGGCTTAACCCTTAACTTAACCCTATTTCTGGAATAACCAATTCTTACTTAACCCCGAACCAAACGAAGCCCAAGTGTGGAGCATGAGATGTACGGATGCACCCAGCGCAGAAAATATTTGCTTCAATAATAAGCTCTCTCACGATTCGTTATCACTGTGTGAAGAAGCGGAAAAAATTTAGAGTCCTTTTCCTTACTCCTTACTCCTTACTCCTTACTCAGTCAATCTCCTCAGTTTGATTCTACACAAAAGATTAATTATTCGAAAAGCGCTTCTCTCCACCTCACCCCTATAAAAAAAGCCCCTCCATTTGCTTACTCCCCCACCCAACAACAAACTTAGTTCCTAGTAGTAACATAGCTTTCCCAAAGAAGAGCACAAAAGAGTGCTTCTTCAGTAGATGTGCTTCTCCAATATTGCTATACTAATGGAGAACTCTTTTTCTCCTCTAATCGCGGAGCTAACGCAGATTAAGGAGCTTATGATGCAGCTCGAAGCGCAGCTGGATCAGCGGTTTCCGATTGAGCTGAGCAAGTCGTTGGTGTCGAAAGCGCTTTTCGCCGCCGAGAAGTCGATTTGCATGGCGAATAAGTCGAGCTTCTGGTGCCCCAACTGCGGGCCGGAGGCGTCGTCGCCGCCGCCCTCCGCGAGCGGCAGCCCCCGGAGTGAGGGCTCCGACCATGCTTCTAAGTTTCACGAACGGAGGGAATTCCCCAAGAAAAGGTAACTGCTCAATTCTCCAAAAAGAAAAATAATTGGGGCGGGGAGGGGGGAATTTGGGTTCGAGATAAAGTTCAATCACTCCAGCCTTAGAGGGCTTTTTTTTTTTTTTTTTTACAAATAATTCTAATAAATTTATATATACATAAATAGTCCTTTCTTTACCATGCGAGCTCTTAGGTGACGTTTTTAAGTTGAATCACCGTATTTAAACACGGTGATTAGATCTCGTATTTTTTTTGTATTTTTTATTACTCCTAAGTTAAAAAAAAGAAACTAAAGAGTAGATATTGATACGGTGATTCAAACACCGTATTCAACTTAAAAAATGCCAACGTAGCGCTCGCGTAGTAAGGAGAGAACTGTACGGGGATTAAATTTTTTATTTCTAAATTTATAAGAAGAAAAGACGAAAAGTATTGGTCTATTCGTACATGGAGAATTGTTTTATTCTATATCTTTATTGAGTTTGTAAAAGTTACTATTTCTTTAGGACCTTTTTTGAGAAGCTTTTTAATTTGTTGGAAAAGTTTTTCTTAATGGCCAAGTAAAGTTTTGAGTTTCCATCTGTGAGTTAAAATTTTCTTTTTTCTCCCCCCCGAAAATTATAGGAAGGCACTGCCAACATGGAGGAGTCAAGTAAAGGTGGGCTCAGAGAGTGGAGTTGAAGGCCCCTTGGATGATGGATATAGCTGGAGAAAATATGGCCAAAAGGATATTCTTGGAGCCAAATATCCAAGGTTAGTTATTGTTTGCATATATCCTACACTCCACTCATATAAAATAATAATAATAATAATAATAATAATACACCTCACCCAACAAAGTTAAAGGACTTTTATGCATTTATGTTGTGTCAGAAGTTGTACTAGGGCACAAAGTACCATAAACTTCTCACAACAAAAGTGAAAGGACCTTTTTGCATTTATGTTGTGTCAGAAATAGTACTATGGGTACCCCCACAAGATACCATGAAATAAGTCAAAATTTAATTCAGATATTTTAAGGTTGATTCATCGACAATATAGTATGACACAAAGTAATAGAGTTTATTTTGATATTATTAATGCATATTTATTAAATTGTAAAGATAATATTATTTAGATAACATTTTCTAGTTAAAAAGCACAAATAATTAAAAAATAAGTTAGTTATTGAACTAACTTGTTATTGTTGTTGTTGTTGTTTTATTTTTTTTTAATTGCAGGGGCTACTACAGATGCACGCACAAAAACACGCAGGGTTGCCCAGCCTCAAAACAGGTCCAACGAACCGACGAGGACCCAACGGTCTACGAGGTCACCTACCACGGGGCCCACACGTGCCAACAGAGGCCCCACCCCCTCCCCGCACGTGCGAAGGCCCATGAGCAAATGACCCACCGTGGCCCGGCCCACGTCGGCCCACTCCACGCTCTCCGATCGGTTAAGACCGAAGGCGCTTTCGGCCCGTCGTCGGCCCACGAAGAGTTGAATTGTGTCCCCTTCACATTTCCCTCCACAACTAATGAGTGCAACAACAACAACAATAACAACAACAACAACAACAACAACAACAACATCTATTTCTCATCTCACACCTTGGAGGATTGCTTTCCGGGGGCCGCCGTCGGCGGCGGATTCTCTCCGTCATTCGCCTCCCCGGCCACCTCCGAGTCGAACTACTTCTCCCCGCCTTTAAGAGGGCTCAGGCTTCACAAGTCGGAGTCCGACCTCACTGAGGTGATCTCCGCGGCCACATCCACGACCAATTCGCCGATGGCGGACATGGATTTTATGCTCGACGGGCTCGAGTTCGACCCGAGTTTCCATCTTGATGCTTCTAGCTACTTCTCATGAACTTTGCAGTAGGCATATAAGTAAATATGGCCAAGTAATTTTGGCTTGTTTTTAGGCTTTATATAGGTTGAATATATATATATGTATGGTAGGTATTCTTTGCTATGGTCCTCTTCTTAAGGAGAGCTTTTTTCTTTTAGGGGATTTCTATGTCTTCTTTTCGACTGATTAGGTCATGAGGACTAATGATTGTAGTAACAAAAATTAAGGTTATTTAATCATCTCTTTTTTCCAAAAAGATGTAAGCTTGTTGTGTAATCAAGTTAGTGGTTTGCACTTTTTCTAGAGTAATAATTTTGGTAGCTGAGTATATACTTAGCATTGCAGTTAATGAATTAGTTTTTACACATATAACAGCATTACGGTGTCAACTCTGAAATACCGATAGAATTATTCTTAGTAATTATACACCAATTTGTTAAAAAAGTTTATCATCATCAATGACTTGAAATACTATACGAACAAAATTGATTCATTAACTATATAACGAAAAAACGTTGATGACACATTGATTATTTGATCACTCATAAATCCCACATCAAATTAGTCATTATTAATAATTTGATCTTTAACACCCACAGTTAAAAGTCAATAGGTAAAAGTTCTTTCGAGCTGAAAAGCCATTTGAAGTAAAACCATCCAAGATCAAAAGTCATTCAAGTATTTCCCCCTCCCCAAAATGAAAAGTTTGTCTGAAATAAGACAATCAGAGCTACTGCATCTATCCAGTTCCCCCACAATAACCAAAACAACCACTGTATAAAAACACAGTTATTATTAGGATGAAAAATGTAGCTTTACAAGAAAATTCCCAAATTTCATCTGTTCGACGAACGAAATGTTACTAGCAATAATGTTAAATACACTGGGTTTGATTACTCTGTACAGTTATAACTAGACAGAAGTTTTTTCTTTGCTTTCTGAAACAACTTCAGAACTGCTACCTTTTGCTTCTCTCATTTTCCTCAGAGCCTCTCTCAGTCCCAAGACAATAAACAAATTGGTGAGAGTAAGCAATGATTCCGCGCCACCGTGCAACCAGTCGACGTTGGACAAGGAAGTTCCGTAGTGCACTTTTGCTGTCGACAGTAATTAACTTCATGTTATGTAACAGTACGCATAGAATGAACATAAATAGGATAGATGGAGAAAGATGATTACCGTATATTCCAGCAGGTACTATTTGAAGAATACGAAGCGATATACATGAAAGAAAACGAAAGAGGTTAATGCAAGTCGGAAAATTAGAAATTCCATAAGCATTATTTGAGAATAAGTAAACTAATGGCTTAGCAAGAAAACCAACAATGTTTGCAGCAATGTTCTCGCAACATTTAGCTCAAGATATACGAATAATTGACGGTTTGTTCTCTCAAAAGGGACATTTCGGATTATTTCTTTTGTGATATCAATAGTTCATTAGCTAAAAGAAATGTTTAAGTACGGCGACTGTAAATAGATTTCTAACAATTCTGAATATGTATTATCTACAACTGAGGAAAAGTTGAGCAGAATATTAGAGTGCTCAGGGTTGGTTTGCTAAGGCAGTGAGATACTCGAATCTGACTCGAACTCGAACTCGAACTCGAGCACTAAAACAGTACTTAGATTTGCGTGTTTAGGCTTCTGAAAATTGAAGGGAACCAAGCATCCCAAAGTGATCAACAACTACTAATTTTTTTCATATTTACTCTGCTTATTAGGCGAGCTCCAAAATGGCGCCTGTAATCGATCTTTCCCTAAACTATTTTCTATCAAATCGATCTTTCCGGTAACAATTGTGTCAAAAGCTAATTCTAAACAAATCTTGAGTTCTATGTTCTTCCTGTTGGCTTAAATAGACCCGCATCATTCTTTGTGGCGGGAGTCACGTTCAAAGTGGCATGATGATTGTTGGGCCGACTCAGACTCGTGAGCGTTGTGTCTGTACGCTTTAAGTGAATTAGTTGTGTATTTCTAACGGCTCGAGCTTTTGGGATTAATGATTAACGCCGACAATCCGACAATTCTTGTTGACTATTAAATATTAAAATTATCGTTATTTCTTAACCTAAAAGTTCCGGAGACAGACAGTAGTTTAATATACTATCTGTGCAGAACATTCTGAGTTGGAATTTTAATTCAAATATATATTTTCCCAATAAATACGAATTTTCTTAAATTCAGAAATGTGATTTCACTCTTGGCTGATCAAAGTTTAAAACCAACTAAATTTTTACAAATAAAGGGAAAAAAAAAAGAAAAAAAGAAGAAGAAGGAAAGGATAAGATATACTTGTGGCTCCGACGAAGGCGAGGAGGAAATAGAAGCCAAAAAGGGTGAGCTTGGGCGAAGTGTTGGACTTGGTGATGAAGTACAAGAAGCCCAGGTAGGGGAAGAGGGAGAAGGCGAAAAGCTGAGAAGCGATGCTCTGGGAATCGGCGGTGGGCGCCCAGGGGTCGACGGGGAGAAGCCCGCACACTACGCCGAACCTGCTGCTGCTGCTCCTGCTGCTGCTGCTGCTGCTGCTCCTGCTGCTCCTCCTGCTAAAGCCGCTTTTGGGTCGAAGCGCTTTTGAGGTTTGGGGGAGGGGATTTTGGGAGAAGCGATTGTGAGCGCCGGAGGGGAGAAGGAGAGGATGATGGGGTTTCCATGGGGACTGCGAGGAAAAGCAGCAGTTTCGGATCATTTTTTTGGGCTTTCGCTCCTCCGCCCCTCCACCGGAAGTAAAAAGATCTGCTTCTGTAGTGCCGGCTAATTAATATATATATATATATATATATATGGTGCTTGTAAAAGCACCAAGCACTTGGTGCTTGTAACTTTTTCACCGTTAGATCCACTCCTTTGATCAATTCCACCCATTAGATTATACTATTCAACCAACCACCCACTTAACCCTAGGGGGCCCACATCATCCTAACCGCACATCTTTTAATTTAAGGGCTAAAAACCTACAAGCATCAATAACTTGGTGCTTTTAAAAGCATAGGAGCTCAATATATATATATATATATATATATATATATATATATATATATATATATATATATATATATATATATATATATATATATATATATATATATATATATATATATATATATAGAATCCAGCTACTATCCTTTTAGAAGGATGGGAGCCTTCGTCCTCCTAAATTTTCTACCGTTCGGATGAAAAAATGTACGGCTAGGATGAGAGTGGTTACGGTTAGGTTGATAGTGGGCCCCCTAGGGTTGAGTGAGTGGTTGGTTGAATAGTACAATCTAACGGTTGAAAATGATTAAAAGTTAGATCTAACGGTCAAAAATTTGATAGGACAAAGGCTTCTATCCTCTTAAGAGGATAGTAGCCGGACTCCTATATATATATATCTATAGAGTCCGGCTGGGATACTATCGATAGCACCAAGAGCTTGGTGCTATCAAATTTTCCACCGTTAGATTTACTTCTTTGATTATTTTTACCCGTTAGATTATACTATTCAACCAACCACCCACTCAACCCTAGGGGGCCCACATCATCCTAACTGCACATTTCTCAATCCAATGGCTAAAAAACTAATAGCACCAATAACTTAGTGCTATTGATAGTATTCTATCCTAGTTCTATATATATATATATATATATATATATATATATATATAGATAGTAGGTCATGTGTGCTCTCCTGAGTCGTTTTCGATGATGGGACTTCCGAATCGACGATCGGCTCCGTTAGACTTGATCTAGTATATTTAAAATATGTAGAAAATAAATTTTACGATTTTTTGATATTATTTACATAACAATCTAAAGCGTTCAAAATCAACAACTTTTAATGATTGATATCAGCCGTTTCAAGTTTAACGGTGTAGAAGTATCCAAATCATATAAAATTTTGATAGAAAATAGGACTTATGTATTATTAGGAGTATGAAGGCCTTCGTGCTTCTAATTCGTTTTCTATGATGAAAATTTCGAATCGATCATTGAATCGACGATCGGCTTCATTAGACTTGATCTATCATATTTGAAGTGTTTAGAAAATAATTTTTGCGAGTTTTATTTTCAGCTGTTGATTTTGAACACTTTCGATCGTTAGGTAAATGATATCAAAAAATTATAAAATTTATTTTCTAAATATTTCAAATATGATAGATCAAGTCTAATAGAACCGATCGTCGATTCGAAAATTATATTATCGAAAATGATTTAGGAGCACGGAGGAGAACACAGCAGCCCTGCTCTTTCTCTCTCTCTATATATATATATATTTTAAAAAAAATCATAATTATAATTATTTTGAATCAGCTATCTAATTTTTTAAAATTTTAATTTTACTATCTAATTTTTTAATTTGTTCAATTTGAGAGACTTTAAAATTTAAATACGTCACTTATCTTTACAGGTTTAACTAGTATTCTTTATACAATTTTTGTAACTATAGGTTTATTAAAATAAATAATTAACTTAAATTTTAGAGTCAAAATACTGTTGACCGATCCAAATCAAATAAATTAAAAAGTTGAACTGTAATATTAAAATTTTTAAAAGACTGAGTAGCTAATTCAAAATGCCATAATTGAGGTAAGTTCTGGTTGCATATTAGTCCATTGGAGATATTTTTTTTAATCCTATTTTAGACTCTCGAGCCTTTGTTACAAACCGCTTCTAAAAAAAAAAAAAAAAAAAAAAAAAAAAAATTTAAAAAAAAATTGAAGCTCGAGTTTAGTATTCTTTATCCTGCTGCAAAAAAAAATTATTAAACAATATTATACTTATGTTCACCAAACAAACATGCTCTTTGAATAGAATACAGAAGATAATATCTAAAGTTTTAGCTAATAGGCTAGAGAGGGTTATGCAAGAGTTAATTTCCTCTTCCCAGTCTGCTTTTCTTAAAGGGAGACTGTTACCCGACGCCTTTGTCACAGCGAGTGAAATAGTTTCATGGGGCTGTAAAGAAAAGGTTGAGAGAGTTGCAGTTAAGGTGGACTTCGAAAAGGCTTATGACAGGGTCAATTGGTCGTTCCTCTTAAAGATTTTGAAATTATGGGGTTTCAACGCCAAATGGTGCCACTGGGTGTGTGAGTGTATTTGTAATGCCAAGGTGGCTGTGTTGGTTAATGGGACCGCCACTAACTGGATTAAAACGAAAAGGGGTGTGAGGCAAGGTGATCCCCTTTCGCCTTATCTTTTCTTACTCGTTGCTGAGTGCCTTGCCAGGATGACAGAAGCAGCAAAGTCCCATGATCTAGTCAGAGCTATTGGACCATCCGAGGATAGTCGAGTGACACTCATCCAATATGCGGACGACACTCTTTTCTTTTGTGAGGCGAAGAAGAATTTTTTTTGAAGAATATTCGATTTATCTGGGGCTTATTTGAATGGGCCTCGGGAGTGAAGGTGAACAAAGAGAAAACAGAATTATTCTATATGGAAGATACGCTCGGAAAAGATATTAGACTTGCCACTTATTTAGGGTGCAAGGTGGGAAAGCTTCCAACTAAATATTTGGGTTTACCTTTGTCTTCCAAAGTTCTACGCAAAGAGGATTGGATAGGGATCATCGATAAAATCCGAAGAAGGATAGATGGTTGGCAAGCTAAATTACTATCAAAAGGGGGTAGACTAACATTGGTGAATTCGGTGCTTACTAATTTACCTCTGCATATTTTCTCTATTTTCAAGGCTCCGAAATGGGTTATTAAGAGGATTGAGGCTCTAAGACGAGATTTCTTCTGGAAAGGAGGAGTGGGTGACAAGAGAGGTGCACGTATGGTAGTATGGAATTGTGTATGCAGGGAAAAGAATGAAGGAGGACTCGGGGTGAAGGACCTCACCATAATGAACGATGCGTTACTTTCAAAATGGTGGTGGCGCTTTTTATCTGAGCAGGGCCTACAGTGGAGCATCCTTATTAGAACTTTATATTACAAAAGGAGGAAACCTTTAAGTGAAGGAAGGACGTTTCGACCAGCTTCACAATGGTGGAAGAGTGTGCTTTCTACTAAAGATATCTTTAAAAGTGGCACATGCTTTGACCTCGGTGACGGACGGTCTATTGACTTTTGGTCTGATAGGTGGTGTGGTGACGCTTCTCTAAAATTTCTTTTTTTCGACATTTATGAGAAAGTAGCTACAAATGGACTTTTAATCAAGGAGTGTCGCTTCCTTCAAGGGTGGAGATGGAGAAAAATCCTACGAGGAGCTGGGGTAGGGATGTCGAGGGGTGACTGCAGAATCAGAGAATTCAAGGAGTTCCTTTCAAGTTTTCACGTATCGGACAGGCCGGATGAAATTCGATGGAGATGGAATGCAGGAAGGTGTTTCACTGTTAAGTCGATGTATGTATTGATCCGAGATGGGGGAGTATGTGATTTTCTTTCGCTTAAAGTTTGGGAGCTGAAAATACCATCTAAAGTTAGAATTTTTATTTGGTTAGCACTTAAGAAACGCCTACCTACGATTGACAACTTACTCAAAAGAGGCTGGTCCGGAAATCAACAGTGCGTGCTGTGCGGCAGCGATGTAGAAACTGTTGATCATTTGCTTGTTGGATGCGTTTTCAGCAGATTTTTTATGTACAACATCCTAGAAGTAGGCACATCCCGAGGCCTGGGATGGAGGTCAGGGGTGTCTGGGAGCTTCTGGCTGGGGATCGCCGCCAAGGGGCAACAGCGAGGGATCTAACTAGGGTCGCAACCTGTTGGTGGATGATCTGGCGGGAAAGAAATAATATAATTTTTAGGAACCAACCACTTGACACTTTTTTGACTATTAGACGAATCTGGGACATGAGCAGGAAATGGGATAAGTTTTGCAGCTCTTAGTATTTTCGTTTTGAGTGAGAAGAAGAATTTTTATTTTTTCTACATTTTTTTCTTCTTTGTTTTTATTTGCTTTTTTTTGTTTTCGTTGCCTTCAATATTTTTCGAGGCCGAGTTGCCTCAATCCATGTAGCTAAATTCATCTGCTAAATGAATGAAGCGGATAGCGTGTTATCTTTTTCTCAAAAAAAAAAAAACAAACATGCCCTTAAACACTCACTGCTTATCTTGGTGGTGTGTACCAGGTGGGGTAACCATGAGTTCTGGGAAATAATGATAAAAGAGTAAAGCACTTATTTAACATAATTTATAGTTACAATGAAAAGTTGGTAGTGTGATTAATTGAAATGAAAATATTTATCCACAAGATTTTTCTTGCAGCAACCTTTTACAAGCTTTCAATTTTGTACTAATCTCCGAAGTTTACACTGATATTCTACAACAATCAACCTCTCTAAAAAAAAAAAAAACAAAAACAAAAGAAAATTCTAGAGGCTAAGATCATTGTAATTGCCACTCCTATTCCTCAAATAATCAAGGGACCTGATTCCTGAATTTTGTACAAACTACATACACAAGTCGACCGGCGAAAATCACCCGAACTACTGGGAATGCGCTCAATCTACGACGTTATTACTGAATAACTTAAACTGGTTCGCATCGAGAACGAGCTTCCGAATAGAGGAGAAGGCGCCGGTGATCCCGACGCCGGTGAATAACACCATGACAGATACATTGACCCAGTAGACGGGCGAGCTCTTCCGCGGGCGGAGGGCCATGTTGTAGAGGAGCATAGGGAGGACGAAGTCGAGGGGGATGAACCCGATGGCTCCCACCACCGCCGCGATGTCACCGAAGAAGGGTAGCATCGCGGCCACGAACGCGCAGAAGATCATGTAGAGTGTTCGTAGGATTATTCTCGGGATCAGGTTACGCTTCGAGAACTTCCCTTGCTTCGCGTCGGCCGAGTTCTTCTCCATAATCTCGTAGGCTACTTGAGAGTACACCTGCGAATTTTGATAAAAGTATGATCCACATGAGAAAATGACTAGTCAGCAGGATATAACCTGATACAATAAATCTATCTGTTAACATCAAAATCAAGTCAGTAAATAATAGTACATTTTCACCGATGTCAGTAATTACTTACCAAGCCAATGGCGAGCAATTGGAGGAGGACAAAGATAACCGTGATGCCGAGGAACCACGTGGGAGCGAGCGAGGGCTCGTTATCCGGCATAAGGCTCTTCAGAACGTTGGAGCTGACCTGTTTACCGAATGCCCAGTAACCCGATATCGCCGTGGAATAGAAGGCGAAGAATATGACCCAATAGCACAGTATCAGCCCCTTAACCATTTTTCCGGCCGCCGGAGGAGCCAATGTGGCCTGCAATTTTTTTTTGTTATGGGTTGTCAACTTGTTTATGTGTAACTGTGTGTGTTCCAAGCTGGTCCAATTAATTAAATCAAATAAAATCAGGGGTCAATGAGATTTTGTTCAATCATTACCCTATATATGGTCTAAAATTTTTGGTTTATGATAATTTGATTATAAGAAAATTTAGTCGCAAAAAGCAAAGAGTATGGCGTTTATTCTGCAATGTTGTCTTTTTCATGCGCGATAGTTTATATGTAGAATTGCATATTAATATATCTTTTAAGAAAAGAAAAATTATATAACCTGAATCTCCGGCAATATCCCGTTGCCGAAGACGGTGGCCAAGATGGAGATGGAGGTGAATGCGTCGAAGGACCGCTCGGATTTGGATGAGCTTAGTGAATAGTCCTTCGGCGGAGCATTTCGCGATACACCTGATTCAACGAGAGAAAAATCATGCCAAAGGGTCCTCGAAGAAATTGTTCCATGATGACGTGGTGGACTGGGTTCAGTCGACAATTTCTTTATATGTTGTTTTTTATGATAGAACTTTTAAAAATAAAATATTATATTTTGAGTTCCTTAGATTAAATACAAGAAGATGCGCTAACAAATTAAGCTTTGAAGATCGAATCTCAGTAACTTTTCTCACTTTAAATTAATTAAATGTGGATAAAAAGTCCAACTTTTAAGCGTGCTATAAAAAAGGAGGCATCTAATTCCCCTTATCTAAATAAGCTAAGAAATGATGATAATGCTTTTCTAATCGCATCAAATATTTAGTGCATGTTTTCACTAGCTTCTAAATCGAGCAATTATTTTTATGTAAAAAAGCAACAGTAAAGTACTACATAAATAAACCCAAAAAAAAATGATATTTTTGTTAGAACGGAAAGTTGAAATAATTACTTTGAATCCTGAAGCGGAAAAAAAAATCTAATTTTTTAAGTAAGATTAATAAAGATTGAGCAAAATAACCTGCGCGGATGCAACCGATGACGACAAAGAAAGTGTAGCCCAAGCTCAGGAGGAGCGACGCGAGGTTGATATGGCGGAGAGAGTGGAAAGAGGGCAACTGGGAGAGGAGGATCAACACGACCGTCACCATGATGATGAAATGGTACAATTTTAGAGGGCCATTTGGGAAAAGGCTCGAGTACATTATCTTCGCACAGAAATATTACACAAGTTAATAAGATAGTCGATAATTTTAATAAAAAACACACTTTTAATAAATGAGTTTCCAAATAAATAGCTCCAATTTAGTACAACTCATTATATAAAAATTTATCAAACAACACTACATCTAAGTATCATAAAATTTCTTCCCCAATGACCAAGTAATTACTCATGATTCACATAAGTCCGAGAACTTATCTTATCATTATAAAATGCACCCTATTATATAAAGTATGAAACATAATTCAAAAATTTACTTATTTAGTGATTATTTAAAGGTGAATAGTCCTAAAACGACAGGAATTAGGGTATGGCGCAGCAAGAGAGAGCAGAGAAAACGATCGGGTTAACCTCCTCTTAAACACCCGATGCGAGAGATCGTGCTCCAACGGCACGATTCCCAACTCCGCGAGGTAAGGGAAGAGATCGTGCTCCAACGGCACGATTTCTTGCTCCGCAAGGTAAGGATAAATAAAAATAAAATAAAAAAAATAAAAAGAACCGGGAGAAAGGACCACGCGCGCCGCCCGGCCCGGCCCGGCTCGTGCTCGTGCCGTGCGTGTGTTTAATCGAGAGTATAACTCTCACTTTCTCTCAAGCAAATAACAAGAGAATGAAAGAGTATATAAAAAGCATCAACAAGTCGTTGGTTTCCAATGTGGGACTAAACCTTACATGTGGAAACCAAAGCATAGGCTTCCAAGTGAGGCCCATTATGGATTGGGCTCCTCAAGAGATAAATAAGTTTTAAATC
The DNA here is from genome assembly GCA_016920855.1 of Puya raimondii. Taxonomy (NCBI): domain Eukaryota; kingdom Viridiplantae; phylum Streptophyta; class Magnoliopsida; order Poales; family Bromeliaceae; genus Puya; species Puya raimondii. The sequence goes on from JABWPP010000050.1 coordinate 166,588,240, forward strand.
ACCAATAAAGCCCAATAAAATCCAACACACTCTTCTCCCAATCCCGGGAGCGTGGTGAAAATTATTGGGTGCACTTGCACCCGATGCATCATATACTCATATATTTTTTTTTTGTTGAAGAAACAGGGGTGTACCTTATTTAACAGAACTCGTACACTTTTCATTTTAAATTTTTCGGGCTTAGGGTTTAGTATTTACGGTTTAGAATTTAGGATTTGACTAATAGGGTTTAGGATTTTAGGATTTTAGTTTTTTTATATCTATACAGCCGGATTAAACTCTATATTCTAAACCTTAAATATAATAAAATATATATGAACTTATGCCTTTGAAAATTAAAACTTAAAATTTTAAGATAAAGTAATGCTGCAAGTAGGGAATAATTATCTACTGTGGCACTGCGCCCAGCTTTGATGTGATAAATTTTTTGACAAGATAGTTTCATTTATCATTCATCATATTTGAAATTTATATATTTTATAGGATTAATTGCATACAGGTCCCCGCAAATATAGTGAATTGTAAATATATTTCTGTAAAGTTCAACTTTCATAAGTTATTCCTGTAAAAGTTCTAATGTTTTCAGATATGTCCCGCTGGTTTGTTACCGTTAGAGAACCGTTAGGAAACTGTTTATATTTTCAATTTTGCCATAACAAATATATCCCTCCAGAAACCATAACAGTATAATATAAGAAGGATAAAAATGTCAAAAATTAATCAGGGTTAAGTATTTAACCTATGGTTAACTAAATTTTTCTAACAGATCCTAATGGTAGGAACATATCTGAAAACATTAGGACTTTTACAAGAATAATTTATGAAAGTTAAATTTTACAGAAATATATTTATAATTTACTATGTTTGCGAGGACCAGTATATAATTAATTCTATTTTATATGATGGACCGTGAATAAGACTGTCTTATTTTGGGGGCCAAATTAGTGCTCCACTCAAAATTGATTCTTGGGAGAGCACTTATGGATTAAGCGTTGTCATCGCACCAAGTAAATGCAATTCCAACTTTTTTTTCCTTAATTTAGCAATTTTTTTCCCAACTAAAGAAAAAAAAAAATCCTTTTTTTTTTTTTTTAATGAAAGAAGCATAAATCCATTCCCAAAATCAAGAAAACGACGGAGAGGAAATTTAAATGGCGAAAAAAGTCCTTTAGAAAAGATAAATTACAAATAAGTACTTGAAAGGTACCTCAAGGCAATCGCCCGCGAGCAAAATGGATCCAATCGCCACCCCCGTGTTAATGGTCGTTTGCACGCACACCACAAAGTAGAACATAAATCCCGATCCTAAATTAAATCCAAGACACTAAAATTATAAGAAAAAAAGATTTTATAAAAGCCCCTACATTAGAAAATATATGAACGCCTAAAATCAAAGTTTTGATTTGGCATAAATTGCTAAATTTGGCCGCAAAGTTTAGTTTCCTTCTCTAGTTTCTGAATAATTAAAAAACGTTAGGTAGTTATTTATGGTCTTTTTGCCCACCAATTAAATGTCAAAGTGCACTATGCCCATACTTTGGCCAAATTTACACGCAAATTAAAATCCAGCTATAGTTGTCGAAAAAATTGAAATACATTGATGCCATTAGTTTTGCCAAATTTACACGCAAAATCCAGCCACACGGTAACAGAGTTCTATCGACTGCGATCCAATAGTTTTACAGAGCCTAAGTGAAGATTCAATGAAGAGACACAATTGGTACGTACCGAGGACGTCGGCGGCGAGCTCGCGGAAGCGGATGTGGCGGCGGCCGCGGCCCTCGCAGTGGTCGAGGACCCTCGACATGAGGAGGTAGGCGTAGAACGTCACCGCGGCCACCGCGGTCAGCGACGCCAGCCCCAGCCCCCACCCCATCCCCCTCAGCGCGTACGGCAGCGTCAGCACCGTCGGCCCCACGATCGCCGTCGTCAGGTGGAACCCCGCGTGCCACCACGTCCCTAGTCCCCCGTAACAAAAAATATATATATATATTAAAATTATTTCTGAACTGTTTTCTATCATTTACGTCACTTTACGATATAATATTATGTGCGTGAATAAAAATGTTAAGATTATTTCTAAGTTGTTTCCTATCCGACGATACCTTTGGATTCGAGGACGAAGGCGGCGCCGGCATCGGGAGCGGTGGCGGAGTCTTTGGGGGCCGCGGCGTGTTCGACGTGAAGCGTAGTGTGCGTCGACGGCGACGGCGACGGCGACATCGACGGTGTTTTGGGGGAGAGGACGAAGGGAGCCGTGTCTCCCATATTAATGGAGCAGGGAGAAGGGGATAAAATTGTGAGCAAATTAATGAAGATTTAATAAGAGAGGCGTGGGAATCTACGCTTTGTTCGTAGAACATGCAGCGACAGATAGATTGTAAAAACCAAAGGAAACGGAAATGGGAAGGGAAAAGTTAGAGAAGGGAGAGAAAAGGAATAAATATTATAGTGTACTACCCATCCGGCTGTTAGGTGTTTACACAACTCTCCAATCAAAGGAAAAATATCTTAATTTATCACTAATTAATACCTTAAGAAATTAATGCATAATTAATACAATGAAAACTTTAAAAATGGGAAAAAAATAAAATCAAGAGGATGTAAATCGTAGTCAACAATATAATTCCTGATCTATCCAAAAAAAAAAATGAAAATTTAATTTGTCTCGATCCGTCAAATATCCGCTCCAACTCCAATTTGCTATAAATAGAGCGAGAAATAAAATTTACCACACTGTAGTAGATCCGTACGTGTACATAAGCAAATACACGGTGAGGTTGTGGACTTGTGGTGAACTTTGGGAAACGGAACGCGTGCTCGAGACTCAAAGAGAGAAAGGGTCAAAAGGATGGCACGTGGGGCCCGCAAGATGTGTGGAGACGACACGTCGGACTGTGAACGGTTGAAATTTTCGCGGTTAAATGGAGGGGCTGCAGCTGTTCGTTTACCCAGAGCTATAAATTGGGAAGGGATTTCGGACGCGGATCTGTTAGCAAAAATAAATTTCGCCCACCGGTGGATCCAGCCAGTGGTTGTGGGAACCTTCCAGAATTAATCGATCCGTCAAATTATTATGCGCAGAAATGACCGATTCACAGAGATCTAGGCCAGGCCATGCTTGAATGCATGAATATTACAGTAAATAATTTTATTCTCAGTTAAAATTAATCAGTAATTTTGAATACCTTTCTGGCCGTCAAATCACACAAATGGGCCGCTTGCAGAGAGTTAGGTCATGTTTAGATGTATGAACGTCTTAATCAACATTTTTTTTTGATTTATTCGATGAATGCGTAGTACTTGAAAGATGAGTATTATGATCAAATATTTAGAACTGATATTATATTTAATTTTTAATTTATTTTTTTAGAATAAGATAAATCATAAATGCTAAGATTTTTTTTTTCGGTGATTGCACATTACAAGTTTGATTTTTATTTCCTAAAAAAATTATCCCTTATAATTTGCTAGAATAATAAATTTTATCTACGAAGTAATTTATCTTATTTCAGAAAATTAATTTATAATTCGTATATGATATTCACTTTAGATATTAAATTATACTGTTCATTTATTTACTAGTTAATTTTGTCAGTAAAACAAAAAAATATATATGGTAAATAAAACGATCGTGCATCTAAACAGGACAAAGAGCAAACTTCAAACTCCTAATCTTCCAATCACACACAAAAAAATTTCTATAATAAATAAAATATTATGGAATATCTTATTCAGACATCCACCTTAATTGAGGATTAATTAATCCGGATGAGCCATTTACATGCGAAATTCACATTATTGAGTTCTTCTTTCTTTATATAAGGGCATGTTTGGTTGCTTGAAAGTGGGTGAAATTGAAAAAATTATTTTTCTAAAAATGATTTTTACAAAAGTGACTTTTAAGTTCGATTGTTTGGTTGATTATGAAGTGAAAAAATAAACTATAATTTTATAATTTTGATTATTAAATTATATATAAAAAGGTCAAAATATAAACAAACGACTTACACTCACAATTTAAATTTAAATTTTAAATTTAAATTTACATTTAGAATTCAAAATTATATTTTAACATTTAAATTTAAATCTTAGTTGAATTTATAATTAAAATTTAACACATAAATTTAATTTACAATTTGAATTTATAATTTAATTTATAACTCATAACTAAAATTAAATTTTAAAATAAAAGTTCAACATAGAAATTATAACATTTATTCAAATTTGAATTCATAATTTGAATTTATAATTTGAATCATATATTAATTTACTCTTTGATCTTAATTTCTGAATTCAAATATGAATTCATAATTTGAATTAATATTTAAATTAAAATTAAAATTTGAGTTTAAATCACAATTCGAATTGAACATTTGAATTCATAATTCGAATTCAAATTCAAACTAAAACTCATTATTGAAATTAAATGTAAATAGCAAATTTAAATTTAAATTTAAATTTGAATTTGAACTTGAAAATTTAAATTTTAAATTCAAATTTTATTCAATAATTTGAATTTATAGTTGGAACAATTTGAATTCAAAGTTCAAATTAAAGTTCTTAGCTAAAAATAATTTGATTAAAATTAAAATTTTAAAATTTAAATTTAATTTTAAATAAAACTTTAAATTTTAAATTTAAATATAAAGTCACAAATTTGAATTTAAAATTTTATGTTGAATTTTAATTTACAAATAAATTTCAGAATGTGATGATGATTTTAATTTAAATTTAAAGTAAAATTCAAATTTAAAAATAAATTCAAATATAACCTCTTAGCTAAGCACTCCACTTTCGGTGACTTCCAAATTTTTTGAGCCGAAGTTAAAAAAGTGAGATTTAGTTATAACTCACTTTATCAGCCCACTTTCGTAAAGTGACTTTCATGTTCACTTTCGCAAACCAAACAACCAATAAGATGTCATTTTCTAAAAGTGCCACTTTCGATACTTCACTTTCGGCCAACCAAACATGCCCTAAATTAAATTTACTCCAATATTATATTCACAAAATGGTTGTAGCTTTGATGGCTCGAATAACTAGTTTGGATTCTCCTTAGCGTGACTATATATATTGTAAATATATTGACATAAATCATATAATTTTTTTTGAATTAGTTCATATCTTTGTATAAATTAAAGCAATTTACTTTCCCCTCATAAAAAACAGAAAGCTAAAATAAATTTCTAAACCCATTCAACTAGAAACTATTAAAATTTTTCTATAAAATAACATTGTCACATTATATATATTTTCATGAAGATTAATCATTACTCGATCTATTAAAACAACATTATTTACAGAAGTTCCAGCGTTCAGGTTAAAAAGTCAACTATTGTTGCATGCATCCGGGTCTTAATTAACGAATCCACTTCCAAGCTTATGTGAATGCCAAAGTGATCGATTTATAAATGAGAACAAGGGGCTCCAGTGTTGCTATATAAATTAATAAGGTGACAACTGATCAATAGCAATGTAAAGCAAGTCAACGAGTTGTAATTAAGTGCATAGTTTCATAGACAAGTGAAACACAGTGAGCACTTAATTAGTATTATCCAAATTAACCTGCACAAGTTGGGCTGAAACTTATGATTAATGTACCTCTCATAGTTGATATACAATTGCATAATTACCTAATTAATCTTTACTGGATTCTACCATGAGATCAGTATATATGTTTTTCATTCGAAAAATTAAGTTTTTTTTTTTGAGAAAAAGGTAGCACGCTACCCGCTTCATTCATTGGATAGATGAACTAAGCTACAGAGGTGAGACAATCAGAACCTCGGAGGACGAAACGAAAAAAAAAAAAAAAAAAAAAAAAAACAAAAATAAAAAAAAAAAAAAAAAAAAAAAAAAAAAAAAAAAAAACAAAAAAAAAAAAAGAAAAAGAAAAAGAAAAAAAAAAAAAGAAAGAAAAAAGGTGCTAGTTTGCTCGGCGTAGGTAATCCCAATCGATCATCAACCGGTTGAACTTGTGGATAACTTGCACTGTTGAAAAATTAAGTTAATGTTCAACAAGTCGCATATATATATTGATCACAAGTTCGTTTATGTGATTATGTTTAAATAGTCAATGATCTCTATGATCACATTTTTTATCCTTTGTTATAGTTAATTTGTGTTAGGGCAACTATTCATCTAATTGACTATTTGTTGGATTCGACTTGGGAACAAATATATTTCAAATGGAAATATAGATAGTTTTTCAAGCAATATGTTAAGGACTCGACCTTATGGACTTTTTACAAAAGGATAAAAAAGGGGAGTGGATGAGACATTTATCTACAATATATTTCTGGGCCTTTCTCTGCTTCTAATTTCATGGGCTTTGTGATACTCAATTATTATAAACTAAAATATCTCACATAGGCCATAATCGCAGTGAATTTATAACATTTGCAGCTGGTCATATATATATATTTTAATTACATTTGTCATATTTAGCAAATCAAAAAAAATTTACACTCATGCCAAAAAATCATATAGTGTATAGTTTCTGACGCATGCTCTCCACTACTTTGTGTGAAACAGCTAGTGTTTATATATTTTTATATTTAACACCCCTCCTCACGTGTGGACTCGAGATTTTTTCCAAGGCTCATGACGTGGACTTGAATTAAATGGGAGAAAATTAATAATGCTAAGAGTCTGGCGTGACTCGAATTCAGGACCTCATACTCTGATACCATGTAAAACAGTCGTTGTACTCTAAAAGCTTAAACTGTTAAAAAACGATATTTATATATTTTCTTGAGGGCTAATTGTTTCTTTTTTTTTGTTTTTTTTGCCTTGTATGATAGTTGAATTGAATAGTTTATAAATAAGTTGAATGAAAGAGAATAAAATATGTGTGTACGGAAAATAGCATATATTTTATTATTAGAATTACTGAAATTTATAAGATATATCAAATATAGTAGTTTCATACGCACAATAATCTAATATTACATTATTATAGTAAACCAAAGTATGATAAAAGAGCATTAGTAGTAATATCATTCCTGATTATGTTGAAATAATCAAAACACCATATACGCTAACCAAACGCGTTCTACGTTTCCAACCAAGGCTAAGCAAAGGTCATTACAATTTTGACATGATCCATAATCCAACATATTCTTCATCCATCTTTCAAATTAAATTCAAGACGAATACCTCAAATCGCCTTCGCTCAACGCCATTTTCATAACAATATCATTCCAAGCATCGACCGGCCCTGGTAAGCACCAATGTAAGCAATCATTTTGAGTCTTCTTACTCAAATCTGGATGAAACCGCCGATACGGCCCCGGGTGTCCATCAGGCCTTAAAAGAGAAAGATGGTAAATGTCCAAAAGCCGAATCCGCGTCCCGTTCTGCATCCCGACCGCCACTGCCTTCTCGAACTCCTCGATTTCGACCCCTCGCATTATATGGTCCACATCATCTCCACCAAACTCGCCCTCTTTGTAAGGTTTAGTCCTATTACAAACCCCTCCACTGTACCATTTCCCGAACTCGAAGTGGTCCGGAGTCCAAGTCCTAAAGAGAACAAGTGGCTTGTGATCCGAGCTAAGGATGAAGCGAAAAGCCAATTGTAGGGCTTTTCGGTACAAGAAGTCGCTACCGAGTTCAGGCAAGTTCGGTAACTTCGTTCTGGGACAGTAGTGGCAACCGATAGTTGTATCATTCTCGAAGAATACAGCTGTTTTGAAGAACCAGTGGCCACCGGCAATTACTACGTAGTCGTAGTCGTTGTATTGGCTCGTCCACACACTGTCGAGGACGTCGAGATGGATACTGATGTTATAGACTTTGTCGCTTGCTTTGAGTAGAAAAGGAGTCCAAATTGCTGCTACCGTGAAGTTGTGTGAAGGGAAGTGCCATCTACTAGTTTTGAATGTTTCATCGCGAGAAACTTCTTCGCCCTGGCGACCAAAATGTAATTTCACATGCATGATTTGGGTACTAGGCTTAACCGAAAGATTCAAGTCGAAATGGCATGTACCTTAGAGAGGAGGCAAAGCAATGAGGCTAACTGGTTGGTAAGGATTGAATCGCCGATGAATACCCACGATTTATTTCGCATCGAATTTAAGAACTTTTTCCCATTAAATGGGGGTAATTCGCAACCATATGGTTTCCACCTCCAGTAACGGTACTCTGTATCAGGTCGCCCGTTTGTCATACAATCTCGAGAGGCATAAATGAATTTGCAACTTGCATTTGTGTAAGCTGGTCCTGCAGGGTTTGCAATCCACCTGCCCTTGAAAAGATTGCATTGTCCTGCATCACATTTCATACAAAGTTAATTTGTTGGATTTAAAGAAAGAGAGACATGTTTACGGAGGCGCAAGTGTAATATTCAATGATTTTTTATAGTAATATGCAAAAAAACACAATATATAATGGAAAATATTTCGTATACATCCGAAAAGGAATGTGGAGATCTTACATCCCTCATCCTAAAATTGATAAAAATTCAAATAATTTTTAGTAAAAATAAAAAAAAAAAGTTGTTGTGACAAGTAAAATATTAATGACCTTGGAATTGAGTGGGTATACGATATATATCCCACTTTGGAGTGTATCTGTAGCATTACTAGCTTATTCTATATAATGACTGCTGATCGAGAGAAAATAATTAGTTTTCTTATACGCGAGATCATGTTAATTACAGTACAACTTATCCACTCCAATATTGGGCCAATTTTTTATAACTAGAGTCAATTTTTTGTACAAAAATCATATTGGGTTGGAGTGGCGGTTGAAGGAATTTTACACTGCCAGGATCAAAAGAAGAAAAAGGAAAATAAACAAAACTGTGATACTACGTACAGCACCTCTTTGTAGTTTCCCAGTTATGGCATCCACCAACTTGGTGTCCTCCGCCGCGAAAGCATCGACAGGCAAGTGGAGGCTGAGGGCGAAGGCGACGAAGACGGTAGAGCGCAAAACCATGGCGACGGCACAGCCGAGCTCCGCCTTAGTCGTCATACATACACAAAATGAATACACGAGTAAGAAGAAGAACACCCACACACCTCAAGAAGACCAACAAAGTGCATAAATTAAGATATGATCTGCAATGCAAAGTTGATTGCGGGTGCATGATTTGTACATATATACTTCTCAAGGCATGCATGCAATTATTTTTGGCGCATCATTTCTCAAAAACTAAATTATTTTCGGGCATGCATCAGCATGCTATGGTACACATTTAATTATTATTATTTTTTTTGAGAAAAAAATAGCATGCTATCTGCTTCATTCATTAGGAGTATAAATTAGACTAGATGGGTGAGGTAGTACACCTCAGACGTGATGGAAAAAAAAAAAAAAACCAAACAAACAAACAAACAAACAAAAACAAAAACAAAAAAGTAGAGGGGGTATATGGATTATGCATCAACAGAAAATAGTTATAACTTTTTTTTTTTTTTTGAGAGAGAGAAAGGTAGCACGCTACCCGCTTCGTTTATTTCTTTTAAAAATAAACTTAGCTGAAAATGTGAATCAACTAGCATTCGAACTCGGAACCTCGGATACCAACCACCAAGTCTTTTGCCACTTGCGCTAGGGACAGTCGGTAAAAAAAGTATAACTTTAAAAATTAGTTATTAATTATTTAGTAACTATTTTTTATTGAATACTATTAGATGTATAGCTGGATAGCTGAAATTTAGTTTGCATTTAATTTTGGCGGTTGTTCTACACTTAGCCTCACTAGGGACAATAGTAAAATGCATAAATAAAATTATATTATAACTTTTCATAGAGAAAGTACCTTGAACCCATGGTACAGTGTGGGAGATTTTGTAATTTAGCGGATGAGTAATTATTGGCTATTTATTATTAGCTAAAATAGGTTTAATTGTTTGTTTCGTGATAATAAACCAAAAAGACTAGTAGTTGAGTTGGGTGAACCCAATAAATTAAGTGAGATTGCGGTCCATAATAAACCTAACAGTAAGAGATCCAACAACATATCTAACGTTTCAGATGGATTGAGTGACATCGAAACCCCTGAGTGCTATGACCGAGGCCTTAAATGCAATAAGTATGTCTTTCCTATCAGCGCATATTTTTCGAATAGTTGGTTAATTAGTGCTTACGATCCGCAAGTGGTATCAGAGATAGTGACGCATATTTGATTCTCACAAACTGTATTAAATTGTGCATGTAAGCTGGATCGATTTTCACAAACTGCATTAAACAGTGCAGGTAAGCTACATTAAACGGTACAGTTGTAATTGGAAGATATTTTTGGGATAGTTAGTTAACACTTACGATCCACAATAATTACAAAATAATAGATGGTGCAGTTTCACGCGTGTGAGAATAGTTGGTTTGTGCTTACAATTAATCTGCAATAATTGCAAAATAATAGAACGTGGCGTAGGCTCACAGGAGTGTCCCCACTCCCATTATTTGCTTAATTATTGCTTTTATATTTTCGATGATTGTCACTAATTTCTCACGATTAGATAAATAATTGCAAAATTCATTCAAAAACATAAATAATTGCAAAACAGTAAGGTGGTACCATCCAAAACTTTCATTTTCACGGTTGGTTATCTTATAGAGCTTTTGTTAAGTTGCAATAGTTAAGCATTACACAAACCTACATTAGGAGGTTAACAATCCCGATTGCCAATAGATTAATGTTGGGTAATGCTTAATTTAAACTCTCATAGTTTGAGATATTGTTATAATTAGGATTAGTTACCAAGTCTCAAGCACTGGTCACTAAAAAAGTCACGCAGAGCTTAACACTCACAGGACATGGATTAGATTGTCTCATCGTGAAGGAGCCTCATATAGTATGTTTTCAAACCCATCGTGAATAGGCCAAGCAAATCGATTCGTTATCTATGATGTAATTTCGATCGACTATAAAATTATGATAAATCAAGCGGAAAATATTTCTCTATTCACCGGGACGCAAATTCTATAATTCATATCTATATCTATATAGATATATGAATTGAGAGTTTGGAATGAACACGTGGCAACTCCTCCTAATTCCCTCTCCCCTCTTCCATTTTCAAATGGAAAAAAATTATTGTATGCACCCATTGTATACATTTAGCCTCCACGTTTTCACTATTTTTTATTTTGAATTTCATAATTATCTTACCTCGGTAAAGTACCAAATCTGAATTTCATAATTACATCTCGGGAAGGTATCAAATTTTTTCAAATCCACATCGAGAAGGTACCAAATCTTTTCAAATCCATCTCGGAAAGGTACAAAATTTATCCAAAGATCTCGGTAAGGGACAAAATCCTTATTTCCTTATCTCGAAAAAAGATAAAATTCTCACCTTGATTTGGGTGTGTATATAGGAGAACATGTACTCATAAGATTGGAATTTTGAAAAAAATTTCTAATTACTTCTTCCTCCTCTCTCCCTCATGCACTGAATTTTATCTATGTTTACACTGAGTTTTATATTTTTTTGTATTTTTTGCTGGATCTCTGAGAGCTACTTGGGTTCGTGTTGCACCACCCTGAAGACGTGCCGATGGGATGGAAGGTGGTCGTTGTATCACTAGCAGTGATTGCCGGAGCCTCGCACGTGGAGGGGCAATCTCGCTTCTAGGACAGTGCTTTCGCATGCTTCGACTCACAGATCTCATCTAAACCTCTTTTCTCTATAATATTTTCTACTTAATCCGTCCTTATAATTTTTCGAAAACAAAAGTTAAAATTATTTTCTTTTAAAATTGTTTAAAAAGTAAATTGTTCAAGCTAAATATATGTTTGTATATTCAATAATTATATATTTTGTTGTCATTCCAAATTATTTATATATATATTAAAATAATTAGTAATCATTCAAACTAAATATATATTTTGTATAGTTCATAATTACATATTTTGTTGTCATTTCATTTTATTTTTGTATGGCAAATCATTCTTGACTACTATTCTTTTGCCTCCTCTTACATACATATATGTTGATATTCACATCAAAATATTAGTGTCAAACTGTCCGCAGCGAAGCGCGGGTTCAACACTAGTCAATGATAAATAAATATTTTTCTAAAATTGTATGCTGGGCTCTTCTCTGTTTCCGAGTTGATGGGCTTTGATGCTAAATAAACAAAAATATCTTGCACAGGTCTATAATCATAGAGAGATTCATAATAATTTCAGGTTGCCATGTATCTTTTTTTTAAAAAGATTAGATTCGTCATATTTAGCAAACCAAACTAATTTTACACTCATACAATAAATTTATTGTGTATATCACTGTTAAATCGGCGTATAAATCGATCAGTGACAAAGGCACACGGGACGTCCTTCTATAAAAAGTTTGGGTACTTAAAATACTGTCTAAAATTAAGATTTTTATCTGGTTAGCCCTGAACAAGCGCCTACCAACAGTAGACAACCTGATTAAAAGAGGTTGGTCCGTGAACCAACAGTGTATTCTGTGCGGCGATGAACTCGAAACCGGCGATCATCTGCTCGTGAGATGCGTTCTTAGCAAATATTTCATGTTCTATATCCTAGAAGGAAGATTTATCCCGAGGTCTGTGGAGAAGGTCTGGGGAGTTTTGGGAGCAAATGCTGGGAAACAGCACCCAAGGGGCAGCTGAGCTGGATCTGGCTAGTGTCTCGGCTTGTTGGTGGATGATTTGGCTAGAAAGAAACAATGTGATTTTAGGAATCAATCTTTCGACGCTTTAGTGACTATTAGACAAATTTGTGAAATGATACGTGGATGGGCTGAGTTTTATAGCTCTAGGTGACTTTTTTTTTTATTTGTTTTATTTTTATGCTTCTGTAGCTGTTTGACTTACTTGAGGCCTCGTTGCCTCAACATATGTAACATAATTTATTTTTCGAATGAATGAAGCGGGTAACGTGCTACCTTTATCTCAAAAAAAAAAAGTTTTCGAGACATGCTCACCACTATTTTGAGAGCTAATCGTTTTTACACTTATATGATAGTTGAATAAAATAGTTCATGAATTAAATGAATAAAGCAGGATTAAATACGAGTGTAGGAGTATTTTTAGAATAGAATAAACTTTACAATCAATATTAAAATTTACAAAAGAAACCAAATACAGTAATTTCACATGCACAGTAATCCGACATTACATGATGCACTGAACTAAAGACAAAGTAATCTGATTCATAGAAATCAGTTTTTTGAGTATGTTGAATTATCAGAAATTCAACATACATGAACCAAATGCGCCCTAAGTTTCCAACCAAGGCCGCGAAAAAGGCATTACAATTTTGACATGATCCGCACATCTTAATTTGATACTATATATATATATATATATTCCAATATATTCTTGATCCATCTTTCAAATCAAATTCAAGATGAATACTTTAAATCCCCTTCATTTAACACCATTTCCATAACAATATCATTCCAAGCTTCAACGGGCCCCGGCAAGCACCAATGTAAGCAATCACTATGAGTCCTCTTTCTCAAATCAGGATGAAACCGATAATACGACCCTGGGTGCCCGTCCGGCCTTAAAAGAGAAAGATGGTAAGTGTCCAAAAGCCGAATCCGCGTCCCGTTCTGCATCCCGACCGCCACCGCCTTCTCGACCTCCTCGATTTCGACCCCTCGCATTAGATGGTCCGCATCATCTCCACTAAATTCACCCTCTTTGTAAGGTTCAGTCCTATTGCAAACCCCTCCACTCGACCATCTCCCGAATTCGTAGTGGTCCAGAGACCAAGTTCTAAAGAGAACAAGTGGCTTGTGATCCGAGCTAAGGATGAAGCGAAAAGCCAATTGCAGGGCTTTTCGGTACAAGAAGTCGCTAGCGAGTTCAGGCAAGTTCGGTAAGTTCGTTCTGGAGCAGTGATGACAACCAATAGTAGTATCATTCTCGAAGAATACAGCTGTTTTGAAGAACCAATTGCCGCTGGAAATTACTACATAGTCGTAGTCGTTGTATTGGCTCGTCCACCGGCTCTGCAGGATGTCAAGATGGACAGTGATGTTGTATGCTTCGTCGCTAGCTTTGAGAAGGAAAGGAGCCCAAACTGCTCCTACGGTGAAGTTGTGCGAAGGGAAGTGCCATAAACTAGATCTGAATGTTTCATCGCGAACAACTTCTGCGGTCTGTCGATCAAAATGTAATTTTCATAATCCGGGTACTAGCCTTAACCGAAAAATTTGAGTTGAAATGGCATGTACTGTTAAGTATAAAAATATTTAAATATCGTTCTCTACTAGTTTAAGCTTTTAGAGTATAATTGTTGTTTCACATGTACCTTAGAAAGAAGGCAAAGCAACGAGACTAACTGGCCGCGAATGATTGAATCGCCGATGAATAGCCAGGATTTATTTCGCATCGAGTTTAAGAACTTTTTTGCATCAAATAAAGGTAATCCGCAACCATATGGTTTCCACTTCCAATAAAGGTACTCTGTATCGGGTCTCCCATTTGTTATACAATCTCGAGCGGGTTCTATGAATTCGCAACTTTCATTTGTGTAAGCCGGTCCTACAGGGTTTGCAATCCACTCACCCTTAAAGAGATCACATTGTTCTGCACCACATTTCATACAAAATTTGTTGGATTAAAAAAAAAGGCATGTTTTTGAAACGTATATGTAATATCCAAAGATTACAGAGAGTAATATGCAAAAAAAAAGCACAATATGATAATACTATAATGAATGGTGTAAGCGTGCAGAAGCCTCAATAAGCTTGTTTCACGAAAAATTATTGCCAACTAAACTGTGGTGGCTGTTCGAGATCAAATAAGTAGTTTTTATGTCCTAGATGTTAATTAATTATTTTGTCAAATTATTTCAAACAATTTTATCCCTTTTTTATAAAATTTCAATGCAATTGTTCAAATTGTTGTAAACCTAGGATTCGACCGGTTGAACCAGCAGTACGACCTGTCGTTGACCAAGTGTTCCAACACTTACCCGGGCCAATATTCGGCCCAGTTTTGACACCTATAGCCGTTTCGGGTCGGGCCGTCGGGCCCCACGTGGGCCCGCCCGGCCCGTTTTACATCCCTACGCGGGGGTCAAAACAAAGAAAATAAAACAAGGGAAAAGGTGATCATAAACTATAGGGATAACTTCAAATACTACCAATATGGTTTCGTGCTTTCTCACTTTAGTGCCCTGTGGTTTAAAACGTATCACTTTAGTACCCTGTGGTTTGGTTATTCTCTTTTTGTTATCTTTTCGTTAATTTTTTCGTTAAATTAATGAGAAAGTTAAAACTACAGGATAGTAAAGTGAATATTCGATAAACCATAGGTGGGATATTTAAAATTTTTCTGTATAATTTAGCGAAAAAATTAACGAAAAGATAACATAAAAAAAGAATAACCAAACCACAGGGTACTAAAGTGATACGTTTTACACCATAGGGCACAAAAATGAGAAAGCACGAAACCACATGGGTGGTATTTGAAGTTATTCATATACTATATATGGCACCTCTCTGTAGTTTCCCAGCTATGGCATTCACCAGCTCGGCATCCTCCGCCACGAAAGCGTCGACGAACAAGTGGAGGCGGAGGGCGAAGACGAAGACGACGGAGCCCAAAACCATGGTGACGTTGCAGCCGAGCTCCGCCTTAGTCGTCATATATACACAAAAAGAATATGCCAGGAGGAAGAAGCACAGTACCACTCAAGAAGACAAAAAAAGTGTCTAAAGAGATCATTTACAAGGCAAAGTTGATGGAACATGCATTTTATAATTAGTTATATACATATAGCTGGTTAGCTGAACTTTGATTTGAATTAATTTTGGCGGTTGATCTGCATTTAGCCTCACTTGAGACAATAGTAACGTGCATGAATAAAATTAGTATAAATTTTTGTGGAGAGAGTATTTTAAACACGTGCTACATTGTGAAAGATTTTGTAATTTAGCAAAGGAATAATTGCAAAATAATAGAAGGTGGTCCAGGTTCGCGAGTGTGTCCGCACTCTCATGGTTTGCTTAATTATTGCTTTTATATTTCAATGATTGTCACTAGTTTCTCCGATTAGGTATATAATTGCAAAATCCATTAAAAAACGTAAATAATTGCAAAATAGTAAGGTGGTGCCATCCAAATTAAACTTTCATTTTCACGATTAGTTATCTTTTAGAGATAGCAATAGTTAAGCATTACTAAAATTTAAAGTAAAATACATTTTACAATTAGAATTACTATGACTGCACTGAATCAAAGACAGTAATACAACATTAATAGTAATCTGATTTATAAGAATCAATTTTTGCTCATATTGAAATAATCACGAATTGTATAGACGCGAACCAAATATGCCCTAACTTCCCAACCAAGGCTAAGCAAAAGGCATTACAAGTTGACATGATCCGTGAGTCTTACTTTGATACTAACTTGATATCTATTTCCGTAATATATATATATATATATATGAGTAGGGCTATTGTGCTATTAATAGCACAATAGCCTTGTGCTATAGTGTGAGAATTCGAATTTTGGAAATTTGAAATTCTGTGTTCCACTCCCCTGTTACTGTGTTTTTGATCAGTATACGTATATATATATATAGGTATTTATATATATATATATATGTATATAAGTGAGTTTTTGAGGATTTTAGTGTTTTCGGATTTTCGTCGCGGAGAGTGAACGGCTTAACGGCGCGAACCGGAGTCCGATTCTGACGAACCAAAATGGTGAGTTCGATGTCTCGGCAGTGCTGAGCGCGATGGCGCGATCCGCGTCGACGTGCGGCGAGCGGATAAAAAGTTATTCCATCTTGATCGCCGAGAGGTCGTATGTCACGTTTATCGTTTCGCGTTTTGGACCCCGTTTTTCGCACCGTTTCGCGCGTTTTCGATTTTGGAGGGGTGAATTGGGTTTTTTTCAGCTGTGGGAGGGGGGAACTTTGGCTGAGAGGGTAGGTGAGTGCATTTATGGAACCTCACCTACCCCCTCTCTTTGTCCCTCTCACACTCCACCTCTCCCTCCCCTCTCTCTCTCACTCTCCCTCTCTCACTCCTTCTCTCCCTTGCTCCCTGAATGGAGCCCGAGCTCCCCCTGCCCCTCGGCCTCCTCCTCCCTGTGCAGCGCCGGCCGCCGCCGGCCACTGCCTGGCCGGAGCAGCTCCGGCCACCCCCCCCCCCCCCTCTCTCCTTCCTTTTTTCTCTTTTTTCTTCTTCTTCTTCTTCTTCTTCTTCTTCTTCTTCTTCTTCTTCTTCTTCTTCTTCTCTGAGGTGAGCACCCAGGGGGAACCCATGCGTGAGCCCCCCTGAGGTGACTGGGCTGCTGGCGCCGCCGGAGTGCCGCCGGAGCGCCGCCGGAGCCGTCGCTGGGCTGCTGGAGCTGCTGCTGGAGGAGCTGCGGGCCGAGCTTGTTGGGGCCGCGCCGCCGCCGGAGAGGGTGAGCTTGGTCACCCTCGGGACCTCCGGCGCCGCCGCCTCCTCCTTCTCCGGCCATCGCCGTGCCGCCGGAGCGCCGCCGGAGCCGCCGCGGGCTCGGTGTAGCCAGCTAGGGCATCCGCAGCTTGGGTTGCTCCGCCGCCGCCGCCGCCCCCCCGCCGCCCTTTTTTGTCGCGGTCACCTCCCAACCGACGGCCGGCGACCTCCTCTTGCCGGTGCTCGCGTCGCCGCCGGCCGCCGTCGCCGTTTGTTGCCGGAGCCGCCGTGCCCTGTCTCGGGTTGCCAACCCGAGAGCAGGCTCGCTCCCCGCGCCGCCGCCGCCGGTTCCTGCCGCCTCCTGAGCCTCCTGGTGAGCCCCCCCTCCCTTCCCTGTGACCCTCTAGACTGACAGTGGCCGCCGCCGGCCTTGCTTGCCGGCCGGCAGCCGGCCGGAGCTAGTTGCTCCGGCCGGGGTCTGGTTTTTGCTGTTGTTGGCCGCGCCGAGGATTTTGGAGCCCCTGGTGCTCCCCGAGGTCCGGAGAGGTGAGCACGATGATCACGGCGTCATGCTGATCATCATGCTCACCTCTGTTTTGCTTTTGCTCGAGCCGATTTGCGGTTCGGCCTTGGTCGAGCCGTTTGCATGCTTGTTTCGCTGTTTTTATGCAATTTCCCGGCCTGCGACTCCCTTGTCGCAGTGAGGCCATGAGCACGGCTTCCGTTGCGTCGTTACCTATCCGCTGGTGCTTGCGGGAGGTTGAGCGGACGAGCGGAGTGCTCGAATGGCCTTAACTATGATTGTGATGCTTGTATGTCTTGCTGTTTTTATGCTTTTTCCCGACCCGCGACTTGTCCTGTCGCAGCGGGGCTGTGAGCACGGTCTCCGTGACGTCGATACCTATCCGCTGGTACTCGCGGAAGGTTGAGCGGATGAACGGATTGCTCGATCGACTTATTTTAGTGAATGTATGTATGTTTATGTTGCTCGTTATGGATTTGTGGCGTTTGTGGCAGCATAGCGACGCTGTGGACAGCAAGGGGATGGTCTTTGGGACCCTGAGGACTGGTTGTCCAACCCCCTCGCCCTTCGTGGAGTTTCGGATTTGTTTCCGACGCGTTTTTCGATGAAATAATCGACGAAACGCACGTTTCTAGTTGTGCGACTCACTCGCTGTTTTCGCGAGCGACTTGGCTTCATCGTGTAGCCTCGTTGGCTGTTCCTCATCGCTGTCCCGAAGTTCCGAGGACAGCGGATGAGTGATGTGGGGTTCCGGTGCCAAATCGGCACTTTTCGGGAACCCGGGAAGCCTTTTCGGGTGCGTTTGCTGTTCGTGGCACCCCGAGCTTGTGCTTGCTGTCCCGTCACTCGGTTTAATGTGTTCGGGGACAGCGAGGGACCTTGTTGGCTGTTTGGTACCCCTCTGGGGCTTTGTGAGGTTTCGGGATCGTCCCGGTGGGTTTCCCGGGCGATCCGTCGGTTTCGGGATGTGTGCGCTTTGTGTTTAGCGTTGACTTGGTGGACCTTGACCCTGTGAGTCTTTCGTAGGTCCTGTCGCGTTTCCCGAGAGCCGTCGGTGTTAGACTTGGATCTTACCTACAGGTGGGTACTTCGACCCGGAGTCGGTTCAGTGGACTACGGTGATACCTTTCTATCCCTTTCTTTGCATTTCTGTTAGTAGTTCACTTGACTCCCGTAGACTCTACTCATATGCGTGCTTGGATAGTAGAGTAGTGTGGTTTGCATGTTCTTTGAGACGACCCAGTCGGTCGGTGGGGATCGCTTGTCATTCTGAGCGATCCTAGTGTGGTTTGCATGTTCTTGAGACGACCCAGTCGGTCGGTGGGGATCGCTTGTCAGTCTGAGCGATCCTAGTGTGGCTTGCATATTCCTTGAGACGACCCAGTTGGTCGGAGGTGATCGCCTGTTGTTCCGAGCGATCCTAGTTGTGGTTTATTGGTTGCTTCTCGGCTTGTTGCCGTTCTGTGGATTGAGCATATGCATCGATCGTCACAGCTCTTCCCGCACTTCACGTACACCGCGGTCTGATCCACCGTTTAGAGGTGTTCTTTTCCGGAAAAGGGTCGTGAATTTCTACCGACCCGTGGCCCCGAGCATTGCGTCGGGATGGATGGTGCCGTTGGATTGAGCAGGGTGACAGTGCCAGGGCCACCCCCTGGTGGCTATAGATTGGGTTCACTTTGTGGTTATCCCCTTTGATGCATACTAGTTGCTTACAGTAGCATTGTTATTTCAGTTGTATGTTAGCCTCATACTTACTTGTGCTACTGTATACCATATCTATCTTTCGTTGACCCTCGTGCCGGTGTGTACACCTCGCCTTCGTTGGCTTGCGGTACCCACTGGGAGGGAAGACATGCGTGCATGTTCTCACCCCCCACCCCCATTACAGGTTTCAGGTGAGCAGGGTGGTGAGTGTCGGGACGCTGCGAGGCACGCCTAGATAGTAGCTCTAGAGGTTCCGACTCGTGAGGCTACATCCCCAGATTTGGTTATTCCCCTACCTCTATTCGATAGAAGTAATATGTGGTTCAGTTACCCCGTTGTAAATTCTAGCATGCTTATGTTGTGGATTCATTCTATATGCTTGTGTGATGTCTGCATGCTTGGACTAGTTGATTGTATCCTTGTTTTTCAATCGTTTCGTTATCTAGCATTTCGGTTTTTCCCCTACCCCTCGTGGTAGCGTCGTAAAACAAGGTTTCCGTGTGGGAAACGGTTTTCAAATGGATTTCTGATTGCTCGGTTTTGTGATTTCAAAAAGAGAGTTCTCGTGTGGAGAACAGTTTTCAAAGGCTTCTTCAATGATTGAGATTAGGGTTTCAAACTAAAGCTTCTGGGTAAGGAGCAGCTTTCTAGAATGATTGTTGCTTGTGCATTGCATCATCCTTCGCTTAAGGATTTGCTTAGATTCATACAGGTTAAGGACTGCTAGCTGTATGAATCTCTCGTTGTGTTGATGTGCTGTTGGGATGAATGAATGGTGGTTGTGATCCTGTTATTTGTTGTTGGACGCCGTGCAAATACAGGGGAGGCTCTGTCCGTGTGTACAGTGGATCCTGTATTTGTGGCGGGTCTGTACGTGGCGCGGGCTAGGCTTTTCAAAAAAAAATTTAGCACGTTTTTCCGCATCTTGAACTAGCCCGGGGCGTGACAGATTAAGATGGTATCAGAGCGTAAAGGGAACAAACACTCATTCATTCATTGACTTGTAACTGAACCACTGGTTAGGCTGACCCCTAGGAAGACCTAGGATGTATAGGCGCGCGAGTTCGAGGGGTTTGTTTTCGGCTTGTGTTTTGTGGGAGTTGCCGACCCCTTTTCTCTTGCGCTGGTTTCTGCGTTTTGCAGTTGGCTTGTGGTCTTGGTAGACCTCCTCGTCCGGGTCGTGGTGGTGGGCGTGCGCCTGTGGAGCTGTCTGCTGGTTTTCTGTTTCGGGCCGTGTGGCCGGTTCGAGTGAGGAGCTGGCAGGAGGCGGACAGCCTGGTGTGGACCGTACCCTGTGTGCTTGAGGCCGAGGCGAGGGGTCAGTTGGCGACCCTCTCCGGCATGTTCCGGCATGTTCCGGCATGTTCCGGCTTGTTCCGGTAGTTTTTGCAACAGGCTACGACAGCTGCCGCTCCAGCCCCTCCTACTCCTTCGCCGTGTTCCCCGATGACTGCAGACCCTCCTGTGGCACCCACACCGTTGTGCGACGACCGTGACGACGACAGCGACTTCGTCGGCTGTTTCGCGCGTGGACGCCGACCCCGCGTTGGGGGTGGTGGTCACATCTGAGCGTGTTGGGGCGGATCTCCTGAGTTTTGATCTGCCCTTGTTCGCAGGTTCGTGCTCCTTCTAGTGGTGGTGGATCTGTTTTGTTGTTGGGCTGTTCTTGCCCTGTCCCCACTTATCGCGTTGAGCACGAGGGCCTCTGCGAGCGTCTCTTTGGAGACGGTGCTTTGAGCGGTTTCGACCGCAGTTTGGGTGTTTTCCCCTCTGTTTTGTTGGGTAGGGCGGTGAAGCCTACCCCTCTGACGTCTTGCTGGTGCATCGTCGGTGTTGGTCTTTTGACCATTGGCTAGTTCTGGCGTCGAACTGACGTGTACTAGACTGAGTGGACACTGTTGGGTGTCGGGTGTTTGTGGTGCCTACATAGTTTGCGGATATCCTAACGCCCAAATTGGTGTGTTCGGGGATTCCTGGTGGTTTTTGTAGGTTCCCGTGTTGCCGCGAGATCCTCCAGGTTCTTGTCGGAGATCTCACCGCGTTCGACGTTGGTTAGTCGACGCTGGTTTTGTTCTGCCTCCGGTTTGATTCGTGTGGCTGACGACCCTTTGTCGCCTGTAGCCGCCGGTTCGTTGTTGGAAGCCGGTGACTCCTAGGGAGTTGGCTCAGGGCAGACTTTGTTTGGTGGGTCGGTCTGCTTTTTCCGTTAATTCGGTGTCTCGTCTGTGACTTCGGTCCAGCTTTGGAGTGGTTGACCCGGTACCTTCGTGGTGTTGCCGACTGGTTGTTGGCCTTGACCTTGGGATATTTCGTTTTCTTTTGATAAGTACGTTGGCTGCAGACAACGTAGTGTCGAAAGTTAGAACGAAATACCCTATCCCTTCTTGGGGACTTTCTGGATTGGGTCGGTGCTTTCCCTCGCAAGACTTCTTCTCGCTCTTGGCCGTCTTGCGGAAAGCTGTGTGTTGGTCATCCCCGTTCTAGTGGTGAACCTTGAGCTAATCCTGGCGTGGTTTTGCGCAGTTGATTTGCCATCACTGCCGTTGGTTTGACTCCGGTTGAGTCAGGGTGCCCTCTTAGCTCGGTTTCGGGATGACGGGAGCCTGGTTGTTGGCTCCGAGCTGTGTTTGCGTGCAGGGTTTTCGCCGCGTCTTTCGTAGCCGTGCCTTGGAGCACGTGTCCGATCTTTTTGATCTGATGTTCGGCATCGTAGGTGTTTTTATCGCTTGCTGCGATTGGCAGCCCTGTACACCTGAGTGATGGACTCGCAAGGTTTCCGTTGGTCGGTGTTGCTTTGTACCCTCTACCGCAGATCTCTGAGCTCTTCGACCGGCTCCAGGGAGCCTCAGTTTTCTCGAAGTGTGTTCTGCGGCCAGGTTATCCTTAGTTGAGGATCAAGACTGAGGACGTTGCGTTAACGGCCTTCCGGACTCGTCACGGGCTTTACGAGGTCACGGTTTTGCCGTTCGGTTAAGCGAACGTCCCGGCAGCTTTTTGGACTTGTTGAACCGGGTTTCGGCAGTTCTTGGATCAATTTGTCGTGGTTCCCTTTGACGACATACTGATCTCTTCGTAGAGTTTCCTTCTTGGTTCACATCGTGACGTGGGTTGGTTGTGTGGAAGAGCCAAGGAAGGAGGACTCTGTAATGGTTTGACCTGTTCCGACTTCTGTGACAGACCGAGTTTAGGAACTTCCTCGGCTTGGGCGTTGATGCCGGCGATTTGTTGAGGGTTCTCCTCAAGATCGCCGCCCCTTTGAGTAGCTGTCGAGGTAAGGCGCGCGCGTTGTTTCTCTAGACTCCCGCTTGTCTGTTGAGCGCCTAGGAGCCGATGGACTGTTTGACCCGTGCCCCTATCTTAGCATCGACACAGCCTGGTGAGGTTGTCGTGGCCTTGTGCGATGCATCTTGGATGGGATTGGGGTGCGTGCTCATTCAGCATGAGAAGGTTATCGCCTATGCTCCGCGCTAGTTGATGGACTATGAGAAGATCTATCTTGCGCTCGATCTCGAGTTAGCAGCAGTGGTGTTCGCTCTCAAGCTTTGGAGACCTTACCTTGTGGAGCTACCGCACAGTTGTTGTCGTTGGAGGTGCAACCCACCTTGGCGGATCAGATTTTCGGTGGGCAGCCGATGGATCCGCACTGGCAGAGAGTGCGAGCAGGTCAGAGAAGGTGACTTCGTGCTACATGCTGTTGGTCTTCCTTCGAGGATGGAGTTGTGTGCCCAGTGTTCAGGATTTGAGGTGAGAGTTTTGGCTGAGGCACACCAGTCGCCGTACACCGTTCATCCTGAAGAGACGAAGATGTACCGCGACTTGTGGCTGGTTTCTGGTTGTAACGCAGCATGTGGCACTGTGCCGGGTTTGTCAGCAGAGAAGCTTTGACCTTTGCCTGTACCCGTAGGGAAGTGGGAGCAGATCACCTTGGTTTTCGTCACCGGGTTGCCTCGTTCTCAGCGAGGTCATGTTGCGATCTGGGTTTTTGTGGAATGTTTGACGAAAACAGCTCACTTCCTACCAGTACATTCTTTTTTAGTCTTGGAATCGACTGGCGCAGCTCCACTTGGATGAGTTCGTCGGGCTGTCTGGAGAGCCAGTGTCGATCGCTTTGGACTGGAGTTCTCGCTTCGTTTCCCAGTTCTGGAGGAGCTTGCCGTAGGCACTGGGGACGAGGCTCAACTTTAGCTCAGTTCAACCCTCAGAGTGTTGGGCAGTCGGAGCGAGTCTTCTAGACTCTCGAGGTTATGCTCCGGGCATGCGTTTTGAATTTTGGTGAGGGTTGGTCCAGGTATCTTTCTTTGGTGGAGTTTGCCTTCTGCAACAGCTTCCTAGCGAGCATTGGATTGGCACCGCACGAGGCGTTTTGTGGAAGTCGTTGTCGATCACTGTTCTGTTTGGTTGACGTGGATGAGCGTCGTGTGATTGGCCCGACAACGGTTCAGCTGAGGGAGGATCTCAGCAGCTGCGGTGAGGTGCCTGTGAGGTTTTTGGCTCGCAATGTGAAACAGTTGAGGAATCGGAGCTTCCTGTTTGTGTGACTGCGTAGACGAGTCACTTGGAGTGCAAGACTTCTTGGGTGCTGGAGTCTGCTTCGTGTGAGAGGTATCCGCTGTTGTTCGCGGATGGTGTGTGGGTAAGTTTCGGGGACGAAACTTCTTGTTAGGTGGGAGTGATGTGAGAATTCGAATTTTGGAAATTTGAAATTCTGTGTTCCACTCCCCTGTTACTGTGTTTTTGATCAGTATACGTATATATATATATAGGTATTTATATATATATATATGTATATAAGTGAGTTTTTGAGGATTTTAGTGTTTTCGGATTTTCGTCGCGGAGAGTGAACGGCTTAACGGCGCGAACCGGAGTCCGATTCTGACGAACCAAAATGGTGAGTTCGATGTCTCGGCAGTGCTGAGCGCGATGGCGCGATCCGCGTCGACGTGCGGCGAGCGGATAAAAAGTTATTCCATCTTGATCGCCGAGAGGTCGTATGTCACGTTTATCGTTTCGCGTTTTGGACCCCGTTTTTCGCACCGTTTCGCGCGTTTTCGATTTTGGAGGGGTGAATTGGGTTTTTTTTCCAGCTGTGGGAGGGGGGAACTTTGGCTGAGAGGGTAGGTGAGTGCATTTATGGAACCTCACCTACCCCCTCTCTTTGTCCCTCTCACACTCCACCTCTCCCCTCACTCTCTCTCACTCTCCCTCTCTCACTCCTTCTCTCCCTTGCTCCCTGAATGGAGCCCGAGCTCCCCCTGCCCCTCGGCCTCCTCCCTGTGCAGCGCCGGCCGCCGCCGGCCACTGCCTGGCCGGAGCAGCTCCGGCCACCCCCCCCCCCTCTCTCCTGTTTTTTTTCTTCTTTTTCTTTTTTCTTCTTCTTCTTCTTCTTCTTCTTCTTCTTCTTCTTCTTCTTCTTCTCTGAGGTGAGCACCCAGGGGGAACCCATGCGTGAGCCCCCCCTGAGGTGACTGGGCTGCTGGCGCCGCCGGAGTGCCGCCGGAGCGCCGCCGGAGCCGCCGCTGGGCTGCTGGAGCTGCTGCTGGAGGAGCTGCGGGCCGAGCATGGTGGGGGGGCCGCGCCGCCGCCGGAGAGGGTGAGCTTGGTCACCCTCGGGACCTCCGCCGCCGCCTCCTCCTTCCCCGGCCATCGCCGTGCCGCCGGAGCGCCGCCGGAGCCGCCGCGGGCTCGGTGTAGCCAGCTAGGGCATCCGCAGCTTGGGTTGCTCCGCCGCCGCCACCCGCCGCCCTTTTTTTGTCGCGGTCACCTCCCAACCGACGGCCGGCGACCTCCTCTTGCCGGTGCTCGCGTCGCCGCCGGCCGCCGTCGCCGTTTGTTGCCGGAGCCGCCGTGCCCTGTCTCGGGTTGCCAACCCGAGAGCAGGCTCGCTCCCCGCGCCGCCGCCGCCGGTTCCTGCCGCCTCCTGAGGTGAGAGCCCCCCCCTCTTCCCTGTGACCCCCTCTAGACTGACAGTGGCCGCCGCCGGCCTTGCTTGCCGGCCGGCAGCCGGCCGGAGCTAGTTGCTCCGGCCGGGGTCTGGTTTTTGCTGTTGTTGGCCGCGCCGAGGATTTTGGAGCCCCTGGTGCTCCCCGAGGTCCGGAGAGGTGAGCACGATGATCACGGCGTCATGCTGATCATCATGCTCACCTCTGTTTTGCTTTTGCTCGAGCCGATTTGCGGTTCGGCCTTGGTCGAGCCGTTTGCATGCTTGTTTCGCTGTTTTTATGCAATTTCCCGGCCTGCGACTCGCCTTGTCGCAGTGAGGCCATGAGCACGGCTTCCGTTGCGTTGTTACCTATCCGCTGGTGCTTGCGGGAGGTTGAGCGGACGAGCGGAGTGCTCGAATGGCCTTAACTATGATTGTGATGCTTGTATGTCTTGCTGTTTTTATGCTTTTTCCCGACCCGCGACTTGTCCTGTCGCAGCGAGGCTGTGAGCACGGTCTCCGTGACGTCGATACCTATCCGCTGGTACTCGCGGAAGGTTGAGCGGATGAACGGATTGCTCGATCGACTTATTTTAGTGAATGTATGTATGTTTATGTTGCTCGTTATGGATTTGTGGCGTTTGTGGCAGCGTAGCGACGCTGTGGACAGCAAGGGGATGGTCTTTGGGACCCTGAGGACTGGTTGTCCAACCCCCTCGCCCTTCGTGGAGTTTCGGATTTGTTTCCGACGCGTTTTTCGATGAAATAATCGACGAAACGCACGTTTCTAGTTGTGCGACTCACTCGCTGTTTTCGCGAGCGACTTGGCTTCATCGTGTAGCCTCGTTGGCTGTTCCTCATCGCTGTCCCGAAGTTCCGAGGACAGCGGATGAGTGATGTGGGGTTCCGGTGCCAAATCGGCACTTTTCGGGAACCCGGGAAGCCTTTTCGGGTGCGTTTGCTGTTCGTGGCACCCCGAGCTTGTGCTTGCTGTCCCGTCACTCGGTTTAATGTGTTCGGGGACAGCGAGGGACCTTGCCTTGTTGGCTGTTTGGTACCCCTCTGGGGCTTTGTGAGGTTTCGGGATCGTCCCGGTGGGTTTCCCGGGCGATCCGTCGGTTTCGGGATGTGTGCGCTTTGTGTTTAGCGTTGACTTGGTGGACCTTGACCCTGTGAGTCTTTCGTAGGTCCTGTCGCGTTTCCCGAGAGCCGTCGGTGTTAGACTTGGATCTTACCTACAGGTGGGTACTTCGACCCGGAGTCGGTTCAGTGGACTACGGTGATACCTTTCTATCCCTTCCTTTGCATTTCTGTTAGTAGTTCACTTGACTCCCGTAGACTCTACTCATATGCGTGCTTGGATAGTAGAGTAGTGTGGTTTGCATGTTCTTTGAGACGACCCAGTCGGTCGGTGGGGATCGCTTGTCATTCTGAGCGATCCTAGTGTGGTTTGCATGTTCTTGAGACGACCCAGTCGGTCGGTGGGGATCGCTTGTCAGTCTGAGCGATCCTAGTGTGGCTTGCATATTCCTTGAGACGACCCAGTTGGTCGGAGGTGATCGCCTGTTGTTCCGAGCGATCCTAGTTGTGGTTTATTGGTTGCTTCTCGGCTTGTTGCCGTTCTGTGGATTGAGCATATGCATCGATCGTCACAGCTCTTCCCGCACTTCACGTACACCGCGGTCTGATCCACCGTTTAGAGGTGTTCTTTTCCGGAAAAGGGTCGTGAATTTCTACCGACCCGTGGCCCCGAGCATTGCGTCGGGATGGATGGTGCCGTTGGATTGAGCAGGGTGACAGTGCCAGGGCCACCCCCTGGTGGCTATAGATTGGGTTCACTTTGTGGTTATCCCCTTTGATGCATACTAGTTGCTTACAGTAGCATTGTTATTTCAGTTGTATGTTAGCCTCATACTTACTTGTGCTACTGTATACCATATCTATCTTTCGTTGACCCTCGTGCCGGTGTGTACACCTCGCCTTCGTCGGCTTGCGGTACCCACTGGGAGGGGAGACATGCGTGCATGTTCTCACCCCCCACCCCCATTACAGGTTTCAGGTGAGCAGGGTGGTGAGTATCGGGACGCTGCGAGGCACGCCTAGATAGTAGCTCTAGAGGTTCCGACTCGTGAGGCTACATCCCCAGATTTGGTTATTCCCCTACCTCTATTCGATAGAAGTAATATGTGGTTCAGTTACCCCGTTGTAAATTCTAGCATGCTTATGTTGTGGATTCATTCTATATGCTTGTGTGATGTCTGCATGCTTGGACTAGTTGATTGTATCCTTGTTTTTCAATCGTTTCGTTATCTAGCATTTCGGTTTTCTACCCCTCGTGGTAGCGTCGTAAAACAAGGTTTCTGTGTGGGAAACGGTTTTCAAATGGATTTCTGATTGCTCGGTTTTGTGATTTCAAAAAGAGAGTTCTCGTGTGGAGAACAGTTTTCAAAGGCTTCTTCAATGATTGAGATTAGGGTTTCAAACTAAAGCTTCTGGGTAAGGAGCAGCTTTCTAGAATGATTGTTGCTTGTGCATTGCATCATCCTTCGCTTAAGGATTTGCTTAGATTCATACAGGTTAAGGACTGCTAGCTGTATGAATCTCTCGTTGTGTTGATGTGCTGTTGGGATGAATGAATGGTGGTTGTGATCCTGTTATTTGTTGTTGGACGCCGTGCAAATACAGGGGAGGCTCTGTCCGTGTGTACAGTGGATCCTGTATTTGTGGCGGGTCTGTACGTGGCGCGGGCTAGGCTTTTCAAAAAAAAAATTAGCACGTTTTTCCGCATCTTGAACTAGCCCGGGGCGTGACATATAGACTTTTTAGCCACCCATTAATTTTGATGGGTGGTTGAGATGAGAGAGAGAAGAGAAATTGAAGAGAAATTTAAAGAGAAGAGAAATTGAGACATTCAATTTCTCTTTTCTCTCTCATCTCAACCACCCATCAAAATTGATGGGTGGCTAAAAAGTCTATAGCATAAGGGCCATTTCTGGGGAGTCTATAAATCTTCAGAAATCGTCGATAATATTTAGCCAAAACACTATATCTGAAATGAGGGAGAGTATCCAACGGGTATTCAACATCACGGAGCATCAGGGACAAGGGCGATACTTAGGAAATCCCCTGTTTATAGGACGATCTCTCTCTAACACCTTCAGATTCGTTATCGATAAATTGCAAAGCAGATTGGCTGGCTGGAAAGCTAGGAATTTATCGCATGCGGGGGCGTCTCACACTGATACAATCCGTACTGCTGGCGGTACCAAGATACTCCATCTGTTTTATTTTATTTCCTGCAAAATTTCTTCATCAAATGGATAAAATTGTGAGAGACTTTTGGTGGGGTTTCAACCCAGGAGTTCGTCACTTCTATCCAAAGGCGTGGTCAAAACTCACCACAAACAAAGAACTCGGGGGACTTGGCATACCGTCATGGTTCACGCTCAATCGAGCCTTGGTATGCAAATTGGTATGGACACTCCTCAATAGGCCAACATCCTTATGGGCGCAGGTTCTAGCAAGCAAGTATAGCAGGGACAACAATCTCAACTTCTGGTCAATCCAGAGCAAATCTACAGCTTCACCTATTTGGCGTTCTATGTTGCAAATTCGGAATCTGATGACGACTGCCGTGGTAAGGAATTCTGAGCAACTACAATGGAAATTCACGAAGTCCGGCCGCTTCACCCTCCAATCTGCTATAAACCATATAAACGAAGGCCTGGATCAGAACCAAATGCATCAGCCACCTGAATCTAGGCAAACGATCTGGGCCAATGTGTTGAGCATAAAGAATGCGATGCCTCGGGCAAAAATATTTTTATGGAGAGTAGTAGCTGATACGTTACCTGTTGGGGCCACACTAGCCTCGAGATTGCTTTACGTCGACGGCCTATGCCCTCTCTGTCACGAACAGCCTGAGACATTGGGGCATTTATTTTTTACGTGTGAGCAGGCACGACGAGTTTGGTTTGCATCGAGTTTAGGCCTCACGACTGATAACCCTGAGAGACCTATATCCTATTGGATATTTTTCATCCTAACCAACAAAGCCATGGAGACTCATAAGGCTTTCTGTGTTCATTTATTATGGAGCTTGTGGAAGGAAAGGAATGAGGTGATCTTTGAGAGGAAGACTTTCTCATGCACTACTGTCATTTCAAGGGCTCGCAGCTGGACGGCCTTATATTCCAACCAGAACATGATGAGAATCAGCATCCAAGACCCAACTCTGATTCAAGAACCCGCGAACTCCTCCTATCATGTGTGGGTAGATGGGAGTTGGAAAGGTGGTACCGAAGGTGGTGTAGGATGCCTGATTACTAATCAGCATGGAACCATCGCATGCATATCTGACGTAATAAAAGAGGTCCACGATGCTTGCTCGGCGGAAATTGGAGCAATCTCCCGAGTGACAGAGCTTCTTTTGCAAATGTATCCTGGAGAAACTTTTCATATCTTTTCAGATTCAGCATCCATCATCAAAGCCATGCACCTCAGGAGTTATCTTTCTGATTCACTAACACCTGAAGCTTGGACAAGAATCACGGAGCTGTGGACTTTTACAAAGAAATTCAATTATTTCAGTTTTGGATGGAATTCGAGATTCTCCAAGAATGCTATAGTCGCGGATCGCTTGGCCACTTGGGGACTCGCAAGCAAAAAGTTCTCTATTTGGGCTTCTTTTGATGAATTTTCTCAGTCTGTATTCATTGTTTAATTAATAAAATCGCCTTAGGGCGTGTTTCCCCTCAAAAAAAAAAAACACCATTTCCATAACAATATCATTCCAAGCTTCAATTGGCCCCGGCAAGCACCAATGTACGCAATCATTTTGAGTCCACTTTCTCGTATCAGGATGAAACCGATAATACGGCCCTGGGTGCCCGTCAGGTCTTAAAAGAGAAAGATGGTAAGTGTCCAGAAGCCGAATTCGCGTCCCGTTCTGCATCCCGACAGCCACCGCCATCTCGACCTCCTCGATTTCAACCCCTCGCATTAAATGGTCCACATCATGTCCACTGAACTCGCCCTCTTTGTAAGGTTTAGTCCTATTGCAAACCCCTCCGCTGTACCATCTCCCGAACTCGAAGTGGTCCGGAGTCCAAGTCCTAAAGAGAACAAGTGGCTTGTGATCCGAGCTAATGATGAAGCGAAAAGCCAATTGTAGGGCTTTTTGGTACAAGAAGTCGCTACCGAGTTCAGGTAAGTTCATTCCGGGGCAGTAATTGCAACCGATAACTGTATCGTTCTCGACAAATATTGTTGTCTTGAGGAACCAGTGCCCACCGGAAACTACTACATAGTCGTAGTCGTTGTAGTGGCTCGTCCACTCAGTCTCGAGGACGTCAAGATGGACCGTGATGTTATCGGCTTCGTCGCTAGCTTTGAGTATAAAAGGAGCCCAAACTAAAGCTAGGGTGAAGTTGTGCGAAGGCAAGTGCCATATAATAGAATTAATTGTTTCCTCGCGAACAACTTCTTCGTCCTGTGGACCAAAATGCAATTTTGCATAATTCGGGCACTAGCCTTAACCAAAAGAATCGAGTAGAAAGGGTATGTACCTTAGAGAGAAGGCAAAGCAATGAGCCTAATTGGTTGCAAAGGATCGAATCGCCGACGAATGCCCACGATTTATTTCGCATCGAATTTAAGAACTTTCCTGCATTAAATAGAGGTAATTCGCAACCATATGGTTTCCATCTCCAGTAAAGGTACTCTGTGTCGGGTCGTCCGTTTGTCGTACAATCTCGACGGGCTTCGATGAATTTGCAACTTTCATTTGTGTAAGCTGGTCCTACAGGATTTGCAATCCACTCACCGGTGAAGAGATTGCATTGTCCTTGAACATATTTCAAAAGAAAGAAAGTAATGTCTAAGAGCCCGTGTTTGGTTTCTTAAAAAATAGTAGAATATTATTTTCTTAATAAAAAAAAATTGTGAAATTTTTTTTTCTATTTTTTATTATTTGGTTAGATAGAAAGAAAAGCAGTTTTTTATATATGCTTGTTTGGTTAATAAGAAAAAATTGAAAAATGATTTTTCTTTTCTATTTCACTTGTTAGGTTAGTTGAAAATTTTGGTATATAAATATTTTTTACAAAAGGTAGGTGAGATCGCTATTTTTAAAAACTTAACATAATACTCACAAACTTTTTATAATATAAATAAAAAATAATTAAAAAAAATAAATTTTAAGTGTATTTTGGTATAGATAAAATAGTTGGACAAAAAAGATGGACAAATGGAGATTACGGGTAGGAGATGGAGATTGTTCTATCCTGTGTGTAGTTTGGGGAGATAAATATGATGGTGGGAGATGGTGGAAATGACGGGTTTGATAATAAACGTATACCAATATGTCAGAAAAGAGGTTTTTCTTTTTTTACTCTTTAAAATGTTGGTGAGGAAAAAAAAATTGTTTTTCGAAAAAAAAATTGGAAAATAAAACAATACTTTTTCGTAAAAATATAAAAAATAATTTTTTAAAAAACCTATTTTTTCTACAAACTAAACGCACAACAAAAATATTTTCAGCTTGGAAAAAAAATTTAAAACATTTTT
This sequence comes from Puya raimondii, assembly GCA_016920855.1. NCBI lineage: Eukaryota > Viridiplantae > Streptophyta > Magnoliopsida > Poales > Bromeliaceae > Puya > Puya raimondii. The sequence continues at coordinate 166,620,293 of JABWPP010000050.1, forward strand.
CAAGTAACCAGGTCCTAAGGGACGTAGGCGTCATATCCAAGGACTACTCAGAGTAACGTGCAAAAAATATAATATAATATAATATAACATAAAGCAATGCTACTCCTACACCTCCTAAGGAGTGTAGGATATACACCCCACGCTAGGGTGTATATATGGGGTGTATATTTTATACCCCTTTGGGGTGTAGGAGTAGAGTTTTTTATATAATATTATGAATCGTACATACAAAAGCCGCAATACTCTTGTTTCAAGATAAATTATTATCAATTGTTCTAAATAGTGACTCCTTATCTAGAGAAAATAATTAGATGTTAATGTATTTGAAGTTATTTTAATTATTTCATATCAAATTGCTTCGTGTGAATGTGCTAATTTATTCCATATTTTCCTTTTATTTCGACATAATTATTCAAATAATATTGTAAGCCTACAATTGGATCGGTTAAACTAGCATACGGCCAATAGATGACCAATATCCCAACACTTACCTGGGCCAACATTTGGCCCGATTTTCAATATTAGAAACATATTGGGTTCGATTTGCAGTTAAAAGAATTTTATAGTACAGGGGTCAAAAGAAGAAAAAGGAAAAATACTGTTGACGGACTAAAATCAAATAAATTAAAAATTTATACAGTAAATTAAAATTTTAAAAGATTGATAGCTAAATTAAAATCGGTCTATAGTTCAGATAAATACTATACGTTTTTACGGGAAGAAAATAAAGAACTATAGCACCTCTCTGTAGTTTCCCAGCTGTGGCATTCACCAGCTCGGTGTCCCTGGCCGCGAAAGCGTTGGCGAACAAGTGGAGGCGGAGGATGAAGGCGACAAAGACAACGTAGCCCAAATCCATGGCGACGGCACCGACGAGCACCGCCTTAGTCGCCATATATACACAAAACGACTATACGAGGAGGAAGAAAAAGAAGAACACTATCCAAGATGACTAAAAAGTTTTATACATAGAGCATTTACAATGCATAGCTGATGAAAATGTGATTTATATATTTCTCAGGGCACAAAGTTTCGGCACATCTTCTCTGAAAACCAAATTATTATCGTGCATGCATCTAATTAAATGATGGTTTGAATAGTCTAATGTTAAAAATTAATTATTAACTATTTATTAACTAGTTATGTTTAGTAGTGTTAGATAGCTCGATATCTGACATTTCATTTGCATTTAATTTTGGCCATTATTCTGCATTTAGCCTTACATGCATGAGACAAGAGTGTAGTCAATTTTTTAAAACATGTTAAAGTGTAGAGATTTGTAATTTAGCAGAGAAATAATTGAAAAATCTAATGGTGCAGGTTCATGAATGAGTCCTCACCCTCACTTATTGCTTAATTATTGCTTTTCTTGTCACAGGTTTCTCTGATTGGACAAATAATTGCAAAATCCATTTAGAAAAAATAAATAGTTGCAAAGCAGTAAAATGGTAGAATCCAAAAATATTCATCAGGACTCCTAGATTGAAACAATCTTTTAAATTTAAAAACAAATTGAATCATACGACAAATCAAACTGTCTCAACGATAACTCATTAAGGAGCTTAATAACACAGTTGCGCTAACTCCAATGGGCCCTCATGAAGCCTTTCAAGTACTATTTCTAGTTGTGCATAAAGTCTAATTGTGACCTCGGGTTAAGTTGATAGTAACTGCACCCAAGCTAATTTAAGTAATGAGAATGTACTTGGCTCGACCCATGCTTATTTAAAAGTGATACTTTTGAAAGTTATCTCAAAGGCGATTGATATGTTGACAATATATAATATATGTTTACAAGTTTTGATAGGAGGCACTGATAGCATATCAATTTGCCATAATCCAAAGGGTTAGTTGCGAACAACTCTCCGTAAGCATATATAATAATAAATATATCTCTATAAAGTTCAACTTTTCATATTTATTTCTGCAAAAGTCCTAACTTTTTCAAATATATCTCTGCTGTTAGCATCCGTTAAAAAAATATAGTTAACCATAGATAAAATACTTAACCCTAATTAGTGAATGAGATAAATTGATCTTTTTACCCCTCTAATATTATTTGTGATGGTAGAAAGAAAGAAGATGACCGTTGAAAATTTTTGCGAGGACTTTTCTACATAATTCTAACGGTTGAGACTTTTGGAGGGATATATTTGTGATGACAAAAATGTCATTTCATTTATCTTCTGTTGAAAAATAAACAGTTATCTAACGATAACAAACAGGGGGAGGGGGGGGGGGGGTAAATATGAATATTACTGGACTTTTGCAGGAATAAATATAAAAAGTTAAACTTTGTAGGGATATATTTGCTATTCGATGTGTTTACAGGGAGCTGTATGAAATTAACCCTAATCCAAAACCCTCTATTTGAGTCGTAACTATCGCATCTTTATAAAATCAAATTCTATTTAAATTTGAATATCATAAAAATGCAAATCATTATTATTTTTCTTTTTCTTGCTTTGGTGATCTCCTAATCTCTCATGCTTTTCCCTTATTTTTCTTACTGAAGTATGTCAAGGGCTCTAACTTATCTTTTCTTAAAAAAATAATATTAGAGGCAGGATTAAATGTACAGAGGCAGTTTTGGAATAGAATACAATTTTCTTTAAGAAATACTGAAACCTTTAAGAAGAACCACATCTGACATTATATTATAACAGAGAATCATATATATAGTAATACAACATAAGTAATCTGATCAACAGGAATCACATTTCTGATTATGTTGAAATAATCAGAGACGCTACATTTGCGAATCAAAACGCGCCCTAAGTTTCCCACCAAGGCTAAGCAGAGGGCACTACAACTTTGAGATGATCCATACATCTTAATTTGACACTTATTTGCTAATCCAACATATTCTTGATCGATCTTTCAAATCAAACTCAAGATGAATACTTTAAATCCCCTTCGTTTAACAACATTTCCATAACAATATCATTCCAAGCTTCAACTGGCCCCGGCAGGCACCAATGCAAGCAATCTTTTTTAAGCCTCTGACTGAAATCCGGATGAAGCAGCCGATATGACCCCGGGTGCCCATCAGGCCTCAAAACAGAAAGATGGTAAGTGTCCAAAAGCCGAAGCCGCGTCCCGTTCTCCGCCCCGACCGCCACCGCCTTCTCAAACTCCTCGATTTCGACCCCTCGCATTAAGTGGCCCGCATAATGTCCATCGTATTCGCCCTCTTTGTAAGGTTTAGTCCGATTGCAAACCCCGCCGTCGAACCATCCCCCGAACTCGAAATGGTCCGGATTCCAAGTCCTAAAGAGAACGAGCGGCTTGTGATCCGAGCTAAGGATGAAGCGAAAAGCCATTTGTAGGGCTTTTCGGTACAAGAAGTCGCAAGGAAATTCAGGTAAGTTCATTCCGTAACAGTAAAAGCAACCGATAACTGTATCGTTCTCGCAGTATATAGTTGTTTTGATGAACCAATGGCCACCGGAAATTACTACGTAGTCGTAATCGTTGTATCGGCTCGTCCACAGAGTGTCAAGTGCATCAAGATGGACTGTCACATTGACGTATTCGTCGCTAGCTTTGAGTAGATAAGGAGCTGAGATTGCAGTTAGGGTGAAGTTGTGTGAAGGGAAGTGACAAATAATAGATCTATATATTTCCTCGCAAATAACTTCTTCGTCCTGCGGACCAAAATGTAATTTTGCATAATTCGGGCACTAGCCTTAACTGAAAGATTCAAGTAGAAAAACTATGTACCTTAGAGAGAAGGCAAAGCAATGAGGAAAATTGGTTGCGAAGGATCGAATCTCCGATGAACACCCACGATTTATTTCGTATCGAATTTAAGAACTTCTTTGCATTAAACGGAGGTAACTCGCAATCGTTTGGTTTCCATCTCCAGTAAAGGTACTCTGTATCCGGTCGCCCATTTGTCATACAATCTCGACGTTCTTCGATGAATCTGCAACTTTCATTCGTGTAAGCCGGTCCTTCAGGGTTTGCAATCCACTCGCCCTTGAAGAGATCGCATTGTTCTGCATCACATTTCATAAAAAGTTTGCTGGATTAAAAGAAAAGAAGCAATGTTTAAGGAACGTCAATGAAATATCAAAATATTACGTATAGTAATATGCAAAAACCAAAATATAATACAAGAAAACGCTACAACCCCAAAGGGAGATAAGGGGTTGTAGGATTTACTAACCCCTTTTGAATTTAGTATAAAAGATAAAAACAATTAAAAAATAAAAAAACATATAAGATAAGTAGGAAAAAGGAGGGTTTCGAGTGAGTAGCGTTGCTCATAATACTACAATGAGTTGTGTGTGTAAAAGCCACAATAAATTTGTTTCACGAAATATTATAGCCAACTGTTCTGAATAATATACTGGGTTCGAGTCGCAGTTGAAAGAATTTTATAATGCGGGGGGGGGGGGTCAAAAGAAGAAAAAGAAAATAAAAAGTAAATGGTGATAAACTACGTCACCTCTCTGCAGTTCCCCAGCTATGGCATTCACCAACTCGGCGTCCTCAGCGGCGAAAGCGTCGACGAACCAGTGGAGGCGGAGGGCAAAGGCAAAAAAGACGACGGAGCCCAAAACCGTGGCGACGGCACGGCCGAACTCCGCCATGGTCGTCATGAATACACAAAAAGAATAAGTGAGGAGGAGGAAGAAGAAACGAACTACTCAACGAGGCCAAAAATGCATATACAAAGAGATCATTTACAATGCGAAGTTGTAGGAAGGTGATCGACTAATTTATACGCTTCTCAGGGCATGCAATTATTTTCGGTGCATCATTTCTCAAACAGTAAACTCTTCTCTCGCATGCATACACAATGATGGTACACAGTACACATTAACTATTGTTGCTTTGTTGTATATGGAGTATGCATCAACAAAAGAACTACCTTGCTAACGTTAATCTCACAAATCATTCCGATGGTGTCCAATGTTGGTGGAATTCCGGAAGTAGATTTACTGTCAAGTCGGTGTATTCGCTCATCAGATTTGGGGGAGTCTTGGATGCCGTGACGCCTGGCATTTGAAGAATGAATATTCCGGTTAAAGTCAAAATCTTTCTTTGGATCGCCTTAAAGAAGAGATTGCCTACCGGGAACAATCTGCTTAAAAGGGGATGGTCTGGTAATAATGTTTGTGTTATGTGTGGAGTTGAGGTGGAGACAGTAGACCACCTTCTAGTGCAATGTGTTGTTAGTAAGTACCTCATCGTTTCGCTCCTTGAAGAGATCCATGCCCTTCCCTCGCTCGATGAAGTTGATATCGCCTGGGAGGTGCTGCGGGGGAAGGGGACACCGACGGACAGGTTTAAGGCTCAGAGTCTTGTGGCGGCCCTATGGTGGACAATTTGGGGTGATAGAAATAACGTTATTTTTCGAAACCTACCCTTTGACGTGAGCTCTGCTGTCCATCGTGTTAAGGTACTGGCGAAGGAGTGGACCGCCTTTTGTTGAGCTAGGGGACGTCAGTGTTGTACCACCCATTCTCTCGACGTGTGTTTCTGATTCTTATATATTTTTCAATAACTTTTTTTCCATCTTGTTTGTTTTTCTTTTCGAGGCCCTGGCTGCATCACTCTATGTAGCTAAAATCATTCTCTTAATGAACGAAGCGGGTAGCGTGCTACCTCTTTCTCAAAAAAAAAAAAAAAACAAAACAAAAGATACAAGGGGTGTTCTACCTCTTTCTCAAAAAAAAAAAAAACAAAACAAAAGATACAAGGGGTGTTATTTTAAAAATTAGTTCTTAATTATTTAGTAACTAGTTTTTGTTGAATTTTATTAGATATATGGCTGGATTTGCATTTAATTTTGGCGACTATTCTACGTTTACCCTCACTTGAGACAATAATGAAGTGCAAAAAATGAAATTATTATAATTTTTTATAGAGAGATCGAGCACTTTGAACACATGCTACAGTGTGGGAGATTTTGTAATCTGACCGAGAAATAATTGCAAAATGATAGAATGGTGCAGGTTCATGATTGAGTCCGCACTCTCACTGTTTGCTTAGTTATTGCTTTTGTATTTTCAATTATTTTCACATGTTTCTCTGATTTGATAAATAATTGCTAAATTTACTAAAAAAGATAAATAATCGCAAAACAGTAAAATAGTAGTGTATATTCAAAATTTCCGTAAGGACAATTACATAGAAAATTAAATTTGCGTATAAGTGTACGTACTCTGAACGTTTCTTTAACTTGCAAGTAATAACAAGGAAATTTTGTAGTGCTATTTGTTAAGTTACAATAGTTAAGTATCACGAAAACCTACATTAGGAGGTTAATGATCCGGATTGTCAATCGATAACTATTGAGCACAGTTTAATTTAACCGTCTCATATTCGAGATATTGTTATAGTTACGACTAGCTAGTTGCCAAGTTTCAAGCGCTAGTTATTGGAGTCGGAGCTTAGCGGGCACTAGATGATAGACTAGATTGTCCCGTCATGAAGGAGGGCTAGTAATATGTTTCTAAACGCATGGTGAATGGGTCCAGCAGATCGATTCGTTATCTATGTTGCAAATTCTAATAAATCATGTTTAGTCGAGCCGATATTTCTCTATTCACTAGATGCAAATTCTGTACGAACTCTACACAAAAATTGTAAAAGGAGGGGTTTGAAAGTACTTTAGATTCATATATATATATATATATATATATATATATATATATATATATATATATATATATATATATATATATATATATATATATATATATATATATATATATATATATATATATATATATATATATATATATATATATATATATATTGTCCGGCTATGGTATTTGTAAAAGCACCAAGAATTTAGTGCTTATAAATTTTTTACCGTTAGATCTACTTTTTGATCATTTTCATCCGTTAAATTATACTATTCAACCAACCACCTACTCAACCCTAGGGCGCCCACATCATTCTAACCGCACATTTCTTAATCCAATGGTCAAAAATCTACAAGCACCAATAACCGCATATATATATATATATATATATATATATATATATATATATATATATATATATATATATATATATATATATATATATATATATCAAAAATCTACAAACACCAATAACCATATATATATATATCTGCGCGCGCGCGCGCTTAAAAGTTATTTTTAAACAAAATTTGTTTCATATCAAGATTGAAAACTTTCTAAAAAAATATAAATAAAATAATACTACTTGGCTTTTTATGGAGTTGTTTTGACCCTTACGTAAGGACAAAATTTTAGTGGGAAGCTCCCCAACGAGGCGAGGCGATCTGCTGTCACGTATTAGTTTTGACTCCATCAAAGAGTTTGTTGGAAATTTTTTAGTATAAGATTAAAAAAAAAAACTCTAGAGGTAAGGATTATAATAATTGGATAAAAGTAAAACTAACACATGGCAGCAGATTTGGGGTTCTATAATGAGGCATCATTAGGCTACTATAAGGGCTCGTTTGATCTAGATTCTGAAAAAGTGGTTTCTATATAATTGATTTTAGTTTGGAGAATTGATTTTGGTTAAAAGCTGCAGAGCGTTGGCTGAGTTTAAATGAAAAAGTGATTTTTCTGAAATGATTTTATAAAACTATTTAGCAAAAGCTTTTAACTGTTTGCAAATAATAATAAGTTTACTGAATTTCATCTTAAAATAATTTAAAATTTGAATTTAAATTTAAAATTTGGATTTGAAAATTTTAAACTTTAAATTTTAAATTTGCAAAAAAATTTAAATTTTGATATTTTAATTAAAAATATAAATTTGAATATTTGAATATTTAAAATTTAAAATTTTAATTTTTAAATCTAAATTTATATTTTTAGTTTCAAATTTAAAATCTAAATTTGAAGTATTAAACTTAAATTTTAATACTTTAAATTTGAATATTTAAAATTTAATACTTAAAATTTAAAATTCGAAATTAAAATTTAAAAATTAAAACTCTGAATTTTAAAATTTTGAAATTTGTAATTTGAAAATTAAAACCTATATTTTTAAATTTTAAATTTTATATTTTAAAATATTAAATTTAAAAAAAAATGGTGGATTTTTCTAAAATATGTGCGCTAGCCTTTCTCTGCTTCTGATTTGATGGACTTTGATGCTAATAAACTAAAGGGTTAATTGCATACAGCTTTCTGTAAACATATCGAATATTAAATATATCCCTACAAAATTCAACTTTTAACTCTTATCCATACAAAAGTTCAGTGATATTTATATTTGTCCCTCTAGTTTGTTACCGTTATATATTTATTTTTTAACAGCAGATAAGTGAAATGTCAATTTTGTCATCACAAATATGTCCCTCCAAAAGCCCCAACTGCTATAATCATGCAGAAATGTTCCTCCAAATTTTTTTCAATAGTCATCTTCTTCTTCTTTAAAATTCAATTCAATCCACCATTGTTGCAACCTCTCCTCTCACTCCTTTTCTTCTAAACATTTTCTTTTGAGCAAAATAAGAAAAAAATTATAGAAGAAATTGAATGGGAAAGCAACACGCGTTCGATATGGGCGAAGCAACACACGTCGTGGATGATTGAGGGCGGAGAAATTCTAGTTACATGTTCGAAACTAGCATAAAGGAGAGAGAGGAAGAGGAAGAAGAAGAAGAAGAAGAGTTTTCATTGCTAGGATTTTGATTGAGAGAAGAAGGTATTATATAAGAGGAGTAAAAATGCAAATTTACCTATGGTTAACTAAAATTTTCTAACGGATCCTAACGGCAAGGACATATTTGAAAACACTATGATTTTTGTAGGATAACATAAGAAAGTTGAACTTTGTAGAAATATATTTGCAATTCGTTATGTTTACAGGGAGCTGTATGCAATTAACCCTAAACTAAAATATCTCGCATAGGCCCATAATCACAGTGACATTTACAACAATTGCAGCTTGTCATATTTTTTTAAATTAAATTTATCATATTTAGCGAATCAAACTAATTTTACACTCATGCAAAAAATTCAGTGTATAGTTTTGACCCATGCTCTCCACAACTTTGAAGGCTAATTGCTTTTTTACTTGTATGTAGTTGAATAAAGCAGGAAATATGTAGAGGCATTTTTGGAATTGAATGCAATTTACTTTGGGATTACTGAAACATTTAAAATGAATCAAATCTGACATTATATTACGACAGAGAATCATATATAATATTACAACATAAGTAATCTGATCAACAGAATCAAAATCTGATTATGTTGAAATAATCAGAGACGCTACATTCGCGAACCAAAACGCGCCCTAAGTTTCCAGACAAGGCTAAGCAGAGGGCACTACAACTTTGAGATGATCCATACATCTTAATTTGACACTTATTTGCTAATCTAACATATTCTTGATCAATCTTTCAAATCAAACTCAAGATGAATACTTTAAATCCCCTTCATTTAACAACATTTCCATAACAATATCATTCCAAGCTTCAACTGGCCCCGGCAAGCACCAATGCAAGCAATCATTTTTAAGCCTCTGACTGAAATCTGGATGAAGCAGCCGATATGACCCCGGATGCCCATCAGGCCTCAAAACAGAAAGATGGTAAGTGTCCAAAAGCCGAAGCCGCGTCCCGTTCTCCGCCCCGACCGCCACCGCCTTCTCGAACTCCTCGATTTCGACCCCTCGCATTAAATGGCCCACGTCACGTCCGCCATATTCGCCCTCTTTGTAAGGTTTAGTCCGATTGCAAAGCCCGCCGTCGAACCATCCCCCGTACTCGAAGTGGTCCGGATTCCAAGTCCTAAAGAGAACGAGCGGCTTGTGATCCGAGCTAAGGATGAAGCGAAAAGCCATTTGTAGGGCTTTTCGGTACAAGAAGTCGCAAGGAAATTCAGGTAAGTTCATTCCGTAACAGTAAAAGCAACCGATAACTGTATCGTTCTCGCAGTATATAGTTGTTTTGAGGAACCAATGGCCACCGGAAATTACTACGTAGTCGTAATCGTTGTATCGGCTCGTCCACAGAGTGTCAAGTGCATCAAGATGGACTGTCACATTGACGTATTCGTCGCTAGCTTTGAGTAGATAAGGAGCCGAGATTGCTGTTAGGGTGAAGTTGTGTGAAGGGAAGTGACAAATAATAGATCTATATATTTCCTCGCAAATAACTTCTTCGTCCTGCGGACCAAAATGTAATTTTGCATAATTCGGGCACTAGCCTTAACGGAAAGATTCAAGTAGAAAAACTATGTACCTTAGAGAGAAGGCAAAGCAATGAGGAAAATTGGTTGCGAAGGATCGAATCTCCGATGAACACCCACGATTTATTTCGCATCGAATTTAAGAACTTCTTTGCATTAAACGGAGGTAACTCGCAATCGTTTGGTTTCCATCTCCAGTAAAGGTACTCTGTATCCGGTCGCCCATTTGTCATACAATCTCGACGTTCTTCGATGAATCTGCAACTTTCATTCGTGTAAGTCGGTCCTTCAGGGTTTGTAATCCACTCGCCCTTGAAGAGATCGCATTGTTCTGCATCACATTTCATAAAAAGTTTGCTAGATTAAAAGAAATTAAAGAAGCAATGTTTAAGGGAACGTCAATGAAATATCAAAATATTACGTATAGTAATATGCAAAAACCAAAATATAATACAAGAAAACGCTTCAACCCCAAAGGGGGATAAGGGGTTGTAGGATTTATTAACCCCTTTTGAGTTTAGTATAAAAGATAAAAACAATTAAAAAATAAAAAAAACATATAAGATTAGTAGGAAGAATTAAGGAGGGCTTCGTATGAGTAGCGTTGCGCATAATACTACAATGAGTTGTGTGTGTAAAAGCCATAAACTACGTCACCTCTCTGCAGTTCCCCAGCTATGGCATTCACCAACTCGGCGTCCTCAGCGGCGAAAGCGTCGACGAACCAGTGGAGGCGGAGGGCAAAGGCAAAAAAGACGGCGGAGCCCAAAACCGTGGCGACGGCACGGCCGAACTCCGCCGTAGCTGTCATGAATACACAAAAAGAATAAGCGAGGAGGAGGAAGAAGAAACGAACTACTCAACAAGGCCAATAATGCATATACAAAGAGATCATTTACAATGCGAAGTTGTAGGAAGGTGACTAATTTATACACTTCTCAGGGCATGCAATTATTTTCGGTGCATCATTTCTCAACCAGTAAACTCTTCTCTCGCATGCATATACAGTGATGATACACAGTACACATTAAAAATATAAAAGGGTGTAAGTTTAAATATTAGTTCTTAATTATTTAGTAACTAGTTTTTTTTAAAATATTATTAGAGAGCTGGATTTGCATTTAATGTTGGCGATTATTCTACATTTAGCCTCAATTAATTGAGACAATAATGAAGTGCATAATTAAAATTATTATAATTTTTTTATAGAGAGAGTACTTTGAACACTTGCTACAGTAGTGTGGGAGATTTTGTAATTTGACCGAGAAATAATTGCAAAATGATAGAATGGTACAGGTTCATGAATGAGTCCTCACTCTCACTATTTGCTTAGTTATTGCTTTCGTATTTTCAATTATTTTCATATGTTTTTTTGATTTGATAAATAATTGCAATGTTTATTAAAAAAACATAAATAATTGTAAAACAGTAAAATGGTAGTATATATTCAAAATTTCCGTAAGGATAATTAGATAGAAAATTAAATTTGCGTATAAGCATACTCTGAGCGTCCCTTGAACTTGCAAGTAATAACAAGAAAATTTTGTAGTGCTAACAATTTTAGGCCGGTGATTTTGGCCTAACTATTTATTATTGTTAGCGAATTGGGTCACTACATGTATGATGAATGGGTAAAGCAGATTGATTCCTTATCTATGTTGCAAATTCTATCACCTATAAAATTTCAACTATAAAATTGTGGTTATTCGAGTAGATATTTCCCTATTTATTGGATGCAAATTCTATAAGAACTATACATTAAAGATTGTAGAAGGAGGGGTCTGTAAGTAGGGATGGCAAACCAGCTCACTGTTCGCGAGTCAGCTCGTGTTCGGGTCGAAATGAGCTTGAAATCGAATCGCTCATTTAGTAAACGAGTCAAACACAAGCTAAATTTTTCAGCTCGTTTAATAAACGAGCCGAACTCGAGCTAGGGTCAGCTCGTTCATGTTCGGCTCGATAACAGCTCGAATACATATATTTTATATTTATATAATTTCCATATTTTATATTTATAATATATATATATATATATATAATACAGATTTTTATTATTTGATTTTTAATCCAACCAAAATATAAAGCCCAACTTAATTATAAAAAAGCTATTTATATGTACAGCTTCAACCATTAGATCAAAATCTAATGGGTAAGATCTCATAAATTTATTTCGTATATATCTCCTTTCAAATCCTTTTAACCGAGCTGAATTTTTTGGCTCGATATTTTAACGAGTCAACTTGTGTTCGGCTCGTTAACGGCTCTATTTGTAAGTACTTTAGATTAATACTTTTTTTTTGTGCTTAGCAGTTATTTTTAAATAAAATTGATTTTATAGTCAAGATTGAAAACTTTCTTTAAAAAAATTTAAAAATAATATTTGTTGACTCTTTGTGGAGTTGATTTGACCCCTGTGAAGGCCAGTTGCCCATTGTATGTATAGCCTAAAAGTTAATAAGGTGTTAAAATTCGAATAAATTTTTTTAAATTTGACAAAATTTTAAGATTTAGATATGAAATGAATTTTATGACTTACCAATTACCAAACTGCCTTACAAGATTTCGTTGCGAAGCTCTTCAATAAAGTTGCACTCATTTTATTGGGCCCTCAAGAAGCCTTTTAAGCAATATTTCTAGTTTTGGCCCAAAGCGTAATTGTGGCTGTGGGCCAAGTTAATCGTAATTTTGCCCAAGCTATTCCAATTTATAAGAATGCACTTGGCGTGGCCCAAACTTATGCCTAAACAATACTCTCGAAAGTTACTTCAAAAAACAAATGATGTGTTTACAATATATAATATAATGCTTATATATACATACGAGTTTGGCATGAGACACTGATAGTATATTTTTTTTTTTCTTTTTTTGATTAAATAGGAATATACCCTATTTAAGAAAGTGCAAAATACAAGTCAAGAGAACGGTATTCTAATACAACATATTTTTGATTCATCTTCCAAGTCAAATTCAAGATAAGTACCTCAAATCCCCCTCATTTAACACCATTTCCATAACAATATCATTCCAAGCTTCGACCGGCCCCGGCAAGCACCAATGTAAGCAATCATTTTGAGTCCTCTTACTCAAATCCGGATGAAGGCGCCGATACGGCCCCGGGTGCCCGTCAGGCCGTAAGAGAGAAAGATGGTAAATGTCGAAAAGCTGAATCCGCGTCCTGTTTCGTGTCCCGACCGCCACTGCCTTCTCGAACTCCTCGATTTCGACCCCTCGCATTAACTGGTCCACATCATGTCCACTAAACTCGCCCTCTTTGTAAGGTTTAGTCCTATTGCAAACCCCTCCGCTGTACCATCTCCCGAACTCGAAGTGCTCCGGAGTCCAAGTCCTAAAGAGAACAATTGGCTTGTGATCCGATCTAAGGATGAAGCGAAAAGCCAACTGTAGGGCTTTTCGGTACGAGAAGTCGCTACGGAGTTCAGGTAAGTTCATTCCGGGACAGTAATTGCAACCGATAGCTGTATCATTATCGTAGAATATAGTTGTTTTGAGGAACCAATGGCCGCCGGAAATTACTACGTAGTCGTAGTCATTGTATCGGCTCGTCCACCGACTCTCAAGGACGTCGAGATGGACTGTGATGTTATCGACTTTGTCGCTAGCTTTGAGTAGAAAAGGAGCCCAAATTGCTGCTAGGGTGAAGTTGTGTGAAGGGAAGTGCCATACGCTGGATTTATATGTTTCGTCGCGAACAACTTCTTCGACCTGAGGACCAAAATGTAATTTTGCATAATTAGGGTACTGGCCTTAACCAAAAAGTTCAAATCGAAATGGTAGGCACCTTAGAGAGAAGGCAAAGCAATGAGGCTAATTGGTTGCGAAGGATTGAATCGCCAATGAATACCCACGATTTATTTCGCATCGAATTTAAGAACTTCTTTGCATTAAACAGAGGTAATTCGCAACCATATGGTTTCCATCTCCAGTAAAGGTACTCTGTGTCGGGTCGTCCGTTTGTCGTACAATCCCGAGGGGCGTCGATGAATTCGCAACTTGCATTTGTGTAAGCCGGTCCTGCAGGATTTGCAATCCACTTGCCTGCGAAGAGATCGCATTGTTCTGCACCACATTTCGTACAAAGTTTGTTGGATAAAAAAAAAGAAAAAACAGAAGCATGTTTAAGAGACGCATATGTAATATCCAAATATTACAGAGAGTAATTTGCAAAAAACACAATATGATAATACTATAATGAGTGGTGTAAGTGTGCAGGAGCCTCAATAAGCTTGTTTAACGAGAAATGATCGGCAACTAAACTATAGTTGCTGCTCGAGATCAAATAAGTAGTTTTTAATGTACTAGATGTTAATTATTTTTTTTCGTCAAATTATTTCAACAAATTTATTACCTTTTTTCATTCAATTTAATTATTCAAATATTATTGTAAATCTACGATTCGACCAGTTGAACCAGCTGTACGATCTATCACTGACCAAATGTTCCAACACTTATCCGGGCAATATTCGGCCCAATTTTGACAGCTATCACCAAATACAAGTACTGGAAATTTTTTTTTTTTAGAGAGAGAAAGATAGCATGCTATCTTCTTCGTTTATTTTTTTTATAAATAAACTTAGCTAGAAATGTGAATCAGCTAGGACTCATACTTGGGACCTCGGGTACCAACCATCAAGCTCTTTGTCACTTGCGCTAGAGACAGTCGGTAGTACTAGAAATATCTTGGGTTCGAGTCGCATGCAGTAGGAAGAATTTTATGATGCAGGGGTCAAAAGAAAGAAAAGAAAAGAAAGTAAAAGGCGATAAACTATATATGGTACCACCTCTATGTAGTTTCCCAGCTATGGCATTCACCAACTCTGCGTCCTCCGCCGCAAAAGCGTCGACGAACAAGTGGAGGCGGAGGGCAAAGGCGACAAAGACGACGGAGCGCAAAACCATGGCGACGTCGCGGCCGAGCTCCCCCTTAGTCGTCATATGCATGCACACAAAAAGAATATTGCAAAGAAGAAGAAGAACTAAAGAAGACTAAAAAAGGTGTACGAAGAGATCATTTACAATGCAAAGTTCATGGAAGGTGCATGATTTGTGTGCTTCTCAGGTCATGCAATTATTTTCCGTGCATTATAATCTCAAAAAGTAAATTATTTTCGGGCGTGCATCCGCATGATGGTACACATTAATTATTTTTGCTTTGTTATATATTGATTACGCATCAATCCAAAAATCGAAAAAGAATAGTAATAAGGTAAAACGTAAAGAACTTATCTGAATTATAAATTATTTAGAAAATATTATGTGATCTATCAAAGTTTTTGTTTTACTATCCAATCTACCAATTTGTTTGATTTGAGTCAATCAATAATATTTTTACTTCAAAATTTAAGCTAATGACTTACTTTAATAAATTTATAGTTGTGACAATTGTATGGAATATGCTAACTAAATATATAAAGATGAATGATATATTTAAATTTTGAAGTTAAAATATTGTTGATTGACTCAAATTAAACAAATTGAAAGATTTGATGGTAAACTTAAAATTTTGAAAGGACGGATAGTTGAATCAAAATAGTCTATAGTTTAAATAAATTTTTTACATTTTTACCTTTTAAAAATTAGGTATTAATTATTTGGTAGCAAGTTTTTGTTGATTTTATTTTTGAGAGAGAAAAAAGTTAATATGCTATTAGCGTTGAGTTTCGAACTTAGAATATCATGTATAAACCATTAAGCTTTTTGTCACTTGGGCTAGGAACGATCGATGTTTTTGTTGAATATTGTTAGATATAGCTAGAATGGTGGTCGCTGGATATATAGTCGAAATTTGATTTGCATTTTATTTTGGTGATTATTTATATGCTTTTAGACAGAGACAATTGTGTAAGTGCATAATTAAAATTATTATAATTATAGAGAAAGTGTTTTGAACACATGATAAAGTGTAAGAAATTTTTTAATTTAGCCGAGAAATAATTGCAAAATAATAGAATTGTGCAGGTTCATGCATGAATGAGCACAGTTAGTTAATTCGGATTCGGCAAAAATTCGGTACGAATATAATACGGATAAAATTCGTCTCCTAATTTTTAAATTCGTTGAAAATTTTAGTTTAAAAAACGGATTCAATAATTATTATACAATATGACATATAAACAATCAAATAAGAAATAGATTAAAATAGCCCATAATTAATTATAAAATATATAAATATTTTTTTTGAGGGCGAATGAACAAACAACTCATATTTTAATATAAAATATAAAATAATCTATATTTAAACATAAAAATTATAAGTTTTTTATTCAAATTTTTAATAATTCGGGAATAATTCGCGAATAGTTCGCGAATAATTCGGCAATAATTCGGATGGCTCCAAAAATTCGCGAATAATTTCGTATTTTTGCAAAAAATTCGTAAACGGACAGATTAATTCGGATTTTCAATAATTCGCGAACGAATTAACTAACTATGTGAATGAGTCCACACTCCCTGATTGCTTTATTATTACTTTCATAATATTTCCAATTCTTATCACAAGTTACTTTGATCGGATAAATAATTGCAAAACAATAAAATGGTAGTATCCAAAATGGATACAAAATAAAATCTGCCCTGAACTTGCAATTAATAACAGAGACATTTTTTTGAACTTTTGCTATTAACATAAATGGTTTTCAATACCAACAGAAAGTTTTATTAAATTTGTCACTATTCTCTGATCAAATTTGATTCAATTCAATAAATCTGCTCTGTCTTATATCGGGTACAAATCTTTTTTAGTACAATTCATGAGCCCGCACCCTAACATGAGAGGCAAGAAGAGTCTCATTTTGCTGCGCAATCAAGTATTGAACCTTAAATATCAAGCTCTATATTCTTAATAATCGGCAAAAATTAGCACAAAGATCGTTACGAAATATGGGAAATTAACTATAAAAAATGTACTCGCAAACATGATTTACTAGATAAAGTAGCACAAATTGCTCTCTCCAATTTATATGGCAATTAAAGAGGTTGCTTAATTATTCCCTTTTGAGTCACATAGTGCGAGATTGTGATTCTATTTTAATTATGTGAGATTAAGATTAGGCCAAACAAAAAGACAATCCAACAAACTAATTGGGGTTGGTTGTCCACATGGGCTTTGTTGGATTGTAAATATGTCACAATTATTTGGTTCAAGCACATGGAAACTGCTTCAGTTAAGTACCTAATCTATGTTTAATTTTATTTAGACACTCATGTTTCTATAACTTTAGATCCAAAAGTAAATTAAGCATTTATTAATTATTGTCATGAACATATATAAATAACGGATGACCTACAGCTACCGAGTATAATTAATCCAAATTCTTACAAGGAAAATGAAACCAAGGACTTCATATTGTATCATTTTATTTTTTAACCTATCATTTTGATTTCTAATTTCTAATTTTAAATTGCTGTATAAAGGTTTCCACGCGGAATAAATAGATCAATCAATTTAGAAACGGCTCCCGAGTTAATAGGTTCAATCAATTTAACTTTAGGACCAATATTGTGCAAGAATGTTAACCAAGAGATCAATCGCGTATGAAAGAGTCCAGCTCAGGTGAAGGACACGCTAATAAATTAAATATAATTCATATTATTTTCTCGGTGTTATTATTTACTAATATTTAACTTTTTCTTCAAGAACGATGAATGATTTATATAATTAAACAAGGACCATAAAAATGAGATAAAAAATAAAAGTATCAATCACATGTAGCTACAAATGTAACTTTTATCTTTTTACATTTGCAGGATGAGATACATCTATGCATGCATATACATAACATGCTTTCCAATTATACAAGTATAGGATACTCCCTATTCACAACAACTATTCTACTTATTAAATGCGCCCTCTTTGTCACTATCCCCAACCAAACCACACTCACACTCTTATACATAATGGCAAAGCAAACATGGCCATTTTTCTTGTACGTACGTGTCTCTTAGATGGAGCCAAAAGTAGAGGAGGAGGAAGAAGAGGAAGGAGAGAAAGAGAGGAGGTTGTGTGTGTGGGATTGCGGGAGCCCGCTCTACGACGCCTTCGAGCTCGTCTCCGTGTGTCACCTCATCGACCGGCACGTCATGGCGCTGCCCTTCGCGAAGGAGTGCGACGCGTCGTCCGCGAGGTTTGAGTACGCCGCGCTCGACGGGCGCGACGTCGAAGCCGCGAGGGGGGGGAGGAGGACGAGGAAGAAGATGTTGGTGGTCATGGGGTGGAGGGGAAAGAAGGAGGTGGCCAAGATGAGGAGAAAGGTTAGAGTGAGATTGCATGGTGTGTTCAAAGCCATATATACATGCTTGTTGGAGAGGACTATGAAGTGTGTGTAATCTTTTGTACATGCCTTCTTTAAGTACTCGATCCATCTCTTGTTCCCTTTAATTTTGTTGCTTAACTTGTTTTTTATCGCAATTAATGTTTTGGGACATAAATGGTAATTAAGTTGCACCAATATTTAATCTGAAAATTTAAGCCTATTCTCTTATCAATTATTTAATGTGAGAGTATTCACATGTAATGTGAAAATTTGAACATCTAAAGATGCCCTTCATAACTGAATTTTCTAGTTTGCAGGCCCGTCAAGTGGGATCTGTAATATTTATTTCGTGAAAACTAACATAAACTTATCTAAACTATGAACTATTCTGAATCAGTTATTCAACCTTTTAAAACTTTAGTTTTACTATCAAACTTTTCAATTTATTTAATTTGAATCAGGCAACGATAGTGTGACTTAAAAATTTAAACTAATTACTTATTTTAATGAATTTATAGTTACGAGAATTGAATGAAATATACTAACTAAATCTATAGAGATAAATGACGCATTTAAATTTTAAAATCAAAATAAAATTGACTAACTCAAAGTAAACAAATTGAAAAGTTAGTATTAAAATCAAAATTTTAAAAAATTAAATAGCTGATTCAAAATAATCCGTAGTTCACGCGAGCTATGTACGTTTTTACCTATATTTTTATAGGTAGACTCTCAAGCTTCTTTTTTTTTTTCATGATCACGAAAACAAAAATGTTTGGGTTCATAAACAGATGTTATTATTTCTATATGAAATAAAAAATTTCCATCAATAATTAGCTGTTAAAGTGGGCCAAGAGCTAAATTGCAATAGATAATTTGTTCAACCAAAAAGGAAAATCTAATTTAAATTTTCTCTTCATTCCATTTAATTTTGAGTGAAGACTCTTGATTACATTTTCTTGACCAAATAAAAGTTAGATTACAAGGACAAGTGGACTCAACAGTCAACGTTTTGTTATGACTTAATTGTCCTTCTCTCGAACATTCCCTCAATTGCATATCTCTAGTGGTTTGAAACTGTTTGTGGATCGTAAACGCTAACTAACTATTTTAAAAATATGTACTGATAAAAAATACATATTTATCATACTTAAGGACTCAATTACTGTGCTCACGGACTTCGACCAGACTCAATCCATCTGGACGTTGGGTATATTGTTAGATCTCTTCCCATTGAATCAATTGTGAACCGCAGCCTCACTCAATTTATTTGGCTCAACCCAATTTAACTTATTGATCTCCTGAGCCTATTGTCAAATTCAACTTATTAGTCTTCTGGATTTATTATGGAACATAAAGTTGGACTTATTTCGGCCAACATTTCTTTCCTCCCGCACCTCCAACACCGCTAACCGACTATTCCAAAAGTACGTGCCAATAAGAAATACGTATTCATCCACTTAAGGTTTAACCACAGTACTCACAAATTTCGATCCGGCTCAACTCACCTAGATGTTGGATCTATTATTGAGTCTCTTATCGTTAAGTCTATTATGCACCAAAGCCCTATTCCACTTATTAGTTTTCTAAGTATACTGTCACTAGTTTTCAGCCAACATATTTTTTCCAAAAAATTTAGGCTACTAAAAAATAATATTTTTATATTTTTATATTCAACACTTTTCTAAAAGCTGTTTATGTCAGAATGCAAAAAAATATACAGAAGAGCAAATTAAAACTAAATTGTTTTCAGAGGAAGCAAAACTTACATGCACATACAACTTGATCAAAGCAAAGAAGACAGAGAGATACCCCAATTACAGCAGCATAAAGGACTCAAAAGCAGCAACAACAAAAAAAACAAGGGCAAAAGAAAAAAAAAAAAAAAAAAAAGAAAAGAAAAAAGAGAGCAAGTACCTAGCTTCCATATGCAGTACTTAAGTAGTTCTTGATAACATTCCTAGACAATATCTGCAACACCATGCTGTTCGACGGGCCGACGCACCGCGGCGTCTTGAACTGGCTCACTGCCGCGCCGAGGCCCAAGTAATGGTCTAGAATTTTCTGAAAAGTCCCCTTCCGAAGGACGCGGAGCTCGAGCGGGCCGATCACCTTGACCTTCCTGGACCCGACGTATCCCGCGTCCAGGAAGGCCAAGTCTAAGCTGTTGCAGCAGCTTTGTAAGACCTCCTCGCTCGCGTCGGAGCTCAGCTCCCAGAAGATCACGTAGTGGCCCGGGTCCGACGAGCGGTCCACCAGGCTCGTGAAGTCCACGACCTCGAGCTTCTCTGCGGCCAAGTGCTTCGAAGCGGCTTCCACCGCCAGCTGGAGGTCTTTCTCGGTGTTCTTGTCGATGTTGATGGTTAGCAGGAGGCTCCTCCGGCACAAGAACTGCAGCTCCGGAGTGGAGTTGTGGAATCCCGCGATCTTAACCACGTCTCCCAATCTGTATCGGTATAAACCTATTTCGTATCGAGGCAACACAAAAATAATACCACAAATTAAAAGTCTACTCTTTAAGGAGAGATTTGTATGTCCTACAACTTGGTATATGAGTTGGTACAGCAAAAGTGAGAGATCACCATGTATTTCCTTCAAATATGATGCGAAAACGGAATAAGCACATCCAAATTTTTCTTCATTTGTGAAACCTCAGTAAGTCGCAATGGCGGAATAATTTTACCAGTTAGTATTATTAGCAAGAAGAAATCCAGTATAGTTGAGTAAGATTCTGCCAAGCCACTAAACTGAATAACAAATCTAAGAAGGGGATGGGAAACTGGTCAACAAAGCAAGAATTTAGTCTCTTCTTTTCCTTTTCAGTCCTGGTTTGTTAAATTTTTCTGATTTTTCTTAATTTAACTCAACTTGGTTTATGCTCGCCCATCATCCAGAAATGAATTCGACCTCTCAAATGCGACAGAGTCGAGCAAATGTAAACGCAGACTATACAGCATGCTGGAAGAGATAATTAAAGTCGCAACACTCGACTTAATTTAAAGGTCCAGGACACAACTAGAGATAGATAATTTATCCTAACAAGTGCAGTGGAGAGATAGCTCAAAGTTTACAAATGAGATAAAGGAAGTCGATAACAAATGTAGGGTACAATTTTGACTTCAAATTAATTAGTTCACAAGGCGACAGCAAAATTTTTGACCTAGATAAGACTTGTGCAACCTGTTTTTTCAGTTTGGTAACTTAGTTGGAGTGAAATTACCAGGTAATTTGAGCTTTACACTTCACGGCATAACTACTCATTCACAATTTACTCCTATTAATCCGCACATCAAAAAAGAAAAAAAAAGAGAGAGAGAAAAAGAAACGACTTTAGCGCCAATAAATGTTCATTTGAAAGAGTTTGATCAGAGTATCTAGTTTGATCAGAGCTAAATCGTATATACAAGTAGCTATGTACTTAAATGAGGAACCTCAACAAGTTTGTTCATTTACTTGTTATCATGAACATAAATAACATGACAGAGACAAAGAGTACACAGGTACAAACAAGTTACACTACGTGGCAAAACGATGACCTCTTACGAATCGCTTGTATCTTTATAGCCTGTCAACATTAATACGCAAACAAATTAGCATATTTTCTAAATTTTGTCATTCAATAAACATTATATGTTTAGTAGAACTAAGCCACTATACTATTAATAGCACCAAGTCATTGGTGCTATTAGTTTTTCGGCCATTGGATTAAGGGATATGCGGTTAGGATGATGTGGACCCCTTAGGGTTGACTGGGTGGTTGGATGAATAGTATGATCTAACGGGTAGAAATAGTTAAAGGGGTAGATCTAACGGCAGAAAACTTGGTAGCACCAAGTGCTTAGTGCTATTGATAGCATAGTAACCGGACTCTTGTTTAGTACAAATTATTTCAGCCGTTGAGCTACTCATATTGTACTGCCGAATTATACAAGCCATCCTAGAAACTACCATTTAATTCTAATAATAGTATCATCCAAACCATAATTTTGGAATATTCTTTGTAAACTTTTCAAAGCATTCTAACGAGACAACATGAACTGCAAGAACTAAGTGAAAGCGGGCAGAGAAATAAAGAATAAAGTACCTGCAAAATTCGTTAAGACGACTTCGTACTCTTTGCCGACCTCGACCTCCGTCAATCCAACAGGCTCCGATTCTATGTAATGAATAGAAGCACAATTATCCGCCTCCTCACCTTCAGGTTTCTCCAACGGGATAAATTCAAAGTACCCGATATTTGGCAGTACAGCAAAAGTCACCTCTTCCGGGGCCAACTTAGGGTCTATGTTCGCGCCGATCCATCCTTCCGAGGATCCATAATCTGCACTCATTAATGGTAAATTCCCAGCATAATGCCTCAGTTTCTTCAAATACGGCTCCATCGATCCGGTCATAATTCCATACACATACTTCGCATTGGGCCACAGTTCGGGTATCACACCGTACCAATTGCTTAAGCCTGCACATTTGTTGTATATGGCATCAGCTAAAGCTGGGTTGGGACTTAAAATTTTAGAAACTGCGGCTCGGATCGAGGGGGAAGTGATTCTATTCGAGAGGACCCCTTCTCTTATATCAGTACATAGTTCCTCCCATACTAGCTCGAAAGTACGGAACGCGTGAACAATACTATGAGCAAATGTAGAGAATATGAGCTGCACTTCATTTGAGTGGATTAGGCCACAGAGCAAGTGGCAGTAAAGGGACTGGTGGAAGTCGGGACCGAATATGACTTCGTCGGGGCTACAACACTGAGATTGGATATCCTTCATCGCGTTCTTGAATTGGTCATCCCGGAATAAGTTTGTCGTGGCGGTCGTGGCGACGATGCCTCCTTTCGTCATAACCTGCTTGCTGCCGTAAATGAATTGCAGGGCTTTTCCATTGCCAATCGGATACTCCCTACAAATCACACTCGACGCATCAGTTATACACCAAATTCAACTAGAAGCAATGCTTTTAAACGCCAAAAAGACCATACTTGTAGGAGAAATTAAAAACCAACTACTATTCAGGGATACAGTAAGCAAAAGGTACAGCATTTAGAGAGAATCAATTTGGGTCTTGCTTTTTTTTTTTGGGTGAAAAACTGAGCAAATCCTAAGTACTTTGGGGGTTTTCGATCCCTACCTGTTCCTGAACGCATAAGAGGTACGATAAATCTGTATCGTCGAATCGAGCAGCTCTTCGTTAAACGGAATAAATTTGGGCTTACCCTGTGTAGTCCCGGAACTGCAGCAAAAAAAATACAATAAAATAAAACCATCCCAAAATTATCCACAAAATCAATCTGCTTCTAAACGATGTGACACAATCTTTAACACCTCCGATCACATGCACAAAAGAAATCAGATAAATCACGCCAGGTGCATTGACAAAAGAAGAAGAACTGAGCAAACTTCTGATACCATATTATCCGTGTTACCTAAAATATCGACACTATAGAAAATGACACACAAATTGTTGACTCAGATACCATACTTACTCAAATTACCCAAAATATCTAGAAAATGACTCAAAAACTGTCCTGACACTTACTAGTACTACCTCAACCAGAAATAAATTCCGAACTCTGACACCATGTTACCCATAATATCCAAATTGTAGGTACCATATGAAACGGCTCAGAAATAGTCGTAACACTGACGAGTAATACCTGAGCGAGATCGCGGTGATGGGTTTCCCGGTGAGGACGGGGGAGCTGTCGCCGTCGACGATCCGCTGGATGAACGGCTCGAGATCGGAGTGGGTGACGAGGGGCACGCACGAGCGGAAGCTCGCGGCGTCGGTGCGGCCGCCGAGGCCGAGGCGCCGGAGATACTCGGCGCCGCCGTTCTCCTCGAGGATCCGACGCAGCGTCTCCGATTGGACGCGCCCCGCGTCGCGCGTGAGCGCCTCGAACTCCGCTATCACCCTCTCCTCGCACGAGATCGTCATGCTCCCCACTACAAAAAAAAAATGCGAAAAATGCGATTTTTATGCGTAAACAGGGCAAAATAGGGAGTAATTGAGGCGAAAAAAGTGGAAAAGATAAGATTTGTAGGCACGAACAGGGGTTTTAAAGGGGTTAATTGAAGCGAAAAAATGGAAATGGTTCAATTTTTGTTATGCATAAAAAAGGGGTTTCTAAGGTGTTAACTGAGAAGCGAAATAGTGGAGATGATTCGATTTTTATGCCGGGATAATTGAGCGGAAAAAAAAGAAGGGAAAAGGCTCGATTTTTATGCATAAAACAGGGGTTCGTTGAGATTTTTATGCATAAATAAACAGGGGATTATTAAGCGAAAAAAATGGAAAAGCTTCCATTTTTACGCATAAACAGGGATAAGTAAGGCGCAAAAAAAAGAGAGGAAAAGCTTCGATTTTTATGCATAAACAGTGGCTAATAGAAGTTTTTATTTACATGATAAACAGGGGTTAACAGAAGCGAAAACATGGAAAAGATAGATATTTTAGGGATAAACAGGGGCTAATTTAAGCGAAAAAAAAAGGGGAAAGATTCGATTTTTATGTACAAAAAGGCTTTATTAAATTGAAGCAGAGGGAAGAAACCGAGGAAAAGGATCTGAAAAAGGTGTTTAAAGTACGAATTTTTTCGCAAAAAGACACCCAAAAAACTAAGACAAAAACAAAACAAAAAAAATCTAATTTTTGGTTATGTTACCTTTGATTAGAACTTTAGCTTCGTAGGGGATTTAGGAGCTCGGTGAGTGGAGGAGGCGAGAGAACCAGAGCCTCGACTTTAGCCGATATTTTGCTGGGGAGGGAGCAGGTGAATGATTCTTTGTTCTAAGGAGGAACCACCAACAACCAGAAACAAGGTTATCAAAAAAATTTGTAGTATTATAATAATAATAATAATAATAATGTTATATTAAAGCTGTCCTTTTCTAATCTCTTTCAGTCTCTCTTCCTAGATAAGGATTACAGAACAAGAAGGGGTAAAAAAAAAAGGAGCTCTTTTTATTGCTTCTTATTTTTGAGATGTTGTTTAGGTTTTAGTAGTGATTGGTTTTTGCTTCCTAGGATGGATGGCCTCATTTATAGCTGTGAAACTTCATGGGCCTTTCTCTCTCTCTCTCTCTCTCTTTGCGATAAGAGAGAGAACATTGAGAATAGCCTAACTTTAATGTGCACAATGATTAGGATGAAACTTAAGTGAGGAGCTCACCAACAACTCCGTGCCGTTCTTCGAGAGATTAGATGCGACGTCCTAATTTTTCAGAGGGTCATCAATTCTAGAGTTACTTTCGTCTTAACACGCTTAACTCTCTTAATCTTTTGGGCCTAACCGTCGCCCAAAATACTTAAATCGGATTAAAAATTTTAGCCATATTATATTTTATATATAGGACTATCTGGGGTCTCACATTAGAGCTCCTTAATGAGATGTCGTTGAGGAGCTCCCTGCTGAATTTTTTTTTTTCAGTGATTATATCATGTTTGAGGATTTTATTTTATTTGTCAGTTACAGTTATGTTATAATCCTTGTAGTATCTTACCCCCGTAATGTAAAAAGTAATATTATACGCATGGAAGTGAAAAAAAACACTCATCTGTTACTTAAGGGTGTCAACGGGCTGAACACTAGTGAGCTGGGGCAGCTCGTGTTCGGCTCGTTTATTAAACGAATGGAACACAAGCTGGCTTGTTAAAATATTGAGATGAAAAATTCAACTAGTTTTCGGTTCGTTTATTAATGAGCTGAACTCGGACTGACTCGCGAACAACAAGTTAGATTGTTGATCTTACTATTAGATAAAAAATTAAAAATTAAAAATTTTAATTTTAATTTAATAATTAAAATTAAAAAAATATAGATCTAGTTACATTTGGGTTGTTCTAAAATCCAAATAATATATATATATATATATATATATATATATATATATATATATATATATATATATAGTCAAGCTGGTATACTATCGGTAGCACGGAGGCCTCCGTGCTACCAAATTATTTTCAATGATGCGGCTTCTAAATCGACGATCGGCTCCGTTAGACTTGATCTACACTATTGAAAGTATTTGAAAACTAAATTTCATAATTTTTCAACATTATTTGACTAGTGATCAAAAGGTCTCAAAATTGATAATTTTAATGGTCGATGTGATGCGTTTGTGAATTTAACGGTGTAAAATAATCCAAATCTGATAAAAAATTTATGAATTTTTTTTTTCACTATTTAGAGTAAGATTAGTATCTCTGATCTTACATTCAAGCCTTTTATCATCATAGATTTTTATTTTCAGCCATTCACTTTAAGACTATTCGTTTGATAGATAATGATGTCGAATAATTATATATAAAATTTAGTTTTTAAATACTTTCAATAGTATAGATTAAGTTTAACGGAGCCGATCGTCGACTTGAAAGCCGCATCATTGAAAACAACAATTTTATAGCATGGAGGCCTCCGTGCTACCGATAGTATACCGCCGTACTCATATATATATATATATATATATATATATATATATATATATATATATATATATATATATATATATATATATATATATATAGAGAGGAGAGAGAGAGAGAGAGAGAGAGAGAGAGAGAGAGAGAGTTGAGCTAGAATACTTCTAAGAGTATCAAGGAGGTGATGCTTGTGGATTTATAGCCTTTGGATTGAGATTTGGAGGGTTGGGATGATGGTGGTAGGTGGTGGTAGGTGGAATAGTGTTTGATCTAAAGATTATTAGTAATCAAAAAGTAGATCCAATGGCTAAAAATGTGGAAGCACCAAGGGGGTGGTGCTTCCAAAAGTATTCTAGCTCAATTCTATATCTATATATATATATATATATATATATATATATATATATATATATATATATATATATAGAATGAGGCTACTATACTATCTATAGTACCGGGGCTCCGGTACTATAGTTGATTTTTCGATCTTAGGATGTTCAAATCAACGATCCACACCGTTGAAACTAATCTAGGGTATGTGAAGTTCTTAGAAATAAAATTTTAGTTCTTAGAAATAAAATTTTAGTTTTTTTCGATATCGTTTACTTAGTAAATAAATCATGTCAAAATGAACGGTGAAAATTAAATAATTCTTAAAATATGAGTATAGGAGTTTCAAATTCAAGATCAAGGATGTTGACCTTCATCTATGTAGTTTAAAGTATTTTCTATCAAAATTTGAATAAATTTAGATTCTTCTCCACCGTTAAACTACAAACTCGCCATAATAACCATTGAAATTTGATAATTTTGAAACGGTTTGATCACAAAGTAAACTACGTCGAAAAATTATAAAATTTTATTCCTAAGAACTTCAAATATCCTAAATCAGTTTCAACGGTGTGGATCGTTAATTTGAACACCCTAAGATCGAAAAAGCGACTATAGTACCGGAGCCCCAGTACTATAGATAGTATAGGAGACTAGCTCTATATATATATATATATATATATATATATATATATATATATATATATATATATATATATATATATATATATATATATATATATATATAGTCCGGCTATGGTGCTTGTAAAAGCACCAAGCACTTGGTGCTTGTAAATTTTTTACCGTTAGATCTATTCTTTGATCATTTCCACCCGTTAGATTATACTATTCAACCAACCACACACTCAACCCTAGAGGGCCCACATCATTCTAACCGCACATCCCTTAATCCAATGGCAAAAAATCTACAAGCACCAATAACTTGGTACTTTTAAAAGCATAGGAGCTCAATTCTATGTATATATATATATATATATATATATATATATATATATATATATATATATATATATATAGAACTAGGCTACTATGCTATTAATAGCACCAAATCATTGGTGCTACCAAGTTTTCGGCCATTGGATTGAGAGATGTGCGGTTAGGATGATGTGGGCCCCCTAGAGTTGAGTGGATGGTTGGTTGAATAGTATGATCTAACGGGTGAAAATAATCAAAGGGGTGGATCTAACGGCGGAAAACTTGGTAGCACCGAGTGCTTCGTGCTATTGATAGCATATATATAAAAATTGGGCTGGAATACTATTGATAGTATTTGGGCTCTTTTACTATCGAATTTTTAACCCTTTGATGAAAAATTATACGGTTAGGATGATAGTGGCCTCCTAGAATTTAGTGGTGGTCCCCCTAGGATTAAGTGGGTGGTTAGTTGAATAGTATGATTTAAAGAATGAAATTGATTAAAATATAGATTTAACGGTCAAAAAATTGATAGCACGAATAAGAGCAAGCTGATCCTAGCTCATGTTCGGCTCGTTAAAATTTCGAGCTGAAGAGCTGAAAAATTCAGCACGCGTTCGGCTCGTTTATTAAACAAGCGATCGATCTCGAGCTTATTTTTGAGCCAAACACGAACTGATCCGTAAACAGCGAGCTGAATTGCTAGCGTACTGTTACTTGCAAAAGAAAACTACACATGTTGAAAAAAAGGATATGTCTTATTTAGATATTAGTTGTTGTCAGAGATATCTGATTTGTCTTTCATTCTTTAGTAATTTTGATCGCAACAAAATAGAAAGGAACGAATTTTTTTCCGTACTTTAGAGTTATATATATTTTGTATAGTGAGTTAAAGATTGAAATTTTAGATTCAATGAATGACAGATGATAAGAAATCCAAACTTGAAATTGACGCATCAGATCAAGTTCAGACAATTATTTTTGGTCGCATAACCATCAAATAATAGGAAAACTTTTGTTAGTACCCAAAACAATGGAGCCAAGAACAAAACATTAGCATTTACATTTGCTAATTAAGTGCAGCCACTTACAAATACAAATAGAAAACTAAAAAAAATCACTCTGATAAGATCGTAAAATATATAAATTTCAAAACAATATGAACGATCAATTAATGAGTTATATCAGGATGGAAACATAAACATCGTCTAAACTTTCATTTCACATGTCAGGAAAATATATATTTATTTACATGACATTTTGTTGGAAATAAAGTTATACTTTATTGTTATATTTTATTCTGCGATACTTTAAGATTAAAAAAAAAAAAAATGCTAAGTGATAAAGTTATATTTGGAAGACAAAGTCCAATTAATCAATTTTTCACGCCGAAATTGGCTGCCGACATCGTACATTCGATAGTACCTTTCATGCAGCCGCTGCATATAACTGATGCTGTCTCTGACACGTGGGACCCACAACTGTGGGGCCCGCGTGTCAGGTAAGTAAGCTTAGTTACTAACGTGACACCGAAGAATGTTCAGCCGCAGCGAGTAGGGATGTGAATGGGTATGAATATCCGAAATATTATTCGAATCCGAATCTGAACGGGGCGAATTCGAATTTATTCGAACTAAATGGATATGAATTCGGTTATGAGTATAGAAAATAAAATCTGACGGATATGGTTACGGGTATAGATTTTATTTGTACTCGATCCGAATCCGAACTCGAACCCAAACCCGAATAAATTATATATATTATTTATTTATTTATTTATATAATATATAAAATGCTTAATAATTTTTATCCATTGAATTTTCATCCAACAGATATTTTGAAATATGGTAAAGAGAAATCATTACTTCGGGTTTTTGGTCGGGTCGGATATGGGTATAGATTTTTAAAACCCGCCGGGTTCAGGTCTGGGTTTGGGTTTCAATTTGGTTGTCAGATTCGAGTTCGGATTTTTGAAAACCCGACCCAAACCCGACCCGTTGACATCCCTAGCAGCGAGGAGAAAGTATAGTGTGTCACACTTGCACCACTTATCAGTAACAAACCAATCACATCTTTCTTCTTAAAAAAAAAATACAATAAATATTTTTTTTTTAATAATCATGATAAGATGGATTAATCTAAAAAAAATAATCTCATTGGTTGGAGAAGCCACATCGGCAATATAACTGAGATGAGCAATACTCGGCATATCTCGTACGTCTCATGTACTACACTTTAATTATTATAATAATTATAATTTTTAAATTTAATTATTCACAATTTTTTCAAAATTTATTGTTTTAGTATCAATCAGTTTTAAAAATCTATATTATAGAAAAAAACAGCATTTGATTTATAAAAATTTGACGTCCAAATACGGTGATTTTTTATATGTATGTTATCTGAGAGCCTAAAAATATAATATGATAGGAAGTGATCTACTAAAAGTATTAATATTTTAGTTCACTTGTATGATGATGAGAGATAAAGAAGAATAAAACATAGTAACATACAAAAAATTTATATCATTAAATAGAGGATGGGAAAAAAATTGTATTTAAAATTACTTGCAATGAAGAGAGTGTTAAAATTGGTTTGATATCATATGAGGCGGCCAATTTTTCTAAAAATGTATTTTAATATTTAATATTTAATAATTTAAGCCTTCTCAATACGAAACAATACGTCCAGTAAATTAATTCTAATTTTGAAATATTTATAATAAAAATTAGGAATAATTATCTATATACCCCTCAAAACTTCGGAAATATCTCATTTATTTCTATTTTTTTTCTTTCCAATATACCCTTCATATTTTTCTCCGTTATTCAAAAATACCCCTGCAGTTACCGTCCGTTAAGTTAACTTTGGTTAAACGTGAGTTAAATATCTATCAGAGTTTAAAAAAATTAAAATACCTCTTTTGCTCTTAACTTAAGGACAAATAAGAAATGGTGGTGATGGTAGAAGGGTATATTTGAAAAGACCAAAAATTAAAATACTTTTTGTGCCCCTAACGTAAGGGCAAATAAGAAAGTCGGTGATGGTAGAAGGGTATATTTAAAAAGGTAAAATAGTAATTTTACAGAAATAACAGTTATTGCTAACCGTTCATTAACAGAATTTAACTCTAAGGGCATGTTTGGTTCGCGATTGAAATTGGAATGTAAAATGGAATTAGATTGCTTTGGAATGGAAAATGGAATGACGAATCATCCAAAAACGTTTGGTTCATTATTGGAATGAGTAATGGAATGAAAATCTAGAATTTTGAATAGAGTGTTTTGATTAAGAGAGAGAAAAGTAATGATGGGAGAGGAGGGGATGTGTTGGTAAAAGAAATTTTTGAGTAATTTACTTTGGAATGAGCTAATCCGGTATTCAAGGCCGGATTGGGCCATATATAGAATTAACTATTTCCATTCCATAGTGGAATGGGAGTCGAAATTTGATTCCTTTAAAACAAACAACAAGTATTGAAATCAATGAATCCCATTCCGATTTCATGGTCTAAAATAGGTGAATCAAACATGCCCTAAGAATAAAATAGATTGGAACGTAAAAATAATATTTTTAATATTAGCTTTTTAGAAGTAAATTAAAAGTTGAAATTTTTTTAAGGGTATATAAGTAATTGCCCCTGAAAATTATGTGCATGGCAGGTGAGATATACTTATACATCTAGTAAGTGCATTTGGTAGTGGCCAGAAAAAGATAAAAGTTGATAAAGTAAGTATCATGGGTCACTGTTATTTCCCTTTGCTTTTATAACCAACTTTGCCTTTTTTCAATTTTTTTTTTTTTTTTGCTTTATCCTATCTTTTCTTAATAGTAAAATACGCTTTTTGAAACTATTATTTTTGGCATCCACGTAGGTAGGAGTGGAATTGCTGATGCGGACATTAATGTGGCTTGAATCTAGACAAAAAGTGAGGTTCAATGTAGTGTATGTTCATTTGAGTAATATTATTTTAATAAATGGACCAGTTTAGTGACATGATTGAGCTATATATATATATATATATATATATATATATATATAATAAGCAGGTGGTATTAGGGTAAATTGTACATTTGGTTCTCAAACTATGAGCTGCGTGACACTTTGATATTCAAACTTTATTTTATTATAATTAAGTTCTAACTAGAATTTTTAAAATTATTAAATCAAGTCACACAATTCATTTTAGTAGACTAAAAATTAACGTATCGCTAATATAAAAGTAGTGTCGCATTTTAATTATTGGTTTATCATCAAGCATAATACCGTTACATTACTTTCACATTAGTGATACATCAATATTTAGTTCACTAAATTGGATTATTGAATTTAATTCCAACAATTTTTAAAATTCGAGACAGAAATTATAATAAATTAAAGTTTGAGAAGAAAACATGCAATTTAATTACTTTGGTATTTATTTACGCATACAATAGTCTAGAAATTTTTTTAAAGACTATAAAAAAAATTTATAAGTACAAAGAAAAAATCAGCTTTTTTCTTTAAGAAAACAAAATCAATATTAGAAAGTGAAGTATTTCTCTTGAGTGGTTCTCTCTTTTGTCGCCTCTATTTTATTTTTTTTTCCTACAGACCAAATATATATATTTCAAAAATTATATTTTCTTTACCTCAAAGCAAAAGTAAACTCACGGATTGCAATTTTTTTTTCTCATTATTTTATAAATAAACTTAGCTAGAAATGTGAAGTAAGTAACTAAACTTCAAACTTAAAATCTAGATACTAATTATCAAATCCCGTGCCACTTACACTAAAACAATCGGTAATTAGAATCAAATTAAATGATATTAATTAATATGTGATAAAAGAAGTTATATCACATAATTCAGAATTTATTCCTCTATCTAACACAATGTTAAAAAATATAAAACAATCATTATTCTTCAATTTCTTAAGTTACCAAAGAATAATTCTTTTTAGCACTATATATATATATATACATTAAAATATTTAATTTAAAACATCCAGGTTCAAAGTAAAACTTGGCGAAAGTTCATAAACATTATAGGAATCTCAAGTACAATTTTTTTTTTTTATAAGTACAAACAAATTCTTGTAGGTAGCTAGTAGGAGCATCTTAAATTCTCAACTCTATAATTTATGTGGAGACGATGGATTCCTCCATGAAAATAGAAAAAACGTGGGTTAATTGGTTGATACAACCTCATCTTAAGTTCTCTCTCTCTCTCTTTCTCTCTCTCTCCCTCTCTCTCATGAAAACAACCCATATTTTATCTTATAACAAAGAAACTGTGCGAATATGAACAAAAATAATAATAATAGAAAAGGAAGGAGATTCACTATAAATAACCATAAAGAATACATGATACGCTCGTACGAAATGGTATCTTTTGGAGATTACTTTTGCAATAGGCTCGAATTTTTTATTTTTCTTTTTTTTAAGCAAAACCTACGTACGGTCCAAAGTGGGAACCACCAATATACATGATTCGAAATTCCATCAAAAAGAAGCGTACTTTTGCTAGATTTTGTTCCTCGATTATTTTTTTTTCAAAATAATCTGATATACAATAAAATATACACATTAATACCATTATTTAATTAGAGATTTATGTTTTTTGATAGAGTAATCGCCGTCTACGTACTTAATTTCAAATGATAATGTTCCGGTTATATATGGATAAGA
Source organism: Puya raimondii (assembly GCA_016920855.1). Classification (NCBI taxonomy): domain Eukaryota; kingdom Viridiplantae; phylum Streptophyta; class Magnoliopsida; order Poales; family Bromeliaceae; genus Puya; species Puya raimondii. The sequence goes on from JABWPP010000050.1 coordinate 166,654,062, forward strand.
AGAGCATTTTAAGAAATATACTCATATATTTACATGCGTGCAATTCTGTTCCACGCATTGCGTCCTAACATTTTGTTATAAAAGTCTCAAAAATAAAAATTACTTTTCTATCATGTTACAAAACCTAAATGCAAAGAAAATATAAGTTTTAGACATTTATTTCTCATGAATCAAATATTATCTCTCTTTACGCTGTTGATTTTTTGAACTATATTTTTATATAATTATCTTTTAGATATCGAACGCTTGATCATGAATGCAATAATTTCTCCTACATCGGCATCAAACGTGAAATTTCGAGGGCAAGTACAAATAATTTTCCGACAAAACCAACATCACACTTTCACATAATTAAACACTCGTACTAATACATAATAATTTCGGAGACATTTCCTAAGTTGACCCATCACCTTCAACGCATCAGAAAAGAGTCCTCGTAAATTAATAAATTAATATTATATATTTTACACACGTAGAACACACTCGACACCTGTACCATTTACTTACATGATACCACGAATGTGAAAGCATTAATTATGGATTCCAATTTTGAGTCCATCTCTCGAGCATATGCTTTTGTTGGCTTTGATCAGTCAAATTGTTTTTCTTTATTTATTTATTACGAATTACGCAACTGTCGAGCTCTAGCGCGTGCTAATAACTATGGAGGGTATTTTGAAATTTTGGAATTGAATTTCGAATGAAGCATTATATTTTTAGAAAAGTGTGTCAACGAACTGATTTTACTGAAAAAAATTATTATTATTAATTAGGTCAGAGTTCCGAACTCCATATATAGTTTTCTCCGAAAATTGAAAAAAAAAATAGCTCTTGGCTTCTCAGATAATCACTTAAATAGTATTTAAATGTGTCTTAAAACTAGCCACTTGTTGGAAAAAAGAAAGGGAAAAATAAGTAAAAGCTAAAAGACAAATTAAAACTAATGGCCCAAAGATTGGCACACAATCACATGGTGTGTGTTTTGATCAGCAGACAAAAAGATTAGCAAGAATATTGGCCGTTTAAAAGTTTGGTGATAGAAAAGTATAGAGAAACACTCATTTTTAGATGTCCTATTATGTTATCGATAAATTGATATACATATATATAGATATATGAAGGGATTAGGATTTAGAATTTAAGATACTATAATGGTTGCACTTAGGATTTAATTATAATATATATAATGTTTAATAATTAATCATTGTGGTGTAATGATGATATTGTCACATCATCAATAATATTGTAGGGTATATTTTTGGTACCTGTTGTAGCAGCATTTAAAAGTAAGTATATGTGTATCATGAGATTGGTTGAATGTTAGCGAAAGCACTAGAAGGTACTCGACAAAATTGTATGGACAGCTCCCAACTAGAAGGCATTAAGTAGGCCCTCCACCTTACTAATTTCTATAATTTACACTTTCTTAGATTTTTTTTTTTTTTTTTTTTTTAGAGAGAGAGAGAGAGAGGGAGAAGAGTCGCAGGTGATTCATTTAATTTATTTTTTTAGAAATAAACTCAACTAAAAATATAAAGTAATTAGACTTCAAATTTAGAAGCTCGAGTACTAACCATCAATTCCGTAACCAATTGCGCTAGTCAGCTGCTCTAAACCCTTGGCTTTTGATTTTTTAATTTATGTTATTTTAGTTGGTTAAATTAAAAGTTTTATCAAGATATTTAATGACTCTGTTAGCATTTAGCCATTAATTTTTTTTCTATTTTATTTGCTAAAGTTAATTTAAATTATTAAATATGATGGAATCAGTGATCAGTTTTAAAAATTTGGAAGTCATTTTTCTAAAATCACTAATTCTGAAAAAATATAAAAATTAAAGAGATATTAATCCAAAAATAAAATTGAAGGGGCTCTTCAGAAATGACCTATAGTTGAGGGGGCTCCATATATTTTGACCAGAAGAGATAAGATTATGAATCCACTTCAGATACTTAATTGATAATAATTAATTGGTTTAGTGATACTTAGGTGATAATAATTAATTGGGTTAGTGATACTTAGGTGATTAATTAAAAGATATATTCTTCACTTCGCATGTTCACTAAATAACTAGCTAGCTAGTGATATCTATAATTTGGCCAAATTAAATTATCCTTATTTGACCTTCAACCTACAAATACAATTCCAATCAATCCCTGAAAAAGTGACACCCCTCACTTTAAAACAAATTACATCTTCCTAACAATTGCATATTAATTATCTGTTTTACATCTAATATTTTATTTTTTAAACTTTAATTTATTATTCTTTAGTCTTAAACAATGAAATGGGTGCGCTGTATCGATCTAAGTTTTGCCATTATTTTTCTCTCTTAAATAATGCAATTGAGCACAAGAAATTAATGGAGTACCAGAATTAATGGAGTGGTACGAAATGATTTGACGGATAGTTTGAAACTAAGACATAACAAATCAAAGTTCATCAAGTAAATGCACAACCGACACAATATTTTGATATATATATATATATATATATATATATATATATATATATATATATATATATATATATATATATATATATAGTCTGGCTACTATACTCTTATGAGTATACTCCCCTTTATACGCATAAATTTTCGGTCGTTAGATCTATCCCTTTGATCATTTTCATCCGTTAGATCATACTATTCAACCAACCACTCACTCAACCCTAATAGGGGACTACTATCATCCTAACCGCACATTCCTTCATCCAACGGCTGAGTACAAAAAGGTCTATACTCATAAGAGTATAGTAGCCATACTCTAATATATATATATATGATCATCGTACTTCACCATTACAATATTGAACCAAAACTGAAACTATAGCTTTGTCCCCATTTTAACTTTGTAGCCAAAGTGTAGGTGAGCTTTACCATCAATAGGTTTCATGAGCTTTCGTTCTCTTCACAACTGTAACGCAATTCCACATATAGTTTTCATGTCTCTTAATCACAAAGGAGTCCTCATCAGAAGCCCTTGCAACCTCATGTGAATTGACATCTTTGGAACACTTCAAATTATTTGTAGCATCATCCAATTTATATTATTATTAATTAGAAGGAGCATCTTCAATTAACCTCATGAAGAAACACACACAAATTAAAACGTGCGTCTTAATTAGAATATACTAAATTTTTCCATAAATTGCGGCACTTCTAGCTTCTGGGGTGGCCAGTACGTTTTGCTGGAGCGAAAGCGGTGTTTTCGGGACTCGACTAGCTTGTCGGGCGGGATAAGTTCCACTAAATTCAAAGTTAGATCGTACTTCTTTATCTTTCTTAAAGGGTATTGTTAGGCTGCCCGTTATGTATCTGCTTGGCCTGACTTTAGAATAGTAGAGAATTATTAGAGAGTCGAACTCGATCAGCTGTGTATATGAAATATTGAAAATAAGCGCGAGAGCTCGCTTTAAACATAAACTACAGATATATAGTTTGAATTTTCTATTTTTAGACATTGAGTTTTACATTATTAGTTGATTAAAAAATTTTAATCGAAGAGTGTGATCGTAAGTTCCAAAATAATCCAAATTCATATCAGTTTGGAAGTAACAGTGGCAAGAAATTCCTATGATCGATCTCCAAGGAGAATCTTACATCTAATTGACTTATGTTCAACACGCGCGTACTAAGTAAGTAAAAATTGCGATTAGTTTGAGATTAATCACCGTTTCTAAATACATGATAAGCCGAATTAAATTTGCATTTTTGATTTACTGTTCTTTGGAAATTACGTGGGCATGCATGTATAGTGTTTCCACTCATATAGTGGAGGTGCTGTTATAATGTGCATGGTGATGAAGCACGCACCCAGGTGATTTTTATGCGGGAATTTAGGTCAACTAACAACAGAAGCCATGGTACATGAACTTAATTTATGCTTCCATAGTAGGTTCGTGAGATCACTTGACCATATTTTGCTCAATACATTTTTTTTCAAAAAAGTTGGAAATTAGTGTGACTTTAGGTTCACGAGTCACCATTGAAAATTCCTCTGGTCCCCTAAATATATAGTTTCCTTTATTTCTATTTTCAGTAACAGGAGCCACTGACGCTAACCACAAAACCTTTTTCGGGGCACTTGAAATTAAGGTCAAAAAGTAATTAGATATATCAGTAAACTTTAAAAAAGATAAATTAAACTATCAGCAAATTTGTTACAGTCACGAAAAACATGAGGAAACTGTGCTTCACGAAATGATTTTTATTCCCCAAATAGTTGATCATGAATTTATCAAAGGTAAAGTTTAATTTGCATTAACGAGGCATAGCACATATTTTATATTGGTGTTTTTGCATTGTGTGTATTTGCTACTCAAGTTTAATTTTATGTAGAACCAATTCGTCTATCTATTATAATTTAGGGTAGGGGCACCAAATTTTGATGGCATTTAGGTGGGTTCGGATTTTAATCCTATATCCGCGTGTTGATCTGAGTTTGGACCCTGATGATCAGAACCTGATCCAGATTCGAAATTTAATAGAAGTAATTAATAAGAAAGATGGAATAGCTAAATTAATTGAGAACACGTAAGTTTTACAAATAAAATTACAGGGTACCTATCGACCATCGCCAGGATAAATGACAAAGAATTTGATGGTCGATACCAGATGTCCCAAGTTTAAAGGCTAATTATTTCATATTTTTAGCTAAGTTTATTTGTAAAAAAAATGAACGAAACAGTAACATACTACTATTCTCTCGAAATTACAAGTACCAACATGAAAATGCGCCGTTGCATATGACTCACATCATGTTTCATATAAGAGCGATTCTACCTATCATTCGTACATAGCACAGTTGACTAAAAGCTTGATAGTTAGTACCCGCGCTCTAAGACATTTCTAGCTGAGTTTATTCCTCAAAAATAAATAAGGGGATAGCTAGCTAGCTTGCTACATTTCTCTTCAAAAAAAAGAAGAAAAAGAAGCAATGCTATATACTTATACAACTCACGTATCCAAAAGCCTTTTTTTTTAAATATTCTTATTAATATTTTTTTACTAGATTTTTTTAAAAAAAAGATTTTGTAAAACCTAGGATGCAAGAGATATAAAATTATACCTACATAGAAGTTGTACAAGGAGCATTGTCCTTCATATAAAGATGCACAGTGATTTGACAATAGTGCATATATATATTCTTGTTAGTGCATATGTATGGATCATGTACATAAAGGAGTTGAACAATTCACCCACACATAAAGGGTGGACTCAAAGCCATCCATGCATTATCTCCCTTTCTCGACACCAACACTTTGGATTGCCAAACAAAGGCACTTGTGCTGGTGCATTCATTTGTTGCTTATTTTGAAAACATGCAAAATGCATGTATTGTGCAAAATTATTCCAACTCATCATTACAAGGTAAAAAGTACGTATTTGCCTCGTCAAAACGTAAAAGTCAAAGCATTTGCCATGGATGGACGCCACCTCTACACTCAGAAAGTATTTGTTATGGATCCACGCCACCTCTACACTCAAAAGTTGATGTATATATATCTCGCATCCTCACTGTTCAGCGATCAACTTTTTTCATATACTTTTCTTAACATTTTTCATTTTTTTGATCTTTGCTTAAATTTTAAACTCTTAAATGATGAAAGTGTAAGATATATATATACCTAAAAGTTAGATGTATAACTAGTATTTCTCTTTGTCTTCTTAGTATCTAAGAAAAATTTAAGTGTAGGTCACATGCTCATCACATGTCAATTCAAGAGGCAAATCAATTACTCTAATTTAAATTTTCAATTTTTTTAGGGTAGTGTTTGGTTGGGGTATAAGTGGGAGAATAAGTTCTTATTTTACCACATGTATCCAAACACTAATAATTATAGGAAGAACAATAGTTTTTCTTTTCAGAGAATAAACTGGTATAGTTTTGGAATAGCTGTTCCACCCTCCCCTGAAACAAGCTTATTCCCACTTGGGAACAAGCTTAATTAAAGTTTAAATCTAATTTTGATTATTGTATTAACTTATTATATAATCTAATTAATATATTTAAGTCATTATCTATTACTTAAAATAGTTAAGTAATTAATTAATTTATTATTTATGGTTAATTAGCTCATTAAGAATTAATTATTTAATGTGTTTATCTAATAACTAATATTTATATTTGTCAACTAATTAATATTTTGACTAATAAAATTATTTTCTTAACTAATCATCTAAATAATTAGATAATTTACTGATTAATTAAAAAGTTAAGTTATATTTTATAATTAATTAATTAATATAATTTTTATTATCTTATACAATATTCATAGCTAATAAATTTATTAATTTATTAACTTATTAATTAATATTTTAATATTAATTAATTAGATAAAATATTTTAATTTAAATTATAATCACTCTTATTTCGCTATTCCACTCTAACCATCCAAACACTCTTTACCTTATTCCCAGAAGCCACCCAATTTGCATCCAAATAATTTTTTTTTAATTCTTATTTATATCTAAATTTATATTTATTTCTGAAATAAGCAATTTTTATTTATACTTGAACCAAACAAAGCCTAGATGTCCAAGGTATCTCTACAAGGAGTAATAATAAAAATATCATTATCTACAGAATGTATTAGATAAGAAAGAATCCAATCAGAATCTTTTCCCATTCAAATGCACGGGACGCTGCCATGTAACATCAAAAACATATTAATTGCTATCTTTTTCTAAATTTTAGATGAAATATATTATTTATAGGTCTCTAAAAGAAACTTTAATTCTCGTCTCACTTAAACCGATCACATAAATTGAAAAACTATGCATGGATGTAAGATAGTACAAGGGGGAAGCATGATCTATCATGCGCAATAACTTAAAGTAACATGAGAGCTAAAAAAAAAAGAGAGAAAAAGTACACAAACATGCATGGTCTCATTTTGACTACTATTTTGTCTTTTAATTGCCCATGCTTTTAAATAGCCCCCTGCTTAATTACACCCTCCAAATGTTGTTATATTTATGGGTTAATTTTGTTTAATACAACATTTCTGCAATTAAATTTGCACATTATATTAATGTAATAATTAAATCTCCAACTCCTATCCAGCTTTGGTATATATTCATTGTGCACGTAACTAAAATATGAAATATATTTCAAAAATAATCTCTTACAAATGAAATGGCTTAATTGGGATTGATACCTTATATATATATATATATATATATATATATATATATATATATATATATATATATATATATATATATATATATATATATATAGTGAGATGCACTCTTATTCCTACTTATTTGTCACTACTTTCTTTTACCATACAAGTTCATGAAACATGCACATTGACTAGTATGAACTGATGGAATTTTTTTATTTTTTTTAGTCTTCATCATATTGCTAGAAGTTCAGAATAGTGATGTGCCAAGAAGTGTCTCAAATGAGAAAAATCAACAAATATACCAGATTAGAAAGCAACCCCGAAGACGGATATTTACAGGCGGAAATTACTCTAGCTATTAATTCCAAAATAGTATAAGCCTACACATACATCAAAGTGTAGTTTAAAATGTTCGTATGAATCAATTTTACGTACATAACAGGAGGAGATTAGTTTAACTTTTTAAGTTTTCAAAATAATAGCTTATATGGACATCAACTTAGATAAGCTAACCATTGACTAAATACTATTGTGTATAAAACTGACCCATTAATAGTATTCTGAGTTATAATTTGAGATGAGTGTAGCATTACTCATTCCTACATTTGTCTTTATATGTAAACTTCTTTGGAGCATTTAAATTCCAAGATGTTCTACCTACCAATCTGAGTCAACATTGAGAGGGGCAAGAGGAGACTTTTTTTTTTTGGAGTATAAAAGACAAGTGTTAGGTGAAATTAAAGGTTAAAAGTTTGATTTTTTTTTGGGAGCTCAAATTAAGCATACATATATAGGTTTGTGTTTAACCAAGCACAAGTATTAGGTGAAAAGACTAATTAATTAATAAGCCTTCTGGAGAACTCAATAAGGATCAAATTCATTTCAAACTTTAATGAACCTATATACAAGATCGATCTAACCAAGTTTACTCCAACCTCAACTCTTGAAACTTGACCTGAGCTTGAATCTACTAATGTAAATGTTCGAATATATATTGAAGTTTACTATTTTTACCCTTTTTTCCGCTCATCTTTGTTGAATATTTTAGCATCTCTTGCTCTAGTACCATATAAAATAATCGTTCTTTTAAAAAGTTACTAGTATCAGTCATATTCTATATATATATATATAGAGAGTCCAGCTGGGGCACTTTTAGAAGCACCAAGCCATTGGTGCTTTTAGGTTTCTAGCCCTTGGATGCACCCCTTGATTGCTAGTGGCATTTGAATTAAACACTATTCCACCTACCACCACTCAACCCAAGTGGGCTACTATCATCCTAGCCCTCCACCTACTCCATCCAAGGGCTACAAAAGTGGAAGCACCAATGGCTTGGTGCTTCCACAAGTATTTCAGCACAATTATATATATATATATATATATATATATATATATATATAACTAGGCTACTATACTATTAATAGCACCAAGTCATTGGTGCTATTAGGTTTTCGACCATTGGATTAAGGGATATGCGGTTAGGATGATGTGGGCCCCCTAGGGTTGAGTGGGTGGTTGGTTGAATAGTATGATATAATGGGTGGAAATAGTCAAAAGGGTAGATCTAACGGCAGAAAACTTGGTAGCACCAAGTGCTTGGTGCTATTGATAGCATAGTAGCCGGACTATATATATATATATATATATATATATATATATATATATATATATATATATATATATATATATATATATATATATATATATATATATATATAGAACTAGGCTGGAATACTATCAATAGCACCAAGCTATTGGTGCTATTAGTTTTTTAGCCCTTGGATTGAGAAATGTATGGTTAGGATGATGGGGGGCCCCCTAGGGTTGAGTGGGTGTGTGGTTGAATAGTATAATCTAACGGGTAAAAATAATCAAATGATTAAATCTAACGGTGGAAAACTCGATAGCACCAAGCCCTTGGTGCTATCGATAGTATCACAGCCGGACTCTCTCTCTCTATATATATATATATATATATATATTATTCGTAGCTAAAATATTGGGAATGAAAAGTGCAAATGGCCCAATAGAAAATCCATAAGGCAAAAGATTTGATCTTATATGTAGAAACAATTTTAAGTTGCCAAAACAATGATAAAAGCATATTTTCTTGGGCCTCTCTACTTGAAACATGTTGGGCCTATGTTTTTGCCATTGTGATTTTCTTAATCTCGGTTCGATCTCGAGCTCAAGAACAAGTTCAACATTCTCAAATACCAAATTTTTCACTCTAAACTTGATTCTATGGTTGAATCATTTGGTTTTAGCCAAAACTGGGGAAAATACTTTAGTTACGATATGCAGACGCAGGCCCTGACATGGAATAAATAATATCATTCATAGAACATAGACCTGAACAAAAGCCGGGTCATATCGGATCAGGTTCATCTTCGGGCCCAGAATTTTTCACCGAGACGAAAAATAAAACTCCGGGCGACGGCCGAGTCAATCAAAGAAAGGATGAGCCTGGTTCTAAGGAAAAATTCTAGAATGCACCGGGTATATCGGTGACGTGGCGTCCCAAACCAATCAAATTCCTCCTTTTCGGAATATATATCTCATCATGATTATAAAAAAAAAAATTATTGTACTTTTTTTAAAAGAATAAATATGATTGGCTTGTTATTGATGACGTTGTGCAAGTGTGACACAGTAGACTTCCTCGGTCCTAAGACTGGAATATTTTTCGTTTTTCTGAGTCGACGCATTTGGTTGGGCCTGACCCAATCACAAAAACTTGGGCCAAACGGATCGGCCCAATTTTGCACCAAATGGGCTATTCGTCGACGTATCGTAGCCCACATCTATTGGGCCTACTTTTACACAACATTTTCCTTGAGCTTTGTATGCTTTTAAACTGATAAATTGCACGCTTGGTCCTCAAAATTGTCTAAATAAAAGTTTTATTTTCATTTCCATTTTTTATTTTTATTTTTTTTGAAATAGTCATGTGACACATTAAACTTATATGAAGGTTTATACGGATCGTTCCCGTATAATCGATGGCATACCCAACATGGCTAGTTTGCAAAGCATGAGTTTTTGAATTTTTTTTGTAAATTTTTTTATTTGGCGTCGAAATTTTAAAATGCATATACAGCACCTTGTCCATTTAAAAAGTTTTACAAATTAAAGTGAATAATATTATATTTAGAAAATAACGTAAATCTATTCAACAGCTAATTCCGGTTAAAAATAAAACACGACATTCCACCACAAAAGAAGAGCCCGTTTAGTATTTGAGACAAGCTACCACTTTTGGTGAAAAAAGAGAAATATTTGGACACCGTTTTAAGATGAACTTCTAAAATTTATATATTAATAGAAACAATGCGATATGCCCAACAATATATATATGTACATATATATATATATATTATCGCACTTATACTATTTCTTTTATCAGCAATTTCAAAAAAAAAATTTCTCATTATCCGATAACCAACTAATATAGGATTGTAGGGAAAGAAAAATAACTGAATTCTCAGCCACTTATTTTTTTTCCCGTAGGCAAAATCGTAAATTCACTCAAACTCATCTTTGAAAAATAACTTTTGTGCCTAAAATCATAAAACTAAGTGCATGCCTGTTTCATCAAAAATGGAGCAGGGTACAATTAATTTCAGAATTCTATTTGTACAGTTTAGTTCGACGTAAATTAAATTTACTCATAACTATATTTGTCTAATAATAAATTTTCTTATAAAATATAAGTAAAGTTAATTACAGAAAAAATTAGATAATATAATAAAAACTTACTATCATATTTTTTTACACCCTCTAATATGCTAGTCTTATAATTTTTAATAAAATAAATATAAAAGGGGAAATAACTTTAATACTAATTCTTATAAAATTAGTATTAAAAAATAAATATTATTTTCACCTCGAAAATTATTTACGGACAAAGAAATATGACCCCGACGATAAAATTATCACGCCACTCATTCTCAGCGAGGGCACAATCGTCAATTCACCCTGCTAAACGACGTCAGGTTCATCCTAAACGGGTGCTTTGGGGGCAAAATCGTAAAATTAAGCGACAATCATTACGCCCGCACGGCCACACATTCGCCTCGAGGGTAAAATAGTAAATTCGCTGGATAAACGGGGCTCATCGCACACGGTCGGGAAGGGGGCGCCCGTGCGACGGGTTTAGGTTTCCGTTTTGTATAAGAAACGGGGGAGACGCGCACGTTAGCAAGCGAACCTCCCGAGGCTTCTCTCTCTCTCTCTCTCTCTCTCTCTCTCTCTCTCTCTCTCCTCCCCCCTCTCTCTCTCTCTCTCTCTCTCTCTCTCTCTCTCTCTATAAAACCCTCAAATGGATAGCCGCCACTAAACCCCGAGCTCCGATCCTCTCCACCTCCTTCTCTCCGCCGCCATCTTCGCCGCCGCCGTCGCCGCCGCCGGAGAAGAGGGAGAGAGGCTCGGGAGATGGAGGAGGCCGCGCTCTGATCCAGCTTCGCGCGAGATCCGACCCCCCTCATCCGCCCCGGCCGACGAAGACGACGGAGATGATTTTGGTGAGGATCGCGACACCTAGGGTTTGGTTTTAGGGTGGGGGGGTTCGTCTAGGGTTTTTTTTATCGTTTTGTGATGGCGTCGGAGGATGTGGTGGGGAAGAGCACGGGGGAGTCGGCGGTGAACACGATCGTGAACCTGGCGGAGGAGGCGAAGCTCGCGAGGGAGGGCGTGAAGGCCCCCGGCCACGCCGTCCTCAGCGTCTGCAAGTCCCTCGTCGCCGGCGGCGTCGCCGGTGGAGTGTGAGCTCTCCGATCCCCCTTCCCATTTACTCGATCTTTGCTTCTTATGTTTCCCCTATTATTTCGGTTTTGAATCCTCTCTTTTCATGCAGTGCTTGTGACTTGTATTGATTCTTATTCGTAACGAACCCTAACCGAAATTTGATGCTTCTATGCAGATGACTTGGTAATGTATTTGTTTATGGAAATGTCAGTGTCTACAGGGATATTTTGTTAACCAGATGAGTAATTTTTTTTGCATATATTGACTGTGTCAGAGACAACCTCAATGTAGGAGCGAAAATAATTGGCCATGCTGTGGTATTTTGATGTCATGCAACAAGGGGTCATGCTTATTTTAACCTATTTTTGGTGTTTGCGTCAATATTCTGGTTTGTTGTGACTATGTCATTAAGTACAATTAATTAGAATTAATGGATTGTACTGATGGTTGTACCTTACTTGTGGCTGATATGTAGATGAATAATTTTGGTGTGTACCGATGGTTGTACTGCACTTGTGGGTGATATGTAGATGAACAATTTTGGCGATTTGTGAAACTAATTTATTAAAGCTGATTTGGGATTCAAATGGATGTCTCCTCCTGTAATTGGGTCGACTAGATTGACACAATCCATACTCTCTGCAAAGGTCCCACATAATGCCAAAGTGTATGATATTCAATGCACAAAGTGTTAGATATATAATGTACATTATTATAACTGACTCAATCGAAATTAAAGTAACCCAAACTAGATTCCTTTGGCTGAAAAAATATTACAGGTTTTGAAACCCCTAAATTTACGCCTTATATGACCTTAAAATTGGTGATTTCTGATCCATGCGCAATCAAAAAGAGGAAGAGGAAGTCTAAATGACATCATCAAATGTCATTTAGAAAGATATATGTCTAGGGGAGGATTTAGCTCACAATAGGATTGTGTGGCCAAAGAGAACTAATATGACCATCATGTACAACTTCTGAGGATTTATGTTGCGGTATCGCCAACCCTAATATGATGGGATGACTATCTGAGACATTCTTGATGTCTTGTACGACTGACTATGAAACTATGAATATTAGGTGTTCTCATTGTCTCGTGTGCCGTTGCTTCTGTTTGTTTCTGCCTTCTACCATACAAATATCTCATGATATGGTGTTCTTCATGCAGATCGCGTACTGCTGTTGCTCCTCTTGAACGGTTGAAAATCTTGCTCCAGGTAAAGTTGCGAGTTCTTAGGATGTTAAAGTTGCCTTGTGTTCTATTCCAGTTCCTTAAATTGTAAAAATTGTAGGCTATTCATTTTAGCAACTTGAATGTTGCCTATCAGCATAGACAACTCTATTTTTAGGTATTGTAAGGTGATAATGTGATATGGGATTGTCCTCGGCATAAGAGACACTAGATCTAGGTTGTTAAAGTACTGACAGGCATGACTGCTGCCTTTCGTTCAAGTTTCTACAATTTAATATTTGCTTACCAGTTGTGTTGTTGTACTTAGTATTGGATGAACTTTTTATGATCATATGACACTATTAATCGATCTTAAACTCTAAACCCTAAACTTAGACAGTCAATTAGATTAATAATCTTCTCACAATTATTCGTAACAGTTAGTTTAATACTATATTATTGCATTGTTAGGAAATATCAAATTGCATATCTGCATGAAGAAACCCCCTTTTTTTTCATTTTTGTTCTTTCATTACTGGCATTACCTTGAGTTCTGAGCTTAATAGTGAGGTTCTGTGATTGAATGAAGACATTTGTTTTGTAAAACTTTCTCTGTTGCTTTGTAGTATTGCTATATCTTAGAGAGCTTTAGCGTTATTTTGCATTTTTGTATTTCTGGATGTCAATTTTCTAACTGTGAACCCTTAGCTCATATTCCATTATAACTCTATTTTTCCTCATTAGTAAATATGCTGTTGGTGCAAAATAGTTTTTAATTTCTGGTCTTCTCTTTGTAAATTTGTTCTAAATTTTCAGTATTTGTATTTGTTAAACATATACTGTAGGTCCAAAATCCTCACAGTATCAAGTACAATGGAACAATTCAAGGTCTTAAGTACATATGGAGAACCGAGGGATTTCGTGGACTTTTCAAGGGCAATGGCACTAATTGTGCACGAATTGTCCCCAATTCGGCTGTCAAGTTCTTTAGCTATGAGCAAGCATCCAGGTTGCTAATAGCTTCACAACCTCCCTATTTGGTCAATTTGGTCAAATTAGTAAAAAAAATTTGGGCTTAAATGTTTCAGGTGCTTTTAATCTCATAACGCTGTTACATGCTCCCTTGCTAGAGTACAAAATGGGGCACAGGGCTTAATATCGACTCTATTGTACAAATAAATGATTCTGTTTACGAAACCCAGAGTTTGCTGTGCCTTTTCCTTGTTTCCAAATATATGCCTCGCCTCCTCTCTAAGAACATATTGCCATCCATATTTCTCACATTTACTTGAGACACAGACTACTTTCCTTTTGCAATGCATTATTTTTTCTTAAATATAGTGGTACGGTTGGAGAAATATTGACTTTTATCAATGGGTCATTTGTTTGACTAAAATGTCTTATGTAATCGAAATGAGCATAGTAGGTGAGATTTCTGTGCATTTGCTGGGCGTACATATAGTATTTGCTTGTCTGCTACTTCATATAATCATCCAGCTGATTAAATAGTGATACACGTTCCACCGGAAATTCACTTCTATTCATTTATTACTCAAAAGATATATACATTCAATGATGTATTCACTCTTCCCTGCATGCTAATACTTTGTATTTGTAACAGTGCAATTTTGTGGCTTTATCGGCAGCAGCCTGGCAAAGGTATCTCCTGTTTTCTGTTGTTTTCTGCTTTTGATATATTTGTGACGCCATCTTTGGTCCTGGACTCTAGTGACTTATGTAAAAATTTCCCATATCTTGCATGAATTCAAGCATTTGTTATTTTCTACATATTTATATGTGCTTTCACCAGCACATATAATTGCATGGTGCTGTTGAACCTTTCTAATGAACTTACATGTCTATATGTACTTCACAAGAGCATGAAATTGTTGGGAACTGACTCATGACATATGATTGGGCCATATTTATTAGCAGAACCACTTTACTCATTCCTGAATACATGTGCATATGTGGACCTAATGGCAAGTGTTCAGTAAATTGTTATGTAATTGTTAAACTTTGATTTCTTTCATAATCTGATTAGGAAGTGTCTATTTTGGTGTTCTTTTTAACCTTCCGCAGAAGATGCTGAGCTCACTCCGGTGCTGCGCCTTGGAGCTGGAGCCTGTGCTGGAATCATAGCTATGTCTGCTACATATCCCATGGACATGGTTCGAGGAAGGATCACCGTCCAGGTGCTGTTTAAGTTCACCATCACTCCTTATGTGTGCTTGTTAACTTAGGCTAGTGGCCCAGACCACTGCACTGTTACTTAATAATTCTCTCTCTCTCTCTCTCTCTCTGACCTTTTAAAGTTTTTCACCTCTTCTGCAGACTGAGAAGTCGCCTTACCGGTATCGAGGAATGCTTCATGCTTTAGGCACAGTCTACCGTGAAGAAGGCTTTCGTGCTCTGTACAGAGGCTGGCTTCCATCAGTTATAGGAGTTGTAAGTTCTTTCCGACAGTATTCCCACTGTCTGCCTGGCTAGAATCATATAATCGATTTCAAAGCACCTAAAGAATTGTCACTCATATTTGGCGCACCTATATATTTAGAGTCCAGCAAAAGAAACTAGCATTGCTAATACTTTTATTGATCACAGCATTTTGGTTCATCAATTTACTTTTGATGAATTTCACAAATGGTTTTTTCACGCTAATCTAGTATGCGTATTATATGTATATTCAATCAGTAAATTCTAGAAATCCCAATAATGTACATTTTGGTTACATAGATGATTGGTCTGAATGCAAAATTATAAAATAATTTACTTTGAAACATTAAAATTAATTATTAGGGATGCTGATCATACTAGGCACTAGCTATCTCAAGAGGAGGGCATAACCATTTGCATGGGAAGGAATATGAATTTGATAGTTGTTCTCTAGGCAAATAAAAAGTTTTGCTCTTTTCTGGTTGTAATTTACATGTTTCAGAGCTTAATTTCTGCTTGCGCCCACAGATCCCATATGTTGGCTTAAACTTTGCCGTCTATGAGTCGTTAAAAGACTGGCTAATCAAGACCAAGCCATTAGGTATTGCTGAGAACTCAGAGCTGAGTGTGGCGACGAGGCTCGCCTGCGGTGCTGCCGCAGGAACTGTGGGTCAGACTGTTGCGTACCCTCTCGATGTAATCCGGAGGAGAATGCAGATGGTGGGTTGGAAGGATGCTGCTTCCATTGTGACGGCCGAAGGGAGGAGTAAAGAGATACTGGAATATACTGGGATGATTGATGCCTTCAGGAAAACCGTGCGTCATGAGGGCTTCGGAGCATTATACAAGGGCCTCGTCCCCAACTCGGTGAAGGTATTCTTTTTATCACTTAAATTGCTTGTCTTTCAACTGCTACTGGTTTGAAACATTGGGTATCAGTTTTCCATTCGGGATTCTAAAATTTCAGTTTTGGCGGTTCCAATGCATTTCTGAATATGTTGAGAACTTAGTTTTCAGACATCTCGAAGAGAATTCAAATAAAAATGGGAAACAGAATTGTTATCATATTAAAATGGTGGTGCATTACAACCTGTTTTGATTTATTTGGATCTATTGAACTGAGCCTTCTTTAGAGCAAGTTGAGTCAAAACCAAGAATGTTTCTGTTTCTTATCGTATTTAGCTTTGAACTCTTAAGTTTGTAATCGAAACCTTCATATCCCGAGTTCTGATATATAAAACTCCAAACTGTACTTACGAGCAGGCATCTTGGTGCCTTTTTGGCTTCTTCGGAGAATGCAGCAGCTTATTCACAGTTTATTTTTGCCCTAATAGAGCTCTTTCCATTTGTTTTTTCTAGGTGGTGCCGTCCATTGCGATTGCTTTCGTGACGTACGAGGTCGTGAAAGACATTCTTGGAGTCGAAATGAGAATATCAGACTGAAGCGCAAGGGTTACGAATTCAACTGTAATTTTTGCAAGTGGGGGCGGCTGCCTTCAAGTGTTGTTTTCTAGGCGAACAGTTAGTTATCTAAGCTAGGAAAATATGTCCGAGTATAAAAGGCCTCTCTGGCCAGTGTTGATATATTTATCCAGTACTTATTTTGCTGCTCGAGATCTTGATTAACACCTCATGTTGTGGAAATAATAATGTAGTTGCAGGAGCTTTTTTTGTAATTTCGTTGGTAATTTTAATAAATTATTTCCTAAGACACATTTACTTACCTGCCTTTTATTTTTCTACGCTGGTCATATTAATTATGCAGGAAATTACAAAATCTTTATGTACATTGCTGTATTCATTCAGCATCATTCAGCACCTTGTGTGTATCATATATGACGTGTAGCCTGAATCTTTGGAATTTGCTTCAGCAGTCCCTGATCTTTTAGTTCTATGATACTCTATCAGATTATTTGGTCGCTTCCCACATCCATCCCTATTTTTCTATGGGACTCGCATGCAGTGATTAAAAAAATTGATGCAAGTAAGGTATACGACCATATGCATAATCATACAGGAATTACGTTCATCTTATATAGTATGTACGTGTATACGTCATCACTAGGAGGGCGTATTTGCACAAATCAAATGACTCCACAAAACAGAAAGTAGAGAGACTAACATATTATCTTTATATCGAAATGGTTTTGGGATAACCTTGGGCCAAAACGAGCCAGAATATAACTCCCACAACCACTCAACCCGCCAAGGTTATTACCGGGCGTGCTTGTTCAACGCAGGCAAATGTACTTGCGTCTAACCATCAATGACATTAAAACATGAAACAAGACAATCACGACTTAAGTCAGCAAGCGAAGAACGAATTCACGAGCACTTACACACAGCCATGCAAAGAGGGCGAAAAAAACGCGCTAATAGAGAGAGAAGAGATCCGGAAAAACAAATGAATGCAATCAAATTTCGAAGGAATGAAGATTGGAATAGCACGAGTGAACGAACCTTGCAAAGAAGAAAAGTCTCAAAATTTGGATGTCTTGCAGACTTGGAAGTTCCTGTGAACGAATTGCACGTTTCGATAAAGTGCAGTATCAATTTTGGAAAAAAAAGAAAGAAAGAAAGAAAGATAGTTTCTATACCTCTTCTCAAGCTCTGCCTCCTCTTCATAATCGATGAGGAAATGGTAGCTTTTCTAACTTCCTCGTTCCGGTTCATTTTTCTCATTCTTTGCATCCACTTACCTTTGACTGTGCTGGGCATCCAACGAAGATAACCTTTCACAATCTTGATCACTTTGTTGCCGCAGAGACTGCAAATCTTTTTCGATCCGAGTGAGCGTTTGGTTTCTCCGGAGGAGGTGGGACTTGACCCTTCGACACTCGCCGCAGAGCTTTGCAATCTCTTTACGTGCATCAGCGTTCTCTGTTTCACAAAGTTCAAGTTTTTGTGCCAGTTCCTTGCTGCTCTTCTCTAGCTTTCTTACCTCTTCTTCTGCTTTATTCTTTTGGGTAGACAGGAGATCAGCCTCCTTTAGCTTAATCTTAATCTGGCCCAGTACTGAATTTTCATCTCTCAACTGTTTCAGTCTCTTTTCTAGCTCTCTCAGTGTACTGTTCTCCTTCTTTAACTCATCAACAATCTGTGAATCTTCACTTTTTGCTGCTTCCAAGTTTGAAGCATCTTTCTCTCTAGCTTCTAGTCCGCGCTGCAGTTTCTCGCATTTAGCCAACAATTCCATGTTCTCATCCTCTTTTGCTTTTAATTGCTCTTTTAGCTGCTCAGATTCGATCATCAGGTTTTTTATGGTGCTTTCAGCTTCTCGCAGCTTTTCTTCTGAGATCACAATATCTAATTGCAAGCCCCTTTTCTCTCCTTCTGCAGCTTTCAGCTTAAGAATTAAGCTTTCATTTTCTGATGATAACTGTTCCGCCTTGCCTGAATCAGCAATCTTCTCAGCCCCCTTTCGCTTGATCTTACTCTTTTTTAGTACTGAATTCTCATCCCTCAACTGTTTCAGTTTTTTTTCTTGCTCTTTCACAGTACTCTCAGCCTTCTTTAACTTTTCTAGATACTCTGAATTTTCGCGCTTCGTTGCATCCAGAGTCCGTTTTATCTGGGAAAGTTCCTTTTCTCTGTCTTCTAGTTTCTTCAGCAGTATTACATGTTCAGCCGTCAACTTCATGCACTCTTCCTTTATTTGCTCATAAACTTCGTAAAATATCCCTACTGAATACTCTTCTGGGGAATCTAAAGAATGAGCTGTATCTTCTTTTGCTTTTGTTTGCTCTTTTAGATTGTCGGAATCAATTGCTGGGATATTTATGGTGCTTTCATCTTCTCGCAGCCCATTTGCAGCTGTCATGATCTCTGATTGCAAGCTCCCTTTCTCTTCTTCTGCAGTTCCCAGTTTAAGATTTAAGTTCCTATTTTCAGATGACAACTGCTCATTGTCTGAAGATAACACCACAGTTTCCAGCTTAAGTTTTTCTGCATGGTCCTTGAAGTCCTTCTCTAGCTTCAGAGCATGAATCTTCACAAAAATCTCTTTCAACACATCTTTTTGTTGCTTATATATCATAACAAGCTCACCGATGCAACATTTAAGGTATGATAGCCGAGTTTCTTGAGCCACGGTTTTGCTTGCTAGCGTTTCCTCCAAGTTTTTCATCAGAAGCTTGTACTCCAAGCACCTCTGTTCAAGTTTTTTCACCTCTTCTTCTACTTCACTCTTCTGGGTAGACAGGAGGTGCGGCTCTTTTTGGACTTTGTGTGCATGCATAGTCTTTTCATCAAGTTTCTCCTGGGTAGCTTTCAATCTGCTTTCTACATCAGAATTTTGTCTGTACAAGTCTTTCTCAGATTGCTGCAGTGTAGAAGCATCCTTTCTTATTTTCTCCAACTCACTCTCAAGATTCCTTATTTTAGTCTCTGCCAGTGATAATTCTAAGGCACTCATATTTTTCCCTTCACGTAATTCCATGTTTTCCTTTTTCAGATCATCCAAGTGGGAAATCACTGTTTCCTGTTTTCGTATTGCAGCACCAAGATCAACCTGCAATTTACTATATGCATCCCTTAGCTGTTGTATTTCAGCCCTGCACGAATCAGGAATCTTCTCAGCCTCCTCTAGCTTGATCTTACTCTGGTTTAGTATTGAATTTTCATCTCTCAACTGTTTCAGTTTGTTTTCTAGTTCTTTCACTGTACTATTGGCCTCATTTAACTCGTCAATATTCTTCCAATTTTCGCCTTTTGCTGCTTCGAGTTTCTGTTTAATATCAGAAGCATCCTTCCTTCTAGTATCCAGTTCGTGCTTCAATTGGTTACACTCAGCCAACAACTCAGACTGCTCAATCTGCAAGTCTGTTATTGTCATCACTAATTTTTGTCCTTTTTCCTCAAACTGGGAATTCAAAGAACGAACTTCTTCTTCTTTAGCTTCTAACTGCTTTCTTAGCTCTTTAGCGTTAATAGTCAGGTGATCTATGATTACCTCATCTTCTTTCACCATATTCGATAAGCTCATGTTAGCTAATTTTAAGTCCTCTTTCTCTTTCTCTGCAGTTGCCATCATCTGATCCACTACGTCTTCTATTTTAACAGCATCCAGGATAAGATTCAAGTTTTTCTTCTCAGACGACAACTCCACATTCTTTGAAGATAACTGCGGTTTGTCTCCTTTAGAGTGTTTTTCTGACTCAGAATCATTCAAGCTGTCTCCTCTTTTCTTCTCTGTTTCTTTCTTTAGGCTCTCAATCAGCTGCCCATACTGGTCATAGAGATCTTCGTAGCCCTTGTGAAAATCCTTTATGAGGGAAACTGCCTCAGATTTTGCATCGTTGCCCTCTTCTATTAGCTTCAATGTTTCCTCCAACTTCTTCTGAATGTCTGAAAGCAACAAAAAAAAAATTCAAAGTTTTTTTTATCACATTACATTACGTTAAATATCATAAGATGGTTGACTAATAAGGTAATAATCCAGCAAAATTCTAGTTTTTCAGTACAAATCGTAGTCTGAGGAATGAAAGATTACTTCTAACTGCTATAGAAAAGCATGTTGTGTGGTACGAATCTGCATCCTAGACATAAGATTTAAATATGATTACATAGTGTGGTGATATTTGCAAGGAATTACCTTTCTTCTTTTTGAGTATATGGGAGTTATCAGAATGAATGTCAACCCCTAATATGGAAAACAGCTCTTCAAATCTCTGTTTCTTTGTCATGTTAATGGCCTCTGCTTTGCTTACTATTGGAATTGTCTTTGAGAAATCCTATATCCTTTCTGGCTTTGCTGTGTTAGATCTCTTGCACTCAACAAATCATGGGAAAAGAAGTCTTTTCCATGACTCGCAAACGTGAACTGCATGAATAACAAGCAGATTGGTAATGCAATAACAAGTATTTCAAAGAGTCATTAATGGCAACTGTTTCTCCTAAAAAACAGTTGTAGCTCAGAAAAACAAAGAAACAATTATTTCAGATAGGAAAGATGAAATTAGCGGAAAATAAAAGAAGAATAGATACTACAGTATGCTTCTTTTAATTATTAAGATCAATTCCAAACATTAAAACAAAAATGCTTCCGCGCTTGAAAATGACAAACATCTCATGACATTTGTAAGCTGGATCAAGAACCCAAGACTCTTACTTTCTCGATTCACTCTTTAATCAAACACAACCATACATTTTCTTCAATGATCCTTGTTACTAGTCTTAAAGAATGATCTAAGCACATCCAATCCAGAAACAAAAAGGAAAAAAACAAAAGAATGGTGCAAACGCACAATCAGAGCTCAATCCAACAAGGAAATCGAGGCAATAATTAAGCTCAATTTAGACCCCCTAAAAGCCATCTTAGAGCACATTCGTATCCCTATTTGGACTCCGACAATTAATTCTTCACAAGAACACAAGATATATATATTACTTCCAAGAATCTACTCCAATAATAATAACAATAATAATAATAATAATAATAATATAATCCAACAAACAGCGTCATGCAATAAAAAACATGAATAAAACATAAAAAAGTAAGAGCAAAAATATGATAAATTTGTTACTAATTAAGTGATTTATGCTATGATTTCGTCTCCGTGGTAGATCCTTAAAATTAATCATGCAAACTCAAATCGTCACAATAGATCCCAACGCACATCCAGGATTACAAACGACTCTAAAAGCAAACCTCTCAACTAAACGATCCAAGAACACTAATCAAATGCAGGGTAATCTACTTATCTAAATGTGTAACTAATTAAGTGATTATGCTATGATTTCGTCTCCGTGCTTGATCCTTACAGTTAATCATCTAAACTCAAATCATCACAATAGATCCCGACACACATCCAGGAATAGAAACGAAACCCTAGAAGCAAACCTCCCAAACAAACGATCCAAGAACACTTATCGAATGCAGAGTAATCAACTTGTCTCAATCCATTTCACATGCAGTATGCAAACTACTACCATAAATGATCTAAAAAAACTACTAAAAACGAATCAAAAAATAGTTAAGAATAAAAAAAAACCTGAAATCTCTTCTCCTTCCTCTTCTTCCGATCCTGTCAAAGATCGATCCGAAGCCAACGAAACACCAATCTCTTCTTCTCCTTCTACTTCTTACGATCCAAACAAAAGAGGAATGGGGAAGAGAATAGGGTTAGAATAGGGGGGGAGAGAGAGAGAGAGAGAATAAGAGAGAACAGAGAATAAGGAGATGTACGCAGAAGCGTTGATTGGTTTTCTTGGGAGAGCGACGAGTTTAAAGTGGAGAGGAGGGGGACGATGAAGCGGGAGTGGGGGAGAGTCGGGGGTATATATAGCGGGGAGTTGTGGGAACGTAACTGCCACCAGGTTTGGATTTTATTACGAATACGCCACGCTCGCTTCTTTTGTGTTTTTGTGGCGGCGCGAGCCGGCTCGTAGAAATTAGCCACACGTATGGCCATTTCTTCTTTTTAAATTTTTCTTGAAAAAAATATATAAAAAAAGAAGCATATCTATTTCCTTCATAAATTTTTAAACTTTGTATGCAGTTGTTTTAGTTATTAGAATATTTTACAATTAAGTTACAATTTTTAAATTTTCTACATTCTTTTTCTGGTCTCTTCGAACGTCATTTATGTATTATCGAAATCGACTGGAGACTGGAGTAGTTTATACGGGACAAGACCTATACTTGACCCAGAGCGCCTTACTGCCCCGTTCTCTTTGGAAGAGATCAAGAATGCTATATTTCAATTAGGCGGTGATAAAGCCCCAGGGCCGGATGGATTTAATATAAGATTTTTTCAGAGATTTTGGGAGATACTCAAAGACGATTTGTATGGAATCTTCCAAGATTTATTTGAAGGTAAATTACAGAGTGGGCCTATCGATTACTCTTACATCTGTCTCATACCTAAGAAAGAGGGAGCTACTACGGCAAACGACTTTAGACCCATAAGTCTCATTAACAGTGTGCAAAAAATCATTTCGAAAGTTCTCGCCAACAGACTTGAAGGGGAAATGAAGGACATTATCTCACCCACACAGTCCGCTTTTCTTAAAGGTCGATTTATTTTGGATTCATTTGCGACCGCAAACGAAATTATTAGCTGGTGTTCCAAAACTGGCACGGAATGTGTTGGAATCAAAGCGGACTTTGAAAAGGCATACGACAAAGTGAAATGGGACTTCCTAAGGAAGGCTTTGATTTGGATAGGGGCGAATCATAGATGGTGTGATTGGATTGAACAATGTATATCTAATGCCAAGGTGGCTGTTTTGATAAACGAAACTCCGACAAAGTGGATTAAGACTAGAAGAGGACTGCGGCAGGGCGACCCTCTATCCCCATACCTTTTCCTTGTGGTAGCGGAGGGTTTAGCGAGAATGACAGAAAGAGCTGTCAGCAACGGACTTTTAAAAGGAATCGGCCCTAATGACAGGACGAAAGTAGCTATTATTCAATATGCTGATGACACACTATTTTTTTGCGAGGCAAAGAGTAGACAGCTGAGGAACCTCCGCTTCATTTGGCATATTTTTAAGTGGGCATCAGGACTGAAGATTAATCGAAACAAATCTGAACTCTTCTACCTGGGAGAGAATGTACACTTGGGCAGAAGGTTGGCGGGTTGGATAGGATGCAAACTGGGATCCCTACCTATACGGTATCTTGGTTTACCTCTATCGATCAATAGGTTGAAGAAAGAGAACTGGCAGCCTATCATTAGGAATATGGAGAGGCGAATTGAAGGATGGCAAGCTAAGCTGTTATCACAAGGGGGCAGACTGGTACTAGTAAACTCCGTACTTACAAACCTACCTTTGTATTACTTCTCCATATTCAAAGCACCCAAGTGGGTTTTACGCCGCCTGGAGGCTATAAGAAGGGCATTTTTTTGGAGGGGAGGTTTAACTGCTAAGGGAGGTCATTGTCTAGTAAAGTGTAAAACAGTGTGTAGAAGTAGGAAAGAGGGTGGTTTAGGAATAAAAGATCTAGAGAATATGAACTTAGCACTGCTGACTAAATGGTGGTGGAGATTTTTTCCGACAGAAGTCAGCAGTGGGGCGCACTAGTTTCCGGAGCATATTATACTAGGAGGAAACCGCTGGCGGAAGGAGTATCGTTCAAACCTCACTCTTTTTGGTGGAGAAGTGTTCTAACGACTAGAGAGATCTTTAAATGTGGAGTAACCTTCTCTATTGGGGATGGTCAAAGTGTTAACTTTTGGACTGATATCTGGTGCGGAGAAGCTTCATTACGCTCCTTATTCCCGCAGATTTTTGACAAGGTCACAATTAAGAACCTTAGAGTTAAGGATTGCTGGGGACAGAACGGATGGAAATGGCGCAAAGTCCTGTCCGGGTTCACCCCTAATTCTCCACTTGATAGCAACCTAGTTCTGAACCTAAAGGAACTGATAGCTGAAATCTCCCTGATCGACAGACAGGACGAGGTAAGATGGAGATGGACTCGATCAGAAAAGTTCTCGGTCAAGTCACTTTATATGTTCCTACAAGAGGGAGGGGTAAACGCCAGCAGAATCGATCATTTATGGAAAATCAAAGCTCCTCTTAAAGTCAAGATTTTTGCGTGGTTAGTGCTGAAAAAAAGGGTGCTTACTGTGGACAACTTATTGAAAAGAGGATGGAGTGGAGAAGAGCATTGTGTTTTTTGTCTAGAAGGGATTGAGACAGTGGATCATCTCTTTGCTAGTTGTGCTGCTACATCAGCACTACTGCAGGGCCTCCTCCCTAACAAACTTTTTATTAGAAACTGCTTCTCCTCCGAAGAGCTATGGGTAACGAGTAATCTCAAACCGGGGATGCAAGCACGCAGAGAGCTGACAACCATTGCAGCCACGTGGTGGAGTATTTGGCTGGAGAGAAATAAAAGAATTTTCGAGAAATCTAAGAGATCGTTAAACGGTGTGTTGTCGGAGATCAAGACGCTCAGGGAATCCTGGATTCGTTTTTGTCATTATTATTTTATTTTTTTTTCCCGAGGCCTCAGTTGCCTTAATCTGTAGCTGAATTCATCTTCCAATTGAATGAAGCGGTAGCATGCTACCTAATTCTCAAAAAAAAAAAAAAAAATTATTTAGTAGTCAAAATTTTGAGTTTCAAACTTAAAAAAATTAAGATATTATTTAGTAGTAAGAATAAACGGCATGTTTTCATTCATCTTGATTGATGTAATTTAATGGAACAATTTAATATGTAAATTGGTTTGAGTTAGAAATAAAAACTAAAAGCAAATAATATAATTGTTTTTTTTTTAATTATGTCGGGAGGCGCTGGCGCTTGTTCCGGAGACGGCTCGCGCCGGTTTGTCGCTCACTTCGGCTTCCCGCCACAACTGGGTGGGTGGGGTCCATTACGCGCTCAACCGTCCGATCTTGAGGAGGTCCATGTCACAGCTTAGTAGCGTATCGAACGGTCTAAACTTGTCGAATGCGGTTCCGGTTCCACGTCAGATGATCTCTTCTTGATGCCTACGTGGAAATTATTATTTTTTTTTATTGTAACAGTTGTACATATGAGCCTATTCAGGAGCAAAATAATAATTTTATAGTAAAATAATGCTTTAAAATTTTTATCTTTTATTTTTTTAATAACGTGAAGATATTTTGATTGAATATTGTAAATTTTATGTAAAATAACTTCACCAGAAAAGAGTCGTCTATGCGGTCCAAAAGTGAGAGACGAAATACTAAGATCTACAGTTGATATCCTATTACGTTTAAGATCTGCACTCTAGTTGTGCAAGAAAAATTCAGGCATGATAGAGAATCTAGGAATCCCTGCAGTCAGATCATTTCTACAGCTCATTAACGACGGAAGGTTGAATCAGATCTCTGAATGTGAAAAAGATTTCAGTACATCAGGGATGCTAAAAATTCAAGCACAAAATTTAAGATACTATATAAATTTATCGACACATCAGCTGTTGGTAGTTTATATAGCTCCCAAAGTATTTCCCTTCAGTGCCTCCACAATATCTCGAGAATGAGCTATAAAAGAAAAAAAAATATATCATATCTCTTTTTCGAAAAACAAAGTACCCACCTCGGCATTTAAGGCACATATAAATCAATCCATGAAGTGGCCCATTTCGAAGCTTACACATTTAGACATTATATGAAATAGTCATTGTTCTCTAAAAACTTAATGCTATTAAAGAATGTTGTTCTAACGATTTATCAACAACAACTTCACAATTTGTACATTCTGACAAAAGTACAAATGCTATTCGCCTCGATAACCAATATAAAAGTGAATGAAGAAAAGGAATATAGGAAAGATCAAGGACTAAGGACTAATCTATTAGCGTCGGGTTCTTTTGAGAGTTGTAGAGACATACTCGCGAAGATGATCCCAATTTTCACGGTGGTACTCGATCAAAAAGCACAACTGCCTTATTGCCTCCCTTTTCTCCTCATTCCTAGCCGCCATTTCATCTTCTTTTTCAGCCAATTTAGCTTCGACATTCCTGGCCTCATCCTTCAAGCTGGAGATTATCCGATCTTTATTTCTCAATCTAATTTCCAGCGCATTTTTCGCATTCTCTAGTTCCTCCTTCTCATGAAGATGATTACCCAATTTCTTTCTCAAGATCTTTAGCTCCTCTAAGCATTCATGTAATCGGCCCATGAAGTGGGCAGATTTCCGAGCAAAGAGTGACTGAAATTCATTAACTCGGTTTCGCAAAGCTGAAACACCCACCTCGGCATCTTCGTTCGTTTGCGTGAGCTGGGCTTCCAAGGAAGACAACCTCAGACAAAACATCAATGTTTCTTCTCCTAGTTCCCGCTCTTTCTCCTGCAAATTTGTCACCAATCTCTTGTAAGTTTCTTCTTTATCCCCGCTTTCGGTTTCAGTGATTTTAAGTTTCTGGTTTGATAGGCGAAGCTGGAAATCGAGTGTTTCAATGTCACCACGCAACTTTGCTATCTCTCTATATGTGTCATTCTTTTCAATCTCAGAGAATTTAAGTTTTCCCGCAAGTTCCTTGCGGCTGTTCTCTAGCTTACTTATCTCTTTATTCTTCTCTATGCTAAGATTTTCCAGAGTCTCAAGCTTCATCTCGAGCTCACTAAACCTAGCTTTTAGTTGCTTACAGTTCTTAGAAAGTTCATCGAAACAACCTTCAAGGTCTGCAAGCCGAGCTTCTTGATTGACAACTTTGCTTGCTAGTTTCTCTTCCAAATTATTCAACAAAAGCATGTTTTCTGAGCATCTGCTACTAATTATTTTCACCTCTTCTTCCACTTCACTCTTTTGGGCAGATAGCAAATCAAGCTCCTTTTGGAGATTGTTTGCATGAATTGTCATTGCATCAAGTTTCTCCTGAGTGGATAATACATCGATTCCTCTCTCTTCCAATCTTCTATCTAAATCGGTATTATTTCTGTGCAAATCATCCTTAGCTTTCTGCAAAATGGAGAACTCCTCCCTCAGTTGCTCCAACTCACTCTCAAGGTTCTTGACACAAGCCTCTGACTCGAGTAATTCCGAGACAGTTCTATTCTTTACTTCTTGTAATTCCACGATTTCCTTGTTCAATTCATCCAATTGCTTGTTTGCTCTTTCCTGTTTGAGACTCACACCATCAAGTTCAACCTGCAGCTTAGCATTGACATTGTTTAGCTGTTCTATTTCAGCCTTGCATGAATCAGCGATCTTCTCATACTCCTCTAGTTTGGTTCTACACTGATTTAGTACTGAATTTTCATCTTTCAATTGTTCAACCTCTTTCTCTAGTTCTCTTACAGTAACATCAGCCTTCTTTAACTCATCAGCAAACCTTGAATTGTCAAGGTACACCTTATCTTTTTCTTCCACTAAACCACCAAATTCTCTGTTCAGATCATTCAGCTGGAGTTTCACTGCCTCTAGCTCAAGACTCACATTATTGATCTGGATCTCCAACTGAGATTTATCAACAATTAGCTGTTCTTTCTCAGCTTTTAGACTATCAATTTCCAATCCCAATGATTGGTTTTCGTCTTTTGCTGCTTCCAGCATCTGTTTAATCACGGAAGTATCCTTCTCCATATATTCTAGTTCACGCTTCAGGCTTTCACAGTTAACCAACAACTCAGAGTTTTCATTCTTCGCATTTGCTAAATCCGTCAACAATTCTTGTGCTCTTAACTCTACCAGCTGGGCTTTCTCTAATTGGGAGGCCAAAGAATTAGCTTCATCTTCTTTTGCTGTTAATTGCTCTTTTATTTGTTCAAAGTTAATTTTCAGGTTATTTATGGTGCTCTCATCTTCTTGCAGCTTCCCTGATAAGCTCATAATCTCTGACTGCAAGCCCCTTTTCTCTTCTTCTACAGCTTCTAGTTTAAGCTTCAAGCTTTCATTCTCAGATAACAACAGCTCAATCTTTGAAGATAACTCCTCTGTTACTGATTTTAGTTTTACATCAGACTCATCTCTGAGGTCCATCGAGACCCTTTTCTCTTCTTCTACAGCTTCCAGTTTAAGCTTCAAGCTTTCATTCTCAGATGACAACAGCTCAATTTTTGAAGATGACTCCTCTGTTACTGATTTTAGTTTTACATCAGACTCATCTCTGAGGTCCATCAAGCCCCTTTTCTCTTCTTCTACAGCTTCCAGTTTAAGCTTCAAGCTTTCATTCTCAGATGACAACAGCTCAATCTTTGAAGATAACTCCTCTGTTACCGATTTTAGTTTTACATCAGACTCATCTCTGAGGTCCATCAAGACCCTCTTCTCTTCTTCTACAGCTTCCACTTTAAGCTTCAAGCTTTCATTCTCAGATGACAACAGCTCAATCTTTGAAGATAACTCCTTTGTTACCGATTTTAGTTTTACATCGGACTCATCACTGAGGTCCGTCAAGACCCTCTTCTCTTCTTCTACAGCTTCCACTTTAAGCTTCAAGCTTTCATTCTCAGATAACAACAGCTCAATCTTTGAAGATAACTCCTCTGTTACCGATTTTAGTTTTAGATCAGACTCATCTCTGAGGTCCGTCAAGACCCTCTTCTCTTCTTCTACAGCTTCTAGTTTAAGCTTCAAGCTTTCATTCTCAGATAACAACAGCTCAATCTTTGAAGATAACTCCTCTGTTACCGATTTTAGTTTTAGATCAGACTCATCTCTGAGGTCCGTCAAGACCCTCTTCTCTTCTTCTACAGTTTCTAGTTTAAGCTTCAAGCTTTCACTCTCAGATAACAACAGCTCAATTTTTGAAGATAACTCCTCTGTTACCGATTTTAGTTTTACATCAGACTCATCTCTGAGGTCCGTCAAGACCCTCTTCTCTTCTTCTACAGCTTCCAGTTTAAGCTTCAAGCTTTCATTCTCAGATAACAACAGCTCAATCTTTGAAGATAACTCCTCTGTTACTGATTTTAATTTTACATCAGACACATCTCTGAGGGCCATTAACGCTTTCTCTGCCTTATCTATCTTGTTCAATAATTCAATGTTTTCAGCTTCTAATGATCCCTTCTGCTTAATTGCATCATTTACTTGATCATTCAACTCAGCTATTAGCAAAACTCTTTCCTCCGCTTCTTGTTTCAAAACTTTAAATTCCATTCCCAATTTCGACAATTCTTCTTTCATCTGACCTTTCTCTAGTTCACATTCTTCTACGAGTTTCTCGGCCTGATGTAACTTGTTAAAGGCTTCTGTTTTTTCTGCTCGCAGTATTTCATTTTCGTCATGAGCACTTCTTATCCTTTCATTCAAATGAATCTCTTCCTTCAGGAAGGCCTCGACTTTTTCGCTAAGAACTACCTTCTCAGCTTGCAAGATATCAACACTCTCTAACAATTTATCTTTGAGTTTTTCAAGCTCAAGAATCTTGGCACTTTTATTGTCAACTTGATTCTCGAGTTCAAATTTTTCCCTTCTTGCATACTCTAACTGCTCCTGGAGAGTTTGGTAATCTTGAAAAGGAATTAACTGAGGTTTGCGATCTTTAGAATTTTCTTCTGCATCTGAATCTGATGAATCCGAATCACTTGAGCTGTCTCCTCTTTTGTGGTGGGCTTTCTTCTTTAGGCTCTCAATCAACTGCTCATATTGTTCATAGAAATCTTTGTAACCCTTATGAAAATCATTAAAAAGAGAAGCTAGTTCAGATTTATCCACTGAATCCACAGAGACATCTGCACCATTCTCCTCCCCTAAGAGCTTCTGTATTTTCTCTGCATTCTTTTCAATATCTGCTGGAAAAAAATAATAATAAAAATGATATTCTCAAACTACATAAAATTTAGCATCAAAAGATGATCATTGATCATAGGAAGAACATAAGCAGAAACGATTTTCAACCGATAAAAAAGCACAGATATTTTGCAGTTCTATTGAACATAATAAAAAAGATATTTTTATTCATTTACTGCAAAATTGACAAAAAAAATCAACCAACTGAAATTTTTGGACTCATTCCAACTATCAAAAGGAAAGTTTTGCAACCCTTTTTTCTTTCTGAAGCATGTTATCTTAGTCCATCAAGCAAATAGAGAAAAGTGGCACAAAATCAATACAGTTGACTAAAGCACTTAATTCTTATAATAAAAGCTAAAGGGTGAGAATTTTATGCAAATTATTACCTTTCTTCTTGTCCAGTAAATGGGAGTTATCAGAATGAATGTGGTCTCCAACTATGGAAGATAAAAAGTTCCTAAATCTGTGTTTCTTCGTCATATTTGATGACCTCCGTATAGCTCAGTTCGAGAGTTATCTTTGAGAAATCCTGAACTCCATCAACTTTGCTGTATTTGAGCTCCGACACTTGGCAAATTGCAGGCAACAGAGTTTTTGCCAGCTCCAAACTAGGTCTTCTTGCAGTGATCTACAAGAGTAATATATATATATTAGAATAATAATGCAATCATAGGTATTTTCAAAAGTCGTTAAAATCAAGTTCTCTTGTAATAAACATATACAGCAAAGAGAAAAAACAACAACAACAGTTCAGTTCGGACATGGAAGATAAATTTTGGTGCAATTCTCACATTGATCAAATTCAACCATTATGTAGCAATTTTGTCAACTTCTTTCTTAAGGGTATATGGTGTACCAAATTAACTAAGCTATTCTAGATATGTGACTTGCTAGTTGTATGAAACGACTACTTCGTTGCTCTCTCCTAATTAGTTGCAGAGAAACAGCAGTTTGTCAAGTTCAAAACAGAAATTTAAGGCACCATTTGGGATCGATTACATATTTCATTTAGGTAAACTTAAATTCTATGTGATTGGATTCACCGGTGTCAGCGAATTACTTGCAACCTATACATCTAAAGGGTATATTTAGCAACCAAAAATAAAAAAAATGCAAACTCAGTAGTACCCTATTTTAGTTGTTCTTAAGAGAATAGATGAACCTGAAAGTAACAAAAATAACTAAAAGGAAAAAGTTCATCCGCCGGTACATTCAATTGCGTACGAATTAAATTTGAAAAAGAAAGGTTTAAGGTTTTTGTTTCCGAGTAAAAATATAAAATGAAGTCCGAAGTTGGTAAATAGTTGTTTTGATGATAACACTGCTTAGTTTCGATGAATAATTGACACCACCCTTTTGCACCCCTTATCACCGCAGCCGTAGCTCTTTTCCTGGGGTCGGGGTTTGGATTGTCGTAAATACTACTTCGATGTAAGTCAAGTTTAGTGAGTCTAGGAACATTACTCTGGGCATCTACCATGATGATGCCGAGGAGATCGGCCGCAGTGGGCCGTATTTTCGATCTCTCCGCAAAAGACGACTCCGGCCGGCTCCGAAGATAAACTGTTTCCTACGAATTGAGCCCATTTCTAGGTGGCGGATCTCCTCCTCAATATCGTCATGATAAATAACGAAACTAATATTTCTACTCTTACTGAACTCGATTCACGGCCGAATTACAATTACATCAATCCAAACTCCCCCTAACGAGCAATAAAACCAAAACCCCAACAATAAAATAAAATGGTTAGGGATTATTAAATACTATAACTCTGTTTCTCCAATCTCCATGCTCAATCTACTAATCTCTTCTCCTATTCCCACTTACAATCATCAAAATTACAATGGAAAAAATCCCCACCTACATCAAAATTAAATATACAAACAAAACAAAATCTAAGATCTATACTGAAGCAAAAACTGAACAAAAATTTAAAATATAAATACCTGAAATCTCTTCTTCTTCGTCTTCTTCTTCTTCTTCTAATCCTCTCCCGGAGATCCAAATCAAACCGAACACCGCTCTCTCCCAGTTACGATCTAAATCGAACGAAAAATATTGATGGAGTTACGGTGATTTGAATCTAAAAAAGAAAAGAAATTGAAATTATTTTAAAAAATTGGGAAAAATTGGGAGGAGCGTTAGAAAAAACGAGCACCTGGAGCGTTTTGTTTATTGGGGGGGACAGCTGGGAGTACCAGTAGAGTAGAGGGAGGAGGGATCGAGTGTGTGGCAGAGGAGGAGGCATTGTGGTTTTGGAACTTATCGAAACGCATATGCCACCCAATTTCGATTTTATTACGAATATGCCATGGTACTCGAACCGAGGTTGCTGATCCCTTTGTCCGTTGTAGCCGGCTAAGCCGCAGAGCCGAGCCGAGCCGAGCCGATTATCTGGTGCGTCGAATCTTTGTCGCCGGCTTTGGTATCTTTCACGGCCGTCACAGACACTTCCAAAAAATATTTACTAAATATATTTGAAAATTATTTTCGAAAAGATCGACCGTTTAGGTTTAATTTTTTTTTATATAATATGGTCATATATAACTAGCACATGTAATTCTAATCTGTATATAATTTAGCAAGATAATCTATCTCTATTCATAAACTTAAGTTTTGAATTGATTCAATTATAAACCCTTTCTTATTTTAATAAAAAAAAATTGATATTTAGGACTATCTGATGTTTAGATGTTAGAATATATAGCATCGAAGATCTTCTATGCTTAGTCTAAACCTTCATACCTAGTATCTTTTTCGTACAAGATAAGGCGAGTACGTCTCGAAATATGATCATTTAGGAATGATCTGTTAGGAGATTTATAATATTTCAGAAATATCGTATACTTTAAATTTGTAATGGCAAGTTTGTTACCAACTAAGTATAGTATTACTAAAGATGAGAAATGTTGAGAACTTATGCATTTTTATTAATAGATGGCTCATAATTTCCATCAAGTATGAAAATAATAAAATTTCTTTACTTACAGTACTGTAAACGATTTTATAATTTCATTGACCTCTTTCACAACTTTTCAACTTGAGTTACATAACGATGATTTTAAATATGTCGAATAGAAAAGGCCAATTTGCATAAAAAATCCACTAGTTTTGGGCTTTTGCAAAATTGGGTCGTTTTTTTCGATTTTGCAGATTCGGTTCGGATTTTCAACAAACTGACCAAAATACCCTTGTTACTTTTTCTCTCTCCTCTTTTTTTTCTCTCTCCTCTTTTTTTTATCGCTCTTTTTTTTCCTCTCCGAAGAAGGCGGCGGAGGCGGAGGCGGAGGCGAAAATGGCCCGCCTCGCCTCTACCCCTCACGCTCTCGCCCTCGCCCGCGCACCCCCGCCCTCCTCGCCTCCGACCCCGCCGAGACTGCACCGCGCCGCGATTTTTTTTTCCCCCTCTCCGATCCTCCTCCACCCGCCATTCCCACTGCCGTCGCCGGCGACGAAAAAGAAGTGCTTCTTGGGGCCGAGAAGCATGCCGGCGAGAGAGGGAAAAAAAATATAGTTTCACTCCGGCGAGGGATGGATCGTGAAAAAAAAAATTATAGAGAGAAAAAAAATAAAAAATAAAAATAAAAATAATATTTTTTCCTACAAAAAAAATTAAAAATTATACAAAAAGGAAGAAGAAGAAGAAATTACACTGTTAAAATAAAATTGCACCGTTTTAAAAAAAAATTGCACTGTTTTAAATGAAAGTTGCACTATTTGAGACATAAATTACACTCTTTGAAAAAAGAGATGCACTCTTTAGGCCAACGTTGCACTATTTAGAAAATTTTACACCATTTTTTTTTCTCTTCTTCTACCTCGTTGCACTATTTCTTCTCGTTGCACTATTTCTTTGCACTCTTTCTTCCCAACCAAACTCGATCCGGTCACCTCCCTCTCCGGGCCGCGCGGCGCGGGGCGGATTTCGAGGAAGCACTCGAAATCCGGAGGGAGGCGGGGAGGAGGAGCACGACGACGAGGAGGAAGCCTCAAAGGAGGAGGAGGAGGACGACGAGGACGACGACGGGCGTGGGCGCGGGTGCAGCCGGCGGGGGCGCCGGGCGCGGGCGCAGCCGGCAGGGGCGCGGGCCACCCGGGGGGGCCGGCGGGGGCCCGAGCCCGGGCGGGCGCGGGGAGCAGGGGGCGCTCCCTGCGCCCCCTGGCGCAGGGGGCGCAGGGAGCGCCCCCTGGCGCAGGGGGCGCAGGGAGCGCCCCCTGCGCCCCGCGCCCCGCCGCCCCTCGCCGCCGACGTGCTCCCCTTCTCCCTTCTCCCTTCTCCCCGTTTATCTCTTCGCCCCGCCGCGCCCTCGCCGCCGACGCGCTACTCCCGCTCGTCTCCCGCTCGCCTTCGAGATTCTTGACCGCGGAAAGATGGACGAAAAATAAAAATACAACGAATGTATAAAATTGTGCAATAAAAATGCAAAATGATGAAAAATAGTGCAACGAAGATCAAAATAGTGCAACTAAGGTTAAAATAGTACAACTAAGGTGTAAAATGGTGCAACTAAGCTCGGCCGCTCTGCGTTGCACTATTTTATACCTTAGTTGCACCATTTTGACCTTCGTTGCACTATTTTACACATTTGTTGTACTATTTTACACATTTATTGCACTATTTTATAAATTCGTTGTATTTTTATTTTTCGTCCATCTTCCCGCGGTCAAGAATCTCGAAGGCGAGCGAAAGGCGAGCGGGGGAGTAGCACGTCGGCGGCGAGGGCGCGGCGGGGCGAAGAGATAAACGGGGAGAAGGGGAGCACGTCGGCGGCGGGGCGCGGGGGCCGCAGGGGACGCGTCCCCTGCGGCCCCTGGAGGCGCAGGCGCGGGCTGCGCCCGCCCGCCCGGGCCCGGGCCTGGGCCCCCGCCCTCCCCACCTGGTGGGCGTAGGAGGCGCATGGTGCGCCCCCTGCGCACGCGCCCTCAGGGGGCGCAGGGGGCGCTCCCTGCGCCCCCTGCCCCCTGCGCACGCCCCCAGGGGGCGCAGGGGGGGCGCCCCCTGCGCACGCGCACGCGCCCCTAGGGGGCGCGTCCCGGGGGGAGAAAGGGCGCAGGGGGATCGCGGGGGATCGCGCCCGCGCCCACGCCCCCCTGCTCTCGCCGCGCCGCCTGCGCTCGCACCCCCCGCCCGCCCGCCCACCACCACCCCCGCGCGCCGCCGCCGCCGACGCCTCCCGCTTCCTCCTCTCCGTTTACCTCTTCGACCCCCGCGACTACGACCGCTCCTCCTCCTCCGGCTTCGACCGCAGCGGTTCAAAATTATTTTGGAGTGTGAGGAAAGAGAGAGAGAAAGGGGATGAGGATGGAGAGTAGAGGAAGAGAAAGAAGAAGAGGAAGAGAAAGAAATGGTGCAACATTATTCTAAATAGTGCAATTTGGCCTAAAGAGTGTAAATTTCATCTCAAAAAAGTATAATTTCTCTCTTAAATAGTGCAACATTCATTAAAACAGTGCAAATATTTTTTTAAACAGTGTAATTTTTTTTAACAGTGTAATTTCATCATCTTCTTCATTTTTCTCTATTTTTTTGTTCTTTTCAGTAGGAAAATAATATTTTTTATTTTTTATTTTTTATTTTTTTTCTTTACAATTTTTTTTTCACGACCCACCGCCCTCGCCGGAGTGTAACTATATTTTTTCTCTCCCTCGCCGGCGTGCTTCTCGGCCCCAAGAAGCACTTCTTCTTCGTCGCCGGCGGTGGCGGCGGGGACGGCAGGTGGAGGAGGGTCGGAGAGGGAAAAAAAAAAAAGAGTCGCGGTGAGGCGCGGCCTCGGCGGGGTCTGAGGCGAGGAGGGCGGGGGTGCGCGGGCGAGGGCGAGGGCGAGGGCGAGGGCGAGGGCGAGGTCGTGAGGGGCAGAGGCGAGGCGGGCCATTTCCGCCTCCGCCTCGGCCGCCTTCTTCGGAGAGAAAAAAAAAAAGAGCGATAAAAAAAAGAGGAGAGAGAAAAAAAGAGGAGAGAGAAAAAAAAGAGGAGAGAGAAAAAGTAACAAGGGTATTTTGGTCAGTTTGCTGAAAATCCGGATCGAATCTGCAAAAACGAAAAATACGGCCCAATTTTGCAAAAGCCCAAAACTAGTAGATTTTTTATGCAAAAAGGCCAATAGAAAAATATAAAAAATATTAAAATATTACAAACTGTGAAATAAACGGTCATTTATAGATCAAATAATAATTTATGGAGTGAATATAAAATTATAGATGCTGTGGACCAGGTCCAGGGGATAACTTCTCCACTGCGAGGCAGCCATAGCCGGCTAGTCGGGGCACGGCTCGCGCTGATTGGTTCCGTGCTTTTGCTTCCCGCCAGAATTGGTAGGTGGGGTCCACTTTATGTTTGGCCGTCGGATCATCGTAAGTACACAAAAGACCGAAGACTTCCAGATCGGACGGTCTATATTAGCGGAATTCAGTTTTTGATTCCACGTCGCGCACTTTGAAAACTGTGCGAGATGCAGGGTTGCCGACCATGTGATGAGTGGGCCCGTCCCGTGTGGGTCCCAACAGTGGAAGCGATTCTCATTGGACAATACCAGCAGTTGAGACAAATGTTGAGATGCACGGTTCATATGCTTTCAAAAGGAAAATTGTATAGAGACCCCTCAGCCTTAGTGCATTTTGAAACACTTACCTTTTTTGAAAAAAATATATACATGAAACTTATCTTAACTGTGACTTATTCTGATCCAACTATTCCATCTTTAAATATTTTAGTTTTACTATTCAATTTTTAATTTATTTGACTTGAATCATTTAATGGCACTTAAACTTTAAATTTAAAATGCATTATTTATTTATATTATCCTATTAGAATATTTTACAAAATTTATGCAACCATATTTTATTAAAGGAAGTAATCGGCCTAAAATTGATACGAAAAGAATCATCCAATCTTTTATATCAGATAAATTGAAAGATTCAACACCAAAATCAAACATTTAAAAAATTAATTAGTTGAAACAAAATAGGTCAAAGTTCATATATATTCTATACATTTTTACCCTCTTTTCCACCAGTTAATAAAATTTATAGTTTCGTCAACTTAAAAAAAAACCATTCATAGTTAAATTTAAGCAGAATCACTATCAAATTTAAAAAAGTTTTAAATTTAAATTAAATTAATTAGAAAATAATTTTTGAAAAATTATTAATTAAAATAAAAATAATTGAGAGATCTCTTTCAGAGTCGTCTATAGTTGAAAGAGTTTCTATAAATTTTTTGCCTTTAAAATTTTGGGTAGGATACAACCATACAGCATGCATTAACGGCACGAAATTTGCAGATCCCGTGCAGTTTTTGCATGTGAATTGATGCCGATGCCAGCGAGCCAATGGTAGCCGTTAAAGCTATTCCCAGAAAAAAAAAACAAAAAAACAAAAAAAACAAGTTCCTTAAAATAAAAAAAAATAAAAAAACATCAATTAATAAATCTCAATATGATTGAGAGTTCCCAAAAGCTGTGTTTGGAATGTAGCAAGGACCAATTTCATGGGATTTATTGCCCTTAATTAATCATTCTCCTCCAAGTTACTTTTTTACGATTCCAGGTTGGGAGAAGGTCTTTATGTAATTCCACAAAAACAAATCATATTAGTGCACATTAGGGTATATTGGTCACTAAAAAAAATGATAAAAATCCAACCAATATAACGTGATCACTTAATAAGTTAAACTATATATGTATATATAAATTACTATAATGCTTTTTTACGGGACGGAGATGATTGATTAAATGTTGTTATTTCTTCTTAGATGTTGTCGTGCATACCTGTCCACAATTGAGGTATTTAAGATTCCAAAACTAAAATCTTCGAATTTATATGAGATCATTAGTGGTGATCAGGGGTGGAAATGAGCCGAGCTCGAGTGAGCTTACCTCAGCTCAAGCTTGGCTTGAAATTAATTTCGAGCCTAAATTTAGGCTCAAGCTCGGCTTGAAATTAATTCGAGCCGAGCTCGAGCGAGCCTAACTTCGAGTCGAGCGAGCTCGAGCCATAAACGAGCCGTTTGAAATTCTTAACATCATACAATCTATAGTTTAATTTTTATAAAATATTATCTAAAATTTGATATAAAAAATATCTAATAGTTCAACATACAAAATGAATGCATGAAATACGGTATTATAATATTAAATTTTTTTTAGGGAAAGCCACTTTGCGAGCAAGTGAAAGAGAGAGGGAGAGAGCAATTAGAGTAGAATTTTATTGGTTTGGTTTTGTGGGCCAGCAAATTTACCCATTAACCTAAACTCTATACACATATGATTAAAATATATAATATATATTATTATATATAATTAATATAGAGTTCGACTACTATGCTATCGATAGTACCTAGCGTTTTGTGCTATCGAATTTTCCGCCGTTAGATCTACCATTTTGATTATTTCCACCCGTTAATCCATACTATTCAACCAACCACATACTCAACCCAAGAAGACTACTATCATCCTAAAGGCACATCTTTTCATCCAAGAGCCGAAAATCTAATAGTACCAAGCACTTGGTATTATTAGATTTTCGGTCCTTGGATAAAGTGATGTGCGGTTAGGATGATAGTAGTTTCCGGTTAAGATGATAGTAATTTTCTAGGATTGAGTGAGTGATTGATTGAATAGTATGATCTAACGGGTGGAAATGATCAAAAGGGTAAATCTAACGGCGGAATACTCGATAACACCAAGCGTTTGATACTATCAATAATATAGTAGCCGGATTATATATATATTCGAGCTTTTCGAGCCTAATTCGAGCGAGCCCAGTAATGCTCAAGCTCGGCTTGAAATAAATTTCGAGTTTTTTTTTCTGTTCAAGCTTGGCTCATTTAATTTCGAGTCGAGCTCGAGCGAGCCGAATATCGAGCCGAACGCGAGTCGAATACGAGCCGGCTCGCTCATTTGCTAGCCCTAGTGGTGATATACAGCAGCTGACGAGTCTATGTATAAAAAATCATACTTTTCGAAATCCAATACTAAATATCAAGTAGTTTTAGCGCAAGTGGCAAAGGACTTGGTGGTTGGTACTCGAGGTCCCGAGTTCGAATCCTAGTTGGTTCACATTTCCAGCTAAGTTTATTTCTAAAAGAAATAAACGAAGCGGGTAGCGTGCTACCTTTCTCTCAAAAAAAAATAATAATAAGTTGTATTATAAAAATATCTACACTTATTCGTTGGATCGACCATCAGATGAACAACAACTGCATCCTGCCATTAGTCTAATGGCTTTTACCGTGTTGACTAATGCGTGGGATTAAGTTTGTCTGTTTGAGGAAACAAAATTCGGACTCTGACTTGACTGTTAAAATCCGCTTCTGTCTGGCCTGGCCTGATTTCAAATAATTTATTTATTACATATGACTAGCTTATATGCATGTAAGTTGTTTTTTCAACTTAAAGCATAGCTGAAATATAATTATAAAAATACCAACTTCTTGATACTTGCATATTGTTTTTTGACGTATCTGAATAGACGATCGGCATTGTTAAATATCATATACGTGTCATGAACTTCTTAGGATTCAAATTTTATGATGTTTGACTTAATCTACTAGTGATCGAGTAGTCTCAAATACACTTCATACATACCGTTAAAATTTGTTAATTTTGAGACAACTTGAATAACAGATAAATAGTGTTTTAGGAAGTTTATGAAATACATATTATTTCAACAGTATCAATTGTCTACTTCAGATATTTCATCCACAGATATACTATGCGATAGTACTAAAGAGTTGATACTTCTAGAAATATTTTAACTCATATATAACTAGGGCTCTACATATTGAAAACGGGCTGGGTCAGGATCGTTTTGGCCCGGCCCTTTTTCTGAAGTCCTTCCTAGGGATGCAAACGGATCCGGGTTGGTGGAGCTCCCGCCCCGATCCGTCCTGAATGAGACAGTAAACAGGAGAAAATAAACGAATTCGGGACGAAAAATGGAGTAACTTTTATGATCCGAGACGGATTCGGAGCAGAAAACGGGAGAAATTTTGACCCGCCCCGAATCCGTCCCGAATCCGCTCCGAAAACTATTTATATTTAAAAAAAATATTCCTAAAAAATAATATATTTACAAAAAATGTTCAAAATACAACTAAGTTAGTAATATCATTTTTCATGTATTTAATACTTTTGAATTTTGCTTCGACTTATAATTGATATTTTTAATTTTTATAATTGATGTTGTTAATTATATATATAATATTATTAAAAATTAATAATATTATAATTTATAAAAAAATATTAGTTTACGGGGCGGATTCGAGGCGCCGACGGAAGGCGGATTATAAGTCGGGATGGATTATGAAATATATTTTTTAATCCGTCACGAATTTGGACGGAAGATGGGGCAAAATCTTGATAGTCGGGGCGGGAGTCGGGCGGGGCTCCCGCCCCCAGATCCGCCCCGTTTGCCTCCCTACTCCTTCCCGACTATTCACCTCCGTTTATCTCTCTCGCGCCTTCTAATTTTCTCCCATTGTTTGGCTTGTCATTTTACCATTTTACCCCTCCTCCTCCTCCTCCTCCCACCCTCCTCTGCTTTGTACTCGGACTTGAATGGCGCGAAACGACTCGACCGACTCCACCTCCGCCACTTCCGACGAGCCCGACGACTTCCCCGCCCATTCACGGGAACTCGAACTCCTCGCCCCGACGCAGCTCGTTTCCCTCCTCAAGTCCTCCTTCCGGAACTCCGACTTCCGGGAAGTGGCGAGGATTCTGAGTTCTCGGGAGCAAACCCTAAAGGCCGATCTCGCGAAATCGGAGGCGACGATCGCGGAGCTCGATCGGAAAATTGCGGAGGAGAGAGTGAGGTTCGATCGGTTGAAGGCGAGGTACGATCGATTGGAGAGGGATCGCGCGGATTTGGAGGGGGAGGTCGGGGTGTCGCGCGGGAGGGAGAAGAGTTTGGGGGAGAGGATCGCGAGGTTGCTGGATGAGATTAGGGCGAAAGATGAGGAAATTGGGAAGATTAGGGCAAGCGAGGAGACTCGTCAGCTAGGGTTTATTGTCGTTAGCGACTGTGATGAAGAGATTAATGCGAATTCGAATGTGATGTGTTGTGGATCCAAGGGGAGTGCTTCAACGATGGCGGTATCGGCGCAAAGGAAGCGCTTTTACGAAGTGGTGAGTAGTGATAGTGAGGATGATGATGAGATGGATGATAGGGTACCACTTAATCAGTTGAAATTTAAGAGATGTGAGAAGAGGGTTTGTGATAGTAAAGAGCCCAGTTGCAGTTCATTAAACCAAATTTGTGCTCAGACATTGTGGGAAAGGGAAGGAGAAAAGGTTTGCAAAAGAGAGGATTTGTGTTCGAGTGCCGAAAAAGGAGCCGCTTTTATCACCGGAGACTAGTAAGATGACCGCGATGAGTTTTGGATGTTCAAAGTATGTAGATGATGAACTGGGAAGAAACTAGGAGGAAAATTAGCCTAGAAAGGGGCAAAGGTCGCCTAATTGTGGATTTCTTTTTGCAAAAGATACATACAAGTATGAGGTGCTGTAGATATATTTGTTTATACTAGTTCACCCGAGTTAAATACATGAGCTTATGTTGTAAATGCTTCATAAGCTGCTATAAATTTGAGTATCTGCTTATATTTTTTGCTTATATTCTTGTATGTTAAAACTCGAGTATCTGCTTATATTCTTTCTTAACTATAAGATGCTGTACATATATTTGTTTATACTAGTTCGCCGAGTTAAGTACATGAGTATTTCGATATTGCTCTGTTCATGTTTTTTATGCTGAACATGCTTCTTAAGCTCCCATAAATTCTGTTCTAAATCTTGCTCCGGTTGAATGTGGGATTTACTGCACTTGGAGCAACTGTAGACTCTTTAACTTGTTTTCGGAGTCACTATGTCCACCATTCAATGGTTTTAGACTACGGTTGATTGTTCAGATTGGGGTGATGAGTTTTTGGACTTCTTACTTCGTCATGAATCATGGCTACCGTCGAGACTCTTGGCCTTGTTAGCAGTGACAAAATGATACTTAGCAGAAACATTGCGACATCTTGAAGTTGCTTTCTCTCTTTTTCTCCGGCATCAGGCCCGACTCGATTTGTATCGAAGCACTAAACTGTTCAGTGCAAGTTCAGTTATCTGTAAGAATTCATATGAATGAATATTCTCTTAGCTTTTCTTTCTGAGTGTACTCTTCTGCATGTGTTTTACTCTCCTCTCTCCGTAGGAGTACAATAAGCTGCTCGATTCCCACCTGTGTTTTCCTTGAATACTGTTTAGATCATAAAATTCTTGAGGTCCTCTGGTACCACAGTGAGAAAGTTTGTATAATGCTGATTATTTAGGAGTAGAAGTTAAACAATGCTAGTTCGAATCCTTTTTAAATTTATTGGAACACATTTGGCAAAGTGGCTTGATTACTTTCGCAAAATGGCAATTGTTTACTATAATCTTTTGTTTGATAGGATCAAAACAGTGGGATCAAAAAATTTCGTTGATTATTGAATAGGTTCGAGTCGTTAAAACCTCTCTTTTCTATCATCTCTCTTTCATTGTATTCTCCAATCAAATTCTGGATGCAGAATAGTGGTCTTCCAATGTCTCATTTCTTGGTCTCGCAAGGGCAAACTTGATCCTCTTCCCTAGGGATCCCGATTGAATAGAGGAACTCCCGAGCATTTGTTGATCTCAGATGTGTCCATATCCACTCCGTCCCGATGAGTAACTAAGACCAATTCAGTCACGTTTTTATGTTCCAATTGAACACTTTCCATTTATGATCAAAGGAGAATATGCTAGACGTGCCCAATTAGGTGAAATTTGTAATAACCCTGACCTTGCAACAATCAGTGATGATGCTTTGCTGAGATTGATGGCAAGGAATGATGGGATTGTGAGAGAGAAGAAAATTATAGAAGAGGATTTGGAAGGAAATAGAAGAGGAATTGAGAAGAAAAGAGGAGAGAAGAAAGAGATTGGGAAGTTTGAGAAGAGAAGAGTTGGAAATTCAGTTACTGGTAATTCACACTCCCCAAATTACTGATCTTACATCTTATATAATGCTGGAATAGTAAATAAGAAAAATATAAAAGCATAGTCTAATATGAATTGGGCCTGGCCCAATTCTCTCCTTTGTCACTATTTAATAAAGCATATTGGGCTGATCTACTTATGCTTTTACTCCAGATTCTTCTAATTAACTCTCAGATCTTCATTGCTTTCCCTTTGATGCATCCAGGTCATTACATCTCCCCCTTCCTTAATAGGACCCTTGCCCTCAAGGGTCAAATTCTGAAAATTGAGACTTTAAGAACCAGTAATTTTCCCAAGTTGCCTCCTCTGGACTAAGGTTACTCAACTTTACCAATACTTCCGTAGTCGCTTTGTTCCCCTTCTTTATCATGCGCCTGTCAAGTATGGCTTCTGGTTCGGCTAAAATTTGTCCTTCATCACTTACCATGGGAATGGTCGGGGCTGGTCCGGAGTGTTCCTTGGGCGCCTTCTTCAGTAGAGAGACATGAAACACCGGGTGAATTTTCGAGCCTTCCGGTAAGGCTAGCTTGTAAGCCACCGCCTCGATTTTCTCTAGTATTTGAAAAGGGCCGTAATACCGGGCAGCAAGCTTCAAGCTTTTGCGCACATCAACACTGGTTTGTCTATAAGGTTGTAATTTGAGGTATACCATGTCCCCAATTTCGAATTTCTTGTCAATCCTATTCCTGTCTGCATTTTGTTTCATTCGATTTTGAGCTTGCTTCAGGTTATCTTTCAGATTCTGCATCATACTCTCTCTTTCTCTATTCCACCTTTCTGTAGTTGTGAAATTCCCAAAGTCTAACCCTGCCAGGAGATGAGCTGGTGGAGGGTACCCATAAACGGCCTGAAAAGGTGTCATTTTAATAGCAGTATGGTAGTTGGTATTATACCAC
The DNA here is from genome assembly GCA_016920855.1 of Puya raimondii. NCBI lineage: Eukaryota > Viridiplantae > Streptophyta > Magnoliopsida > Poales > Bromeliaceae > Puya > Puya raimondii. Next base: position 166,698,609 of record JABWPP010000050.1, read on the forward strand.
CATTCTGCCGCTGCTAGCCAAGTGTGCCATTTGCGGGGGTTCCTAAAACTCATGCACCGTAAGTAAGTTTCTAGACATTTATTGAGCCTTTCGGTTTGCCCATCAGTTTGTGGATGGTACGCAGTGCTCAGCTGTAGTTTGGTGCCCATCAACTTGAACAACTCCTGCCAGAATTGACTTGTAAATATTATGTCTCTATCAGTTACTATACTCTTAGGTATTCCATGCAGTTTATAGACATTTTCAAAAAATGTCTTTGCAATGTCTTGTGCAGAATAAGGGTGAGTTATGCTCAGGAAATGTGCATATTTAGTGAGTCGATCCACCACTACCAAGATTGTATCCTTTCCCTCTGACTTAGGCAGTGTTTCTATAAAATCCATACTAATATCTTCCCAAGCCTGATTTGGTATATTTAACGGTTGTAGAAGGCCTGCATATGGCTTGTTGTCAACTTTGTTTTGAATGCACACCTCGCAGTTGGTCACTAATTGGTTTGTGTCCTGTTTAAGACCCGGCCAATAGAACAATTGCTTGATCCTTTTGTATGTATGTAATATTCCTGAGTGTCCTCCCAAGGAAGAAGCATGAAATAGATTGAGTAACCTTCCTCGTAGGGCACCTTTACTCCCTACATAAATTCTATTCTTGTATCTAATAACACCTTGTGTATATGAATATTGTGAATCTGTAGAGGCTTGACTCACAAGTTCGGTCATAAGCTTTTCGTCTATCTTGTCTTCTTTGTAGCTTTCGGCAATCTCCGATAACCAGGTGGGGGTTATGGTAGTGATTGCATTGTTGGCTCCTTCCTCGAAACCCTTACGAGAGAGTGCATCAGCTACTATATTTTCTCTCCCTTTCTTGTATTGGATGACATAGTCAAGTCCCAATAACTTCATCATTCCTTTTTGTTGAACCGCTGTTGTTATCTTCTGTTCCAATAGATGTTTTAAACTTTCGTGATCGGTTTTAATGACAAATTGCCGAGGACTCAAATAATGTTTCCACTTAGTCACTGCTAACAGAATTGCCAAGAATTCCTTCTCATATGTGGAGAGGCCCATGTTCTTGCTATTTATGACTTTGCTAAGATAAGCAATTGGTCTTCCATCTTGTAGCAAAACTGCCCCTAGCCCCGTTCCGCAAGCATCCACTTCAATTACAAAAGGTTTAGTGTAGTCTGGCATAGCTAATATTGGGGCAGTGGACATGGTCTCTTTCAGCAACTCGAATGCCGCTTCAGCCTTTTCGTTCCAACCGAATCCATCTTTCTTAAGTAACTCCGTGAGTGGTTTGCTTATGCTGCCATAATTTTTGATAAATTTTCTATAATACCCCGTTAGTCCTAAGAATCCTCTTAACTCCTTAACCGAAGTGGGAACGGGCTAATTCTTCATTGCCTCTATCTTTTTGGGGTCAGTGGCAACTCCATCCTGAGTAATAATATGTCCTAAATATTCCACCTTAGTCTGCCCAAAAAAACAATTGGATTTCTTGGCATAAAGCTGATGATGTCTTAATGTCTCAAGAATCTGTCTAAGATGGTCATAGTGTTGTTTTAAATCTTGGCTGTAGATTAAAATATCGTCAAAGAAAACTAATGCAAATTTTCTCAAATATGGTGCAAACACTTCATTCATAACAGCTTGAAAAGTTGCCGGTGCATTTGTGAGCCCGAAGGGCATTACTCGAAACTCATAATGACCTGAATGAGTTCTAAAAGCAGTCTTTGGAATGTCTTTAGGACTCATTCTAATCTGGTGGTACCCAGATCTTAGGTCAATCTTAGAAAACAGTTTTGAACCATTGAGTTCATCCAATAAGTCATCAATAATTGGTATAGGAAACTTATCTTTCACTGTTGCTTGGTTCAACTGCCGGTAGTCTACATAAAATCTCCAGGATCCATCTTTCTTTTTAACCAATAACACCGGAGAAGCGTATGGACTATTACTGGGTTGAATCACATCAGCCTTTAACATCTCTTTGATTAGCCGTTCCATTTTATTTTTTTGCTCATAAGTATATCTATAAGGTCTTAAGTTTACAGGTCGGGCTCCCTGACATAGCGGTATCTTATGGTCTTGTCTTCTGGGAGGTGGCAATGTGGTGGGCTCTTGGAATACATCTGCATACTCTTCTAACAAGGGTTCTAATTCCTGTGGGGTAATAGTTCTCTCCTCCTCCAGTGAGCAGCATAGTTGAGCAATGGCCCAACAACTCCCTTTAAGATATTCCTTTTGCCACTTTTTGGTAGAGATCATTCTCAGATTAGCCATCCCAGTTATGCCTTTCAACTCCAATTGCTTGCCTTCCTTACAAATTGATACCACATTCTCTTCATAGTTGAACGTTACTCTTCCATAGGTCTTAAGCCAATCTATTCCTAGCAACATACTGGAGCCTTCCAATCTAATCACTCTTAATTCTGTGGTGAACCTTTCTCCTTGCATGGTCCAAGAAAATTGGGGGCATTTAAGTTTACTCAATACTTTGTGTCCATTTGCCACTGTGACAATCAGAGGTGTAGCCGCAACGATATTGGCCTTAACCTCCTTGGCTACTTGTAGATCTATGAAGCTGTGGGTGCTCCCTGTATCAATTAAAATTACCAATGTCTTGCTGCCTATTTCTCCTGGTATTTTTATAGTTTCATGCGTGTTTTCACCACTAAGTGCATGGACCGATAAGCCAATTTCACTTGATCCTTCTCTTTGTTCATTACCAATATCTTCCTCTAGTTCTTGTAGTGAATTTTTATCAAACACTTCATCTACTTCTTCCATAGCTTTTAAGCTGTTAAGATTCTTGCTTTGGCATTGGTGCGCCGGATGGTACTTCTCGCCGCATCTATAACACTGTCCTGCTGCCTTTCTTTGTTTGAAAAGCTGCCTGTTGGAATTTGGAGAATTGCTTAGACTCTTAAAAGATGTGTTTCTTGGCCCCTCAAGTGACTTATGCAAGTTGCCTGGAACTATTGTCTTTTGGAATTGAGTGGAAGGTTTAGCGTCCCCTGGCCCTTTGCTTATATTTTTGTTCCTTTTAAGCAGTGCGGTGATAGATTGTTCTTGTAATTTAGCCTGTTCATAGGCAAGTGATAGAGTGCCGGGATGGAACATTTTCACTACCGGCTTAAGTTCTTCCTTAAGGCCACTTACAAAGCTGGATATGAAGTAAGATTCGGTGAAGTTCGGATTGTTGGTAAGCATTCGTGCTCTAAGCCCCTCAAATTTTTCCTGATACTCATCTACTGTTCCTTCTTGTGTTAGTTTATTAAATTCTTCAACCACGTCACTTAAACCTTGGACATCAAATCTCTTACACGCCTCCGTAGTAAGTTCTTCCCATTTTACAGCACCTTTTCCCATGAGGAATCCCGGGAGCCACATGTCTGCTCTACCTTCCATGTGCATGGCTGCTATTTCTAGCTTTTGATTTTCAGGAATTTGAAATATTTCATAGTACCTTTCACACCGTCTAATCCACCCTCGAGGATTCTCTCCATCAAATATTGGAAATTCAAGTCTCGGATAAGGAATATGATATTATGGCTTATTAATATTGAATTGAGTGATATTATCAGCCTTATCTGAAACCTTGCAAGGTGTGGGTAAGATACCTCTTTCCTCGGGAATTACAGTAGGAGAAGGTCTCTTAGGCTTGAGTTGGTATGGTTGGTTCGATAATAGTTCCAACAACTGCTCATGTCGGTGAGCACTCTCCTGTTGTAACAACTCATACCTTTGCTGCTCCACTTTTTGAATTTCTTCTACCCGCTGGCTGATTTCTTCGATTCTGCGATGTGTCTCTACGGTTACATCTTGGAGTTTCTGCTCCAAAGATTTGAGGTGTTCATCCAGTTGCCTTATCCTGGTTCCATCTGCCATTGCAATGATGAATTAAATTTGAGCGAACAAAAGGTTGCCTTACACTGTCCCTCGGAATCGTGCCGCTCTGATACCAAATTTGTAATAACCCTGACCTTGCAACAATCAGTGATGATGCTTTGCTGAGATTGATGGCAAGGAATGATGGGATTGTGAGAGAGAAGAAAATTATAGAAGAGGATTTGGAAGGAAATAGAAGAGGAATTAGAAGAAAAGAGGAGAGGAGAAAGAGATTGGGAAGTTTGAGAAGAGAAGAGTTGGAAATTCAGTTACTGGTAATTCACACTCCCCAAATTACAGTTCTTACATCTTATATAATGCTGGAATAGTAAATAAGAAAAATATAAAAGCATAGTCTAATATGAATTGGGCCTGGCCCAATTCTCTCCTTTGTCACAATTTAATAAAGCATATTGGGTTGATCTACTTATGCCTTTACTCCAGATTCTTCTAATTAACTCTCAGGTCTTCATTGCTTTCCCTTTTGATGCATCCAGGTCATTACAAAATTCCTTTAGACCTTTTTGAAGAAGGTTCTGTTACTAACATGTTTACTTCCATTGTAGGTAATGTATTTGATGCAGAATAGAGCAGTGGAGTTCAAAACCTGTTACAGTCGTGTTAGAGTCCTGCGCCATAGAGGATTTACCATTGTGAAATTTTATTATTATATTTTATCTTCAACGCTACCTACTGAAGAATAATAGCAGCAGAATCATTTGTTGCGTGATAAAAATAATTTTAAGGGCTTTTTTTGCATTTGGCCCCCTCAAGAAATATATTTTCGCAAATAGCCCTATCAAATTTATAATTGCACTTATGGCCCTATCCCCGCCACGCAGGCGACACCTCAGCGCCACGCAAGCAGCCAGAGCCGTGCCGAAATAAGTTGAATACGGTGAACCATTCACCGTGTCTAAACACGGTGAACGGTTCACCGTGTTTCATAACTTATGCGCGTGGAATAAAAAATACTAAACACGGTGAACCATTCACCGTGTTTAGACGCGGTGAATGGTTCACCGCGTTTAGACACGGTTAATGGTTTACCGTGTGTATACACGGTGAATGGTTCACCGTCTTTAGACACGGTGAACCATTTACCGTGTTCGTTTGTATTATACGACCCCTGCCCGAGTTGTCTTCCCCACTCTCACTCGGTCTCTCTCTCTGTGGCCCACCCGCCGCCTCCCCGCCGCCGCAGCCTCTCTCTCTTCCTCTCACTCTCTCTCTCTCCCTCACCCCCTCACCCACCCCACCCCCCCCCCCCCCCCCCCCCCCCCCCCCCCCCCCCCCCCCCCCCCCCCCCCCCCCCCCCCACAGAAAAACCCCCTCTCTCTCTGTGAACCCCTCCACGTCTCTCTCTCTCCCCCCCCCCCCTCTCTCTCTCTGTGGCCCCGCCGCCGCCCGCCCCCCGCCGCCCGCCGCCGCCGCCGCCCTCCCCGCCGCCGCCCCCCCGCCGCCGCAGCCTCTCTTTCTCCCTCTCACTCTCTCTCTGCACCCTTATCACCCCCCCCCACAGAAACCCCCTCTCTCTCTCTCTGTGAACCCCTCCATCTCTCTCTCTCTTTCACAGATCACACTCTCTCTCTCTCACAGATCACTCTCTCTCTCTCACACAGATCTCTCTCTCAGATCACTCTCTATCTCTCTCTCTCTCACAGATCACTCTCCTTCGAACGTGTTCGCAAAATGGTAATTCCATCTCTCACCATTCCCTTTGTTGTATGTTAGAGAATGCCTATGTTAATATATCATGAATGTAACGTATATTTTGATAATATTGTATAGAGAGGACAACTCACGTATATTTTGATAATATTGTTTACTTTAGAACTCTATGTCCGGCGAAGGTGTTCCTTTTTGTATCCATTGGGACAGAAATTTAGTCGTGAACGATAATGTACCACGATACATTGGTGGTCGTAAAGAATTAGTTGGTATCCGACGCGATATCACATTTCGGAAATTTGAGATGGAAATATACAAGGTTACTAACTATGATCGAGTGGAAGACCGTCTCCGCATAACGGTTCGATGTCCAATGGGAGCCAACGAATGGGAATTACTTAACATATCAAGTGACAATGCACTATTTGGAGTGATGAGTTTATTTTCATTCCATGGATGTGTAAAGTTATACGTAGAGAAATATGTGTTGACGACACAAGACCGTCCAAGTACCGTTAACTATACGGAAATGCTTCCTAGTGATTATCAAAGGAATTACGTCAATCGCGAACGAGTTCCTACGTCAAGGTATAGAGTAATGATCTTTAAAAATATTTTTTATAATTCCTCAATTAGTTTAGGTGTGCGAAATTATTAACTTTATATTGTAAGTGCTACAGAGAATTTGAAGTCCCATGTGTGCCAGTTACTGTATCATTGCCATCTACTATGATGGATCCGTCTCCATCGGTTCGTCAAAATGAGCGGTATGTGATTGTTTGATTTAGTTATATAAAAATTGGACCAATACGAATAGTTAATCTTAAATATCTTTGCAGGATGACTATCCCTCATAATCAAAGTGAAGGTCCATCATCTAGTATTCGTGAATGCACCGATTGGGAAGTGAGAACTACAATTGATAATGAGGACATAATTGGAAGTGATGAGAAGTATGTTATTGAAAGTGATGAAGAGAATCTAAGGCGAATTGATGATGAGTCTAGTGATGATGAGGAATCCTTTGTTCCGCATTCTTTGGATCCTGATCATGACGGTGGTTTGAACACACTCGCATGCGCCATTCGAGATGAAGGTGTTGAATGGATTGAAAATTCAAATGTCAACAACGATGATGTACCGGACCCGGTGGAATTCGAGGAATTTGAAGATCAACGACAACGGTTTCTCATGGGTAATGAATTAATTCATCAAAACGTTGTTGATGCATATGAGGTAGAGCAGATGAGAACTGGGCGGCGTATCATGCTTCTTATATTCAGCGTTGGGATGATAGATTGAGGGATATAGTAGAGGTGGACCCTGAAGTAGATCTAGATCCTATACGAGCTAGCACTGTTTACATGCAGTGGTATTGGAGGATCACCAGGAGATGGATATTTAGGCCAGTACAGCGTCCACTTCTCGCCTATCAGCCACGTGGACATGTCGAGAGAGTATTGGTATGATTTTAAGATATAATATTTCTTTATATTTATTTTTATATATAAAGAAAGTTTAGTGTTATTTTTATAATGGTGCTTTTATTTCAGGTCGATGTCGTGCAGAGATCACATTATACGATTAGACGTGTCCTGCCAGATATTCCATATGGCGGAGTATTAGAAGCCCTGTCACAAGTTGCCGATCAAATGGAAGCAGTTTTGGAGACTCTACCTACGCTTCTAGAGTCTGTAGCTCCACGGCCAGCCGAACATGGTGGACCATCGACGTCGGGCCATGTACCACTCTATAGTCCGCCGAGGCCATCTTCACCGATAGAGGAGTCACCTTATTATCCAGACACAGTACCAGTGCCAGTACCAGTTCAGAGGATCCACCTCGACCAGCTGATGTTGTTTATCGTAGGCGCCGACGGCAGTTGCAGTCTCTCCACGTAGATCAGCCATCATCTTCAGCTCCTCCACAGCCAGACATACTACCGACACCTGCTATGGTTGAGCACGAGATCAGACGGGTGATGGAGACGCAGAACACTCAGCCAGTTGTTGAGAGTGCTTCTATCGAACATCTCGACCAGTTGGAAGTCATAGAGCCCTTTGATGAGCATGGTGTTGATCGTGGTCGCGGTCGTGGTAAGGGACGCGTAGGTAGACGTGGTCGAGGGACTAGGAGGAGAACATGACATTACATTTTTGTAAATTTTAAATTGCACAGAACTTTCTATATTATTGAAAAACTTGCTATAGTGTTGGATTTGTTGTTGTATTGTTGTGTTGAATTTATTGTATTGATGTGCTGAATTTTGATGTTGAATTTGTTGTGTTGTTGATGTTGAATTTGTTGATGTTGAATTTGTTATATTAATGTGCTGAATTTTGCACATGTTGTGGTTCTACTGAACACGGTGAATGGTTCACCGTGTCTAAACGCGGTGAACCATTCACCGCGTCTAAACACGGTGAATGGTTCACCGTATTTAGTATTTTTTATTCAGGCGCATAAGTTATGAAACACGGTGAACCGTTCACCGTGTTTAGACACGGTGAATGGTTCACCGTGTTCAACTTATTTCAGAACGGCTCTGGCTGCTTGCGTGGCGCTGAGGTGTCGCCTGCGTGACGGGGATAGAACCATAAGTGCAATTATAAATTTGATAGGGCTATTTGTGAAAATAAATTTTTTGAGGGGCCAAATGCAAAAAAAGCCTAAATTTAATTACCAATAATTTCTATAGCGACGCTTCAAACGTTGCGAGCGCATATTCAAATCCGCTTCTGGGAAAAGCCGACTTTTAAAGCAGTTTATAATTGAGTTGCTGCTTTGCACCGCGCTTCCCGAGGGCGCCCATAACGGCTTCTGTGCGCACTCACGCCACGTGGCAGCCCCACCGACGTTATTTATTCCATACCTCGTCGTTCATTTACGAACTGATCCCCGCGCGACGTGGCCACGCCGCATCCCGAAAGAACCTCCGGTGTGTTGCACGTGGATCCCCTCACCGCCGGCTCGTGACGTGGCCATTCACAGCCGTCCGATCGGCCGATCGGTTCCCACGTGCGGATGCGTGCTCTCCGCAACTCCCCCGGTGCGTCGTCGCGTCTCATGGTGAACGGGATGAGACGTAGTCGCGTCCCCAGCCACGGAGCTCTTCGCTCTCGAACACCGAACACCGTTGCGGTCCAATCAGATCGGTCGGTGCGCCGGTCCCCCACGCCTCTAGTGACGTGGCCTCTCCTCCTTGCTCCGCGACCCGAGAAAACTGTCCGTGCACCCGGTCCACAATGACATTGTGGACCACTCTATTTCATAACTTTTTTCCGATCCTCAAGTAATTAAAAATAAAATAATATTTCAATTTCCAAAGAGTAAATTCAGCCGCCCGTGTTCATTCCCGAGCTTCAAATTTAGAATTTAAATTTTTTTTTCTGAAGAAATGGCGGTTCACAACCTATGTGGTGGACGGGTTTCAGGCAATAATTTCTCGTAAGACCCGCCCCTCCACCCACCAATCAGAACCGTTGATTCCGATGCTCCTGCGGAGCATCGCTATCTCGCACCCACAAACCCACGCGTACTATCGCGGAACACCGGAACGTCGTATAAATATCTCCCCAGTGCCCCCCAGCCGCTCGATCAAAATCGTACGGCTATTGATGACGCGGCTTCGAATCCTCGTCCGTTGATTCGGCTAGCATAAAAGGAGCGGATAACCGTATCCCACGTCGCCGCATAAAAACCCGGAATAAGTTATCCGCGCGGATTAACTTTATCCCATCTCGGCGACGTCGTATACGGAGAGGGAGTTAGGAACTGCTCGGCGCTCGAGGGGCCCACCCACTCCTCCCATCCACTAGAATATAATTAAAAATTTTAAAAAAAAATTAAAAAACCCCTTTTTTTTTAGTGCTTTTTCGGAATTTGTTTTTTCCCCTTGATATCTAAGGTTTCAGAGGCGAGTATTTTAAAGGGGATTAAAATAATGGCGAAATCGGCGCGACACGATAAGATGTTCCCCCCCATCCCCTCTTTCGCATCCGCGAATTGAATCGCTGCGTCTCGCGGAAGCTTCAGAGAGAGAGAGAGAGAGAGAGAGAGGTAGTGAGAAAGGAGGTGGGGGGAGAGATTTTGTGTGGAGGTAAACCTCGGTCGCTTTCCATTTTTGGAAATTTTAGGGCTAAAATGCGTTTTTCGGTTTCTTATTAGGGATTTTGGGGGGGCGTTGATTAGGGAATCGAACGCGGTTTTTATCCCGTTTTGATTCGTTGGTTGATGATGTGTCGATTTAATCCATCCTCGAAGCAACCTGTTCGGGCAGTGGAATCGGTGTTAGGGTTTGTTTCCGCTTCGTTTTCGTGGGATTTTTTCTTTTTTTCCCTTTGTTAGGTGTTTATTTACGTAAATCATAGGTTTTTCTAGGTTTTTTTTTCGTTAATTATATTTGATAATTTTGTTCGTGGTGTTATAGATTCTGTTTATCTGATTGTTGGTTCGAGTAAAAAAAATAAAATTGATCTTTGTTGTGGTTTGAGGAAACCCTAGGGGCGGGTTGTATAGATCGTTCTCATGTTTCCAAATCCACTTAATTTAGATTCTTGTAACAATGTTGATTGTTGAAGCTTTTTTCCCTTTGTCTACAGAGGTATAAAGCTAGCAGTGGAGATGAATTGCTGAGTGATTCCAAAAAAATGTTTCCTTTTTATACCTTGTTTGCCCCATTTTGTTCACAAGCTTGGATTAAGCTCTTCTCTTGAGTAACATTGTTCCGGTCGTATATGGAAGGGACAACCGAAGTGAATGAGACAATCGAGAGCTCGGCGGAGGCTCCCCACATCAAAACCAAAGAGAACGACCAGCCGCCTCAGCAATTGAACAGCAGCAATGCGTTGGAGATGCCCGCCCCAATCACTTCCCAGGAAGCCGATTGGCCCGAGCACTTCTCGCTGCTTCGGTTCCCGGAAGCATCTCTGGATAACATAGAGGGCAGGAGTGTTGATTCGCATTCTGGGTCGCAACCGCTTTGCACGAGTCCCCGCTCTTTGGGCAATCCTGTGGGTATGGTGGAAGAACTGACACTGAAGAACTATAAGAGCCCTAGCCTATCTATAGACGGCAGCTCGAGCAGTGGAGAGAAGCCAATTGTTAGAAAGGGCTTATGGCTTAATTTCACAAGGTTGGCCGGAGGAACGAGGGAAGCCCAGAGGCCACAGGTAGGCAAAAGTGAGAACCTCATGGCTGCAAGCAATAATCCATGTAGTAGATTACCTGATGGAATCCGGACTAAGGTTTTAAGTGCATCGAAAACTCCTGAATTTTTTGTCAAGAACACGTTGAAGGGTAAGGGGGTCGCCTATCTAGGCCGACCTGAAACAGTTGTTCGAGGGCAACCTAGTGAAAGGCCTAAGACCAATGTAGAAACAACTTCTGCTTCTTTGCAGAGAGTTTCTAGAAAAGCAGATGGCATATCTCTCTTTGGTGGTGGCAGTGGCTGTGGTAAATTGGATTCCCATCATGGCGGGATTAACCTTAGGGAGCATCTTAAACCCAGGCGCCAAAAAATAAGTAAGATTGAGAGGCTTCATATATTTAAGCAGATCATTGAACTTGTTGATGTATCTCATTCCCAGGGACTCGTTCTAAAGAATCTGCGACCATCTTATATCCTTGTCTTACCTTCGAATCAAGTTAAGTATATCGGTTCTTTCGGTCCTCAAGAATTATCAGGCTTGACCAAAGAGGGTCACTTGGACAGGAAAAGATTGTTGGATCAAAACAAAGAGTCTGATGGGATTTTGATATCGAAGCATCAAAAAGTTGGTGGGTATGGCTATATTGGTATTCGGCATCAGATACATCCTCGGAGGAGTGATTCGAAGTTAGACGGTGAAGGGGAGGGCATTGATGCTAGCGCTTTCAAGCCTGGAAATTCTAGGTGTGATTTTAGGGAACAAGTGAATGTGGGAGAACCATACCATGCTATCAATACATCTCAGCAGTCGGCATCTGAATTCAGGAAGTTTGAGGAGAGGTGGTATGCAAGTCCGGAGGAGCTAAATGAGAATGTGTGCTCTTTATCTTCGAACATCTACTGTCTGGGTGTCCTTCTTTTTGAGGTGTGTGGCTTGTCATTTTAGATTAATGGTATCAAACTTATTAAGTGGTTTGTTGAATTTGTATCTGCAAATTATCCTTGACTTATGCATAGTAGGACTAATTTTTTATAGAATTCTCGCATATCGCCATCCTAGTTGTTGTTTGCTGCCTCGGTTGCATGGTAGATGTTGGAATCTTGGATGCCTGCAAATACTCTAGCTGTCGGATGATATAGTTGCTTAGCTGACTTTTCCTTTCAAATTTCCAGCTATTTTGCTCTTTTGAAACATGGGAGGTGCATTCTGCTGCAATGTCAGATCTTCGTCATCGGATTCTCCCTCCAAACTTTCTTGCAGAAAATCCCAAGGAGGCTGGTTTCTGTCTTTGGCTGCTGCACCCAGAACCTTCTTCTCGGCCGAAGGCTAGGTTAGCATATGCTTGCTTTCTTCTTAAATCTTTTTAGTGTGTGCAATTGCTAATGTTGGCTAAATTGTACAAACCCGTCATTTTTTTCCTCCAATTAAGGCTAGGTATGATGGCTAACATTTGAAATTGGGCGTGCCTGGTGTCTGGCTGGTGAAAAGCCAGCAGATTTGTGCAATTTTCTATTGAGGTTAACCTAGAGAGAAAGCCCAGATTTATGCAGGAAAAGAAAAATGCAAATAGTGCTTCTGACTGGTAATAGCGAACTTCTGTGGGTGAAGATGGAAGAGGTGACGACCCTATTAGCAATTATGGAGCAGAGAAATACTGTGGCATGAAATGTTATCGACATTAGATGCTATTTATCAAAGGCTCATATGTGTTTAAATGTGTTGGCTTTGTACTTAATGACTTGCAAAATAGTAATAACCGAAAAACCAATACCATGGAACCACAAAGTCTAAGCAAGAACTTTTCTTTCAGTGATGGGATTGTAAAATGAGGACAAAGGTTACGTTTGTCTAAATATCTCTCTCTCTCTCCCTCTCTCTCTCTCTCTCTCTCTCTCTCTCTCTCTCTCTCTCTCTCTCTCTCTCTCTCTCTCTCTCTCTCTCTCTCTCTCTCTCTTTTCGTGACCAAATCAAATTATAGAACTATAGATGCCGGCAATTGTGCTCCACATGCGGGTAGTCCTGTGCTTAGTATATGAATAATGAATTGGACCGAAATAATAGGCAATGAATTGTTGAGCCTGCTATTATTGTAGGTTGATGTTTTGGCTTAGTTGGAAATGCCACTTACTCAGGTTGAGCCAGCTGCCAGTATATGTTGACTTTGTCAGGTTATCTGGGAATGCTACTAAATATATACCTGTACACTGAATAGGAAATTATTGTGTATTCTCTTTCTAAGGAAGTAGATTATAGTAATATCATACTGATTGTTTTTGTTGTTTCGATGTATTGAAACAAGCATATCATCCAAAACTCTGATTCAGTTATAATCTTTTGTTAGATGTTGTCTCACCATATCTTAGAATTAGTTTAAAAATTTCTGGTGAAGATCTCTTACAATGTAAGTAATGCCGGAGTGCCGTTACCCCTCAGTTTGATCCCTCACCCCTTTTTCTCACTTGTCCTGTGGAGGCTTTGTTCATGCATTTTAACTTATGTTGTATATGCTTTATGAATTTTTCAATAAATATAAACACATGTTTCAAATTGACTTACATACATTAGATATTTCATTGATTCTACATATAGTAGATATTTTGAAACTTCTTATTTGCTCCCTCTGCAACATGAGCTCTGTGGCCCCTCGCCTGTTGGCCTGTGCATAAGTACTCGACCTATTTTGCCCGCTCTTAGTCTGCTCCTTTTATAACTATTTTGTAATCATCTTCTTTTGCTTTTTGAATTTATGAATATTAGCCTGCTATATACATAATCAATGATGTAGTTGAGCAATAACATGTTGCAGTCCTGCCAAAAGTAAATTGTAAGGATTGAAGTTGCTGAAGTTTTCAGGAGGGAAACTATCTGGCTTTTAACTGAAGGATCATGATACTTCTCATGTAGTAATTTTCTTCAAAAGATTATACTAGTTACATGTAGGATGTCTAATATTCCATCTTTGTGGAAGCAACCTCTCTATATGCTTACAGCCTTAACGCCAAGTCTCTAATCACATTCTTGAGCTTCTTTTTCTATTGTCAGTTCATTCTTGAGTTGATACAAGAAAGGAAGAAATGCTTTGATTTTCCTATAGCAAATGAGTAATTTCAGCCTTCTAACCTTCACACTTGTGGTGGTGCTTTTCTTTAGTATAAATTTGACATATTTGCATCATGAATATACCTTTTAGAATGAGCGTTGATATATTTTGTTCCACTTTCCCAGAGACATTCTGTTATGTGACTTGGTAAGTGAATGCCGCCGAGATTACTCTTCATTGGATCAGTCACCAACATCTATTGATGAGGAAGACGCAGAAGCCGATTTGTTATCTCATTTTCTCTCATACTTGAAAGAACAAAAAGAAAAACAGGCTGCCAAGTTAATAGCAGATCTTGCATCCTTACAAGGCGATATTGCAGAGGTTGAGAAAAGACACTTGTCAAGGGCTCAGCTTCCTCCAGCAGACCAGAACACACCATCAAACTATAGTGATCTCTCTCATCACAAAGAAACTGTAGAAGCAGAGTTAATACCAAGCTTGTCCAAATCAAGCATATATGAGGAGAGGTTGATGAGGAACATAGGGCAACTAGAAAATGCATATTTCTCCATGAGATCCAAAATTGAAGAATCAGAAGCTAATGCCACTATGCGTTCAGACACTGACTTGTTGAAGATCCGTGATAGTTTTTATCAAGACAAGAATGAGACCGATGTTCTCAATGAATCTACTGACCGTCTCGGAACATTTTTCGAGGGTTTATGCAAGTACGCACGGTACTCTAAGTTTGAAGTACGCGGAAGTTTGAAGAATGTTGATTTACTGAACTCTCCAAATGTCATTTGTTCTTTAAGTTTTGACCGGGATGAGGAATACTTTGCTGCAGCTGGGGTGTCAAAGAAGATTAAGATTTTTGAGTTTAATGCTCTTTTGAACGACAGTGTTGATATTCATTACCCATTGATCGAGATGCCGAGTAGGTCCAAGCTTAGCTGTGTCTGTTGGAATAGCTATATCAGGAATTATTTGGCCTCGACAGATTACGAAGGGGTGGTTCAGGTTAGTTTTTCTTCATGCATACACAAGTCACTGCACAAAATAAGTGCTCATTGCAGAAGGAAATTGTAGCATTATTAGGGCTTTCTTTTCTAATGTGGATTGGATTGCTTGGGCTAATGGTTTTACGTGCTGGACATTAGTGAGCCCTTTTTATGTTGGCATGCGTAGGCAGACGCTATGGTTAATAGTGTACAATCACCACTTGCTCATAGGCATGGCAAGCCTTGCTTGAAATGCTTAATAGCATACTAGTGACAGGCCTAGTTTGTTTCGGCAAAAGAAAAAAAAAGCTAACCCAACTGTAACTATGGTTAGCTGTATTTTAGACGAGTCATAATTATTTTGCTCCTTTTTTTTTTGTCTTCGTTTTCAATTTTTGACATGTTTCCTCATCATTGACTCAATAAATGCAGACCTGGAGTCTGTCCCAAATTATCATTTCTACTTCTTGCCTAGGTTTTCTTGCAAGGTTATGTAATTTGACTGGCGTCGTGGCATGCAGTTATGGGATGCAAGCACCGGTCAAGGATTCACGCGGTTCACAGAGCACCAAAAGAGAGCTTGGTCGGTCAATTTCTCACAACTAGATCCCACTAAACTAGCTAGTGGAAGTGATGACTGTTCTGTAAAAGTTTGGAGCATTAACGAGGCATGTTTTTATATTTATCTTGCATCATTAAGGAATTCTCTTTCTTGTAAACTCGTTCTTTTTTTTCTTTTTTCTGAAGTTATAGGTTTGAGCTTTAATACATCAATCATTTTTTTGTCCCTAATTGATTATTAGTTGGACTTGATAGACTTACGTGCTTTTGTTTGAATCTTTGTTTTTCCTCTCAGCAGAAAAGTTGCATTGATACAATTCGGAACGTGGCAAATGTATGCTGTGTTCAGTTCTCCTCATACTCCTCGCGTTTGCTAGCTTTTGGCTCTGCCGATTACAAAATTTGCTGCTATGATCTACGATATACAAGAATCCCTTGGTGTACACTTGCTGGACATGGGAAGGCTGTTAGCTACGTCAAATTTTTAGACTCGGGAACACTTGTTTCCACGTCAACTGACAACACCTTGAAGATCTGGGATCTTAATCAGACAAGTGCAAGTGGATTATCCACTGGAGCCTGCAGCCTTACTTTAAAAGGTCACGCTAATGAGAAGGTTTGTAGTTTTGCCTGTTGGTTTCATCTCTTTCTCTCTCTCTCTCCCTCCCTCTCTCTCTCTCTATATATATATACATATATATGATCTATTGGATATACCTGATAAAATACTATTGTTGATGCAGAATTTTGTAGGATTATCTGTTTGTGATGGATATATTGCTTGTGGTTCCGAAACAAATGAAGTAAGTGTTTTAATTCCTTTCTTATAGGTTTACTTGGATTTGTTTATTTGAAAATGAAAATGTCCCTGTTGTTAACTTCTACTGGATACCTAAACCATGTTGTCTTTCTAATTAGAGAATTTGTTGCTTCTCTTTTGTTGTCTTTTCTAATTAGAGAATTTGTTGCTTCTCTGCAGGTTTATGCATACTATAGAACATTTCCCATGCCCATAACTTCTCACAAGTTTGGCTACTTCGACCCAGTCACAGGCCAAGAGACAAGCGAAGATAATGCTCAGTTTGTCTCGAGTGTCTGCTGGAGAGGAAAGTCGAATATGGTGGTCGCCGCGAACTCCAGTGGAAGCATAAAGGTGTTACAACTGGTTTGAGGACATAAATTCCTCAAAAAGAGGATACAAGAAGAAGAAATCACTCTCTTGCCTACTTCTGATGCTCCATATTAGGCGCAAATGGTACAAAAATTGATCGCCTTTTTGATTGCCTCATGTCTTGCACTGCCTCTGACTCGGATCAGATGCCCCCCACATTCCCATGTGGCTCAAGCTAACATTGTTAGCTGGATTTGGTTCGACGACCGGATGTGTTCTTTCGAATCCGCAACTACAGAACCGACGAATTTCAAAAGTGTTCAGAACCAATTCAGTTTGCACAAAGCAAACTTATCGGCATGGCTAACAATTTGGTTTTGGTTTTGTATAATGGGTTCTCTAGATCATATGAAGAAGTGGGCATTCATCAAAGATTATAGTAGGTCAAAGCGAAACAAATTTGTACATTTTGTAGAGAGCTAGATATGTAGCCATTTTGATGTATTTAGTTGGCATTTTTTTTTAGGAATAGGTAGTCCATATAATCGACGAAAAGGTGCATGAAATAGTTCATCTTATTACAAAAAGATACTTGTATGCTACTTGGGAGTATTAATATATATAGACCATTCTTTATGAGATTTTTGTTCCATATTGATTCATTAATGCTGTTGATATATGCGCTGTTTGGACTTTGATGCAAGATGTGGGCAATAAATGTTCATTAATTTTCTTTTTCTTTTTTTTGTTTTCTTCTTTTGAGGGATTTGTTATTTGTCTCTGTTCTGCTTTCGGCTATCAGATTTTTTCTCTTTTGGGTTTATGTAATTCAATTAATTCAAAATAAGCCTCTAACGAGCTTAAAATATATTCTCATTATCAAAATAAAGTAGCTTTAGGAAAAGAATTATTAGTTATGTACAATCGCTGAGAGAGGACAACACGAATTATGCTACTATATTATTGATAGTACCAAATGCTTGGTACTATCGAATTTTCGATCATTGGATTAAGAGAAGTGCTGTTAGGATGGTCGCTTAGGGTTAATTGGGTAGCTGGTTGAATAGTATGATTTAGCGGGTGGAAATGATAAAAGGAATAGATCTGACGGCAGAAAACTTAATAGCATCAAGCGTTTGGTACTACCGATAGTATAATAGCCGAACTCGAAAAACACAACCAAATTTAGTGGAAAGGTATCTGTCAGGCTATCCGAAGGTTAGAGATTTTAGTCACGCACGAGGTCAGAAATTTAAGTCTGTGCCTAATATAGATTTACAGACCCAAGAGTAATATAAAATACAAAGAATTTTATTTTGATGTCTTTATATTTTAGCATCTTGCAAAAATGAATCAACTAGAAAACAGCTTATATAAACCTAAATTCTCATCTCAGATAAGCTGTAGCGTATAATGATGATATAATAATGACACGATAATAATTAAAATACTATATTATCTATTTAAATTCATTCAAACAGAGCTCTATAATAAGACTTACTAAAATTCAAGCATTCTACCATTTACTTTTTGGACCATTAAAGCAATCTCTCCAGAAAATTTTTAAAAAAAAAGTAAAAAAAAAAAAAAAAAATCCCCTCTTCCAAATACCCTAAAATTGGATGAGGATAATGTCTTTGGGTTAGTTAGGAACCTGTGATGGGGAAAGAGAGGCATCTAAATTTAGAAAAACCACACCAACGGTAGAAATCGACTTTAAAACCTCTCTTTTTGGTTCAATGAAGGATTTCTTTTTTACCTACATTCAATTAGAAAAAGAAAAAAAAAACTTCCCCCTTCCATCAAAAACCATAGAGAGGAAGGAGGGAAGAAATATACTTATATATTAATATTAATATTATAAAAAAATAATGGCCAAAGCCCACGTGATGTTATTGTTCCTCGCCGCGTTTACTATTGGGTGCCTTGTGGTGGGGTCCATGGCCCACAAGGATCACATTGTGGGAGGGAGCAAAGGGTGGAGATTACCACCCAACCAGACTTTTTACCAGGAGTGGGCGCAGACCAGGAACTTCAGCCTTGGGGACAAATTGCGTGAGTATTTTGTTTAATTCAAAATTCAATATCTAATGCGATTGGTTGATATCTGAATCGCCGTTCAAGAGGTCAGGGGTTCGATACTCTGCATATATATTTGAAATAGGAGAGATCCAGATCCAGTCCTCTGCTTCTTGCGTGTTTAAAAAAATAGAGAGTGATTTAAGAAGTTCTTAGACTTATTTTTTAAAAAAATAAAAAAAAAGAGAAAACATTTTGTGTATGTTAAGGAATTGCGTTTGCCATTTTAAATATATTTTTCTAATTTATTTAATGATGCTTTTTTTTTGGAAAAACAATACAAATGAAGGGATGAGCAGTTAAGATTAAATATTTAATTATAACTTTTCTTTTCTTAAACGCAGAGATAGTACTAATTTTCTTCTTTTTAAAAAAATGAAAAGACGTAAATAATGTTGGGATATAAAATCAAACAGGTTAAAGAGCGAAAAATGTTTGAATATGGCAACTAATTGTGCAATCAAACATTACTTCCAATTACAAATACTCATTAACAATTTCTTTTTTTTTTCTCGAAAATACTCTAGTGCCTTTGATCCAACCTCAGACCCTCACAAACTTTAGTTTCTACACCCTCACAAAAGTACAAATATACATACATCTCTTTTAAAAAGAACATCAAATTTTAAGTATTTTAACAACAACTTGATCTTTGTTTGAATTGTGTTAAAAAGTGTTCCCGTTCCGGAGCTCGGTGTACAACATTTTGGAGGTGTCGAAGGAGGACTTTGATGCGTGCGCTCAAAAAAACGTGACCCAACGATTCCACGCCGGGCCGGCCATCGTGGAGCTGACGGAGCCCGGCCCGCACTTCTACTACTGCGGTGTCGGCCTGCACTGCGAGGCCGGCCAGAAGCTCAGCATCGACGTCGCCGCGACTCCCGCCGACGACTACGCTTCGTCCCCCGCCACCGCAGCCGTCCCCGCCGCCGCCGCTCCGGTCGCGGGGTTTCTCGCCTACTTGTTGTTCTCTTTGTTCATGTGATTGAAGGGAGATTGCGTGATGCGAAACAGGTTCATGGGAGATTCGGGATCGTTTCGTTGTACGTGAGAATATTTTGATGCAATTAATACATGGTTTTTATTATTATTTTCCCTACGTGATAAGGCTAATGTGGTTAAAACACATAACAGTGTAAGAGATAGCATTAAATCATTGAGTGGTTCGAAACTGAATGCGAAATTTAAGATAAAGCAATTTGGCTTAAAGAAACAGCTCAAGTAAGTTTCTGAATCATGAACAATGGCAACAGAGACTGAGTAAGCAACGGCAGATTCTCTGCCACCCAGTTTGCAGAAGATACCTACGACCTTGTATTCCTTTATTCTCAAAATAAGCAAATTCGACAGTACTTGAAACAAATTTGATAAGTTTATAAAAATGACATTGACCAAGATGAAATTGGCTTCTGCTTCCAGGTGCAGCAGTTCTAAATTCGGCCCCTCGCAACTCAAAAGGGAGAGCGAACAAGGACGAGAAAGCAGCTCTTTTTGTCCAAACACAGAATTCCATTGGAAATGATTAAAATAGAACAACAATGTTTACGTCTTCACGGCTTTCCTTACCAGTTTCCGATTACGTTAAATGATACAGTGACATAATATTTTGTACACATTTTAGAGACATAAATCAAGCTACATTAACAAGGCAGCTAAGCCGTGCGATCTCCCACCATCTTTAGATGCTAGCCCATCGCATACTTCTGGGTCCAGCTCCTCGCAGTTGTCTCATACTTGTTCTTATCCGTCTTGTACATGTGCGCGATCTCTGGAACCAACGGGTCGTCTGGGTTCGGATCCGTCAGTAGGGAGCAAATGGATAGTAATACCTGAAAGAAAAGAGCGAGAACCCCTTCATATTTACTTCAAACAAAAAGGATAAAACTTTGCTATCTTTGTTACATTTAGTGTGAGGAAGCTAGCCAGCATCACAAGGAACAAATGCGAGCAAAAGCTAACAAACAATTAGATCAACGTTAATCAAGAAAATGGGGGAAAGGAATAAAAACCTTCGATATGGTCAAAGCAGGGCTCCATTGCTCCTTCAAAATGTCAAGGCAGATGCTTCCATTGCTATTAATATTTGGATGAAACACCTTAGTCCTAAATGCTACCTGCACACAGAAAAATGCATTAAGCTGCAATATTGATGGTTTAGGATATAGGAATTTCAAATAGGTGTTGCACATTCTGCAGCACGATAGAATGATTATTCTCCTTAGCCAGCAATAAGTACACATATGGACCATCAAGCAGGAACTTATGAGCCATTCTGGATATGATGCATTCATGCTACATAGCTATCTTAACACCGCTAGGCAAACACAAAAGGACAGCAATTTCCATTCTAAAAGTTATTCATATTCTATTACATCGACATAGGCTAAAAACGTCCTGGGCTACAAATACAAAATATCCAGGTGCTTTGTTTCAGAATGATACCTAAAATGAATGGAGGAAAAAGCCAGCGGATTCTGCTCAAGAGTTGAAAGTTACATCATTAGCACCAACTGAATAATTTATCATTAGCGCACATTATTCAAATTTATGTGAAATTATTGTTTTTGAACATTAGTAAGTATAGAAAGAAAATTCTCACCGGATGATGAAAACGATAGAGCCTGGATGATGTTATAACAGTCATAGTTTCTCTAGTATATCATGTGTTCAGAATGACAGGAAATACCTATTATTACCTTCTTATGTTTTTCATTTACTTGGATTGCGGAACAACTGTTAAGCCCTATTTACTTGCATTGTCAAAAGAGCTAGTCAATCACCAAAAACTAAGTTGAAGTTACCCTCTCCATTACTTTATATATCTAACCCAAGCCAAGAGGTATCTAAGTCATGACATGTTGGTGTATGATATGCCATTAAACCTCAAAACACAGACTACAAGATACCGATCAATAAAATAGTTCATGACTTACATGGCATAGACAATAAGGACTAGTAACATTTTATACTCAAAAAGAGCTATTACGTTACCTTGGGAGGCTTAAACGGATAATCCGGAGGGAAGTGAATGTTGACTAAAAAGACTCCTCCTGCGTAAGGACTATCTGGTGGGCCCATTATAGTTGCTTGCCAGTGGAACATGTCTTCAGCCACTGGGCCTATAAAATGGATTATTATTACAAAATGTAAGAATCGAAAGGCTGAAAAGAAAATAAGATCCGGTTCAGATTCACAACAAGAGCGTGACTGCGAAACTTGCTAGCCGATTCACAGTTCAAACAAATTGCTGAAATAGGAACAAGAAGAAATCATCACCATCTTCACAACAAGAACAACGTAGAAACATCTAATTACAGAATCATATTCAATTCTAGGTTCAAATAGGTGAAGTCGTACAAATCTGTGAGTAGGCAAATGCGTGATAGTAGAAAATAGATTAGCTTACCTACTTTAGTAAGTCGTCTGCATCTATTTCCAGCCTAGGTTATTGCTGTGCTAAATTTTATGTCACTAACACAAATTGGGTGTGCCTAGGGTTTCCACATGGCACGGGGAAGAAAAATGTGAGAAATTTTCTAATTAAATTTAAAATTTAGTTCACCAATAGCACAATTTTGAATAAGCTAACCACTGAAACAGCTGAATCCCTCCAATAACCCAACAATAAGATAAGCACCAACCCTGCATGCTCCAACACCCTAAAAAAAACCTTAAAAGGCGATTTTTTTCTACTTCTCATTCAAATGAGCGTATGAATCAGCGATGCCGGAAACATCAGATGATATAATTCAACAAAAAAAAACAACACAAACATCTCTAATAACAGCTGAGAAATTAACAGCACAAACTAATTCATCAATTAAACATACAGATGTTCACACGATTACAAACTAAGTCATCGAAAACAAAATTTGACGATCAGATCGAGCTCAGCACTCGATTATAACACCTCAAAGCATGCCAAAATCGGGGAAAAGGAGAAATACGCAGAGGGAGAAGCGAGGGGTTCGGATCTGAGATACCTGCGCTACAAGACGTGGGGGGATCCCTTTGGAGATCCTTGAGTTCCTTGACGATCCGCTTCGACGCCATGGATTACTACGATCTAATCCCTCGAGGAAGAAGACGATCGATTAGGGCACAAGGAGAGCGAGGAGAGAGAGAGAGAGAGTACGCGAGGAGTTTTGGATCTCTCTCCGCTCTTTCTCTCTCTAGACGTGGTTGGTCGAGAGAGAGAGATTAGTGTTTAGTAGTAGTAGTGGTGGTTTAATTAAGGTGATAAAATGGTGATAAGGTGATAATTAATGATGATGATGATGTTGATGATGGGGAATTTCCCCACAATAAGCAGATTCCATCCACCGTTCATCGTGCTTTAAAATTCGCACTTATTTATATGATGGACGATAGATCGAAATGTCTCACTCACCATAGGGATTATCCCCATAAATTTTTTTTTGTCCCGATAATAGGGGGCCCAGCGCACGATTGACGATTTTTTAATTAATAATTAATTACGGGGGCCGCCCCTTGTTTTAGGCGCATGTCTTGTCACGTGACATGCACGTGGCGTTTCGTAAGTTTATGGGGACACAAATACAATGTACGTAGCGGTCCGGGTCGGTCACTCACGGGCCATTCCCCATGCGATCCAATCACATAGATTTTTTTTTAATATTTTTTTAACCTTCCCTTTCTTTTTTTTAAGAGAATTTTTTATTTTATTTTATTTTTTGTAGGTTGTGGAGACCTGTATTTTGGGTTATTTCTTCACTCTCTAATTTTATTTTATTTTTTGGTTGCTAATTAGATGGTTATATTACAATCATCCCGATATGCTGTAACTGTAATGTATCAAGCTTTGGACCTAATTAAACATTGGTTTCGCTGCAATTATCAATCACCGTTACAAATTCGCAAAATTGACCGGATTCAGAGAATCCTCTAAAACATCAAAGCAGATGTATTTGAACAACTTATTTACACTGCGTAGTCACGAGACAGGCACATGGGCTGCTACATGTGTGCGAGAATATTTGTAGCTTTTGCACAACTATTAAAGTTACCAACAATTTTTTATCCTGCATAACTGATCGTTCCTAGCACAAGTGGTAAAGGGCTTGGTGGTTGGTACCTAACGTCTCAAGTTCGAATCCTAGTTGATTCACATTTCCAGCTAAGTTTATTTCTAAACAAAATAAACGAAGCGGGTAAATGCTACCTTTCTCTAAAATAAAAAAAAAACTTTTTTATCCTGCATAGCCATAGCTCAATGCAATAGGCTGCAAAGAAGATTCTTATCCCAAAAGAGAGAGAGAGAGAGAGAGAGAGAATTAATCCTGCTCTGAAGATCAAAAGTGCATGGAACAATTTTATTCCACATAGCAATCACTAGTGACATCATAGCTTTTTTTAACATGTACCAGTATTTTGTTATTGGTTTTTTTTTTTTTTTTGGGGTTTTTGCAACAAATATTAAAAGTTGTGATGTCGAGCCTCTGTGTTTGGAGTCTAAAATTCCATTCTAGTTTCGTGCCGTAGCAAAAGTTTTATGATCTCTACTCGGCAAATGGTCGACTGCAGTTTCTCAAATAGAAAAATTATTTCAAAAGCTAAATGATAATGCGGAGAAAAGGAAAACTAATGGAATTCTATTCGAGGAAGGCATATTTTCCTACCTGATCCTAATATTTTTGGTTTGAACAAATCAAAAATAAAATTAACAACTTATAAATAAATACCAAGAAAAAAAAAGACATGATATAAATATTGCAAAGCATGCTAACTTCTATCCGGGACTCTACTACTTCTTCTTCTTTTTTTTAAAAAAAATTTGGGATTACTCTTATTCTTATCAAACTTTTTTAATCAGTGACAGTTAATTGATGTCATACATGTATGTGAATTTGCAATTATTATCTGGCATTTGGCAAATAGCTTTAATGCATTTAGCTTCTGTTTTGGAAATTTTGCGAAGAGAGATACATATATAGCATGCATATATGATGAGGTAGAACAGATTTATTGAATCTGATCAATTACTGACCAAATTGAATGAGTTTGTATATCGCTAGTAATTTTAGATATGTTAATATTATCACTGTAAATATAGATAAATGCATATACGATATACACTCATTACTTGTTTAGAAATGCACAAAGTTTAATTTGAAGCCTTTTATTTTTATTACAACAGAAAAATCATTGGAAGTATTTGCATTAAAAGCTAAAGGTTAATAAAATGAGGTTAATATAATTAGAAAAGTTTTACAACTTTTACAGCTATGATGTAACATTTTCTTTATGGTTCGACTTGATTGTGATTATCATTTTGCAAATTGTACGTATTAGTTATCCAATTAAGCTCTCCATAATGTAGTTATAAAAAGTGTATATATGCATGTAACTTTATAATTCAAACAATAAAAATGCTTAAATAAGCCGACAAAAAAATGCCAAACTGCTATTGATGCGTACATTTTCCTTGACAATGGTTTTTTTTTTTTTTTTTTCTATAGTAGCTACCAACTAAAATAATGAAACACTTGGGACCTATGATACTTAAAAGCAAAAAAAATAAAATAAAATAAAATAAAAAAAGTAAAAAAATAAAGAAGTTAAACTGTTAGCCTATATAAGATCTAAAGATATTGATTTGTCAAATAACTCGAATTTAACTCAAAAACTTAAGCTGATAAGTCCAAAAAAGATAAACTAAGCGGGAATAAAGAAGGTATAAACTATAATTCGCTACTCTGATAAACGACTCATATTCGAGTTGAAAAATTAGGCTGACACATAGCAAAATTTTTCATATTATATATGAAATACATGTATAATTTTTATTCAATACGAAACTAATATTCTTAACACGATTTGTGTACTGCATTAGATCGCAACTACCGATCGATATGATCTTTAACAACTAGTCAAATTGATGTGGTTTAGCTACTTTTTCATCTTTGATCATGTGGCGGTATCTTTCTATTCACACATGAAAATTTTGTTTTATATTCTTCAATATTTCTACGTAGCTCGTAGACTTTGAACATCACGTTGAAATCTACATCACTTGCATATTCCATTTAGCATATAGAATTGGTTCCTTTGTTCACTATAAAAATTGTTTATTTTGACTTGAGGTAACACCTTTGCGGGTGAAAAAAAATTAAGCAAAGCTTGATTTTGCTGTTCATTTTTTTACATACGTTTATGGCTAAAGTTAGTGAAGAGCGAAGAACCTTCTTTAATATATTATGAGCAAATCTCAAAAAATTTCCAAAGTTTTATGTCAGGAATATTAGTATATTGTTTCCATTCAAATTGATACTTTTCATGGCGTGGTATTAGAGCTGATTCTAAACACGTACTCCTTGACTGTATCTATTTTGGCTATTTTGGCTGGTCTTTGTCTCATGTATATATGGTGTCACGATTACAATTTATCTAATTTTCACCATGCGCGTAAATACTAAAATTACTACTAACTCTTTTTTTTTTCTTTTTTCTTTTTTCTTTTTTTATTTTTTCTTTTTTTCCTTCTTCTCTTGAGGTCTAGTAGCCTTACTTTTTGTAGCTAAGTTCATTTTCCAAATGAATGAAGCAAATAGCATGCTACTTTTTTCTCAAAAAAACTTCTAACTCATTTTCTATTATATCAATTTTTTTAATAATAATTATGACTAAACAAAGAAATCTTAAAACGGGAGAAATAAGCCTTTTAATTCATTTCTTTGACATCTCAATGTAGGATTTTTGAAAACCATAGAGTCACCGACCGTCCCTAGAGCAAATGGCAAAGGGCTTGATGGTTGGTACCTGAGGTTCCGAGTTCGAATCCTAGTTGATTCACATTTCAAACTAAGTTTATTTCTAAAAGAGATAAACGAAGCGGGTAGCGTTGTACCTTTCTCTCAAAAAAAAAAAAAAAAAAAACCATAGAGTCAAAAAAAAAATTATAAAAAAAAAATATTGAAAAGTATTTGAAAAGTAATATAGATGAATTCGGCTTATATAAGTCCTGCACTATAACCCACTTCCCCAGCCATGCTACACAGATATGCAACCCTTTTTTCTTGCATTAAATGTAAGTATGTCCCTGCGAAGTGTCAAAATTATTTATCTAACTTTATAGAACCTATATTATGAAACATATTTGATCTCATAAAACCATATTTAACTACCAAGTTTTTTTTTCCTAATGCTAATTCTTCACTCTTGTTCAAGGCCCTAAACTTTCAATAAGATTAATTCAATTTAGCCGACTCTAAACTTTTAATGATGTTTTATTATAGTCCTTACCTAGGAGTAAAAACTACTGTAGTCCTTAACTTTCAACAATGTTTTATGTTCGTACACCATAAATCCCGATGATCATTCATCCACTGATACTTTTAGTTTGATGGCTTAATTTTTCAATAGAGAAAGTATTATTACTCAATCGGGTTGAAATATGTGATGAGATAAAAGAGTAATTATAAATGCACAGATGCAATGGTTGTAGGCGGTATAGTTTACTCGAACAGTAAATGTGCACAGATACTAAAATGAAACTCTTTTAAAAGTTTTGGAAATCTCAAAAGTTACAAGTTCGAGGAGCAAAGCAAAACCTAGCTAAAGTTCGAGAACTATTGGTGCAATTTATATACCCGCTAAAATAATGGGAGAGACAGAACAGGTCAGTCCAATCGAAATAAAAAGTACAAGTCATCTAATAAAAATTTGAAAATGTTACTTCAAAACATAATGGTCATTTTTGAAATAAAATTCAGCTTCAAACGGTAAACCGACGCGGTGGATTAGTTCCCAAAATTTGCAAATAATTTCGAGGCAACATCACAACTTTGCAGGTGTATATATAGGAACATTCCTGTTCCTTTGTTATTCACATATCATTTGAAACATTTTGTTTCTTCTCCATCCACCACCTTGTTCCATAACGTGTCTCTCTCTCTCTACCTCTCTTTTGGTCTCTTTGTTTCCCATGCAAACATGGGCTTCATCGGATCTGACGACTTCTACGTGATGTTCGCGCCCGTCGTAGTTTACTGGGCGTATTCGGGGATGTATGAGGTGTTGGGCTCTCGCGCGGAGAAATACAGGTTACATTCGAGGAAAGATGAGGAGACAAAGAATTTGGCGTCTAAGAAAGATGTAGTTAAAGGTGTTCTTCTGCAGCAAGCCATTCAAGCAGCTATTGCATTCACTGTGCTCCAGGTTTGTGACTGTGGCTTACCCTACAGTATGTTAATCTCCTCCTCCTCCTCCTCTTTCTCTTCATTTTTTTTTTTTCTTGTATCAATTTCCTTTTTAGCCTCATAAGGTTTTTATCTCTTTTCTTGATCTTGTTAAGAGTTCCGATAATTAATAAAAGAGTAAAGGATTGATTTATACTAGTTAGTAGGCCCTTAAACTTTTAGATTAAATGCGTTTTATTAGATATGTCATATTTCTAGACTCATCTGGGCCTAGGCGGGTCACAGAACTGTCCGATAAATCTGCATAAGTTATTATCCAAAATGCTGCGGATCTGAGCGCCACATTTTGAAATGCATGAGTATGCGAGAGTCTGAATCTCTAACTTTTTAAATAGCAGTCCGAGTAACAAACCACTAATTAACTAGCTGGGCTCTGTAGTGGTGGTTCGTTTTAGGATTGTTAAGATAAGAGAAAAACTTAGCCAAAATAAAGTGCTTGATCATCATGCATGATCTTTAATGGACTAGTATCTAAATTTTTTATTTTTAGAAACTTAAACACAAATTGTATTTTGAGATTTCCGCTTTATATATAAGAAAAGGAGTAGATCTTCTGGGCTTCAAAATTTCTACTTTTTACAACTGCAAAAATTTGTAAAGCAGATTCTGTTCAAAAAATAATTGTTAGTGCTTTTTCAAACAGTACTTTTGCAAGAAGCTCCGGAGGCGGCGGAGAAGAGACAAACCTTCCCCACATAGAGATGTTTTGTTTGATAGAGGTAGGTTTACGAATTAGTTCACAATTGTAAGGCTAGCAATGCTCTATCCTAATTAAATTCCTACTCTAATTGGTCAAACACAAGTCAAAAAGGGGTGTTGGTCCCCTCCTAATCCAATTTATTCGATTTGATATGTACATATATGTAGCTAGCATTTAATTTTAATATAATAATATGCACAGCTATTGTACCTCTGAGAAAGGTTCGGAATCAAAGTAGACCCCCATCAAAAATCAAAAATATTCATCAAATGCATTTATTTTATGAGATTTAAGCAATTAAGGATTGACCGTGCGTGCCGCCCCGCGCCGGCTGTGCCGTACTGTGCCGATGCCGTGCCTACATATTGCATGGAGCGTGCCGCCCCCTCTTTTTTCAATATTTTTGAGCTCTTTTGGAGCTATTTCGAGACGAAAAGATTATAAAATATATTTTCTCAACTTAAAACATGTATATCTTGTTGATCCACCAACTTTTTGATCAAATAATGGATTCTAATTGTATAATTAGACGGAATTATAATAAAAATATATAAATTTGAAGATTGCACCTGATTTCTTTTATTATTTGTCATCTAGTGCGTGTCTTTCTATAATTGACTTCCATTTCTTCTCCGTGAATGCATTTTCTTATAACATGTTAAAATAACATTCTTAAATTATCAAGATGTCTACGCTCTAAGAAATTCTTTTCTTGTATTGGCAAGTTCGATCAGTTTTCAAAACACTGCTAATAACTACATCTCACCTTGGCTGTGTATTTATATCCTACATCCTAGTGCAGTGTCAGTGACAGTAACAGTGGATAAGGGGAGTTAGGTTAAGTAAATATTGGCTTAAATAGGCCAGCATCCTGTCCTGTGGCGGGAGGTCATGTTAGACCGAGTCATGTTTGAAATAGCGTGAGGCTGGGTGGGCAGAGTCATGTTCGAAGTGGCGTGAGGCTGGTGGAGCCAAGTCACAATCGAGACCCGTTGGCGCTGTATTTGTACGCTTTAAGTGAATTGGTTGCGTATTTCTAACAGCTCGAGCTTTTGGGATTAATGATTGGCTATTTATTATTGGACTAAAATAGGTCCAACTGTAAATACTCCTCAGGCCTCAAGTTCATAACACTCGACCCATTATCCAAATATAGCTTGGACAATGCATGATCTTAGACTTGAATTGTTTATTTATATGCATATAAACGTTTGTGAGTATGACATATAGGTAAATTAAACACTTGTTGTTTTTGTATTGACAGCTAACGGGCGATAGCGCTCAAACAGCTGCTGCTTTTGCCGCCACGACGACCCTACCGCATTCTCTTCTCGTACTCGCACGGCAATTCCTCGTCGCCATGCTCGTCTTCGACGCGTGGCAGTACTTCATCCACCGGTACATGCACTCCAACAGGCAGCTGTACCGCCGGTTCCACTCCTGGCACCACCGCGTGGTGGCGCCGTACGCGTTCGCCGCGCAGTACAACCACCCAGTCGACGGAGTCGTCACCGAGACCCTGGCGGGGGCGCTGGCATACTTCGTCTCGGGCATGACGCCCAGAACCGCGGCCTTCTTCTTCTCCCTGGCCACCGTCAAGGGGATCGACGATCACTGCGGCCTCATGCTGCCGTGGAATCCGTTCCATGCCGTGTTCAACAACAACACGGCGTACCACGACATCCATCACCAGCTCGCGGGCAGTAAGTGCAACTTCTCGCAACCGTTCTTCGTGATGTGGGATCGGATTCTCGGGACGTACGCGCCGTACACGTTGGAGAGAAGGGAGGGGGGCGGCTTCGAGGCGAGGTTAGTTCGGAAAGACAAAGTCGGCGACGATTCTTGAAGTATCAGCCGCATTCTGTACAATGCTGCTTGTGAAGAACAGTGAAACACAGTTCTAAGGTTGAACAGATGTAAAACTAACAAATGTTGCTCATATAACAATTACTCATTGTGCTTGGAGTTATTGCATGAGCGAGTCCTCTATTTTTGTGTAGAGCTACTGGATTATGTTGCTAGGTTTGAACTCAATACTCCTCACAATGCAAGAGAACTAGCGGATCACTACGTACTATCAGTATCAAGTATCAACATTAAAAGCTCTTTTTTTTTTCCCACCCCAACCGAGCTCTTCAAAAAACTGGGAGTAGCGATAATGGAGGGGAAGAAAAAGAAGATCTCGAAGCGGCTGGCTTGGGCGGACGAGGTAGGTGGAGAGTTAGTGAAGAGCTTTAGTTACCATGATGATGGAGAGGTGATTTTAGCTGATTCTGGTAAGTGCTCCGATCGAGACCTCAAAGTTGATGTTAATGGCGGTCAGCAATGTGGAAAGATCTCAACAGCATCAACAGGACCAATGGGGAGGGGGCCGTGCAAGGTAGAAGGTGGCAGCATTTACTCTTCAACCTTAGGCTGCGGGTCTTATAAAGAGGCGGTGCTGAGGAAGGCGATCCCACAACCTCTCGTTTCCTCCCAGCATCCCAAGCAAATCTCTATCAACCGGAGATCCAAGGGTCATCTGACCCGCAACCAAGATAAGAGGTGCTTCAGGTGCCTTGCGAGAGACCACAGAGTCGCAGTGTGTCGCGATCCTATAAGGTGCTTCCGCTTCCACAAATACGGACACCGGGCAGTCACCTGTAAGGAAAAAGCCACTACTTTCAACATCAGAATGAACCGAGCCTATCGCCAACAGCCACTACTTTCAACATCAGAATGAACCGAGCCTATCGCCAACGGGGGCGCATCCCTCATTCGAAGGTATACGTACCATATACGGAGGAGTATCTGCGTCGAAGGGAGTCACGTCGGAACGCGGCTCGCGGACGTGATCCGACCTGCGAATCTCGGGCCAGACCCAATCCTATCCATCGCAAGTGCCCTGGCTGAACGATTCGGGGGGTATACGCAGGATTTCGCTGTCGCGCGCTATAGGGATCGAGACTTCACGATTTTTCTGCCTGAATGGGTCTCCGCTGAGGTCCTGGTAAGGAGAGAAGTCCTCTCTCTTAACGGCTTCTGGCTCAGATGTTATCCTTGGGGTCCTTACAGAACTGCTCGCCCTTATCGAGTCTCTTTCAAAGCGTGGATTCGGTTGATCAACCTCCCATTCGAGTGTTAGACGGTGGCTCGAGTTGCGGCGATGGTAAGCGGGTTCGGACGTTTTGTCAAGGCGGACGATATGACCAAGGCGCTGACGGACCTCAGAGCTTTCCGATGCCAAATCACTCTCGACTCCTTATGCGACATCCCCCAGAATCTGTCTATTGTACTTGGCGATGAGATATTCGCCGTGATGGTGAATCTAGAGAGCTGGGAGAGGACAGAGGAGGTTCGGGGCGACGAACCTCCTGTACCGCCTCAGAACAGGCGCGACGATTACGATGGGGACCGTGCCGATGATAACCAGGGCAATGAGGGAGAGGTGATGGACGTGGAAGCGGGAGAACTGGAGGAGGTCGGGCCAACTCAGCCGACCAATCTGGTACCGGGGCCGATGCCGAACCAGCAAATGGCGTCGGCGACGGTGCGAGCTAGGACGACACAGCGCGCGGTGAGAGCCGCGCTGACGGAGCACGGGGAGTCGTCGGCGAGAGACAACACGGGGGTGGATCAGCGATTCCTGGCTGCAACGGGCGGCGCGATGCACGAGACGTGGGGAGCATCAAAGCCGAGGCACGCGGAGGGAAGAGCGGCACCCGTGACTTGCATGGAAGCAGAGGCTAGTAGAAGAGGGTTTGGGATGAGAGATCTTACCTCTTCCATGACAGGAAAGGCCATCCTCCCCATGCCGTCTGGAGGCTTGCCTATGGAAGGGGATGAGTCTGATAAAGTTGCTGCGGGACCCGAGGTCATGAATGCTATGGTGCAAATCTTGGGCCCCAAACCAAAGCATGAAGTCAATCATGTCTTGACTTCCTCAAAGAACGTTATGGGCCCAGGGTTTTCTTCTAGGAATGAGTGTGGATGGGCCATAATGAAGGTGGATGAGCTTTTGGTGACGAAACAGGCTTGGATTTTTTCACTAACTTTGTGCTTGCCTGCTAGGCGGTTGGTGATCGAGCCAATGGGTTATGGGCCCGTGCCGCATCTGCCTACTGTTGGACTTAACTCTTGGTCACAGCCCATCGGAAGGGTGGGTGTGGACGACTCGGACTTCTCATACCTGAGCAACGATGTCTATGGTGGGGTGAACAACACGTGTGCCGCAACCGGCGTGATTGTACGACCCCCTTCATTTGGAGGCAAGCTCTCTCTCAAGGTTATTGAGGACGCAGGAGGCGAGCTTGGGGGGAGATCGCGGCGACGGGGTATGCAGAACAAGGCTCTGACGCCTTCGACTTCAAGTGGTGCATCGGCATGCATCAGTCCCTCTAGATCCAGCAAACGACTCGCCAAAGTTGACAAGATGCCAACCCTGTACAAGGCAATGTCTAGGAAGGCCAATTTGCGCGAAGGCAAGGAAGGGAACTGGATCGAGCCATCTGTAGTGAAGCTCATCCGCAAGAGTCAACTGTGTGGGGTGAAATTAGGAGAGGACGAGGCGAAGCAATTCGCTGAGTTCTTGAACGAACGCGCGTAATTAGGAAGCGCTTGTTGGACTGTAGTCACTATTGTGGGGAGTTTTTGTGGCGGGTGTCTACTGAGTTTTTCATGTTCGGTGTCTGTAGCTGGAACGTTAGAGGGCTTAACGACCCATCTAAACGTACTGCTGTTAGGGCCATTGTGTCTAAGTTTAGTAACGTCCTGGTTTGCTTACAGGAGTCTAAAGTAAACCATGTATCCGGGTCTTTTTTGCGCAGTATTTGTGGCCCACTTCTTAACAAATGTGTCTTCCTTGAATCTAACGGAGCCTCAGGAGGCGTCATTACGTGCTGGAGCTCCCGATTTTTTCGATGCCATGAAGTTCTCGTGAGAAAATTCTCCATTACCGTACACCTCTCCTCCACCAAATGTGGGACAACTTTCTTTCTCACTAATGTGTACGGGCCCGCGTCATGGGACGGAAAAGAAGAGTTCTTTTCGGAAGTCGCTCAATTGAAAGCAAGCTGGGAGGGCAAATGGATCATCTGTGGTGACTTTAACAGTACGAGAAGCCAAGACGAGCGGAGGGGGAAAAGCTGGAGTGCTAAATCTACGATTTTGTTTAATGAACTTATCAAAGAGCTAGCGATGATCGACCTACCCATGGTAAATCAATCCTATACGTGGTCCAACTTGCAGAAGAACCCTACACTCGCGAGACTTGACCGATTCCTTGTCTCGACGGAATGGGACCAAGGATTTCCCCTCACTAAAGTCGAAGCTTTACCGAGAGTAACTTCAGATCATTGCCCCATCCTCCTATCTGTTGAGTCACGAACAAAGGTGAAGACTAAATTATTTCGGTTCGAGGAGGCCTGGCTGAACCACGAAGGATTCATTTCCAAACTGCCAGGATGGTGGGTGGAGGTTGCGAATGATAAGTCAGCTGTGCTAACTTTTACAGCGAGGTTGAGACATTGCCGACAAAAGATCAAAGAATAGTGCACGAACGAGTTCTACAGCATTAGAGGGCTAAAGAATTACCTAATGGACGAAATTCAGAAACTTGACAAAGCTGAGGAACAAGGTGCACTTGAACCAAAATTGCTAACAAAAAGAGAGGAGCTTAAAGTAAAATTAAGAGGAGTCCTAAATGACGAAGCTTGTTTGTGGAGAGCGCGGGCCAAACAACAGTGGTTGAGTGAGGGTGATGGCAACACAAAATATTTCCATGCTATCGCGAATGACAGACGAAGAGCTAACATGATTGGAACGGTCGTAGATAATGGCGATGTCTACGTAACCGAAGAGGATAAATTGAACTATTTCTATCGCGCTTTTAAGGACCTCTTCAACCCGGCTGAAATGGCACCAATTTCCTTTGGGGATTGGAGCGGTCTGTTCAGTTCAAATCGACTACCGACTACAAATCTAACACGGATAACTCAACCCTTCAACATGGATGAAATAAAGCAGGCAGTCTTCCAATTAGGGAGCGATAAGGCGTCGGGGCCTGACGGTTTTCCGTTAAGATTCTACCAAACCTTCTGGGATACACTCAAGGGGGATATCTTTAACCTATTCCAGGAGATGTATGAGGAAAAGCTGTCCACCGTTCCCATCGATTACACGTTCATATGTTTAATTCCCAAGAAGGAAGGTGCCGAGCGGGCGAACGATTATCGACCCATATGCCTGCTTAACGGGATTCAAAAAATCTTATCAAAAGTTGTGGCAAACCGTCTGGAAATAGTGATGAACGATCTAATAGCCCCCTCCCAGTCAGCCTTCTTGAAGGGAAGAAATATTACTGATGCGTACGCAACAGTATCAGAACTTATCGGATGGGGCAGTAAGAAAGCAATCGAGGGGATCAGTGTAAATGTGGACTTTGAAAAGGCCTATGACAGGATCCATTGGCCATTTCTTTTTCGCATCCTACACTGGTGGGGCTTCGACAACAAATGGTGCAGATGGATCGAACTTTGTGTGTGCTATGCGAAAGTAGCCATTCTGGTCAACGGTGAGGCGACGAAATGGATTAAGACGAAAAGAGGAGTACGCCAGGGGGATCCGTTATCGCCCTTTCTCTTCTTGTTGGTGGCAGAGTGCTTGGCGAGGATGACTAACGAGGCGATAAATAATAATCTTATCAGTGGAATCGGACCTTCTGCTGCGAGCAGAACTGCACTTATTCAGTTTGCGGATGATACTTTTTTCTTCAGCGAGGCTAGAAAAAGATATGTTAGAAACCTTAGACTTCTGCTGTGTCTCTTCGAATGGGCCTCTGGTTTAAAGATCAACAGAGAAAAGTCGGAGCTGTACTATTTAGGACAAACAGAAGGTAGAGCGAACAGGCTAGCAAACTTACTTGAATGCAGAGTTGGCACTTTCCCGACCAAGTACTTAGGATTGCCTCTTTCGCCTAAACACCCCTCGAAGGAGGCATGGAGGGGGGTCATCCAGAAACTACATCATAAAATTGATGGATGGCAGGCCAAACTCCTTTCTAGAGGGGGTAGGCTTACCTTGGTAAATGCGGTTCTTTCCAACCTACCTCTATACTTTCTGTCTATGTTCAAGGCACCCAAATGGGTTATTAAGCGCATCGAAACACTTCGTAGAGACTTCTTCTGGTCTGGCGGAGGAGGTTCTCCAGGTAGGGGTTGCTTGGTGGCGTGGAAGAATGTTTGTAAAAGCAAGAAAGAAGGCGGGCTGGGCATCCTGGATATAGCCACTATGAATCAAGCTCTCCTAGCCAAATGGTGGTGGAAGTTCCACACGGCACCTCAGCTTCAGTGGAACAAGATTATCCGTGCCTTATACTACCAAAGAAGAATACCGCTGATGGAAGCAAAGTCGTTTAGGCCTCTCTCCTATTGGTGGAAGGGAGTCCTTAGTCTAAACGTCATTTTTAAATGGGGAATTTGCTACGAGCTAGGCAACGGGAGTTCTATTGATTTTTGGTCGGATCGTTGGTGTGGGGTGACGACTCTGCAACATTCCTACCCTGAGATTTTCCAGATGACGGATTGCAAAAAACTGAAAGTGGGAGAATGTTGGGCGAGCGACGGTTGGAACTGGAATAGAATACTGGGGGATGATACTGGCCTGCTACCTGGACTGAGTTCTATCCTTTTAGCGCTTAAGGAGAGGGTATCCGGATTCAGAGTAGACAATAGGCCGGACAGACTATCTTGGCGGTGGAGCTCCGATGGGTGTTTCTCGGTGAGATCAACCTACGCAGCATTAAGTGATGGAGGTTTGAGGGATGCACGCGCAAGCATGATTTGGACACTCCGTATACCTCTTAAAGTAAAAGTGTTCAGTTGGCTCGTTGTTAAGAAGAGGACCCTCACAGCTGATAACCTGGCGAAGAGAGGATGGACAGGTAATACAACCTGTGTGCTATGTGGGGCGGAAGAGGAAACTGTGGACCACCTCTTCACACAGTGTGTCTTTAGCAAGTTCATTCTGGTGATGGTTTTGGAGGGCGTTCAGGCTAGGGACCTGGGGAAAGACGTGACTTCGGTCTGGGACAGGTGGATGCTTAAGAACGAAACGCACCCATCGAGAAACAGTCTACTCGTAGTAGTAGGTTGCTGGTGGGTCATTTGGAAGACCAGAAACGATACGATTTTTAGAAAGATCGAACCGGACCCAGGACAGGTAGTTCTTAAGCTCCATCAGTTGTTGAAGGACTGGGAATACCTTCCCCCTGCAAAGCGGCGATTATAGAGTGTGCGTGTGTGTGTGTGGGTGGGATTTTTTTTTTTTTTTTTTTCTTCTTCGCTCCTCGCATCCTCTGAGGCTCTAATTGCCTCACCCCTGTAGCCTAATTCATCAATCTAATGAATGAAGCGGGTAGCGTGCTACCTTTTCCTCAAAAAAAAAACAAACAAAGTATAAAAACTTGAATATATGTTGCAAAGTATAAACACTCATTTTCATACTTTTTTTTTAATAAAAAAATTTGAAAAACGAAAACACTACTTTTCCTAAAAAACCAATTGGAAAAAAAAAATATACTTCGATTATTAAGAAATCCATTTTCTAAAATATTTTCCCGCGAAACCCAACGCTCCTTAACATATCCAATGATCGAATAAGCCAAAGCAATTTGGTGACACGGGCAGTATTCAAATAATGCCAAGCTCTGACTGAAGATATACAACGGAAAATATCTGAATACTGTTTCATATATAAAAATTTAAATTTTTAGAATAATCGAATGTTCGCATTCATAATCAAAGCAATGGATAATCTAAATCCCATCAGACTACTAATTTTATTCAATCCTCTTCCCCAGTCACTTCAAAACCACATCATGACATAACCGTTTTAACCGACAACATTGTTTCTTCACATTACCGTACCGTCCGACATCCGATTCCACCATTTTCCAGGAGATAAAATGCATGCAACCGAAATCTGAACTAAAGATGAATTCACAGCACACCAATAAGATAAGCACAAAACTGAAACAGTATAACCTTTAACCATTGAACACTAATACTAACTACTAAACACACAGCACAAAAGATGGAAAAGTGTTTTGAGGAACAGAACTGAAAGCCTTTCTTAAATATTTATAGTTAACAACAGTTCTTTCTTAAAGTATATGTCGCTAACAGCAGTTCTCTTTCCAAATGACCTCCACATGGGATTCTAAAACATTCCAACTCCATGAATGGGATCACACAACTCATATAAACACATTATAAAGTTAGAGACAATAATATTACAAAACAAGTTAATAAAAAGAGTCCGAAAGGAAGGTT
Organism: Puya raimondii; assembly: GCA_016920855.1. Taxonomy (NCBI): domain Eukaryota; kingdom Viridiplantae; phylum Streptophyta; class Magnoliopsida; order Poales; family Bromeliaceae; genus Puya; species Puya raimondii. Next base: position 166,736,341 of record JABWPP010000050.1, read on the forward strand.
ACCTCATTTGTACCTAACCGCAGACTAGTTCAATTAAATTCCCAGAATGATGTTAATACTAAGTAGTCGTTTTGGGCTGGTAAACTTTCCCAAAAGTACAAGATTAGTGAAGATCAGTTCGCGGCAACAGCATCCGTTCGCTGGCTCGAGCCCAGAAGCTGGCGAAGCTTCGCAGGTTCCTTATTGTCTAACTGCGCACCTCTGCTAGCTGAGTTAGGGTTATCGATCATTGATAAGAAGTTCTCTACAACAACTGATGAAGATCCATCAGTTTCCATTTTGTCAGGAGATACCTCGTCTCGTTGGGTCATTCCAGCGTTCTTGAGTTTTCCCTGAAAGTCAAAGAAATAAGTAGTTCAGAAGATGAAAAAACTGATAATCTTCAAGCAGACACATGAGATTAGTTTAAATGTTTTGTAAATTCATTCTCTATTGCCAAAGAGAGATTTTAAATTATCAAAGCACAGTGTCACTACCAGCACTTACAGCTAAGTTCGTTTTGACGCCAAAAGTAGTTTCAGAAAATCTGAGTTACTCCAGAAATAATGCACAGAGAATAGTACCATCCTCCACATGGAATAGCATCCCATTTATCCTCGTAACTATTAAAATTCAGCCCCTCAAAATTTTTAGTTGTTTGGGCAATCATAGAACCAATGTATGTATATGCACATGTACATATGTATATGCACATGTACATGTACATATATATATATGTATATACATATGTATATATATATACATATATTTGTACATATGTATTTATACATATATATATGCACATGTACATGTACATATACATATGTACATGCACATGCACAAGCACATATGTATAAATACATATGTACAAATGTATGTATGTATATATATATGTATATGTATATACATATATATATAGAGTCCGGCTGGGATACTATCGATAGCACCAAGGGCTTGGTGCTATCGAGTTTTCCACCGTTAGATTTAACTCTTTGATTATTTTTATCCGTTAGATTATACTATTCAACCAACCACCCACTCAACCCTAGGGGGCCCACATCATCCTAACCGTACATTTCTCAATCCAAGGGCTAAAAAACTAATAGCACCAATAGCTTGGTGCTATTAATAGTATTCCAGCCTAGTTCTATATATATATATATGTAGAGTTGAGCTAGAATACTTCTAAGAGTATCAAGGAGGTGGTGCTTGTGGGTTTATAGCCTTTGGATTGAGATTTGGAGGGTTGGGATGATGGTGGTAGGTGGTGGTAGGTGGTGGTAGGTGGAATAGTGTTTGATCTAAAGGCTATTAGTAATTAAAAAGTAGATCCAAGGGCTAAAAATGTGGAAGCACCAAGAGGTTGGTGCTTCCAAAAGTATTCTAGCTCAACTCATATATGTATATGTATATACATATATATATATATTAACTTTTCAATCATAGCAGGATGAGCCAGGAAGAGAAAAATGTTATGCCACAAAAATATATCCTCAGCTGAAACTGTCTTGAAGTACCATGAGAGCAGAATTTTCTAATCTGAGCTTCTCCGAGTTCTCCGTCAGCTGATTTATTTCAGATCTAAGGGACGAATTCTCAGCACTTAGTGACTCAACTCTTATGGCAAGCTCCTCGGTCTCGGCCTGCAAATGTAAACGTAAGAAATGTAGTAAGTGAAGAGGCGGTAAAAATACTTAAATATGAGGTACCGATGTGAAATACCTGTTTCCTCAGCCTTGACCTTCTCGCAGATTCTCTGTTGGACTGCTTTCTCCTTTCACGTTTCAGTTCTCGTTCATCCTGGAGAAATATGAAGAGTTAAAAACAGAGTCAGTCAGCTAGAAGAAACCATAATTGCAAGTCTAAAGCCAGAAATCAACTGATGTACATATATCTATTCTTGCAAGCTTTTACTTGAAGCCACCGCTCTAAACCATATCATAAGATTTTAGACCATCCAACAAAAGTCTAAAGACTCACCAGAGCATTTCCAAAATAAAGATAAAAGGACAATCAGGGAAAACAGGAGGAAAGGATACAATAAAGACAATAGCTTTAGGGCAAAGGGGTAGGTAGGGCTGGATCAAAATAAAGCACATGTTTGAAGTAGCATAAGAAGCACATGAAGTGATCATCAGAGTAGGAATTGCCAGATTACCAAGATTCAAGGACCTGTTTGATGGTCCATTCAGGGCTTCTGCACCATTATTTATACAGCAGCACAAGAAATGATAACAATCTGTTTATCACATCTCCCAATGCATTCATGCTAAATCTAGAGGAAGAGAGCTCAAATTGGAGCTCTTACTTCTCAAGTAGAGAAGAAGTTTCAAAAGACGAACACGCATCACGTAGCCTTCAGAACACGCATCAAGTAACAACCAGTAGCATTTACACCAATTAAGGTAAAATTTGAAGAGAACAAACAGACCTTTGCCCATAATTCAGCAGGTACTCCATTTCGACCAGTAATCATAACGCCAGCAGGTGGTGGAACTGGCGTGCCGATGGCTTTTACTTTAGTGATATCGAAATCCATCCCTGAACTACTTGAAGGCACAGAGCCTACTGGATTTCCCACGACATTTGCTGTTGCCACTGTAACACCTATGGGTATTTTTGAGCTGTTTGTTTCCCTGCCTTTGGATGCATTGGCCCTTTTGTCTACCTTACAATCATCTGTGCATACAATTCACGGTTAATCAAAGACTAATCACTGTGGAATCCAAAGAAAAAACTCATGGCTTTGAAGAGAAAAGCGGAAAATGAATTCATTTGATGCCCACTTGGCAGCGACAGCTAAACAACTCTAACAGAGAAATGAAATTGCTTTTGCCGTCTAAGCAGTTAGATGCAACCAGCCTGTCTAGTCGATATATTACAGTAGGAAACAAAAGTACCTGATGTTGGTCTGTCATCTGAGCTCCGCTTTCGTTCATTTCCATTCCCCTAAAAGTAGTGAGACAATTTTTAAAAATGTAAAGAAGTTATTCCGACTGCACATGCTTGAAAAGATCTGAAAATGATTTTAAAAGGAGAAAATTGCAGTACCCCAGATTCACTACTTCCATCACTTGAGCCTTCTGTACTATTGTACCCACTGTACAATTTGTACCCACAGAAAAAAGAAAAAAGAAAAAGAGAGAGATCAGCCAACAATACATAATCTATTAGTAAAAGAACAAAAGTAAAGAGATCTAACCTCCCAGCATCAGCACCAGATTTATTTTCAGCATTTTCATCATCCACTGAAACAGAAACTCCATCAAGCCTTTTGAGTTTTTTTGTCCGCCCTTTGTCCTTGTTACTTGCTGACTTGGCAGGTAAATCCGTGCTCGAAGGATTCGCCGTCTTAGGAACAGACATAAAATGACAAACATGATTACCAATCGAAGTACCAAAATCAAGTTCAGCACACAACACAAAATCTGTATTTGAGGTGTAATACTAGTATATATTCCAACAGCAGTGGTAATAAAACTAACAAAATTATCGATCAGAAATAGGTAAAGAACCACAAAACAATATTCGGAATGCAAGAGCAGCACATGTCACAGAAACAAATGCCTAACAAACTATGCCTAGCACTAGAGCTCCGCCAGAAGCGGAAGATGGTGAGACCCCTTGAGAATGCACATTAGATCCCTGAGCATAAATCAAGTTATTGTTGAGTTGATTCACCTATATCTGGACTAGGAATGTGCAGCACTTACAATAGTTCTTTTACAACATCCAATTTTTTTTCAGCCAAGTAGATTCAAATATCAAGTTAAAGCACATATGATGCCATCTCTGACTTACAATGGGCGCAGATGGATGAGAGTAGACTCCCCCAGGTGAGTATATTGGAGCATAAGGTGACCCAAAAGGCGGTAGCAAAGGCTGAGTCATACAAAAATTATCAGTTAGTAAACAGCAGGAATAGTGCCGAAATCTGGGTCATGCAACAAATAAAATAGGCTAGATTACTAGACAAGGATTTTTCCCTAAGCCTTGAAATTTTGAATATATGTCCACTACTGAGTATGCCGACTTGTCAACACATAACATGATGGCTCTGTTGAAAAACTTTATGCTCTTCATTGTGTGCCCCAAACAAATATTAGAAATTTTTAATAGAAAATCCTTTAGCAAAACCTCTTGGAAATTGCTAAAATACACATTTGGTGAGCTTTTAGTTTCTGACAATCAGTTCTGACCAGGGATTTTAGAAGGAACTCAAGGTCCAATGGAAAGAAATCTTCAAAATAAACATTTTCAATGTGGATATTCGACCTTTACAAGCTTGTTTCCTAACACATTCTTACAACATGTGAATCATTCAGATGCAAGTCTTTAACGAAACCCCGCATTAACAAAGGATTTAATTGTTCGATACATACTAAATGCCTTCACGGCATATTGTCTTCCAACATGCAAACAAACAAACTTCACAACTTAATTTTTTTAAAAATTTTAGTTTACAAAAGTTCGAGTTCCGTGATTTACTTCTTGTCATGGCACTTGTCTTTCTGTCTAACATGCATTCTCTTCTACATCTTTCTTGTGCATCATTAGGCATGTGAATATAAGCGAGACATGCTGAACCAACGAAATAGGTTCTTATTCTTCAAATGTTATAAAATGCTATTTTGCCAGTAGAATTGAGCAATCAAGTGAACTCTTAACACTGAAAGTGTCATCGTAGTTAGTTGGTCATTCTGTTCATCAAATAATATTCTTGATTAATATACCTCCCTAAAAGGTTGTTGAATGTTGATGATAATACCTAACCAACCGGTTGATGATGTAACTTTTTAACATGTCTACGCTAATGATTTAGCTAACTTATCAGTCGCAAATCCCTATCACTTTTCAAAGCAGATGTTTACTTGGAAAATGGAAAATTTCAAGTTGCACAATAAGGTATGGAACAGAGGAAATAAAATTACCTGAGGAGCCCACATATACGGAGGAGGTCCGTGACCAGGGGCAACTGCAGTGCCAAAATATGGAGGCGGCATCACACCAGGACCATAGTAGGCCTAAATGGAGAAGGAACTAGATTAATACATAGTGCTAAACATATTGTAAAGGCGGCAAATAGAAAGGTTAAAAGTAATCATACCTGCATAGCTGCCCAATCAGGATATGGGTATACAACTGGTTGATCCTGCAAGTGTGAAAGAAACAATTGAACTTACACGGTTTGGATTGACTAGAGTAGTGAGGCAAGTGGAGACCAATTATTCTATTTTTGACGTTCACAGGTCATATAACTAGCTTTGGGGTAGCGCATACTTTTAAAATACCATATGATTTAAGAAGATCTTCAACATTTCCCTGCATTATTTACTTACCTGAACAGGTGATGCCGATTTATCAGACTTAGGAGGGGCTGCAGCTTCTTCATTTCCCATAGAGGTCCTTACGGGCACCTGCGCAAGGAGAAATATAGTTATTATTACACTCATGATTGATTATAATTTGGACAGCTACCTCCAGCATGATAGATCTGCATTTAAGGAAATTGGAAGCATTGCAACAATTTTATAAATCGCGGTTGTCTGCACTTTGCGTCGCACTGTATCTATCTTTTCGGGAAAACCCACAAATAATTTACAATATTATGGTTGGTCGAATAGTTCTCCATGCAAGAAACCATGATCTATGCACAAATGAGACAGTTTCGATAGTTTAGCTCTGAAAATGGAAAGAGATAACTATATAAGAAATTTTACTTTTATGTCATACTTTAAAAGTTTTTATCAACCAAACAACTTCCACTTTTTCCCCCCCTAAATTTACATTTCGTCACTCAAACTTTTCAACCCTGCCGAATTTATCCTAGCCAAACTTTGTGATTATTTGTCTTGGTCTTGCAACTATGAATCTTAACCCCACTGGGGAAGCAACACAGAGATGCATGTGCTTAAAAATTACGTGTTCTCAATTGCATCCTCATGTAGACCCCAAACGAAGCCTAAGTTCTAAAAAACGAAAGGGAAAAAAAAAAAATTTCAAGTATGATATATTTTAACTAAAAAAGAAAGTTTGTTAAATTAGATATGTCCAGCCGGACGCCTGCTTCCATGGACAAGAATAACAGATAGGAAATTCTGATTTCTGCATATTACAGCAAGCAGTAATCTGAAAAGCCAAAAAGTTAAATCATTTAAAGCCTTCAACATAACTTTGTAAAAGAGAATAAATAGAAACAATCCATAAAAATGAAGATCCATACAGAAATAGCATTAGATAGTAAACAACTTTAAACCAACAGTAGGGCACCCAAAAAAAAAAGAAGGTTTGAGTCATATTAACTGCTCAAAAATTGAATTCTCAGCTACCGAAGAATTTTCTCAGGGACTTACAAACCAAAAAAAAAAAAAAAAAAAAAGCACAACAAGGGTGTGATAAATTTGAAAGATGAAAGAACAAAAAAGTTCTTCACAGAGCATGCAAAAGTTATCAACTTTTTTTTTTCCTGGATTTATTAATCCCTATATCTATAGGGAAAAAGGTAGAGAGCAAATTAGGCATGTATAAGCTCATACAAAAATCGCCTTAATTTGGCTGATGTGGAATTTGCCCGATGTGATTAATCCATAACTAAAAATAATTGTTTTTTTCAAAACAAAATTACTAAAAAACTTAAGAATTGAGAAAAAAATTGAAGTAATCTGGAATTTTCCTTGGGGGGTGAAGGGAAATACAACTCCAGAACAGGGGCAAATTTGTCCTTTCGGAGATTAGAAGGCACAGGTCGTCTAACGTGTCTACTTTCAACGGTCAGCGATGAACTCGTTGAGCTGCGAATGACAAAAATACCCCCCACCCCATGAAACATAACATAGTCGATTTTTTCCGCGACTCGTTTACGATTCTCCAAACCTTCTCGCCGAAAAAAAAAAAAAAAAAAAACAAAAAACGCTACGCTCGAAATTTTCACAGCATCCAATTTTAATACTTCGCTACGATTAATCTCCTCTTTCTCTCTCGCAATCGTAACAAGTTGTAGATCACATGATCATAAAAAACAAACGATTCTACTTCAAATTGTAAGTAAATTTCCGAGTAAAAAGCATTACGAATCACAAAGTCGCACATGACGAATTGCGCAAAAGCTTAAACCCTAGAGATCAATAGCAACAACTACTTAGAACCAAGTAAAGCACAAATCCAGCATTCTTAAGCACAAACTCGCAAAATTCCACGTTACCTGAAACTTCTCCACGAAGAACACCTCGCTCTAAACCCTTCTCCGCGACGAAGCTCGAATTTGAGAACGTTGATATGAGGAAAGGAGAGGAGAGAAGAAGAAACCCTAACGATTCTCTCCAATTTCTACTTTTCCTCCATTAGAGAGAGATTAGAGAGAGAAGGAGAGAGAAAAGAAGAAGAGAGGAGGGTTGTAGAGAGAGAAAGAGAGGAGGTGAGGGAGCCAAAGAGAGAGAGAGGAAGGGGAAGCGGGCGCCAAGCCAATTGCCACGTCACCAAACACGTGTCCACATCCGGGACTGGCTATACGGCGTACGAGCGCGATCCTATGCGGACCCGAAAATCCGCGCCACCATTTGTGACCACCGCAACTAAACCCAACGAGAAATTATTGCGTGCACCCGGTGTATAAATATTTAATATATATATATAACGTACACCACACACATAGTACGCCAAATTTTAATTTGTTCTATAGACTCAAAAGATTAATATATCAAAAATCATCACTAGCGCAAGTGTCAAAACACTTGATGGTTGGTACCAAAAGTCTCAAATTCGAATCATAATTGATTTATATTTGCAGCTAAGTTTATTTCTAAAAAAAATAAACGAAGCGGATAGTATGCTATCTTTTTCTTAAAAAAATCATCACTCTGTGTGATCTGATTGGGTGCGCAAATATTTTATTTTATATATTTTTTCACTTGCTTAAAAAGATGTGGTAATTAATAGATGACAAATATATTTAGATGTCTATAATAGCCTAAATTTTTTTGTAAAATAGAATGAATTACTTTAAATATGAAATAAACTACTCTCCTAAAACCATAGCTCTCTAAATTCTCACATAGTTTTTGCTTGTTTGTTTATACCCATAATTAATTTTCAGGTTGAAGTTAATTTTTGGTTGAGTTAAAGTTTAAGTAAAAAAATATTTTTCTACTACTATCTATTCAATGGAAAGTCCATAGCTTTAAAATTATAGTATTTTTAATTTTATTGTTTGATTGACAATACATAAGTAATGTAAAAGCTAATATTTTTCTAGTTTCTACATTTACTTTGCTAAATGTTCTCACACTACCATACAAAAATTATAACAGAAGTTACATAAACTAAATTGTTTACTAATTTTTAAATTCTTTTTCTTTCATAATTGACTTCACTATCCCGCTAGCATTTTCAAAAATTTAATTTACGGCAGGACTCAAATTACAACAAATCAAATAATAACAATATTTATTCCTGAAAAATCGCTTTATTACTCTCGGCTTAGATAAGCTCCTAATAATTTTTTAAAGAGGCAATTGCTTATAAACCCCTGAAAAGTTTTCGACTTTCTGATTTACCCCTCTTACGAGGCTAATATTGAAAATATATTTTTTACGTTCCAACCTATTTCTAATATATTCCTAGAGTTAAATTCTATTAGTGAACTGTTAGCAATAGCCGTTATCTCTGTAAAATTACTATTTTGCCCTTTCAAATATATCCTCCTACCGTAACCAACTTTTCTTATTTATCCTCAAGTCAGGGACAAAAAAATTATTTTGATTTTGGTCTTTTCAAATATATTCTTCTACCATCACCAACTTTTCTTATTTGCCCTTAAGTTAAGGACAAAAGAGATATTTTAATTTTTTTAAACTCTGGTAGATATTTAACTCACGTTTAACCCAAGTTAACTTAACGGGTGGTAACTGTAGGTATATTTTTAAATAACAGAGGAACGTGTGAGGGATATATTGGAAAGAAAAAAAAAGTATGGATAAATAAGATATTTTCTAAATTTTAAGAGATATAAAAGTAATTATCCTTTTTTTTTAATCCAACGAGGACGACAGTGCTACGGATGCACCGTGATCAGGCAATCACTGCATCTGGGGCCCACAGCATTAGGTGGCGCACTGGGTACAAATCGGGTGCGCTTAATTTTCACTTTTTTTTTTTTTTTTTTTTTTTTTTTTTTTTTTTTTTTGGGGGGGTTGGAGGCGTGGAGAGAGAGAAAGGGGGGAGGGGGGGATAGTGGTGGGTGAGTTGGCCGTCGGTGTTGGGGGGAGGGGGCGTAGGGCCAATATTTATATATATAAAATATAAAATAGTTTATTCCCCGTCACTGCGGCGCGACACGTGTCAACGGACGGGGCGATCTACGCGTCGATGCGTCACGGATGTCGAGGTCCAGCTAATATCCGAGTCATGTGGCTGACGTGGCGAGACCACCCCCCTCGTGGGCCCCACTCTCCCTCCCCGCCGCACCCAAATACAACTTCGCAGCGTCGACGAGCGGTGTGCGGTTAGAAGCCCAAACTCTCTCCGCGATTGGAGGGCGCGGAGCGGGGCCCACCGGGTATTGGATTTTGGGGGTCCAATCGGAGGAGAGCGTGAGAACGGGCGTGGAGGTGTTTGTAGCTGCGTGTGTTTGCGGGAGGGTTTAAGGCGATTGGAATAGCGATTCACGTCCGGAAAATGACGGGCATCCGGGTCTCAGGATCCCGCGTGTCCTCGCTTTTTTTTTTTTCTAAGAAAGTTCTTTTATTATATCGATCGATTTTAAATACACAGTTCCCAATTGGCCCGTAAAGTTCGTGAAAATTACAGGAACAACCCCCTCCCCTCCTAAATCCTAATCTACTTGAAAAGAGTAAAACAGCCTACAATTTACGGACATAAACGGAGCGGATCCCGAGGCGGAAGGAATCCTCATTTTCCGCTTCATTTTTCTAGCCGGTCAAGACTTATTTGAAATAAATTAATTTTTATTTTATTTTTATTCTTACCAAAGGCTTCATTCGAAATGAGTCGGGACGAAAATAAATTTTTTTCGAATCAAAAGAAGAAAGTGGTTCTGCAGCTCCACTCTCTTGACGGATCGAAACGTATTAAGGGCCGGTTATATTTTTTTTCTATTTTTCACCCCAACATTTTAGGCTTCGTTTGGAATTGCGGGGATATCGCGATAAGACGGCTACGATATATTTTCTGCGGTCCCACCGGAGAACACAGAAGCACATTCCTATATTTTTTTTATTCCAACTTTATTTTATCTAATAGCGTTAGATAGGTCTTAATATTAAACTAAGCCTTACTCCATTCCGGATAGATCAGAGGGAGAGCTCCACCAACCTTATCCGTTTGCATCCCTTTTTTTTTTTGTAAAGAAAATGACCTTATACAATCTTATGGGTGAAAATAATAATAATAATAATAATAAACTTTACGGATTGAATCAAAAACTTTACAAATTAATTCGGATTGGAACAGAGAATTTTGTGAGTTAATATCAAGTTGGGCGGAAATAGAGTTAAATTAGAGGGAATGGGCTCGGTAATGAATCTAACTGCAACCTAAACTTGATGGGATCTGTTGCAATCCAAATCAAACGTAAAATTATAACTCCACGTGTTCTTGTTGTCATGTTAGATTGGATTGAATGAACATGGCTTGTCATTTTGATCTCAAATTCCTTGGTATATATTTTATGTATTAAATTTGGCATAATTCCATTATTATTATTATTATGATGTAATTCAACTTGTAAGTTTGAAGTTTGAACATGACCCAGTTTACTACACGAGCAGGTTGGACTAGAGCTGCAGAAATTTTATTGCCTACACATTAAAAAAATGGATAGGATGTAGGTTTAATTTTTTATCAATTATTCTGCAAACTGGTATGTACATTTGACTCAATAAATACAATTTTCTTATATTATCAAACATACAAAATTTCGCATGCAAAAAAAAAAAAAAAAATGGTGCCTCATTAGTCATTAGCAGCAGTATAAATGCACACATTTCAAATTGGACAATATAAATTTATGATTAAATTACAGAAAATTTCTCTATAAATATCCGCTTTTCACTTTTCCTCCCTAACTTTTAAAAAATCTATATTTACCCCCTCAACATTTTAAGTTGTTGTATTTAGCTTCCTCCGTCAAGGTTCCACACTATTCCGTCCATTTTTTATAATTTATATCGAAAATATCCTTCAAAATAATAGAAATATATTAAAAAATTATTTTTTTATAGAAGAAGGTAATTTGATCATTTTGCCCTCTCCATTAACACCGTATTCTCTGAAAATATTTTTGAAATTTTAAAAAATAAAATATAGATTTTTGAAAGTCAAATAAAAAAATAAAAAAATAAAAAAATAAATATTTATATGGAGATTTTCTGTAGTTTAGTCTAAATTTATCTAACCGGTAATGAGCAGCCGAATCAACTTCTTCGTATTAATGTATGCAGAAATTTCAATTGATCAGACATATTCAAATTCTTAGCAACTTCAATTAAAAGCTAATTAATAACCATAAATGTCACAACTTATAATTTACTTATCGTCATGAAAGATCAATCAATTGAGTTATAGCATTCCAGTATCATCAATCACTCTTTTCAGTGGGTGCATGATAAGCGATTAATGATTAATCTTGAGAAAAAGGGCAAAAAAAAAAAAAAAAAAAAGTTGCATGTGGGTTTAAATTGGGTCACACACGAGTCGAGCTCATGTGTCCAACAGGTCCTTGTTAAACCAATCAATTTGTACGGCTCACATTGATTTAAGGCATGTTTGAACAAGAATTTTTTTTTTCTTTTTTTTGTTGAACAAGATTGCATGCGTAGCATCCATGAATCACTTTTTCTTTTTCTTTTTTATTTTTTTAAGAGAATATTCAGCAACCTGTCCGACTCTTTATGGGAAGTTGCATCATTGCATTTCACAATTTGTTCACTGCAAAATTATTTTATGTGATTCAAAATTATAAATTTATTTTTAACTTTTTTTTTCAAGTTTTTGACGCCTGTAATTTTAGAAGATAGCATATTTTACATACAAAATTTTTTTTGAACAGAATATGGTATGTCAATTGCGACATTTAATCACGCTTTTCATGTACTGAATACTACAAAAATCAATAAGTAAATTTGAAAAATATATATTAAATGAGATATTCATGTATTCAAATAAAATCTTAAATAGTTTGATTAATTGAATCTTTAACTTAACAACTAATGATTCAAAAAAAAAGAATTACACGGAACCAGTAGAAAGGATAATTGCATAATAATTTTTCTAATAATATTATTTGATAATACTTTATTAAACAACACCGGATTTTATAGCAGCGCCAACCAAAAGCAAAGTTCTATAGATGGCTCTTTACAAAAGATATCACAGGGAAGGAATTGGATACTCTTTATCTGAATAATATTTTCATCTCAGCTACCAAACATATTTATTCTAAATATATGCAAAGAAAGGTATAAAAATTATGAAAAGTAGCTAGACAAAAGATAAGCAACCATTATGTAAGATTCTAGAATTTTCTGTAAAGCTTTCCCCCACAAAACAGGTCTATTAAAATAATAAGCTCCAATTTGCAAAGGAATGTGATATTAACAAATGCATATTTGTCAAAAGGCATGTTAAATTTGTTACATCTAATCATGTTTAATTTTTGAATACTAGCCAAATCAATCAGCTCAAATTACCGAAATCCATCTTTCAGTAATAATTTTTACTCTATCAATATCACAGGGCCCACTAGCAAAAAAAAAATAAATAATAATACTATACACTTTCAATTTATTCAAAAAATATATAATATTTAGTTGATGAGGAGTACGATCAAATTATAAAAGAATATTATATTTAACTTTCAAAGAAGGTTTGGTGAAATTTTGACAAAAAGTGCTGAAAACAGAAAAAAGAGCTCCAAGATCTGTAAATATCAAAATAACTCTCTTCTCTTCCCTCTCTTCCGTCCTAAATCCTTTCAACCATGGCCAGTGCAGAGAAAGTAGGAGCATTTTGGGCACCTGCGGGTCACCCAAAACAAAGATTAATTCAACCGTAGGCGTTAGGTGTTTGGTATTTCGAAAAATATCTCAGAAAATTATTTTTTGTCTGAGAAAAAGATTTTCTGTCTATTTAATTGATTTTAAAAAATAATTTTTCTTACGTTTTTTTTTTCAAATTTTATGAAAAATTATATATTTTTTTCTTTTTTCTTTTTTGTTTGAAAAATAAAAATTATGAAAACCAAATAGGCAAATATCCCTTGTCAAATTTCGGAAAAACCAAACACCCCCTTACAAAATTAAGGGCCACCATGGCGTGCAAAGCACCCAATGGGGGCAAAGAGGGAGAGAGAACAAAAAAAAAAAAAGATAAACTTCAAATTTGGCCTCTTACGTTATAATGTATTTTTACTTTATTATTGACTGATTCATAAAATTACACATAATTATTATACTTTAGTATATTTTATTTTATCATTTCGTATTACAAACAATTGAACTCAACTATTTTATAATTTTATTTTTATTTTACTACAAAATTTATTACTAAGTAAGATGCCATTTGGTGATAGATCTATTTGATGATAAATTTTCTTAAACAAAAAGAAAATAATATATAATTAATTATATAATTATTTAAATTACAAAGTGATAAAATAAAAGTGCCAATATTTCCGAGCATCAATCTGATCTCCTGATTAATTTTGGACTCCAACGTGTGAACGCACCGCATCTCTGAGACCACCCGCAGAAGCGAAAGGGCCGGAAAATTATTTCCTGCACCGGGTCTATAAGTCATTTTGTACACCACAATCTCTGAAAATTTTAAGATAAGAGGGGAAAAAAAACCTCCATAAACATATAATTTTTTATGCCTAGATTATTAGAATAAGGGATGAAAGAGGGAGGGACCCAGGGACGGGAGGGGCCTCTCGTCATCAGCCCTAGTTTTTTTAGAGTAAAGATAGATTCGAGACGAATTAATTTTTATTTTATTTTTTATTTTTCGCTTCTACGTACTGTCCGATTCGGGACGGATGAGGAAGGGTGCAAATTTTTAGCGATTTTTTGGTGAATCAGAATTGATTAAAAGAAAAAAAGAGATTCTCCACCTCTTGTTCTGTTATCTTATCGAATCATGGCGGGGCTCTCGCGAACTTTTCTATTCAAGGCATATTGGGGCAGGAGATCCATCAACCCGGATCCATTTGCATTCATAATTGGGATATTATGTACGGTATCTATCCAATGAGATTTTGCTTCTAAGACGTATGATTATTAGATAGCTAGTGCGGTGCATCGAGTGTGTGTACGACCGGTGCAGTGAGTTGGTTCCTCTTGCAGGTTGGGTGACGGTGATGCGTGGATTGAACTACAGCCGTTGGATGATCAGAATCGCTACCGTCCAATATGGACGGTGTAGATTGGTTGGGTTTGCTCGGAAGGCAACGTCAGCGTTGCACCCGCATGTGCGCACTGAAAAGAGTCCACGTTGTTACAGTAACAGCATATGTAGGAACATTTGGTTGCACCTGGTTATAAATATAATATAAAAATATTTAATTGCATGTAATTATAATTATAGTTGAAAATATAATAATTACAATTATATTCAGTTTATTTGGTTTTGTGCAAATACAATTAGGGGCCGTTTGGTTGCATGTAGTTGCAACTGCACTGCAGTTGTAACTGCATGCAAATACAAATTTGGTGTTTATTATGATGTATTTAACTTCAACAGCTGCAGTAGGAACTGCAGGAGAAGATCCAACTGCAGTAGTTGAAATTACGTCCAAATTGGCCGCAGTTCCAGCTGCAGCAGTTGGAGAGAGAAACTTTAAACAAAAGTTAAGCTTACCTCCTATATTATTTTTTAAATAAAAAATATTTTTCTTTTTTACATTGGAGGTAATCTCACCACCATATACATAAAATAATAAAATTTTAAAAATCATTTCGAAACTACATGCAACCAAATAAATTATTTGTAATTGCAGCGCTTTCTACAACATCCAACCAAACATGATGCATGTAGTTGCAACTGCTGTATTTTCAACTACATGCATCTCTAACTACACTGTATTTGTAATTACATCTAACCAAACAGTCCCTTACTGAGTTACATTTTTTCTGCATGTTTGATAACCTGAAGTTTATAGCTATATTTGTTTGGTTATATGCAGTTATAAATATAGTGTAGCTAAAAATATAACAATTGTAACTGTATTAAGACTGTTTGGTTATGTACATATGCAATTATTCTTTTTTTGAGAGAAAGGTACCATGCTACCCGCTTTGTTTATTTTTTTTAGAAATAAACTTAGCTGGAAATGTGAATCAACTAGAATTCGAATTTGGGACCTCAGGTACCAACCACCAAGCCCTTTGCCACTTGCGCTAGGAACGGTCTATACAGATGCAATTGTTGCAGTTATATTTTCATGATCTGAAGCCGATAATTATATTTGTGAATTCTATCCCGTTCCAAGTAGAATAATGAGATTATCTTTGCTACAAAAAAAATAATCCTAGGATTTTATTAATTATTTAAACTTTCTATTTATAAATAAATAAGTGAAAATATGTAATTTTTTTAATATTTTTTAAACTTATCAGTGGACACAATGTTAAATTTTTAATCTATTTAACTTTAGTTGATAATCGAAAAAATTTAAAATCTATTACGATTCTCTCTATTTTTTTTTTCGAATTCAATAGTTATATTCAATTAGATTAGTAAGTTAATATCCACAATCAAATTCTATCAAAATTTATAAATATTTTTTTAAATTTTAAATAAAATTAGCTTATATTTATTTTTTTTACACAAAGCTTGTGTTGCACGTGGGCACTTTTATTAGTATTTATTTATTTATAAATATTTTTTATTTATAATTCTATATATATATATATACGTACATATTTATTTATTATTTATTTATATAATTATTTATTTAATTAGTAGGTGATTCAATGTCACATCAACTGCTGCAATTAAAAATACAACCAATTTGAATATAGTTTCAACTATAGTATTTGGGGCTTTTTTTGCATTTAACCCCTTAACAAAAAAAATTCCTGCAAATAACTCCATAAAATTTTAATTTGTAAAATTGGTCCTATCTCTGCCACGTGAGCGCCACGTAAGCAGAAAAGTTTAAGTTGAACACGGTGAATCATTCATCGTGTTCAAACACGGTGAATGATTCACCGTGTTCTCCTTCTATCCCTAGGTTGCCGTGAATGTGTGGTGATGGAGGAGGAGGAGGAGGAGGAAGAGGGGAGGGGAGGGGGGAGGGGGAGGAGGAGGGGAGGAGGGGGAGGGGGGGGGGAGAGGGGATGCGGCGGAGGAGGGAGGGGAGGAGGGAGGGAGGAGGAGAGGGGATGCGGTGGCGGCGGGCGACGGCGGAGAGCTCGAGGAGGGAACCGAGAGAGAAATAGGGAAAGCTCGGGGGAGAGAGAGGAAGAGAGATCGTGCGGGGCATTGAACACGGGGAATCATTCACCGTGTTCGGGGGAGAGAGAGGAAGAGAGATCGTGCGGGGCATTGAACACGGGGAATCATTCACCGTGTTTGAACACGGTGAATCATTCACCGTGTTCAACCTAAACATTCATTCCAACATAGTGCTTATGTGGCGCTTGCGTGGCGGGTATAGGGTCAATTTTGTAATTATAAATTTGGTGGGGCTATTTGTGAAAAAAAAAATTTGAAGGGGCCAAATGCAAAAAAAGCCCTAGTATTTGAATCTCCTTATATAATTTTAACTGCAACAGTTGAACTAAACTACACCAAACGGATCACAAATTTTTAGTTCGCATGCAGTTACAATTATAGTGCAGTTGTAACTGAATGCAACCAAAGAATCCAATATTGTATCTTAAATTAATTATATTATAACATCTAATATAGTACAAAAATTAATTATAAATAATATAATACTTTTAAATAAAAATAATATGCTTTTAATATTTTATAGTTCATACAGTATTTATAAAAATATTTAATTATCTATTATTATTTATATATAGAATAATTATGATAAAAAAAATTATTTTTTCGGAGCACTGGAGCAAGCATCCACAAGAAAACCATGTTGACGACAGCCTACAGACAGGGTCTTCCAAGCACAATTATTGAGCTGTTAAACTTTAATGTTTCATTTGGTTCGAGTACGAGAGGAATAGCGTTTGGATTAAAATTGAGTTGTTCCTGGAGATAATAAAAATAATATTTGTATATATAATATGAAATAAAAAAAATATTAGATAATTATATATAGAAAATGAGAATATATACGGGAATAGTTATACCAGCTTATTTCAGATATCCGAGAATTACTATTTTCGGATAAAAAATTTACGTTTGGATATAAAAAGAGGATAAGGGGTTATGCCCCCCTTATTTCCGAACCAAACGGTGGCTTAAATGTAAATTGTTGCCTCCTAGAGTAGCATTTCTCTATTACCAACCAACTGTATTATACAGAATTTATTATTACTGGAGTATAACAATGATAAATTCATTACATGAGAACATTTTATAAAAAAATATATTTTCAGGTGTAAAAATCTCTTTGGTTTTGTTGATATATAGCATCAAACGACTTAATTTTCTTTAAAAAATGTTACATTTGAGATATTTTTTTTTTTTTTGAGAGAGGACAAATCATTTTTACAGATCAGAATTTACTATTTTTATGAATACCAGTATTAATATTTTCTCTTTACGAATCCTCACACGAAATTCAACGAATTTGGCCACGTCAAACAAAATGAATTTTTCGCCAGTAGTAATTTGCTATTTATATCATAAAACCCGGTCCATAGACCGCAGCCCATCAATAACCTCTAAGCCAATCGATCTGACCGTCGATTTGCCCCGGGCCGCCTTTCGCCCTCCGGAAACCAACGGCCCAGATCTTCCGACTTAATCCTCCATCTGTAACCGTGCCGATTCGCGTGCCAGATCGTCGTCGCATCCCCAAACACGTCACCTCTCTCTCTTTCTCTATATATATATTTTTTTTAACTTTTAACTTTTTTTCCTCCGCTTGTGGTCCCCACGCAGCACGTGTCCCCGTGGGGCCCACAGAGGATTCCGGAAGTGATTCGGTGCCAGCTCACGCCTCCCTCGCACCACTCCCCGGACGGTTGGATCGATGACGTGGCGCGATTCCACGTGACGCTTTTACGTGTCGATTGCCCATTGGCGGTGCCTCCCGTCACCGCTTGGTGGCGGAGGATCCCGTCGGAGCATTAAAGCGAGATTACGACAGGTGGACTCGGGAGCGCGGTAAGGTCACTGCCGAATCGGAGCCGTTGGTTGTTGGATGAACGGGTAGAGATGAGGATGCGGGATTTGCTATGGAGATTAAAAGAGGCTCTACTCGGGTACGGATGCAATGGATTCAGAAATTGCCGAGCCACCGTTATGATCCAATCCGAATGAGACGGTAAATATAAATAAGGGATAAAATGTAAAAAAAAATACTTAATTTTGATTTTGTTTTGATTCATCAAAAACATAAAGCAGGGAGCCAGAATTTTTTTTTTCTTTCTATTTTTGATCTATTTCGGTCCATTAAAAATCAACTATCATTCCGTCTCGCTGAGGCTGAAGCGATAAGTGGGGATGAAAAATAGATTTAAAATCAACCCCTTCCAAATCAGTCCCAACTCGCCAAGGTAACTAGGTGGGAGATGAAATCTGGCCGTCTAAATACTTTCATGTAAAATTATGCAGTTAATTATGTATTTAATTAGTTTTTAAATTTTTACCTGGTACTAATATACTATCTACATTTAATAATCTTACAACTAGGTATTTATCATTTAATCGTATAATAATAAGTCTTTTTTGTTTCAAAAATGAAAATAATATATGATTTTTTTCCTCTCCACGCAAACAAATCACCATATTTTGCTCCTGTGTGAAGCGAGCCGTGTCACTACTGTGATGACACTATTGTTTCGGACCGTTAAATTGAAGAATCCAAGTTGCACGAGCAATTAGTGTTACATGTAAATGATACTATATTCATGGCTCAAAATTTTCTCCCCAAGCTATATATAAAACAGAATTTTTTTGATTATTTCTTATAAATAAAATCTAATAAAAATAATATCTAATCATCTATATAAAAATTAATCACTATTTATGTACCTTACAGAAGAAATACTATGCTGTCAAAAATTTGGACAATCAAAATATGTTATGTAAGATTAACAAAATTCTTAACTGAGATCCAATAAAAAATTATTTTTTTATTAGATAATGATTGTACTCGTATGTGCAATCAGATGGCATTTTCATTCGATTTTACAAAGCAAAAAAAATAAAAAAGACATGATATATCAAAAGTTATATTCTTATATACTAAACAATGCCTTTTTTTTCCTCCTTTTTTTCAAATTTTGGATTTTTTCTTTTTAACGCTTAGATCATCAATTTACAAAATGTATAAAATTTCAGAATTAAATTTTAATTTTAGGACGTTCATTACGAAATATAGTCTCGGTGTATTGGACTGCGATAAATCCGGCGCAGGGACATCGGTACACTTGCTCACTTCTGATTGGTCGTCGTCATCCAACCCCATGTTTTACGCCACGTCGTGTCCACCTCCCTTCGTATTGACACGTTATCATCGCTGTACGCTGTGCGATCCCATGGACGAGACCTTTCGGTGAGGTGGTTGCGCCCGACACGGTGACGTGGCAATCAGAGCCGCAGAGATTGGTGGGGCCCGCGAAGACGTGGACGCGAAGGAAAAGGAGAGCGTGGGCGCTTCGTCGTCCGTTACCGGATCCGGTTTCGCCGGATTGTATTTCGCTGGGCCCAGATGCGAAATAGTACCAACGGCTAGGATTAAAATTCAAGCCTATTGGATCGGGTTTCCTCGCTGGCAAAATAAAATCTCTTTAGATTTCTTTTTTCCTCCCCCAATTTTTACGGGATGATCCTATAATGGATTACTACATGCTTTGGGCCAGTTTTGGGCTTGGGCTTGGGCTGAGTTAACATGGGCCAGGTTAGCTCAATTTGTGGTACGGCCCAGTACGGCCCAGTACGGGAGAAGAAGCCGAAGCGCGCAACATCGGAGCTCCTACACTTCGCGAACCCCGAGGCTCTACTTTCCCCCTCCCTTCCCCTCCCGCGGTGTCGTCACCGTCCCCCGCCGCACGGCCTCCGCCCCCGCGACTCCGTACCGGGCCCGGTGCGCTCACCGTACCCGCGTACGATTACCGCCCACGAGGAACTCGATTTCCCCACATTCCTCCCCTCGCATCTCCCATACTCTCTCTTTCTCTCTCTCTTTGTACTACGATGGCTTCTACTTCGCCTTGTTTCCTTTCTCAATCTCTTCTTCTTCTTCTTCTTCTTCTTCATCTTCTTCTCTCCTCCTCCTCCTCCTCCTCCTCCGCCGCGGCTTCGCTGCGGCCTCGCAAATTCGTAGACTATATACGCCGAGTTCGTCTACGATCACACTCTATCTTCGTCTACTACTCTATTCGCCATCAATTTCCTTTTCCGAGGTTCGTGATCCAAACCCTGATTACTATGTGCTGTAATGCTTTTACTTTTGTTCTCTTTACGATCATACGTACTGCAATTAAGTTTTCAATGCTACAGTTACAAACAATTCAGCAAACTTTTTGTGAATCTAGTTACGTGGCTATATTAGACTGAGGAGTGTTCGCGAATTGCGAAGTTGATGGATAAATCCAATTATTTGGTCCCGCGAGTTTGAGGAGTGTTTTGTAGAATTGTTTGTTAGTAATAGCGTTATTCGAAATGTATGAGTTTAGATGTCGCAAATTTATTTAATTATTTCTGTTAATTATGCAGGGGATTTTGTTAAATTCAATGGTAATTCTGTTAAATTCAGCTGCTCTATTGCTAATGAACTTGTTTAATTTAACAACTGCCTGAATTCTGATTCACTATGGCAAAATAACTAAAAATCAGAATAATTAAAAGTTGAGGGGGTGCGACTAATAATAATAATAATAATCTCCATACATTTTTACCCATTTTTTTTGTTTATTTTGAATGTTATTGTCCATCTCAAAACAAATTAAAATTATCGGTAATGGATTCGATTTGTGGTTGTTAACTCAGAGTAAAGACATTGTGTGAATCACCATGGAGTTCGGTGCATATTGATCCAGAATCAGATAGCGTACGAAAGGTATTGATAGTAATCGACTTTTTGATATCATCTTTTGGGAATAACTTTGTGTCCAAAGTGCTTATTATCTTCATTTTTTCTGTAGGGAGACAAGGAAGAGATTAGAAGAACTGTACCCTCGAGATTTTGATCCCACATGCTATGGATGCATTTACACGTGCGTTTTAATGTGTTCCTCGGCACTATTGTATATCTGATAATAGAATTTGGAAAATCCGAGTCCTGTTAATTGATTATTTTTATCTTTCGATCAGGTGCTCGAATGGTTTTCTGTGGAGGATCTATTTGTTCTTATTATGGTGGAGATACTTGTGATCTTGGTGGCGCTCTCTATTCTAATACATGCGTGAACCACTTCTTAATCATCTCCATTTCAGTGCTTCTCTTTGTTTCCCTCTTCCTGAATTTTGTTCGCAAAGTGTCGTCGAGAATGCTTGTGATGCGAACGCTCTTTCGTCTCTCTTCGCCGATGCAAATTGCTTCTTTCGCTTACAATGGCTCTTTGGGTTTGGCTTATCTCAGCCTTGGGTTATGGATGTTAGAGGAGAAGTTAAGGAGCGGAGAACGGTTTTTCCCTATGCACTGGTGGGTAGTGGTGTTGTTTCAGGGTTTCACTTGGGTTCTTATGGGTCTGGTGTTGAGCATGAGGGCCAAATATATTGGAGAGGTCTTCATTAGGGTTTGGTCGGGGATCACAGCTGTTTTTGCCGGATTCATATGCATTTCCTCTATCTTGGGCGTACTTATAGATAAGAAACTATCCATTAGAATAGCTCTCGATGCGTTATCACTACCTGGCGCTATTCTTTTTCTTCTTTGTGCCTTCAAGGGATCCAAAACTGTAGATAATTATGAAATTATTGATGAATCTCTTTACGCACCTTTGAATGGCAAGCTTGATCTCGACTCAAATGATTTAGATGGTTCGATCTCCCCATTTGCAAATGCTGGTTTCCTCAGTAGAATGTCATTCTGGTGGTTGAACTCTTTGATGAAGAAAGGCTATGAAAAACCCTTGGAGGAGAAAGATATACCTCAGTTGGGTGAGGCAAATAGAGCAGGGAGCCGATACTCTCTGTTTATCAAAGAGCTTAATAAGAGAAAACAGGCTAGTCAAACCACTTCTCCATCATTCTTCTGGACTATAGTTTCTTGCCATAAAAAGGAAATCGTAGTTTCTGGGCTCTTTGCATTGCTTAAGGTTCTAACTCTTTCTGCTGGCCCAATGCTTCTTAATGCATTCATCAAAGTATCGGTCGGGATGGGAACTTTTAAATATGAAGGCTATGTTTTGGCCTTGGGAATGTTCTTGGTAAAATTCTTTGAATCTTTATCACAAAGGCAATGGTACTTTCGAACCAGGTTATTGGGTCTACAAGTGAGGTCTTTGCTATCTGCCGCCATTTACCAGAAGCAGTTGAGGCTGTCTAGCTCTGCTAAACTAGTTCATTCTTCCGGGGAAATAATGAACTACATTACTGTTGATGCTTATAGAATAGGAGAGTTCCCTGTTTGGTTTCATCAAACTTGGACTACAATCCTTCAACTTGGCATTGCTTTGGTAATTCTCTACCATGCTGTGGGTCTCGCAACTATTTCCTCTATGGTTGTCATAATACTTACTGTTCTCTGTAATGCTCCTGTGGCAAAGCTACAGCATAAGTTCCAGACGCATCTAATGGAAGCTCAGGATGGGAGATTGAAGGCTATGTCAGAGGCTCTGGTGAATATGAAAGTGCTTAAGCTCTATGCATGGGAAACACATTTCAGAAAGGTAATTGAAGGGTTGAGGGAAGAGGAATGTAAATGGTTGTCAGCGTTTCAGCTGCTGAAAGCGTATAACAGCTTCCTCTTTTGGTCATCTCCAGTAGCAGTCTCAGCTGCTACTTTCTTAACATGCTATCTTCTTGAGATTCCTCTCTATCCTAGCAATGTCTTCACCTTTGTAGCGACTTTACGTTTAGTTCAAGATCCAGTAAGATCGATTCCTGATGTTATTGGAGCTTTCATTCAAGCAAAGGTGGCTTTTGGGCGCATAGTTGAGTTTCTTGGTGCAGCTGAGTTGCAGAATGGACATGTTAGGCAAAAGGGCACTAATGACGTTAAGCATCCAGTCATAATCAAGTCATCGGGCTTTTCTTGGGAGGGGAATCCATTATATCCCACACTAAAAAACATCAATTTAGAGCTCAAACCTGGTGAAAAGGTGGCAATTTGCGGTGAGGTTGGCTCTGGAAAATCAACTTTATTGGCAGCAATTCTTGGAGAAATACCAATAACAAAGGGGGCGGTAAGTTTCCTTCCGTATTGACATTCTCACTAATCTTAATGTTAGGGAAATTTTTAGTGCACTTCTATGCTGCATTTGTTGGTTCTTATCAACTCTTTCTTCTTATACTCCTAAATCGAGATCTGAATTTTGACCCCTATGCGTGAATATTTTCAAATCTGCTAGACATAATACTATGTCTGTAGATCAACAGTGATATTTTTTGCGTCACTTTATAAGTTACTCGTGATTAGCTCTTCATATGGTTTCGTACATGCTTGTGTATCTGTAATGCCTGGTTGCATGCACTTGTCTTGGTTTGGTTTCTCTTTTCGAAAATTGTCTATCAATGACTTCTTCCATGTTTATTTGTTTCTTCCACTAATTGTTATGAATTTACATTTCCATATGACTAACATGCCCTTTTTTTGTGAAATGGCAGATTGAAATTTCCGGAAAAATTGCATATGTTTCTCAGAATGCATGGATCCAGACAGGAACAGTACAAGATAACATTCTCTTTGGGTCAATAATGGATAAGCAAAGATACCACGAAACCCTAGAGAAGTGTTCCTTGGTCAAGGACCTTGAGATGTTACCGTTTGGAGATCTAACTGAAATAGGAGAAAGAGGGGTAAATCTTAGCGGTGGCCAGAAGCAACGCATTCAACTCGCCCGTGCACTATACAAAAATGCAGATATATATCTCCTGGATGATCCTTTCAGTGCTGTTGATGCTCATACTGCTACTAGCTTATTTAATGTAAGAACTCCTTACCAAAATTTTTGATAGGCTCATTACTTCTTTCCTCTCTTTATTTCCTGAAACAGCTCCATTAATTTTCTGATATGTGCAGCAATATGTTATGGGAGCTTTATCGGAAAAGACGGTCTTATTAGTGACCCACCAAGTAGACTTCCTTCCAGCATTCGATTCCATACTGGTTAGTATTTGTGTCATCATGAACAAATTATTTTGCCTGGTTGCTATGAATGTATGGAAATCTTCTCTAGCAACGCTTATTCTGTCATTCGGGTCTATTTTGATACAAGGATAGTCTTTGTCCAAGTTAAAATCTTGTTTTGGTGCTTCTTGTTATGTTTTTGTACAAGTAAGATTTATTCTTCAATGTTGGTCTCTAAAATTGTCGTAGTCCTTTTACAGTTGATGTCAGACGGGGGAATTTTGCGTGTTGCTCCCTACCATGAACTGTTGAGTTCCAGCAGAGAATTCCAGGACCTCGTTAATGCGCACAAGGACACTGTGGGTCCCGGAAGGCTTGATAAGTCTGTTACTCGAAGAGAAAATGAGACTGGTAAGACGGAAATTAATAATACTTGCAGTAGTAAAGACCAAAAGATGGGAAAGTTGTCAGGAGATGATCAGCTGATTAAGAAGGAGGAGAGAGAGACAGGTGACACCGGCTTGAAACCATACCTACAGTATTTGAATCAGAACAAAGGGTTCTTGTATTCCTCGCTAGCCACTCTTTCTCATGTGATATTTATAGCTGGCCAGATATCACAGAACTCGTGGATGGCCGCAAACGTACAAAACCCTAATGTAAGCACTATGCGACTGATCACAGTGTACTTGGCCATTGGATGCAGCACAGCTATATTCTTGTTAAGCAGGTCCTTTTTTATAGTCGTTCTGGGTCTCGAGGCATCAGAGTCTATCTTTCTTCAGTTGCTTAACTCGCTCTTTCGTGCACCCATGTCGTTCTTTGACTCCACTCCTTTGGGAAGGATTTTGAGTAGGGTAAGCATATCTGTAGCAAAACTGTGCTGTGATTTGTCTACTTATGAAATTTTTAAATATATGCTCTCGACAATACAAAAATGATCCGCGTTAAAGTACTTTTTCTAATAGAAAGCCAACTATCCTCTTTTAATTGGATTTCTCTCCATCTTAAGAGAGGGTATTTTCTCAAGGAAAATGCACCTTTGAAGGCAAATGCAAAAGTTCAGTTTTTACAGGCTAATAAATGTAACAGATGACTTCGCAGAGTTATATGTGTCTAGTACCATGACTTATTTTCAGGTTTATCATATATTCTGGTTTCTCATCACACAGGTCTCCTCTGACTCGAGCATTGTCGATCTTGACGTGCCATTCAGTTTAATCTTCAGTATCAGCGCCACTATGAATGCATACAGCAACCTTGGGGTATTGGCTGTTATTACCTGGCAAACCTTGTTTGTCTCGATACCAATGATTTACTTGACCATAAGATTGCAGGTGAGAACTAAAATTAGAATTTAATGCTGAATATCCATTCTATTATGTTTGCTTCTAGGAAAAGTTCGTAGTGAGTGCAAATTTTTGTTCCATTTTCTAGGGGTATTACTTGGCTTCTGCGAAGGAGTTGATGCGTATAAATGGGACCACAAAATCTCTTGTAGCAAATCAACTAGCTGAATCTGTGTCAGGGGCAATAACTATTAGAGCTTTTGAGGAGGAAAGCCGCTTCTTTGCGAAGAATTTGGAGCTTATTGACAGGAACGCCAGCCCATTTTTTCATAATTTTGCAGCAAGTGACTGGTTGATCCAGCGGCTAGAGACTATGGGCGCTGCCGTTCTTTCTACATCAGCCCTTGTAATGGCTTTGCTTCCTCCAGGGACATTTAGCTCTGGTGAGTTGTAATATGGCAATGTTTGCAACATTCTTGGTTTTCCATTATGGGAAAAGAGAGCTCAGAAGTGTAACAATACTTTGGCAAATACACATGATATATTTAGAGGAACTCCGCTCTGCTCTTCCGTCAGCTTTAAAAAAAGTAGCTGGTTCTCTTTTCGGGCAGGGGGCCTATTTTGCATGGTTCTATTATTTGGCAATAAGTTGAAATCTAGCGTACTTGCATGAACTAGTGCTAAATTTATATATTTGTGATCATTCGCTTCGAAAATTTGAATCCAGCTCTCATGGTATTTCTTCAAATAATTAAGAAATGTGGTTTCTTTTGGAAGTTCTGTTAATATTCATGATTAAGATTTTTTATTTCTGCTTCGAATGCAGGATTTGTCGGCATGGCACTATCTTATGGTTTTTCCTTAAATATGTCCCTTGTCTTCTCAATTCAAAATCAGTGCACGCTTGCAAATTATATCATATCTGTGGAAAGATTAAATCAATACATGCACATTTCTAGTGAGGCTCCGCAAGTTGTTGAGAGCAACCGGCCTCCACCCAATTGGCCTGCTGTTGGCAGAGTGGAAATTCAGGATTTAAAGGTAACTAGCGTTCCTTTTCTTGTAGTCTTATAAGTTTGAGACATTCACATATATACTTCTGCAACAAAGGTGCACTACGAAACTTTGCATACCATATATTTGCAAATAGATGATTTTAGAGGAATTTTGTAAAAG
Source organism: Puya raimondii (assembly GCA_016920855.1). NCBI lineage: Eukaryota > Viridiplantae > Streptophyta > Magnoliopsida > Poales > Bromeliaceae > Puya > Puya raimondii. The sequence continues at coordinate 166,763,167 of JABWPP010000050.1, forward strand.
CCTCCAATGTCATAAAGGTTTATACGTGTGTTCCTATCCTGACCCGAACAATATCATACAGATCAGATACAGGCCAGACACTCCTCTCATACTACACGGAATAAGCTGCACATTTGAAGGAGGGCACAAGATCGGGGTAGTTGGCCGGACCGGAAGTGGGAAAACAACTCTAATAAGTGCATTATTTCGTCTTGTTGAACCAGCTGGAGGAAAAATTACTGTAGATGGCATTGACATTGCCACACTCGGGCTCCACGAGCTGAGGTCTCGGTTTGCGATCATACCTCAAGACCCAACACTTTTCCATGGGTCTGTAAGATACAATTTGGATCCTCTTGGGCAATACACAGATGATCAAATATGGGAGGTAATAAAATCTCTGAATAATATGTTATCAAGGTTAATTTTCGAAAAAAGAAAAAGGAAAAAAAGAAGTTACCAAAATTGAAATGGCTGATTCTGAGTGAGGGCTTTGTTCATGAGGGTGTAAAATTGTGAAAGCGACATCATTACTTCTAGACGACGTAGTATTAGGTTGTGTTTCTCCTGATAAATTGAAGCTATGAGAACTATTTTCCTCTGCAATCAATGGAACATCATGAGTTAATGTTGTCAATTCTAAAACCATCAGTGTATCTATGTGGCAAACATGCTCTGAAACTGCTCCGTCATCTATTGTGTCATGAGTATCACCTTTACCTTTGCTCAGAATAGATTCGTAATAAACATTTAAAACATATATTGTTTTAGTACCTTTCAAATTTCTCTTCTACCACCTATATAGTACTTGGCCAACATCTGTCCTCAGGTGCATTTTGATGTAATTTTCTGTAGGTCCTTGGCAAATGCCAGCTTAGAGAACCAGTTCGCGAGAAAGAACAAGGCCTCGATTCACTAGGTAAAGATAGAAATGCTTACTATTACCATGAATGTGGCAATGCTTTCGTAATTTCCTTTTGCGTCAAGTTATTCTGACAATTACTTCTATCCAGTTGTGGAAGATGGATCAAATTGGAGCATGGGGCAGAGACAGTTGTTTTGTTTGGGACGTGCACTGTTAAGGAGAAGCCGCATTTTAGTGCTAGATGAAGCCACAGCATCAATCGATAATGCCACTGATGCTGTTCTTCAGAGGATAATAAGAACTGAATTCAAAGACTCTACTGTCATTACCGTCGCCCATAGAATTCCTACCGTGATGGATTGCACGAAGGTTCTTGCTGTTAATGATGGTGAGTTAAAATAAAAAAATAAATAAAAAAATAAATAAATAAATAAATAAATAAAATAAATAAATAAATAAATAAATAAATATATATATATATATATATATATATATATATATATATATATATATATATATATATATATATATATATATATAATATATATATACATATATACATACATATATATACATATATATATATATACATACATATATATACATATATATACATATATATATATATATATCTTTTGCAGCCAGATTTATCCATTGCTTGATCATACATGATTTCACTTGCTCATTATGCCCATTCACAATGAATAAGCGTGAAAATTATGATGCCCATTTGTGATTGTAAGGTAGGTGCCTTCTTGAGGATAAAAGATTTTGTCAGCTAGTTGCTCATCAATCAACAGATATTTCTTTAAATTCATTTCAACTACGCAAAATCCATCTAAAAAGGGAAGAAAAAAAAAAAAAAACCTGTCTCTGCCAAGTGATTTCCTAGCATGTACAGGAACTAGATAAGCAGATATAGAGCAGATCGAGGTAGGTGGGTATTCTGGAATTTCAAGTCAAATGCTACCATACACCGGCCTATCCATGAATTAGATTTCTACAACTCATTCCTTTTGCAACGGAGTTTTTCAGATAGTAGCTTCATCTATTTGAGTTTTCTGCAAACCTCATCTGTCTTTTTGAAATGATTTCACTGTTGGCAAATGTAACATCACTTGTGGGAAATTAGGTGCATTCAACTATCTTTAATGGGGATCTAACTGTATTTGCCGGCATTAGGAATATTGCAGAACTTCTTATCTCATTGTAACTTGTAAGCTGTTCCTATTTCTACCAGGGAAACTGGTGGAGTATGATTCTCCTGCAAAGCTGATGAAAACTGAGGGATCCCTCTTCCGAGAACTCGTCAGAGAGTACTGGTCCCATACTTCGGATGCATCAACAAACTCTTGAGTGAAGCTATTAGTATTGCGTACCATTTTGATTACGATACCAGACAAACGAGTTAAGTGAGCTTTCCTTTCCCCTGTTCTGGATTACCTCATCTATCGCGCACCGAATGTGGATTGGAAACGAAAGGCGAGGTCATGCTTTTTACTTCCTAAATGTCAATATAGGGTTGATGCAGGATATTTAGTAGTAAAATTATGTGTGTAATATCTCCTGATTAATGAGTTTTGCTCTCTACATGTACATTAAAGAAGGTTAGATAAGACTTCTTTGGTTTTATCCTATTTTATTGCAGATTCTAGTCGTGGTTCTTTCACATGGTAGAGCATATGCATATGAAGAGGTTTTTAAAAGATTATTTGATTGCCGGCCTTTTAGATGTTGTTGATCACATCCAACGGTTTAAAATTTAAATTTACGACTTTTATACCCGAATGCTACGTATCCGATAGAGTGTGAAACTTTAAACTAGTGTGTTTTATTCTCAAACTAAACAAAATATGCACCAATTCAATGTACTCGTAAGCAGGATGAAATACTCTTTCGGTATGTAGATACATCCCTTGCTAGGCTATAGAATGAAGTTAACTACTGAAAGGTAAAACGAAAAACAAAACAAATCTGTATAATCTAATCTAAACTGTGTTATTCAAAAGAAAAGGTTTGAAGAATCATCCACTGGAATGAAAAAGAATCGTAGCTTCTTCTCCCTCTTTGCTCTAGAGGTTTGTGGCTTCTCCTTTTACCGAAAAAGGCGGCTTCTCACGGTGCTTCTTCGCTCTCGATAACTGGCTCAGTTCGACGCATCGCTGCACTCGGCATTTTGCTTCCCCCAACCCATACATTCTCCAAAACCTGACCTTCTTCCGATCTCCTCACCATCTCATCCATTTTCCTCTTCTTCACCAATTTTGTAATCCACACCACTGCTACACCCAACACCGCTATCCCGACGACGCCGCCGCCTACGACCACCATCACCCTGATCACCTTCTCTTTTGTGCTGCTCACCGACGACGCAGAAGCATTTATCGAAACCTTCGAGGGCTCAACAATGGCAAAGTGCCCCGTGCTTCTCGTCGTGCACGAATTCGACGAGGCCGTCTTGTTGAGATGCACCGATCCGTCGAGTCCGAACCACGCACATTTCATCGACGAATTCGACTCGCTAGGCAGCGCAACTTTCGGAAACCGAACGGCGACAGTATCATTCGGTCGAAGGTTAAACTGGACCGCGAGCTGGATCGCGCCACCGAAACCCGCGTTCGACGCATCGTAGGCCAACAAACTGATCACAGGAGAGAGGAGTCTATAACCTGGCACGTTGAAATAAGAAGATGACCTGTTACTCCAATTCTGATACACAACCATGAATCTCCTCGTACGAGGAACCGGCAATGTTCTCGGCGGAATTCGGAACGCGCTTATATTGGCCCCTCGGCGCCAAAACGTCCTACTCCGCAACCGCACCATAGAAGCCTCTATGCCGGATAAATTCGCGGGGAGGGGCACGTCGTAGATCACGCCGGTGTGAACCCTGATCAATAAGTCGAATGCGCGGTCGCGAATTATGGAATCCACGGAGTCGACGGCGGATACATTGCTCGCATTCTGGCCATAAGAAAGGAGAAGAGCAGAAAAGAAGATCAAGATCAATAACAACATGGTTTGCATCGGCTGACTGCTCTTTCCTCGAATCGGAGGCCGAACTTTTTTTTCGTGAACAGTTCAAATTCAAATGATAAATGGAGGAAGAGGAGGAGGACTCATTTGAATTGTGATTCCGAGAATTTTCTTCTTATTACAGAAGGGGAGGGGATTCAAACGAAGTTGTTTGAAGCCCCTCCTAATAAGAAAACGAAGTGTTGCGAATGCAAATGCGCGTAGGGGGAACGTCAAAACACAATGGAGACGGCAAAAAGGGCAACGGTGCCAACGAGGAATTGAGAGGAAATGAGACACAGTACATGAAAACAGAAAAAGCTGGCACGGTACGTCCTTTCTAATTATAGTATTATTACAATAACGAACAAATTATAATAATAATAAATAATAAATAAAGGGCACCACTCCACACGCACATAAAAGAAGGGGAATATGGTTACATTCGAAATTTAGTTACTTTATATTTTAGATTAAATTTAGTTTTTCAAAAAATAAAAGAAATAAGTAGCTTGCTATTATTTTCTCTCTCAACAAAAAAAAAAACATGATATACTCTCTGATGGATTGGAAAAAAGTTTAGAAAATTGAAAGGGGGATTCCACATAAGTGGGCCCCACATTAAACGGGCCTAGGAATAGGGCCATTTAAAATTTTGCTGAAGAGTGGATGCTAAAGATACATTATTGGGCCCAAACCCAATAACTCAGGCGCAAACAGTGTGTGAAATCGTAGGCTATGGATACTTTGGGTTTGGGGTTCATGTTATCGCAAGGTGGTTTCCTATTTATTGATTCTTCTCTTTTTGCTTTTAGTTTACTTGTTGTGCACCATAAGTGTTTGCTGTTTTGCCTCTGAGAGAAGTTGCTTGATCTATTGCATATGATAGTGCATATGCTATATGTCATTAAAGGTGCTGTGGAAATGGCATGCATTTGATATCATGCTCTGTTGCAAAATTATTGTAGACTAGTGAGCTCAAATTTACTGATAAAATGCTAAAAAGAAATATTTCCTATAACATCAGCTCATGCAAGTTATATGTAAGTCGAAAACTTCTTGAAGAGTTGATAGGAATGAGACCTTTTCGGTTAAGCTCTGTCGCTTCTGATCTTCTTCAGTCTCACCACAACATCTTCCATAGTCGGCCTTTCTTTCGGCGTTTCGCTTGAGCAGGATAGGCCGAGTTCCAGGAGGGATGATAAACACCGTCTTTTTATCCTCGCGGCTTCCTCCGTGCCGACATTAGCGGCACGGATGTTAACTTCAGAATCGAGGAGGTTTTCGTCGATGACATTCTCTATTGCAACATGAAATGATTCGCCAATCCATTGTCTTAAGCTCAATCCTCCGACAAACATCTCATCGGTCGGCTTCTTCCTTGAAAAGACTTCTAAGAGTAGAATGCCGTAGCTGTAAACATCCCCACTTGTCGACACTTTGCCGGCCATTCCGTACTCTGTACATGTAGACATAATGAGACAGTTAACTTTCCATCAGCATAGTCTTTGTTCTCTTTCGATCGATCAATGCAATGTAGTTCAGTCACGAAGAAATGCTTTTCTTTGGAGTTGTCATGAAACAGTTGTTATATGAATTAAACAAGTAGCATACTAAGAAAATGTATTCAGGATATTGAATTTACCACTCATCTACAGCAAATTTGAAGTGACGTACCTGGAGCGATGTAACCTATCGTGCCTGGTGCGCTTGTTAATATAGAGCACGAATCATCCTCGGAAATTAGCTTCGCAATGCCAAAGTCGCTCACATGGGCCGACATGTCCTCGTCCATGAGTATATTACTAGGCTTCAAATCACAGTGCACCACAGGTGTTGGGCAATGGTGATGCAGATATTCCAATGCAAGCGCCACATCCGTCATTATGTTTATCCTCTGAGTGAGGTCCTAGTAGTGGTTATGAGAATATAACCACTTTTCAAGGCTCCCGTTTGGCATATATTGAAGAATTAGGGCCTTAAACTCTAAAGTAGAGCAAGTGCTTATAATCTTAACAAGATTTCTATGCCTAACAGTACTTAGTACTTGGCATTCTGCATCAAAACTTGCTGATGCTTTTTGCAGTTGAAGGTTTAGCACTTTAACTGCGATAAGCATTCCGTCATCTAATCGGCCTTTGTAGACCGAACCAAAACTTCCTGAACCGAGTAAGTTTGTCTCATCGAAATCATCAGTGGCACGCACAAGCTCATGGTATGAAATTCTTCTATGGTTATTCACAGCCAACTGATCTACGGTACTAACATTCTTAATCTTCCTTCTCTTATTCATGAATATTAGGAGGAAACAAGCTGACAATATGGCAAAAGCTACGGGAAGAAGGATTTCTAGCAGATATTTTCTGCTTCTTGAATTTGGAACGAGTGCTGCCATGCACGGCGGTACGCCGAATTTACTTACTCTCGAAGGTATTGTCGAGGACAGTAAATTCGCAGCTAGAGAAATTTCCTGAAGTCCAGTTGCATTAGATATTGACTCAGGTATTGATCCTGAAATCATATTTTCCTCAAGGTGCAACTGGCCCAGATGTCTTAATAGAAATAATTCCTTGAGAATTGATCCATTTAATAGGTTGTTTTGCAGATGCAGTCGTTGTAGGTTCCGTAGATAACTAATCGAAGTTGGGATTTCTCCGCTGAATCCATTACTACTTAAGTCCAAATTGTTCAGACCACTAAGATTTCCAATTGCAGAAGGAATATTTCCGGTGAGTTGGCAATTAGCGATGTACAGCACCTGAAGATTTCTGGAGAGATTTCCAACAGCAATCGGCAGAGAGCTTTTGAATTGATTGTTCCCAATATACAAACTAGTCAAGTGCTTGCAATTAGCCAGAGGTGGAAGGAATTCCAATCTGCCGCTAAGTTGGTTTTCTGCGAGATTCAAGAAGCGAAGAAGCTGGAGATTGTTAAATGTTGTGGGAACTGGGCCAGTAAAACTATTATAAGACAGCTCAACGGATGATAACAGCGAACAATTAGATAGAGAAGCCGGTATCTTGCCACTCAACAGATTTGCTGCAAGATTAAGACTCTGTAGTTTTGGGAGCCGATTGCCAATGTCGACGGGAAGATGGCCGGTAAAATTATTGAGAGTAAGGTCAAGAAACTGCAGGGAAGATATGTTAAAGATTGCGCTTATATCTCCTGTCAATCCATAATTCTGCCCCAGGAGGAGGGTTTGCAAGTTCGGTAGTCGTCCCAACTCATTAGGTATCACCCCATAGAGGTTATTAGAATCAATCTCAAGTTGCTCAAGTTTGGTGAGGTTACTAAATGAGGATGGTATAGGCCCAGAAAGATTATTGCTGTAAAGAAGTAATATCCTAAGACTTGGTAGGTTCCCAAGTTCAACTGGTATGTTCCCGGTGAATTGGTTGTTGTACAAATCTATGTCTGTTAGATACTTGCACTTGCCCAACTGCTGCGGGATCAAGCCTGTTAACTGGTTATCGTTTAAATAAAACTTTTGAATGAGTGGAAGCCATGGGCCATCACCACCTTTTGGAATGTATCCGGTGAGCATGTTCTTCGACACAGCGATGATCTGTAGTGAAGATAGGTTGAAGATCGAACTCGGTAATGTGCCCGTCAAGCCATTTTGCTTCAGATGCAGGACCTCCAAATTGATGAGACGGCCGAGCTCCTTCGGAATGCCACCTTGTAGATTGTTGGAGGAAAGTTCAAGTATTGTAAGCTGCGCTGCGTCAGGTTTGCGATAGAAGGCGGTATCAAGCCGGTGAGGTTATTGACTCCAAGAGATAAGAAACGGAGCTCAGGGTAGTTCCCAAGCTCAGCAGGTATAGTTCCAGTGAGTTGGTTGGTTGCAAATGATAGCGCTCGGAGATTCGCAGAGCCGGCTCCTATTGGAATGTACCCTGAAAACTCATTGATTGCGCAATTTAGCAACTCAAGGGAGGAGATGTTGAAGATGGATGGCGGGATAGGTCCGGAGAGTCGGTTCCCTTCGAGGAAGATTGTTTTTAAGCGACGGAGACGACCGAGGTCATCGGGGAGATGGCCAGAGAGAGAGTTATTGGAGAGGTCAAGAATGCTGAGGAACGAGAGGTTGGCGACGTGTGGTGCGATGGTGCCGTGGAGGGCGACGTGGTTGAGTTGTAAGGCTGTAACTCGCTCCCTACGGCGGCTGCACCGCACTCCGAACCAGCTGCAGAAGGATGTGTTGACGTTCCAGCTGCGCGAGAGGACGTCATGGGGATCGAAAGTGATGCGTGCTTTGATGGCCAGCAATGCCGACAGATCAATGCCGTAGTCGGTTGACGATTCCGTTGTCTGCTGCGAACAAGAATATAGTAAGATGAGCAGCATCATTATACCCCTGAAGGAAAGCGGATTGTTCATTGTGTTGGTTTGGAGCATCATGTTCTTCTCAGTTCTCTGCGAGACAACAGCACCGAAATAATCCATCAATGTGAGTATTCAAAAGTCTTGCTTTTGGTCAGCAATTTCTACGTAGTAAAATGAAGAAAAATCTGATTGTTGACCTCCCTTCACTGTCCATCAGAGAAATTATTGCATGCGCTGCAGTATTTATTGTTTCTTAGAGGAGAAAAAGATCATAAGAAAAAATTATAATATTTGAAATATAAACTTTCAAGTATTGTAGACTATATTTAATGATCAATATTTAGATTTTAAAGTCTTTAGGCAGTGTATGAACCTCTTGCACTGCAGTCAATAATATCTCCTGTCCATTCTGTTGGTGGATTGTTGATCAAAAAGTCCTAGCTGTTACTTTTGTTGGTTTTTGAAGTTTCTTGCAGGCTCCAAACTCTAGATTATTGTTCTAAGTAATCCACTATGGCATTTTTTTGGTTTCTTAATGTGGAAAAGCTACTTTTTATATGATTGATTTGGTTGACTAATATATTCTTAGTCCAAGTCAAAGTTAATGGAATTGCTTGTACTAGTGGAATGCTAGATGAGCAACAGAATTGGGTATATAGTAGTTCATTTTTATCTCCAATGAAGTGTTCTTTGACAGAGAGGTTTGGTCCTGCTTTTACTTTTATTTTTACCCGCAATCATAGCTTGTAAGGGTAAATGCTGTTTAAGAATTTGTAAAAATTAAAAATTAGAGTGCAATGAAATGATATTAATTGTGAGAACTGAAAAGAAGGGTAACATGAAACATTATGATCGATCGACCGTAGCTACTACTCTTGGCTAAGAGCTTAATAGTTGGTACCCAAGATTTCAAGTTTGAAACTTAGTTGCCTTAAATCTAATAAAAGAAACAAGTAGCTTGCTACCTTTTTCTCTGTCAAAAAAAAAAAAACATGATATCTTCTGATAGATTGGGAAATAAAAAGTTGGAAAATTGAATAGGGGATCCCACACAATGGACACATTAAACGGGCCTAGGAATATTGCAATTTAAGATTTTGCTTAAGAGTGGAAGCTTAAGATACATTATTGGGCCCAAACCCTATAACTTTTAGGTGTTTTGGTATATGTTTGTTGCAAAGAGTGTGTGAACTCCTCGGCTATGTGCGCTTTGGGCTTCATGTTATCACAAGGTGATTTTCTATTTATTAATCCTTCTCTTTTGCTTGCAGTTTACTCATTATGCACCAAGTGTTTGTTGTTTTGCCTCTGAGAAGTTGCTTGATCTATTGCATATGATAGTGCATTTGCTATATGTCATTAAAGGTGCTGTGGAGATAGCATTTGATATCATGCTCTGTTACAAAATTATTGTAGACTGGTGAACTCAAATTTACTGATAAAATGCTAAAAAGAAATACTTCCTATAACACCAGCTCATGCAATTGTATGTAAATCGAGAGCTCCTTCAAGAGTTGATAGAAATGAGACATTTTCGGTTAAGCTCTATGGTTTCTGATCTTCTTCAGTCTCACCACAACATCTTCCATAGTCGGCCTTTCTTTCGGCGATTCTCTTGAGCAGGATATGCCCAGTTCTAGGAGTGATAACATAGACTGGTAGTTCAAGCTCGCAGCCTCCGCATTCATATTATCACCGTTAGCAGCGTCAATGTTCACTTCATACTTGAGAAGATTTTCGTCGACAACATTTTCTATTGCATTCGGAAAAGACTCACAAACCCATCGTCGTAAGCTCGATTCTCCCGCAAACATCTCATCTGTAGGCTTCTTCCTTGAAAAGGTCTCCAACAGTAGAATACCATAGCTGTAGACATCGCTGCTGGTTGATACTTTACCGGCTTGTCCATACTCTGCACACATTTTTACACGACAAGGCTGGTTGAAAGATTGCACAAGAAATAATTCATCTGATCATTAATTAATCTGCAACTTTTTTTGCGAAAAAGATGCAAAGCCTCTGGATACTGAAGTAATAGAATTTTAATATGTAGCAATTTTGTAGCAGGAAAGGGTTGAAATGATGTACCAGGAGCCATATAGCCGATCGTCCCCGGTGCGCTCGTCAATAGAGCACAAGAATCATCCTCGGAAAGCAGCCTCGATATGCCAAAGTCGCTCAAATGCGCTGAAAGGTTCTCACCCATGAGTATGTTACTAGGCTTCAAGTCACAGTGCACCACAGCTATCGGGCAATGGTGATGCAGATATTCCAGTGCAAGCGCCACGTCCATCATAATGTGAAGTCTCTGATTCAGGTTTAAGTAGTAGTTATGAGAATATAGCCATTTCTCAAGGCTCCCTTGTGGCATGTATTGAAGAATTAGGGCTTTGATTTCTGGGCTAGAGCAAGTGCTTATAATCTTAACTAGATTTCTGTGTTTGGCAGTGCTCAGTACTTGGCATTCTGCATCAAAACTTGCCGACGCTTTACTCGATTGAAGGTTCAGTATTTTAACGGCAACGAGCAGTCCATCATCCAACCGACCTTTGTAGACCGACCCAAAACTTCCTGAACCGAGCAAGTTTGTCTCATCGAAATTGTCGGACGCATGAATAAGCTCTTGGTACGAAATTCTTCTGTGGTTTTTCACTTCCAACTGATTAACAGTAGTAGTTGTCTTAATCTTTTTTCTTTTAAACCTGAGTAGTAGGAGGAGGCCAGCTGAAAAGATAACCACTGCTGCAATTGTTGGAAGAAGGAATTTAAGCAAATTCCTTTTGATTCTTGATTCTGGACCGGCAGTGGTCGTGCAAGGCGGTACACCAAATTTTCTCCCTCCACACAAGGCGGTGTTTCCCATGAAAGATTCAGCTGTGAGATTGTCGAATGCTCCTCCTTGTGGGATTTCGCCTTGTAACTGGTTGTACGATAGATTTAGGTTAACAAGATAATGAAGTCTAGTTAGAGACTTTGGAATGGTACCTACGAGGGCATTTGAGGATAGGTCCAAACTGTTTATGCTTATCAAGCCACCAAAGGATTCTGGAATGGGGCCGGTGAACGAATTGCTTGAAAGATTCAGGTAAGTGAGCATTTGGAGATTCCCTAAAGTGCTTGGAATATTACCCAGGAATTTATTTGTGGAAAAATCCATTACTTCTATTAATTTCAATTTTCCAATTTCTGCAGGTACGGACCCATCCAAAGAATTATGCGAGAGGTTAAGCAGCAGGACATTTGTGAGCCTCCAGATGGTAGAAGGTATTCTTGACGACAATAAATTGGCAGCTAGGGAAATTTCTTGCAGTTCACTTCCATTTATGATTAACTCGGGTATTGATCCAGAAATCATGTTTTGGTGTAGGTACATTTTGCCCAAATATCTTAACAGAAACAATTCCTCCGGAATTGATCCTTCCAATTTGTTATCATACAGATACAATTGCTGTAAGTTCGCAAGCTGTGCAATCAAAGATGGGATTTTTCCGCCAAATTCATTAGCACTTAAGTCCAAGTTCATCAGGTTGCTCAGATTTCCTATTCCAGCAGGAATATTTCCGTTGAGTTGACAATTAGAGATGCGTAATTCCCAGAGACTCGTGGAGAGATTCCCGACAGCAATTGGAAGAGAACCTTTAAATTGATTATTCCCAAGTAATAAAACCTCCAAGTTCTTGCAATTTGTCAAAGAAGAGAGGAACTCCAATCCACCGCTGAGTCGGTTCGACGCAAGATTCAAAATTTGAAGCAGCGGCAAATTTCCAATTGTTGTAGGCACAGGTCCACTGAAACTATTCTGTGATAGCTCTACAACCGTCAACATTGAGCAATTAGAGAGGGAAGTCGGTATCTCTCCGGTAAAATGATTGACACCGAGATGGAGTCTCTGGAGACTCGGGAGCAGAAAACCGACATTCTCTGGAAGATACCCGGAGAACTTATTGTAAGTGAGATCGAGAATCTGCAGCGAAGATATGTTAAAGATTGCACTCGGTATCTCTCCTCTCAATCCATAATTCTGTCCCAAATACAAGTTTTGCAATCTATGCAGGTAACCTAATTCATAAGGAATCACCCCATGAAGATTATTTATTTCAAGATCAAGGACCGTAAGTTCCGTGAGGTTACCCAATGAGGAAGGAACCGCCCCGGTAAGATTGTTGCTGCCGAGACCTAAGAGCTTAAGCTTTCTCAGGCTTCCGAGTTCATCCGGTATGTTCCCGCTAAATTGGTTTTTGTATAAAACAACATCTGTTAAGTGCAAGCAGTGGCTTAGTTGCTTCGGTATCAATCCCCTGAACTGATTATCATTTAGATAGAGGCTTTGAATTGATGGAAGCCATAAGCCATTTGTGACTTCCGGGATGTATCCGGTTAGCTTGTTTGTCGCGACGGAGAGCATTTGAAGTGAAGACAGGTTGAAGATTGAGCTCGGTAATGGACCCGTAAAGCCATTTAGGCCCAAATTTAAGTATTGAAGATTAAATAGAAGGCCGAGTTGGTGTGGAATTTCACCTTGCAGGTTGTTTTCGGAAATATCTAATTGTGTAAGTTGTGTGAGGTTTGCTAAAGAAGGCGGTATCGAGCCGGTGAGGTTGTTACCTCTGAGAGATAAGAAATAGAGCTTCGGATAGTTCCCAAGAGCAGCAGGTATGTTTCCGACAAGTCGATTGTACAGTAACGATAGTACTTGTAGATTCACGGATATTGGTTTTTCGATCGGAACGTACCCGGAGAATGAGTTGTTTGCGAGGTCAACGTACTCAAGCGAAGAGATAATGAAAATGGCTGGCGGTATGGGTCCCGAGAGACGGTTGAACCTGAGGTCGAGCGTCCTGAGACGACGAAGGCGACCGAGGCCATCGGGGATAGGGCCCGAGAGTGAGTTGTTGGAGAGGTCGATGGCGGTGAGAAATGAGAGGTTGGCAATGTGCGGGGCGATGGAGCCTTCGAGGGAGAGACTGCCGAGCGACAAGGCCGTGACTCGATCTGGCACATGTCGACGGGCGCAGACGACACCGACCCAACTGCACAAGGATGTGTTGGTGTTCCAGCTACGCGAGACGACGTTGAAGAGATCGGAAGTGATGCGCGCTTTGATGGCGAGCAATGCGGAGAGATCGGTGGCATAGTTGCCCGATGATTTCGCGGGCCGCGGCAGTAGGAGTAGAACTAACAGTAGAATGTAAATGAAAGGTGGAGACTTGGCCATTTTTTTGGCTAGTGAGAGTTGCATGGGAGCTTTAGCCATGAATGTATTGAGATGCTTCTTGGGTCAACGTTTTCCACGTAAGAGTGGACCCTAAGAAAAGGGATCGTAGTGGAGGGAGGTTGACTTTTAGTCCACAATTGTTGACTTTGCTTTTGGAGTAGTCAAAAAGGAGCTTTTTTGTGGGACGCTTCGCCCGGAATTTGGTTTCTCGGATAAGCACAAATTTCCAATTTGTTTATGGGACAGGATCCATTATTAATTTAAACCAAGTTTCTCTATAAATTTAATCCTTAGGTTCTTGTTGCTTTTAGATTTATATTTTTGTTGATTTATAGATTCATAAGGACAGTAACTATGATTTGTAACAAAAATGGAGAATGTGGTTGGAGAGTTAAATTTTATGACTACATTTTGCTATTTTATTTCTTGCTCTGTTTGATAAATGTCTTTCTAATTATTTACTGCTTAATTTTTTTTTTTTGAGAAAAAGATAGCACGCTATCCGCTTCATTCATTGGATTGATAAACTAGGCTACAAGAATGAGGCAGCCTAGGCCTCGAGGGTTAAGACGCGAAAAAAAAAGAAAGGTTCAGCATCTAACTAGTAGGGAGAAGCAATTCCCAATCCTTCATTGAACTTCCGAACTACTAACATAGTGTTCGGCTGAATCTTCGTAAAGATCGTATCGTTCCTGATCTTCCAGATGATCCACCAGCAAACTATTAAATTTTTTTAATTTGCAGTTATTTGTTATTGAGAATTCGTAATTCACTTTGATATCAGTTGTTGAAATTAGACTCCGGCATCGGTTGTGAAGATTTAGCAAAGAAAATGCTCAATCAAATTACTTATATAAACTCATCTCCTGAACAAAAACGGGCATAACTACAAAAAAGAGAAAAAATGAACGGAAAAATGTAAGTAAACACTAACCAATAGAAGTATTAATGCACGTTGCCCATAAAACAATAAGTTATTTAAATATATTTTTTATAACTCATGAAAAAATTTAAAAAAAATTTATATCTCTTTTTTTCACCATTGTCGTTAAGTAAAAGACAAGGACAGAGGACACGCCTAAATTCTTTTGACTACAAAGAGCATGACAAGGGCTATATAGGACCAGCTTTTGCATAGCAATTATGTTCAGTAAAACAAGTAGTCAAAAGTTTGGTATTCGTGGATTATTACTCAATGACTCCATCTTGAGCCACTGATGCACAATCACACGTACAAAATTGGATTCGCAAAATTAAAGTACTAACATAATAAAGCACACCATATCATAGTGTATTGTTGATGTAATTGCAATTAAACCAATATATTAACAGTATTGGAGAACAATATTGCCGAAAACTTATAGCAGCACTAAAAAATAAACTAATTTTACTATATTCTAAATCCGTCACACCAGAGTAAAAGGAGAGAGAGTACATAGAGCCCAGTAACTTGATTCCCCGCCAGTGCATACGAAAAAGAAGAGAGAGAGAAAGGAAAAATCGCATAGATTGCTGGAGCTCCCTTCACTCCAAGCAAGAAGAGGAAAAATGTGCTCTCCATATTCTCCACTTCCTCGCCTGGAGAAAAGTGAGCCCCAGCAACACAAAACCCCCTCCTCTCTAACTAAAAATAAGAGAAAATTACCGATTGTACCTACCGCAAGCGACAAAGGGTTTGATGGTTGGTACCCGAGGTCCCAAGTTCGAATTCTAATTGATTTACATTTCCAGCTAAGTTTATTTCTAAAAAAAAATAAACGAAGCGGATAGCATGCTATCTTTCTCTCTCTCTCAAAAAAAAAAGAGAAATTATTAAGCACCATTACATGGAGAAGTGCACTTAAATAGACCAAAAAATGTGGAGTTTTGGAAAGTTATAACCCACAATTTGACACAGTAAATAAAAATTACTAAAAAAAGAATCTAATTCTAATATGCGCCGATTTTGGAATCTAATTCTAATGTTTCCATCTATTTTACCAAAAAAAAAAGAGAAAAAAAATCTAATGTCGGCAACGTATTGTTATTTGGATTCTGAATCTGCATCAATTTGTAAAAAGAATCTCACGTAGATCTCACAAAGTTCATTAAAACATTGCTGTATCATTAAAAAAAAATGTATTGCGATATATAGAGGGAAAGGAAACAAGGGGAAATTGGAATGTCAAAAAGGGGTGGTTAACCAAATCTTTTCATTCATTGTTTTTGATGAATTAGAGCACACCTTACTTACATTGCATTTGCCTATTATATCTGCTGAATTATATATTAAAAACAGTGCCTAAATCTTTTTATTTTAAGTTTTCTCAATTAATTAATGTAAAATGCTTATTAAATTATATAGCTCAATTAACTATTAGCAATTAATTAATTAATTTAACTTTTGTTTTCACTATAAAGTAGTTTGTGCTATTAAATTTTCTAAATTATCGATCAATTTAGTAAAATCTCTAGCTTAATTATTAGGCTAAAATTACACACTTCCAAAAAACTGGTACTGGGCCGTAAAATGCATGTTCTGGTTTAATTGGGCTCTTAATACAAAAGCATAAGAAGTTTACTGGGCCGAATTGGAATAAATAGCCCATTTAGGAAATTGGTGTAAAAAAAATTGTTCAACTCTTCAGTATGCTCGTTACGAATTGTGGAGAAAATAGTAAAAAAAAAAATCTTCTCGATCTAGCCATGTTACGGAGATTGAGCACAATCATATAAATAAGTTTGACAAAAGCTAAAACTGAAATCGAATCGAATGAGTCTATCGAGATATAGAACTATTTGATATTTTTAAAATTAAAAACCTTTTTTTTTCCTATACAGACACTTTAGGTGTTGTTCGTTATTCTTATTTGTAAACTTAAATTATTAGAAAATAGGTGTTGTATGGATAATACGGTAGTTTCTGGAATGGGACAATTTTCCTACACTTCTCTTTGTGTACAAAAATAAAATTGTAATTCGACTATAAATCAAACTTATTAAAGTTACTACCAGTCTAGGTATGAATTTTCGAAAAAAAACCTTTTCTTTAAATGGTTCGATTCGTAATCATATTTCGTCAAAAAGTTCAAAATCTATCCTATAAATAGATGACGAATCTCTGCTTCTAGCTGATGACAAAATCAATATTTTTTTTACTTTTACCGAACTTATTTTTAATCACATAACAATTATGTCAATCTAAATACCCCGTTAATACATGAAGGATACTAATAAACAGTAGAAATCACCTTCGTCTATAATTTTTTATACTTTACATATACATAATTCGTAATACATGAAAGTGATTTATTGGAGTACAGTAGGCAATAAGCTATACAATATAAACAATACTATCCATACATTTCATAGGTGGTCGTAAAGTTTATATTCATAATTTTCTTATGGCTTGTATTCACTTACTTATCTCATACTTTTTTTAACAAAAATTTTAAAAAAATTGTATAACCGTTGAATCCTCAGTTGTAAAATAAACATAATAAGTTAGGCATCACGAACATTGACATGGAATACGAGACGCGACTCTACAGTTTCTAAAAAATTAGGACACAGACACGACATAGACACCCGCTAATAAAATATAATATTATTAATATAATAATATATAATGATAAAATAATTATATATTTCTTATACGAATAAAAGTTAATAAAATTTTTATTCATAGTTCATATATTTTAAGAAAAGAAAATCTCCTCCATACATAATTTATTTACATTGTCTAAAAAAATTTATATATATTTATCATAAAACTAAAATATTTATCATCTTACATTATATATGCAATATGTATATATATATATATTTTTTAAATTGAATGCACTATAAACCCTCATTAAACGCACGTCTAAGATGTGTCAAGATCGGATACGAGTTCGATACGGATACGTGCGTGTCAGACACGGATACAGAAGACTTATAAAAGTGTCTGTAATATGTAGTATTGTACGCAGAAACGTGTACTAGCTGGGAGCGGGGAAGGAAGCTAGGGTTGGATCTTAACCGAAGAAGGGTTAACGGTACAAACGAAAAGGAGATGGGACGTTGGAGGTGACCGCATAGGGTCCATTAAGGTACGCCCATGTCCCCATAGACTAGACAATACATAGGTATGGGTATGGGTATAGGTATAGGTATAGGTATAGGTATAGGTATATACATATACGTACGAAGAGATGGAATATGATGGGAGGGGGAAGGACGTGAGAGAGGCGTCATAAAAGTACGGATTACGGAGCAAGTTCCCAAGCGCCCTCGTACCCGTTTGCGTAGTCACTCGGGCGAACCCGCCAAATTAATTCCTCCGCGTACCCGTGACCCACCCCATACAGGAACTAACTCTTTCTCTTTTTTTCTTTTTTTTTCTTTTTTCTTTTTTTGGCTAAAATATAGCCTTTGTCCTCAAATTATAAGGTGAGTGGCATGTAGGTGCTTAAATTTTAATTTATTATAATTTTAAATTTATATTTTACGAATTATCATAAGTAAAATTTTTATAATTTAATTTAGTTTATTAAGTAGTGACTTTTATTAATATAGAAGTAATGCGACTTCTTAATTATTATTCTGTCAATAATCACAATATCACTGCATCAATTTTATACTAGCAATTAAAATATTAATATTTAGCCAACTAGATTACATTTAAAACTTAATTTTAATTATTTACAACGTTTGAATAAACAATTATAGTAAGTTAAAATTTGTACACCAAAGTGTTATGTCTTTCATAGATCAAGGACTAAACAGTATAATTTAGTCCTTTTTTCTTTTTGGAAAAACATCTACAATTTGTGGTTTAGCATAATTTTATTTTACCACTTTGCTGGTGGAACAGTTTTATTTTACTATTATGTGATTTTATCTTATATTATTATAAAAAAATTGTTATTGAATAAAATGGTAGAGTGATATATTTTATAAATTATGAAAGAATTGAATATAAATTATAAATTTGTAAACTACAGCATTTTTTTTCTTTTTGTGATTTAATATTTTAATAAGAAATTAATGCTATTGGTGTATTAAAAAAGAGTAGGTAAATCTTACACATTTTCCTCCAAAAATCTATTTTTTTGTAATTATTAGTATTAAAAATAATTTGACAAGATAGGACTCTTGGTAATGCATGGGGTGTAAAGTGTAAACTAGCATTGCCTTAAAAAAAAAAAAAGTTTGTAATAAGATGGTGAATCAGGAAAAAGAGAACTATTAATCCTGATAGTTTTTTCTTTCTTTTTCTAATTTGGATAATCATGAACGTATCAAATTTGATGGGATTTTTATTACCATTATGAAATTTTATTATTATTGCTAAAAGTGGCTCCCACACACCAAACAATGGAATCGATAGCATGTGAATGCGCGTGGGGGAATTGTGGGTAATGTAAAAGAGAAGTGTAGATAATAATTATAATAATTATTATTAATTAAATGAGGGGCCATAAAAAGGATGGGGACAAAACCAGCTGTAATTTGGAGAATGTATTACTCTTTTTAATGCGAAAGCCAATCTCCCATGCAAGTTGAAAGTGTCAAAGCTTAGCTGGAACTCGACACGAGCTGCATCGGTACTTGTTAATGCTTAGCATCTTTACTTTGTGTCTATAAAAATCTAATACTTTTCGCATTAATTTTATCGCTATAAACTCAGATATATATTCTGTGTTTATTTGGCCTAACTTTTGCGTAAAATTGTGTACGATAAGATCGCAAGCATTTGCTAGATTTTGATTTGCGCAAATGTGAGTTTTACATTATGATATAGAATATTTATTCAGAAAATTATTTTACAGTACTGAAATCTTTCGTGCAATTATAATTTGTTTGTGTACGATAAGACCGCAAGCATTTGCTAGATTTTGATTTGCGCAAATGTGAGTTTTACATTATGACATAGAATATTTATTCAGAGAATTATTTTACAGCACTGAAATCTTCCGTGCAATTATGATTGAACGAACTCACTGGCAATAGCGGTGGTCCGTTGTTTTAAACTTACGTTTCTCATAAAATACCCGAAATTCCATATCAATGATATACTCCTGATTAATCTCGTATTATTGTAGTAAAAATATAAATAAAGTTAATGACTAATTCATTATAATAAAATATTCGTGATTAGAGTTTAAAAGCCTCAACAATTAAACTAAGATTATCACGATTGTGACATTTACATAAGAGCACACCATAAATGTTTCATTATATATATATTTTGATATTATATATATTTGAGCCATGCTTTTTTCTACACTACATATATGCATGCTTTTCTACAATGGATAGGTTTATTCTCAGCAAAATGCTATGCACCATGTTTTTTTTTTTCTTTAATAAACAACGCATAGGTTTTATTCTTGTAGCTAGTGGGGGGGATTTAATACCAAGTGTTGCTTCAAAAGCGCGGTGAAAGGAAAAAAGAAAAAAGTGCACTGCATGAAAAAAAAACTTTGCTACATTAGGGAATTTAATCATAGTCCTTCCCATTTATAGCACGATTCGTAAAGCATTACACCACACCCGGGAAAACCATGTGGGCATTATTGGCTCGACGTGATGTTTTTTTACCCTAAATGGAAATTAATATTAGGTGTCTTAGTTTATGGATAATTAAGTAGATTCAGTATATTAAACTAGATATCTTTTCTTTTGTAGATTCTGTATACTTTATTTTCGTATGTTAAAGGATGAGTTAGGCTAGAATACTTGTGGAAGTACCGGGGCTCCGGTACTTCCACGTCGTTTTCGATGTTGGGACTTTCGAATCGACGATCGGCTCCGTTAAACTTGATCTAGAGTATTTGAAGTATCTAGAAAATAAATTTCGCGATTTTTCGATATCATTTGCCTGGTGATCGAAAGGGCTCAAAATCAACAATTTCAATAGTCGTGGTGAGCCGTTTGCAAGTTTAACGGTGTAGAAATATCCAAATCACGTAAAATTTTGATAGAAAATTCTTTATACTATATAAAACAAGATCAATATCTTTGATCTAAAATTTTAGAGTCATATTATCACATTTTGTGAGATTTTTATTTTCAGCCATTGATTTTGAGCCCTTTCGATCACTAGGTAAATGATATCGAAAAATCGCGAAATTTATTTTCTAGATACTTCAAATACTCTAGATCAAGTTTAACGGAGCCGATCGTCGATTCGGAAGTCCCAACATCGAAAACGACGTGGAAGTACCGGAGCCCCGGTACTTCCACAAGTATTCTAGCCTAACTCGTTAAAGGATACTTCAATTTGTACAATCTTCGATTAGATGTGCATCTTCTACCATTTTCTCTTATTAATTTTTTAATAAATTTTTTAAATTTTGTGTAAATTTTAGAATAAATTAAATGTAAAATATATACTTATGCATAGGTGCAGAGATGCTTTTTTTTTAAAAAAAAAAAAATTATGTTGGTAAGGGCTAAAGAGTAAATAAATTGTAAGATGTAAAACTAGTTTGATTGGACATGGGAGCAAACGAATTTGGGTTGGCATTGGATATGGTTTCTTGGGCCAAGCCAAGCTTTAAAAGTTTGAAAAGATGGGTGGCAGTGAGGCAGAGGGAATCTCACGTTTCATCAACGTAAGAACAACCACTTCGAATATTGAAAAAGTCCAAAAGAAAGAGGAACTAATATAAATATATTCCCTCTAAGCCTTTATTGTTTGATTTGATACAATTTACCAATGTTTTTATCCTTTTCACCACTCAAAGGTAAAAAACACACACACACACAAAAAAGAAGAAAAAATTATCTCCAACTAGCCAAATTGCAGTTTGCAACAATTGTCTATAGCAAGATTATCACTTTACGTGCGTTGCCTATACAAAATCTAAAGTATAATTATAACATATATGCATTTTTTTGCATTATAGAAAAGAAAAAAAATGAAAAGGAAAAAGGATGTGCTTGCTAAGGACGAACCATAACACGTAGGAATTGTAAGTTTGAAGAACTCGACACTTTTTGCCGGAGGCCTAATGAATGAAGCAGGTAACACGTTATCTTTTTTTCAAAAAAAAGAAGAACTCGACACCTGCGTGTGGCTCGTGCAATGTCGCATGCAACTTCACAAGATATATGTG
Source organism: Puya raimondii (assembly GCA_016920855.1). Taxonomy (NCBI): domain Eukaryota; kingdom Viridiplantae; phylum Streptophyta; class Magnoliopsida; order Poales; family Bromeliaceae; genus Puya; species Puya raimondii. The sequence goes on from JABWPP010000050.1 coordinate 166,784,657, forward strand.
AATTTCAACGCTTTTTTCTCCAAATTTTTGTTTCTTTCACTTTGACAACATCTAGAATTTAGTCCTTGATCGAGTTTGCATCCAATAAACACACTGGCACTTAATTTTCTATGGTAAAAGCAGTTTTTCCATATTTGTACTACTCACCAATTTAACCTGGTGTACGAATAATTTTTTTTGCATGACGAAATTGCACTCAGATGCACATAAGAAATTTTTTTAGTTCTATGTGAATAATTTTACTGACTAAGCTAGACGAAAAGAGGCAGGAATAGATAGATCAATGTGTGGATCGTAAGCGCTAACCAACTATTCCAAAAGCACGTGCTGATAGGAAGGACGCACCCATCACACTTAAGGGCTCAGCCATAGCGCTCGCGAATTTCGACCTGACTCAACCCATCTGGACGTTGGTTCTATTGTTGGGTCTCTTACCATTGGGTCTCTTGTGGATCACACCCCCACTCAACTTATTAGACTCACCCAACTCAACTTATTTGTCTCATGGGCCTATTGTCACGGGACATGAAGTTTGACCTATTTTAATTAGCCCAATAATAAATAGCCAACACAATGTACCTCCAATGTCAAAATTGTTGTACTGGTAAATAGCAAGCCTTCTAAGTAGATCAAGCTGATCAGGGGGGGTTTACAACAAGGAGATCTACTCTCCCCCTTTCTTTTTGTAATATATAGTAATGAAATGCTTAACGAAAACGACGGACGTAGCAACAAGAACTGACCTTTTCCGAGGCCTAGGACCTTATGAAGAAAGTAAGATTGCATTTATACCGTACGTAGACGACATGCTCTTCTCCTACGAGGTAAAGACTAACTTCATTGCCAACCTTCAATTTGTATGACCGACCGTTCCTAGCGCAAGTGGCAAAGGGCTTGGTGGTTGGTACCCGAGGTCCCGAGTTCGAATCCTAGTTGATTCACATTTCCAGCTAAGTTTATTTTCAAAAAAAATAAACGAAGCGGGTAGCGTGCTACCTTTCTCTCAAAAAAAAAAAAAAAAACCTTCAATTTGTATGGAGTCTTTTTGAATGGGCTCGAGATTGAAGATTAATTAGAATAAGCCAGAATTCTTCTACATGGGCAACGTACAGAATAAAAAAAAGAGATTAGCCAATATCCTATATATCTTTCAAAACAGGAGAGCTTTCTATATGATACCTAGAGCTGCTCCTTCCCAGTAGATGGTTAAAAAAATAATGAGTGGTTGATCGTAATAAGCAAAATTCAAAAGTGAATCCAGTGATCACAATCTAAGTTTGTATCTCAGGGAGGGAGACCTGTCTTGGTGAATTTGGTTTTATCTAGTTTACCTATTTATATCTTCTTAATCTTCAAAGCACCGACATGGGCTATTCGCCGTATGAAGGCTCTTAGGAGGTTGTTTTTTTGGAAAAAGTGTTTGTCTGCCAAGAGGGATCATGTCTAATAGAGTAGAAGTGTATATAGGAATAGAAAAAACCAAGGACTTGAGATTAAAGACATAGCATCGATGAATACCATGTTAGTGATGAAATAGTAGTGGCACTAGTTCCTCACGGAGCCAGAACTCGAATAGTGTAAATCGATCAAAATTCTTTATTACACGAGAAGAAAATCATTTAGGGAAGGAGCCTTTTTTAGACCATACTCACAATAGTGGAATAACATACTAGAATATAGAGATATCTGCAAGCAAGGAATTGCCTGTAGCTAGATTGGGAAATGGTAAGCATGTTAATTACGTCATGGTCGAATATTTGGTGTCGTGAAATTTTAATACAGAACAACTTTCAGAAAATCTTCAATAGCATTTCGAACAAGAAAATCTTAATGAGGGATTGCCTCTTAAACGATGAACGGAGATGGAATCTTTTTCTTTAAGGATTTGATGGCTCAACGCACCAGGACAAGAGGTGCCTATAGAAGTTCAAGAATCTATTCAGCGGTCATTCATCGATAAATAGACCTAACGAGATCAAGTCGATATGGACGATTGATCAAAAGTTTTTGGTTAAGTCCCTATACAACTTCGACACAGACGGTGGAACAAGGGACTGCCTAACTATTAATATTTGGAAATTGAGAATTCCGGTTAAAGTGCATATTTTCATGTGACTTATGTTATGGAAAAAGGTTCTAACAGCATACATATGAAAAAGATGAGCTGGACCATGGACCAAATATGTATATTATGTGGATGTGAAAAAGAGACAGTCGACTATTTATTCCCTCGTTACATTTTTATTAGCTTTTTGGTAACTAATCTTCAGGTTAAACCTTACACAACCTTCTTGGAGAGAACAGTGTGTGATTTATGGGACACATTGGTTGGTGTCAGAGACACGCACATAAACGGATAAAGGCCTCATCTCCCTAGCTAGTAGCTATCCATAAGTAGACAATATGGCTAGAGAGATATAATATTATTTTTTCAGAAGAGAGGCAATAGATCCCCTGTTGGTGCTTTTGAATAGTTGAAAAACGCTTACTTAATGAGACCAATTTTGCTAATCTTCGACCTCTTATTTTTTCTCCTTTTTCTCTTTCTCTTATTTTTGTTTCTTATTTTTCTTGACTCTTATTTTTGTAGCTATTTTTTTTTTTAATCTGTAAATAAAGCGCTCAAAACCAAAAAAAACAGTGAGCCATAGGTAAATCATAAATGTGAAAGCCCCTATTTTTGAACTACCATTGACGAGCTTCATTTCCCTTGATCTACGAACACACGATTAAATTTGGCACACATTTCTCCTCTATAGTACAACTAAAGGAACAAAGTTATCTAATTAGGTAAGTGATGAGACTACATAGCTGTTTAGGAATAGCTGTTGAGGACACTATAATGAGATCAGCGTATACATAGGTGCACCTTTTAGCGAACTTTTGTGTTGTTCGCGAAAAGATTAGAGAGAAAGGCACCTCCCCAAAAAAGCAAAAGAGTTAAAAAGAAATAATCCTTGGATGAGGAGAAGGGAACAATGATAATGCATCGGACTCGTGAGGTGTGGGCACGTGAGGGCTAGCGTTTTATTTAATTATTATAGTTGTTTTTAGCCCCCCTTTTTTGTAAGATTAATTTAACATATATCTATGTAAAAATATCAAATAACAAATATATTTTTATAAAATTTAAGTTATTATATTTATTTTTTCAAATTTTTTTTGCTTCGTAAATATAATTCTTCAAAAATTCTGGCTCGTTTATATATATATATATATATATTTCTGACGTTTGATTTACTGTTAGTTTTTTAATGGTAGGTATATAAAATGATTGTTTTATCCTTATGAATTTGTCCATTAAAAAATTTATCTTTCCTTTTTTTCTTCTTTCCTTCGTCGCGGCAAGTATAGCGTATCTCACTTTTACCGCGACCAAGTGCCTCACCTTCCACGTCGCTGCCGTCGTAGGTCTAGTCATCGCTATAAATAAAAAAATAAAAAAAAAATGTGAAAAAAATGACGGTACCCAATATTGAAATACAAATTATATATTTAAAATATAAAAAAGATCATTTTATTTCTTAGCTAACTATGGTTAACTTTTTTAACTTATAATTTTTTAAATTTTGATAACAAAATAATATATTTGTAAATAAAAGAATTTTTGGAAGGATAAAAATTTGACAACTTAAGTTTTATAAAAATTTATTTATTATTTAATATTTTTGTAAAAAGTCATATGTAACTGTTCCTTTTTCTTCTTTTTTTTATTTTTTTTTACAAAAAGCCATATGTAATTGTTCCCCTGGTAGTTGCTAGCACGTTGGTGAGTACATTGAGAGATGAGAACGTTTGAGGCCCAACATGAAGTGGGTGATTGGGTCATGGCTCAATAGAGGACAATAAGAGAGTTGTCAAATCGCGTTCTCGCGAAATAGTCATTGGTGCAACCTTATATATCTATATTTAGTTTTTAATGAATTTGAAAAATTAATGTTCTTAGATGTTAGGAAAGGTAACAGAAGAGGAAGTAAATAAAAATTTATTTTATTAAACAATTACTGTGAGAATTAAACCTCTCGAATACCAAGTGTCATAATAACTAAATTTGGAATGAATAATGTTTTTTTTTTTTTGAGAGAAAGGTAGCACGCTACCCGCTTCATTCATTGGAAAAATGAACTAAGCTACAGGGGTGAGGCAGCAGAGGCCTCGTCGAAGGCGAAAAAAAAAAAAGAAAAAAGAAAAAAGAAAAGAAAATAAAATAAAACAAAACAAAACAAAACAAAACAAAAATTATTAATTGCAGAATTGACCGGTAGTTGAAAGGGTCTGCTCCCAAAGGATCGTCAATTGTTTGATCTTGCACACTGCTACGAGAGGGTCCGGCTGAGCCTTTCGAAAGATTGCATTATTCCTGATATCCCAGATGACCCACCAGCAACCTGTTAGTCCGGTTAGCCAACTTAGCCTTGTTTGCGCTCCAGACCTATCCATCCATCTATCCCAGAGCACATTCACATCGTCTCCCAAATCTCTAGATTGTACGTTCGCTAAGGTCATCACTAAAAGAAATCGCCCCACATAGAACATAGAAGTATAAATTTTACACTCTTTACTCTTAGGACGCATTTGGTTTACCTTTTTTTTTTATCGAGGAATCGGAATAGGTATGGATGGTTCCAGCGTTTGGCGTGCAAGAGTTTCATTCCGATTTTGATTTTCGGATGAAATGAGAACCATCAATTATCCTTTTTTTCTAAGCTGGATTAGAAATTGAATCCGAACGCGCGGAATGAATGCTTGTTCCGAAAATGTCTAAATTTTATATTTTTTATTTGAAATAAAATTTAATTTTTAATTTTTCTTTTTAATTAAAATATAAGTTTAAATTAAGAAATTAAATTTTAATATTAGATTTTGGTTTGAACTTAAATTGAAATTAAATTCAATCAAGTACTTTAAATTTGATCTATGAATTTAAATTTAATTTTAAATTCAAATTCAAATTTTACTTCCAAAATTTAAATTTTAAAAATTTTAAAATTTAACTAAATTATACTTATGGATTCAAATTAAAATTTAGATTGTAATTTTTAATTTTGAATTTGAATCAAATCGTAAATTAGTTTATGTTTTGAATTGTCAACTAAATTTTAAATTTTAATTTTTTTTAAAAAATTTATATTTAAAATTTTTGCTTATCTTTTTAAAATTTTTATGTAAATTTTTAATATTTAAGTTTTACTTTAAATTTTAATTATAAATTTAATTCTATATTTTGATTGCGAACTCAATTCTAAATTTAATTAATTTTAATTAATTTTAATTATTTTTTTGATAATCAAATTTTTTTTCCTTCTCATCCAAACAGTGAAGACAAAAAGAAAATATTTCGATTCCGACTATTATTCTCAACCAGTCATATTGAGAGATTTTATCATTTCGTTTTTTATTCTATTCTATTCTAATTTTAATTCTTATTTTGAGCCAAACGCGTCTTTAAATCCTAAGATTTGGAAAACTCTTTTGATTTTTTAGTTTTTCTTAAAATATTAACTATAGAATTTTTAAAAAATTTAATTTTTTAATATAAAAAAATTGACAAGACAAAAACTCAATATAGATTTTTCGATAAAAACTATATAAAATTTATATAGATGTACAAATAGTATAGCTTTTTTTTGTTTTTTTTTTTGTTGTGATATCTCTTAAACCTTGTAGATCCTTCTATTGATATGCTCAAAAGATTTGGCCATATACTGTATATTATTATATTGAAAAAAGTTCAGATGTCACGGCTAGAGAGTAGAGAGTTGCTTATTCAAATGTTGAGCAGTATTAGTATGTTTTATTAATTTTATAATCTGAAGATCCGAATAAAGTTTCAGGGGAATATATACTTTACAATATTACCTCCATTAAACAATAATAAAAAACTAAAGTAGTTTGGGTGCATTGGAACTTGTCACAAGCCCGAGAAGTACTGCATCATGCACTTAAAATTGGAACCGAGGAGATTGTCCTTTGACAAAAAAAATTCTCGGACTAAGACTTAGCCCGAAATAGAGCCAACTATGTATCCTATCCTAAATACTCAAATAAAAAAAAGAAAAAAAAAAATCCTAGCCTATATACTAGCCCTACATGCTTTTGGGGCATCCTTTTAGTGTGGAACAACCAAACTTCGAAAGATTTGTATGCCCTTGGTTATTGTGGCATTTGCATTGAAAAACATGGAAAATACTTTGATCACATACAAATATGTTTTTTTTAAAAAAATTATTTTTTTTAGAGAGAAAGATAGTATGCTGCCCGCTTCGTTTATTTTTTTTAGAAATAAATTTAGCGAGAAATGTGCATCAACTAGGGTTCGAACTTGAAATCTCGGGTACCAACCATCAAGCTCTTTGCCACTTACGCTAGGACAGTCTGACTTTATATATATATATAGTATTTGTTAGTTTTTATTTTCTAACCATAAGAATTGTTCTTTTCATAAAAGCAATTATTATTTTTAAGAGTTATATCAATCAGCTAGTTGAAATTTTTTATAGTACTATTTAATAAAATGTTACAAAATTTGTAAGAACGCATGTTACTGTCGAATATAAAAATATAAAAATATCATTTTTTAGCAGTTCACATTAATTTTAGTGTTTTTTTTCTTTTCAGAAAGTAAGAATTAGTGTCATACAAGCCTACAAGGCTACAAGCATATATAAAAATACGAACATAAAATCTAAAAGCTTAAAAATGCAAACTGATTAGATTTTATTTTATTAGTAATTTTTATATAGAATTAGATTTCACATATAAGTTTCTAATAACACATCAATCGTATTGAAATCCTCTGTATTACCATTTTATATATTCTTTAAAACCTAATATTTTCTTTCTTTATTTCTACTCGTTTTGTTTTGGTGCACTACAAGAGCTTAATTATGGATCCTACAAGTTATAACAATTAATTATTTTTTAAATGTCACTTGGAATGCCATCAATTTGCGCATTCTTGATATGTACCTAGCTCGAGGGTTACACTAGTCATCTATCCCTGCTGCATATATATATAAAAATAACATTAATAGCTCTGTTAATAATGTTATTAGAAACTAATGATATTCCCAGCAATTTTCTATTTAATTATCAACTATTGTTCAAAATGTAGGATTCTAAATTAATCTAACATTTGTTTTTAAATTTTACTGACAGAATCTATCATTAGAACTAATTAAGCATGCGATAATCACACCCTCTTATTATTGTTTTCTTTCAGAATCGTCGGCGATGGCAATAAATCATCATGGTAAGAAAATTACGAGTTAGATAGTATCTCTTATCCTGGATAAATTAATGGAGTTATCCTCTCGTAGGAATGGAGTATACATATTGTATAGAGAGAGGTTGTATATATTATTTTGGTTTGATTAGTTGTGACTTGCATCAACATTGTAGCTCTAATGGTATAATCTCTAATGGAGTATACATATTGTATAGAGAGAGGTTGTAGATATTATTTTGGTTTAATTAGTTGTGACTTGCATCAACATTGTAGCTCTAATGGTATAATTATATTTTGATTCTGATACATCTACTTACATGCATTTGTATATATGTGCATTATAAATATATAAGATTTGCAGGTTTATAGTGTTACGCTTTGTACATGCGCGCGGGAGCATCTCCGTGTATACGGTGGATCTGTTAGTATGTTCAGAAATTTTTGCTGTAATTCGGAACGTGACAAATTATTTAACTAATAAAAGCAAGCAAATCAATGTGGTGAAAAATTAAATCCACATTGAAATTAATTACAATTCCTTACTCAAAAACACACAACAACAAAGTTCCGATAGACAATTGTGCAGGATAATAATGATAGAGTGATAAAATGTTAAACTCAGAATCATATCATAGTAAACAGTCAATATAGAGCTTTTTTTTCTTTTTTTTTTTCTTTTTTTTTCTTTTTTTTTTAAGAAATACTAAACAGCATGCGTGATAATTAGTGTTAAATATAAAAAAAAATATTTAAACACCGCTCTCTATCGGCTTAAGCTTTTAGAGTATAACGATTGTTTCACATGATATCAGAGTAGGAGGTTCTGAGTTCGAGTCATATCAGACACCTAGTATTATTAATTTCTTCCATTTAATTCAAGTCTACGTCATGGGCCTACGAGAAGTCTCGAGTCCAGACGTGAGAGAGAGTGTTAAATATAAAAATATTTAAACATCGCTCGTTTAAATTTTTAGAGTACAATGGTTGTTTTACAATTAGCTATATATATATAAACCTAGTCGACCATACGCCCTTTAATTTCCTATGTGTAAGCTGGTTTGATTCACACTGTTATTGAGTTTAACTGCAATGGTGCTGTCCTGTTGTGATGTTTAAGATTTGAAAACCAAATAGTACGTAAAATATAAAATATTACTTCTAATAATTTTTTTTACATGACCTTGTGAATGTATTTGGTGGCCACAATTATATTTGCAAGTTTCTACTTCCAAAGTGACCTGTTGCTGCACTTTGGGCTTGTCTATATAGCTAAACAAGCAAAAAATACTTCCATTATTTAGTTCCATAAATAAAATCCGTTCATATATAACTTCATTTTTTTAAATACACTACAAAAAAATCTCAATATAAGGACGCTTTTTAGACGACGCTTGAGGTAAGCGTCCCCAAGCATCCCTATAATATAGTAAATACCGACGCTTCAAAAAGCGTCGTCAAATGAACCATATATTATAATAAACTAATTTATTAAATGTTAAACTTTACTATTATTTTTAATTTTTCGACGCTTCAAAGCGTCAAAATATATTTTACTAACGCTTGGCATAAGCGTTGGCATAAACGTCGGTATATACCTAACGACTCTTCATTTGCCGACGCTTTCAAATGCGACATTAGATTATATTGGGACGCTTTTAAGCATCCTTAACTATAGAAAAAAATATCCTTAAATATAATCTTTTTTGTAGTGATACTATTATTAACTTTATCTTGAATGATAAAATAATAATAATAATAAATATTTTTAAATAATAAAAAATTAACTATTATATATTTTTTGTAATATAAAAAAAGAGTGAAACAATAATAGTTTTAACGCGACTAATTTTCTACCGAGCAAATAAAAATAATTTTTTATCAAAACTTTAATTAAATTAAAAATTATTTTTAACTCAATTAGTTGTGGACAAATAATTTTTTTTACTAAAAGTAAATAAAAAAGACACTGTACTAAAGTGGGAAAGCCACATTGTAGCTGCAGTGATTTAATAAGAAGTGAATTTAAAACCACATGAGGTGAGAGGAGACAAAAAGATGGAGTAAAAAGCTTTTATTCAAGTGTCGCTTAGAAGAAAGAGAGAACATCAAGAGGTGGGCTATAATTTTCTCTCCTGTGGAACTCTACTTCTACATGTTCAATAGTGCCCTAAGTTATTATTTTACCATATTGGTTGTACTCTTTGATATGATGTGGCCCTCTCTCTCTTGGCTATTTAAGGGGCACTCTTCCTGTGTGTGTTCCAATCCATCGACTTTTAACAACACAACAAGGGAGCCACTTCATTTCTACTCTTTATTTCATTTGGGTTCTTTGATCTTGTAGTCGCTTCGTCTTCTATAGTTGAAGCGACTCTCTTAACCTTCACCAGCATCTTCTCTTGTTGCTTCAACTCTCTTCTATTTGTTCATCTTCTTTTGTTTTTTTTTTTTCTTCTTTAGCAACTATGAATTCTTTGCTAAAATAGGTTAAAATAGTAGGTCTCAAATTACTTCTTTGAGTATATAGAATATTGAACGTTTGCTAGATCTCTTTTGAGCCCATGTTGCTTAAACTTTGAATATGTACTTAGGTATTTTGGAGGAGAGGAAATGATCAAAAGGATATGTCATGTTCTTTTGAAGTTATTATTATTTTTTTTCTTGCCCATAGTAGTTAAAACTAGCAAGGTGAGCATGGGCTTTTTATATGCTTTTTTGTATGATAGAACCTATGCTTGTTTTTCTCTTCGTTTTTAGTTAAGTTGGTTACCTTTTGTTGGGTTTTATATATGGTGCATAACTCAGTGAGCTTAGATTGGATTAGCAAAAGAGAGCTTCCTTCAGTCCACTCATGGGTGGATTTAGGGTTTGATTAGCTGCCGACTCATTCATTCAAATACTAAGAAGAAGCATCAGTTTCTTGGTAGCTGAGTGGATGATGCGGGAGGTAAGTTGGACCTTATGCTGCCTATGCTTGGACTGAAGGGAGCTCCCTTAGTTACAAACCCATGCAAACATAATATGATATATATATGCTGTACTCATCTCTATTTCACTCTTATATGTTTTCTTGTGTGTGTCTAGATATTTTGTTATTTTCTGGGAATCACTTACAAGTTCATGCAGGATCTGATCTCAAGTAAATGCTTGTTAATTATACTGCTTTTGTAGTTATGGCCATCCTATATATGCATTTAAGCCTTGTGATTTTTCTTGTAGGAAGTATTTCTTTTAAACTTGTTCTTGCAGGTTTAGTTAGATTGTGATCTAGTTGTTGAATTTGGCTGCAGGTTTTACTCTAGTGCAATTAATCGAGGGGTCATAGTTTACAATGTTTATCTTTTCTCTATTGAGTAATTTTTTGTTGGTTAAGTTTCGCGTTTGGTTCTTGACTCTGTGAGCTTAAGATAGCTGCATGCTTCTATTTGAGTCATCCGAAATTTCAATAATGACCTTTTTGTTGCTGTTTTTAAGTTATGAAAGTAGATTTCAACATGTCTCTTTCACAGGGAAAAGAAAAAGAAGTAAAAGACTTGTTTCTTCATGGGTTCAGATGGATTTTTTGCTTCTGTGAGCCTAAGATCATGCATTTGCTCAGTTATCGTTGCAGCATACATATTGAAGAAAAAAGGGAATTGATCTCTCTTAAGTGATTTCTTTGCATAATCTGCTTCGAACTTATTGATTTACATGTATTTTTCTTGTCCTTAACGAAGTCAAATGTTTTACTTATATTTGGTATATGTGTTAGGGTGGCGAGATGAATTGTAATCTTCTATATATGATTTAATGAGCTATTAAGTTATATAGCCCACCCAAGCATGCACACTTGTAGAATTCCATGCAGCTATGAAACAAAAAAAATGTTGACGAGTCTATTACGACTTATATTGCACCTGAGAAGCCTATCTGGATAGGATATAAAAGCTCCTTGCTTCTTCTGTGCAGTCTCAATCAATATATGAAATAACCATTTGATTGTGGCCAGAAGTTTACTTACATCACAAATTTTATTGAAACAATTTTTATGCTTCTATGTCATTCTTGCTGTGATTTGTATGTTCCTTTGTGGTAAATTCGTTTACAGCCCTTTCCCTAACTTATTCATTCAAAAATTAAGGTTTATATACTTATTGTGCAGTAGTTGCTAATGAGTCATCCAAAACATTGGGCTAGTCCAAAGAAAATTGTTTTTGAATGTTAAGTGTAGATTTTTATCTTAAACTGGTTAATTAAATAATAAGATTAGCTATTATATGACAATTGCTTCGGGCATTTTTATAATAGGATCTTTACAATGCAAAAATGAATTTACATTTATTTTGTATGTTAATTAAGTATGGTAATGGTGTGAAGATTTAGCATAATTTGCCCGTAGCTAGCATTGTCTTAATTTCTATCGTCTTATTCCACAAAATGACTTAACTATATCTCCATGTGCTATGCATTTCAAAATTAAATCAAATCATTTGGCTACCATCCATTGTTTTCTGTGTAGGCATCCTTGTCTCATGTAGCATAGTCAACTATTTTTCTTGAGAGAGATTGTTCTAAATAATCTTAGTTGCTTGTTGTGCTAAGTTGTCATGTCATTGGAGTCTCCTATAATGTGATCCTTGAGATGGGCAAGGCTTCTTAGGCATCTAGCTCTCTCTGATTCAGTCTGTATGCTTTAATTAAAGAAAATTCTCTTATATATAAAGATTCATAATTAATTAAAACTGTGTCTATTTCATGCCTCATCATTTATGTGGTAATTTTAATCAAGTTTATAGCAAACTTTCTTGTGGTGGCCTATGCTGCTGGGGAGTTAAATTTGTTAGTTGATTTTTTCTGATTATAATTAATAGAAAAACAAGGTTTTTAAGTGAAATATTGAATGAAGATCTGAAGTTAGCAACTGATATGAGAATGAGACGGTACGCAAGTTGCTCACCTGATTTGTAATGCTGGTTACTTTTTTAAGTGTGTGGTTATTTGAAGTTGTGAATATATGAAATTGTGAATATTCAATCAAATGCGTAATTCTGTTCTTCTGTTCGCTGATCGGCACAGGTGTTATTCTTAAATTCTCTCGCATACTATCTATATGATGCATATATATTTGATTGATTTTTCAGGTTGAAGTACAGGCCAGTTAGGCGACATTAAGACTTTTTGTTTGATGTGGCGGTACTGGCATTTAGGTTATCCTGCTGGATTTAGTTACTGAAGTGTCTCATTGTTTGAGCATATGCGAGCGCGCAGGGTTGTCTTTGCTTGATCCAGTTGTTGTGTATGATGATGAGGTGCTGTTTACATACTCTTGTAGCTAGTGCTCGTATCACCGGAGTCGTGTGTAGCGAGTATTTTATGTGGTCATGATGTGCTTAGGAGAATATGAGTGATAATTTGTTTCTATACTGCAATGCATCTGCAAAATTGAGTAGCATGTACCAATTATGGACTAAAGGAATATCTGTTTGGCTCACAAAAGCTGTGAATGCACCTAGAACCCAAACTTACAAAATTACCAGCAAGTTTCTCGTCTTGCATGAGCAGTTGAAGTCCTGTATTAATGCTTCCGGTTCTGAACTTCAAAATTTCATCTGCTTTCGACCACGGAGCTTATATTTGTCAAAATTTTCACTAGATATGGGTCGTAGCAAATTGTGTATGTTGTTGTATGCTCTATTGGTAGTTGAACTTATAATGATCATTTATGTTTGCAGTGTTCATTCTGTAGATTTCCTGTGATGGCGCTTTGCATTCAGAAGCTATATACTTGCTGGCTATGCCGCAACTCTTCATGCACCTTCAAATAGCTGTACTTGTTCTCAACCTAATGGGCATTGCAGGAGCGTCAGCGTTCGATGTTGGGTGATCAAGTTACTGCCAATATTCGTTTGTAGCTGTTTAAATTTGCATGAACATTGATTAATCCCTGCTCCTGCTTTTATCTAGTTAATCCTATGCGGACCAAAGACGTGGAGGCAATTGAATGAGATTTATCGCCGGAAATTTGAAATTGGAATGTTATGATCTCAGCTGATCTAATTATTTGCCACTAAATTGTGAGGAAAAAAAAAAAAGGTTCGATAAGGCCTTGTTTGGTGTAGTTTTCGTTTTTTATTATTTTTTATTTGCGAGTAAAATTTTTACAAAAACTATTAAAGGAGAGAGGTGAGGGATTGTACGTAATTTTATGTGTAAGATCTTTATTTGTTGGTAAAACAAATTTTGAAAGTATTTTTTTTCTTTATTTTTTTTCTTATTATTTTTATGTAAGATGTTATTTATCATTTGAATTGTAAGTTAATCAATTATAACAATAAAATTTCTACTGATATATAAAATTATATGAAATTAATATTAAGGAAAAAAAGACATCGAGAGGCCTAATTTTAGTATGTGTTTCTGTATTCGTGATTTTATTACAGATATTTGATTTATCTCTGAATCAATATGACTGTGCATGGTATATATTGTTCCTGATCAGTGTAAAAGAAGAGATTTACGCGGATCACTGAGTTGTCACCTTAAGTATCTTATAGTTCTATTCGATGCTCGTTCAAACACCACTAGCGTTGCAACTTAATTCAAAAATATGCTGCGACAAGAAAAGTGCTTCCTCTACAAGTGCTTCTGAGCGCAGAAGATGCGAAGGTTCGACGATTCTGAAGCAGTCGCATGCTCCAGAGTTAGAGGAGATCGTAGGTTAGATAGGCGCAATAAACTTTGATTATTTTTCATTTAAGTTTCTTATATTTTTGTTATGATTTTGATTCATAGTTAAAATTTTGATCCTAATACTCGTCTCGGATCATATCGGGGGTGCCGGGGATGACGTGATAAAGTGGCGGTTGTCTAAATCCCAAACTTTCTCCGTTCGCTCGATGTACAAATTCTTGATCGACGGGGGTATTAGGGACTGTGTTGCTCTACAGATCTGGAAACTAAAAATTCCTGTTAAAATAAAGATTTTTGTTTGGTTACTCCTAAGAAAGAGAGTTCTTACAGTAGACAATCTATTGAAAAGGGGGTGGAATGGGGACCAACGATGCGTTTTATGTGAAGTCGAAGTGGAAACTAACGAACACCTATTTTCGACCTGTACTTATACTAAAAATATTCTGTCTAGGATGATCTCTAATTCAGAATGCGCTCCAATGTCAACTTCGGCAATGGACTTATGGGAGACATTCATGAATGTGTCAAACAATCAAAGAAGAAAGCAAGAACTCTGTAAGCTAACGGCCTCGTGGTGGGTAATATGGCTAGAAAGGAATTGTATTATTTTTCAGGGAAAAAGGAGAAATTTTTATCGTGTTCTCGAGGAGATCGTAAATCTTTTGACGGACTGGGAGAAGAGGAGCAAAGGCAGACCTTAACTGTAGGGAGGTGTCAAGCTATTTTGTGTGTGTGTGTGTGTGTGTGTGTGTGTCTTTTTTTGTCTTATTGAGGCCTTAGCTGCCTCCGTATTTTGTAGCTAAATTCATCTTCTTATTGAATGAAGCAGGTAGCATGCTACCTTTTTCTCAAAAAAAAAATAATAATCGGTATTAATTGTAACGAATACCGAGTGCCTAATAGAGAGTTGCTGCGCCTCTCTGAAACCTAACCCTAACCCTAACCCTAACCCTAACCCTAGCGAAGTGGAGTGAATAAGAAGAGACATGGTTACATCTTTGATTACTTACACGTGTCGATTGATTGCCCATCCCCATGGGCCATGGGAGCATACATGGGGGACGAGGAGAATCTCTCACTGCACTTGGGTGGCTCTGTGGACCAATCAGAGACCTTCCCGCCACGAGGTGGTGGTACTTCTCTTTTTTCTTTTTTCCATGGCCTGAGCTTTTGAACTCTGCCCAAGAACACACACACACACTCTCTCTCTCTCTTAATTCTTTTTTTTAAGAAAAAAATAGTACGCTACCTGCTTCATTCATTATGTAGATAAATTTAGCTACATAATGTGAGGCAGCCAGGGCTTTGAGAAAAAAAAAAATGCGAAAAAAAAAATTAACAGGATGAGAATAGAAAAAGGGGTACACGTCGACAAAGTTAGCATATGAAGACAAGCGTCAGCATTACCCCGGTTTATAAAAGTTGTCCTACTCTTTCGCCAGAGCGCAGATCCGATGAACCGCAGAAATAGCGTTCGATGGAATGTTTCGAAAAATATAACGTTGTTTCTTTCGCTTCATATTGTCCACCATATGACTGCCACAAGTAACAGAATCTTTGAAGTGTCTGTCTGTTACCCCCTCCCCGACACCTCCCCCCCAAGACGATGCTCTTTGGCTTAATTCCACTCTCCAAAATCCAGGGGCTGTACATGTTCTAATTCAAATATCATTATACACGAGAGCACATGCTTTTGGTTCCATTATATATGGGGTGTTAGTATTTATTTAATTTGTTGAGAAGTATGCAACAAGTAGAATATATATCTAGAAAATGAAAGGGACCATAATTAAAGTTTGTAGGAAAATATTAAAAATGACCAATTCACATTAGCTCAGATGAAAATACACATTGATTCCTTGTGGAGCTCCAGTGGGGCTGCAATGCGGCTGCTTTTAAAAGAAAATATAAAGAACACAAATCTGGTCTATTTGAAATTCTATGCGCCCGATCAGAAATGCTATGCTAGCAATTTAGTCTTAACATATATCTAATTACTTGCAAATATATATATATATATAACAAAATAAGCTCAAGTTATGTCAAATATACTTAGACTACAATAGAAGTGGGCTTTTCAAATTCTATAACTTAGATCAAGAATGCAACATGGTCGCACTAAATGTGACATTACATTTTCGCCTTTAAAACCCCTGCATGCTTTGAAAATAGTGCTGAGATCATAATTGTCTCGATACAAGTTTTGGGGTGTCACCTGACCCAGGTGTCACTTCCCCGATAATTTGTTCCATTTTAACGTTGGCATATATAGTTGTGTAATGTGTTATCCCATTTCAAGTAGCCCCTTCTCCAACATGGCAATATCTTTATATTTTTAGTAAGTGTGGAAGTGTTTCAAAGTTTTATTATTTTCTGAGCCATGGTTTCTCCTACCGTGTTGGGAAAGGATTAATTTATTGTGCGTGCTATTGCCGACCTCAGGCTTTTTTAAATTATTATTTTCGCCCTTTGAGAGAGTGGAAGGATCATTTTTCCAACATGGGCTCGAGTTTTAAAATGTATACATGAATTTTCGCTTTTAGAGCAATATACATAATATAAACTTCTGAACCACCATTTAAAATGGTAGTAAGTTTATTAAAACTCCTTACTATTTAACTTGACCCACTAAGTAAGGCTTGATTAGATTGATTAAATTAATTTGTCCTTTGTTAATGTGAATTTGTTAAATTATTTTCTTTTTATTATTTATCTACAAAGCATATGATAAATTTCTAATGTGAGTAAGTGAACTAACAACAAATACCCTGCCCATCTAAACAAACGAGAATCAACTAAGAACCCCTTATGCGAATAACGTAAGCTCAATTTCCATCACTAAATGAAAAGTGGGTCAAATTACATGGAAAAATCTGCTAAATTGAAGCCCTTAAAGCCCAACCCAATAAACTATGGGGGGACAAAAGGGCCAACTTGGATGGGCCTGAGTGAAGCTGAGCCCAATACAAGAGCGGACGATTTAGTGAGACCCAAATCCAAGCTCAAACCGTGGGCCCGGTGCGATTCAGCTCCCCGAGGCACCCGATTACAAATCGAAACACGAATTTGGCGCGGGCTCACTATCACCGTCCGATCCACATTAGAAGACCCTCACCGTCCGTTGATTTCTCCCTCCGCTATTCTATATTAACCCGCTTCAAGATCCTGTACCAACCCCTCTTTTTGATTCTTAAACCCCCTTCGCGCCCTCACACTCCTCACTCCTCTCTCTCTCTCTCTCTCTCTCTCTCTCTCTCTCCGCCTCCGCCGTCGCCATCGCCGTTGCCGTCGCCATCGCCGTTGCCGTCGCCCATCGCCGTTGCCGTCGCCATCTCCGGCGCCTCTGCCGACGCGGCCATGGATTCGCAGCTCTTGGAGATCAACCTGATCTCCGCGCAGCGGCTGAAGCCGCCCCCGGGGCTCCGGCGTGTCCAGAGCTACGCCGTGGCGTGGGTCGACCCCTCGGCGAAGCTCCGGACCCGCGTGGACCGCGTCGGCGGCGAGAACCCCACCTGGAACGACAAGTTCATCTTCCACGTCCCCGCGGGGTTCCTCGCCGACGACTCGCCCTCCGCCGTCTCCGTCGAGATCTACGCCGCCGGGGGCTGGTACCTCCCCGACTCCCTCGTCGGCACCGTCCGATTCCTCATCGGCAACGAGCGCCTCCTCCGCCGCCCCCGTGACGCCCCCGCCTTCGCCGCCGTCGGGATCCGCCGCCCCTCGGGGCGGATCCACGGCGTGCTCAACGTCGGCGCCGCGATCCTGAGCCGCGTCTCCCTCCGCGCCGCCGAGGCCCTCGCGTGGAGCCCCGCCGTGGGGTACCGCGACCTCATGGGCGAGGAGCGCGCCCGCATCCCGCGGATCCCGTCTAGGGTTCGCCCCGCCCTTAAGGACGCGAACCGCGACACGACAACAAGCGGCCGTGGGACGAAGGAGGAGGCGTCGGAGGAAGAGGAGGCTGCGGCGGAGGAGAGAGGGGGATCGGACGGTGGGGTAGTGTTCTGCGGCCCCTGCTTCATGCCCTTCCCCAGGAGGATTCATCTGAGCCCGTCGGATCAGAACCTCCAGATCCCGTACCCTGAGGAAAACCCTAACAGCAGATGATGGACGGTCAGGATCTCTCAATCCCGATCAGCTCTGTATGTTTTAGGCATTCTCTCTTGTTGTTGCTGCTGTTCTTGCCCATTCTTTCTCTCTGTAGGTCGATTTGTTATTACTGTGACCAAAATTCTTTTACATCTTGCGAGGATAAACTTATGATGCCTTCAGATTCTTGAAGCTCATGTATTGATGTATAGGATTGGTGTCATTTTGAGGTCTCCTTGTCCTTGGATCATTCATTTTATGTTGAAATTCTACCTTTGCATTGTTGTATCTTTTCTCTTGTTTGAGATATTATGTCACACTATGGATTAGAACGAATCATCACCGTCTATGAGGGATTGTGATCAAATAACGAAGCTACAAGAAGGATCCTTCTTTGATTATTTATGTCTCCTTTATTATTAATGTAATTAACACTCGATCGAATGTCGACCCTATGTAGAGTCAGCTTGCTTTGTATGAAAACTTGCCAGTATTGATCTTGTTATGTATCAGTTCACAATCGGATGGCCTTAACTTGTAAACAGATGATTTATTTAAGTGAGCAGATGTTGGTTCATGTCATGTTATGTCCTACATAGGTTTTTTTTTTTTTGAGGTTAGTTCGTAGTTAGTAAAATAATTTTGACCGGTATGGTCGTATCAATGCCTATTTGAGTTGATCAAGAAATTGTTCGTTGGTTGGTTGGTTGGGGCAAAATCATATTCTGACTAATAAGTTCTTTAAAAATTTGCTAGGGTTTTATATTATAGAATGATTTCTTTCTTACATTTCTTTTTGTACTTAGCAGACAGATATATATGTCCATAATTATGGCTCTAGAATATATTTTGGCACTACTAACAGAATCAAAAGATGCATTTCATCCTTTCTACATAATTGGCTGGATACCTTCTTTAGCTTGAACTATTTCAACCATTAATTGCATTATTTATGAGCCATTCTTTTAGTGTGGTATCAAGGTGTTCTTTCCCATCGAAACAACATTACATTGGGGACCATTATAAAGTTATATTCTTGATCTGACAAAGAAGCTTGCCTCATACAGAGTTGAATTGGATTTAATAGAACGCACTAGAGCCGACCCCACCAATATTTAGGTGCTGTAAGGCTTATAAATAGTTGTTGCATTACTTTCCCAAACATATTTTATTATAACATTCAACAGATGAGTTTATTAACTTATTAATTGATTCGATGCCCAAGATATTCTGTATGCTACATCTAATGAAATATGTCATATCGGTGACATCGCTATGAAAGATAATTTGATTGTGTGCTTTCTATTATAAAATTTATGGTAATAGTAAAAGTAGTTACCTGACATTTTTTATCCCCATGATTTTCAATACAGCCAATAGATTCATTAACTGATGAGACTAATGCCTTTATTTGCGTGATGATTGGAATTTTTGATATACCTTTATAATGGATGTTTAACTAATTTATAAACCAATAAAACTGTTGCGAGTGGTTCATAAATGCTTACAGCTGCAAACTTTCTTCTACTAAATTCTGTTTTCCATTTTTCCAGTTGTTTCCATATATTCTGTACACCCATCGTCTCATGCATGCTTTGGCTAAACTTTTCACATATTGATCTCTGTTTGACATTTGCTTATGGGAATTAGGAAACATTAGCCTTTCCAACATCTGTTGCGAAAAAAAAATGCAGCTTGAAATAATGTTCCTCATATATTTCGTAGTGACACAAACTGATATACATGTTGAATATATAAGCATGCTCTTTGCTTAGCCATTGATTTTCATCTGCCGATCTATCAAAAATTCTGCTTTACTGCTTGATGCCAATAATGCACACATTTTTATGCATACATTTAGGCACATTTAGATTTGCTTGCATGTTCCTATATATAAAATTTATGTTTTTCTTTTTAAATATATTTGTGCATGTATGTGTGATGCTTCTGCATTTTGTTTGGAACATGAAATCATTACATGGGTTTATTAAATAAATAGTAAATACGTGTATGAAATTCTTAGATTCTTTTCTAGGGCTTCCACTATCCTTATTTATCACGTGAATACGCGATACCATTATCTCTCTATTCTCAACTCTTATCCATCTACATTCTTCCATCGCCAGTTTGTCAAATCTCTGAATCTTCAGAGAAGTTTCCTTACAGATGTTAACTCTCATCTATTCCTCTCTGGACAAGCATCACCTATTGCTAGATTTTGACTTGTTTATTTGTATATTAGAATGATCCTCAAAGCATAAGGACATTCCCTCTAATTGCCCATGAAGAGCTTTAATTTGTAGATATCCTCTTCTCTTCATCCACAATCTGAGATTCATCCTAAAATCTTAGGACCAGCTCCTCTATCCTACATCATAACTGTAAGTCCAGTGGACTTACTAAATTCCTATAAAGCTATAGTTGCAGCTAATCTATAATGGCGAGAAAATGGAAGACAAGTATGTGGGTTTAGCTGATAGCAAGCAATATCAAGGATTCTCTCTCTCTCTCTTTCTCCCTCTCTCTCTTCTTTTGTACTAATTGTTACTTTTTACAATTGGTCTTTATTTAGTTTGCCATTTTTCCTTGGAGCAAAGATCCTACCTGTTTTTAGGTGCTTTCCAAAACATCTTTTCTATTCTGTTATGAATTTTTTGGTCAGTATTACTGATGTTATTATCTCATTCTTATCATCTGTTGAAAAGTTTCCTATTGTTATCCTTTCACACACATGGAGCCCTCTCTCTATAGACATCGATGGTATTGGTTTGATCGATCTGATGACCATGAAGATGCTTGTTGTATCATTCAGTCATTAATGTAGCTTTCTAATGTATCGGAGTTTACCGCACACTTGTCTTAATGTAGTTGATCTGTATTCTAAGATTGCCATTGCTTTCAATATAGATTTGCCTCTTTCGAAAATGGCTTTTATTTGCTTTAGATGTTGACTTGTGTATTATTCGTGATGATGACATATTCTGCTTATACTGCCCAAAGATTGTCCAGATTCATCTAATAAGGCTTTGTGCCTTTAGTATTATTATTTTTATGTACCATTAGAGAAACAAATGGCTACTATATAGTGTTAGAAACTAGTAGCTCTTCTTTTCGAGAGAAAAACAATAAAATGGAAAGAGATGTTTCCTTTATGTTAATGCGCTGATTGGGCAGTGCATGTTTCTGTAAAGGAGAGCCTTAAAGAATTAGCTGATGACGGGGACAATTCACCATACGACCCACTTCACCATTAAATTTTGGTTTTGAACAACATACGCCAATTGCAATCCACATAATCTTGGATCACAGTTGCTGCCGCCACTGCCGCTTGCTTCGTCAGGTCGTGGATATCCATTGATTCTGATACTTAATTTTTTTTTATTCTTTTATCTATATGCCTCTGCAAATTTTCTATTTACACCTCGTAAAAATCTTGAAATCGCACTAATTCATGTTCGTTTGGATTGCATTTTCTTACCAACAACACCTTTTTCTTGAATGTGAAGCATTAAACTCTTATCGGCTGGCTTTTATCTTCTTAAGTGAGTTTTTAATTTGCATGAATGTGCTCGCATGTCGAATTAAGTTTTCATGTGTATATATATGGAATTTCAGATTTTCAACGGACATATGTAGCTTGATGATGTTATAGGGTTATACATGTAGTTTTGTCGAAAGATACTCTTATATGGGGACAACCAACCATCTGCTCCACCCAATTGAACTTGGATCCAGATCCTCTCTTTTTTGAATGGGCTCTCACTTCATCACCCACTTCCTCCACCATCAAAATTTGATGAATTGGATCTTTTGGAAGCACGCGGCGCCATCGACTTTTCTTTTCTATTTTTCAAATGCTTCCACACTTCAGTAGGTCTTTTTTCCTCCCGTGCGACTTCCGAACCTATTGAGCACTTTCACGTCGAAATATTGGCTTTTGTTATTGCCCCTTTTTTTTTCTATTTTTGTGGAATCTGCACTAACTTTAGTTGATACTGTTGCATATACTTGGTAACATTCCATAGATGACTACAAGCTGTCATGAATTCTTTTCCTCAATGATGGAAAGCAAAAGCCATTTTGCGAAGTGTATTGCTTAATCTGGAAGGAGCCAAGCACTAAAATACCTTTTTTTTAGTGAAACATGTGTTGGCATTGTCACTAATTTTTTTTTTTCTGAGTTTCCCCACAATCTCCTTTGAGGAATATATTTTTTCTACGACCTGGGTTGTTCGAATTTACTGTAAATCAGGGTGAAAAATATTAGGACTGATGCTGTTAGTTCATTATAGGATGATTTCTCGTGGTAAATTGAGAATTTCTCGAAATCATAACACATAACTCATTGGGTTATATGGGAGAATCAAATAGATCTGGATGTAAGGTTACAAGCTACACAAATACATGCATGTACTCATATATATATATATATATATATATATATATATATATATCTTATTAGCTGAAGCCTTATATTGTTACTTATGATATGTAGTTGAAGTTAAAATAATCTTCAGGGCATCGATATCAGAAGCTCTAGTTTTACATTGTTGATGACTTTTTAATGAAGAAACTCTTATTGTTATTTCAAAATTCTTATTTAAACTGCATTTATACAGAAGTCGGACCGAGTATGCCTTTTCATTTACTCCCAAGAAATAATCTTTATTAGATTGAGTAACGTGGTATCAGAGCCAAGCCAGTCCAACAATTTTATAAGAATTTTTTTTATTAATAGACTTAAGAAATATTATAATTATAAAAATAGTTTTCTAAAAAAATTATTTATAAAACTAGGTATATGCGGTGAATGAATTACCACTTTTTAAATACGGTAAATCATTCACCGCTTTCTTTAAAGAATAATCAATATTTTTAGTATCTAATACCATATATCTTTTAAAGTTTGGATCGTAAAAAAATATAAATTAGGGTAAAGACGGTGAATCATTCACCGCATTTAAAAGCGGTGAATCATTCACCGCTTTTAGAGGTCTAGTTTTACAAATAAAAATTTTAGATGTCTATTTTTATATTTAAAATTTTTTATAGGCTTAATAGCCTAAAAACTTTATTTTATAACGTATATTTCTGTTCCTGTTGTCACGTGATGGGACTAGATCTTTTTTAACATTGGCATGCTATTTGTAAGAAGTAAATCTTTACTGTGAGAAGTAAATTTTTAAGATGTACGGTATCGTTTGGTTCGGGGATAAGCAAAAAGTGACTATTCCAGTGATAGATATAAATTGAGGTATAAGCGGGGATTAAATCAATTTTACGTTTGGATGAAAATTGAGTTATTTCTGGGAATATGAAAAATAGCGTTTGGTTAGATAAGATGGAATAAGAATTAAAGTGGGTAGTTATAAATAAAAAATAATGATATTATATCTAATTAATTAATACAAAATATTAATTAAGTAATAATTCAACTTATTTAATCTACTAATTAATTATGAATATTGCTAAAAAAACCCTTAATATTAATTAGTAATTAATAATTTAATTAATCACAAGTAATTTATATATTAATAAATTAATAAATAAATTAGTTAATAATAGTTAGATAATTAATCAAGAAATTAATTAAATTACTCAAAATATTAATTAATTAATCAATATAAGTATTAGTTATTGACTAAAGTATACTAAATAATTAATTATTTAATCAGCAAATTAATTAAAATAATGAATTAATTACTCAAATAATTAATTAAATATTTATTAGAGTAAAAAATTAAGTAGTTAATTAGTCATCCAGTTAATTAGTAAATAAACTAATATATAAAACTTTAATTAAATATTATTTTATTATAAATCTAGTTTGGATATTTTATTATTTTATTATTAATTAAATATATTATGTCTATATAATTTATGTTTAACTAAATTTAGAATCTTAATTAAGTTTGAAATTAAGCTGAGAATAGCGCTATTCTGCCAAAAGGGTGGAATATTTTATCCCATCTATTTCGAAATAATTGAAAATAATAAAATTTAATCGGAATAAAATATTCCGATTAAATTTTACCCCGTTTGGCGGAGTAGCGGGGAGCTATCCCGGCTTAACCTCCAACCAAACGGGTGTATTGTCCTTTTTAACATAATTATGAAACTGTTTGGGAAGCCACTGAATAGTGTAAGCACCTTCTTTGTCCTTTTTCTCATTAGAATGAGACACACGTCAGAGTGTCGGCCAATCCTCTTTCCTGCGCATATCCCCCCCTCCCATACATAACAAATTCTCTTTTCGCATCGTATCTCCTCCCATCAATCCAAACTTTTTTTGTTTTTTTTTTTTAAAAAAAAAACAAAGTTTCAAAAGCAACAACAATTAATATTTATCTTATTAACCGTACCTAAAAAATAAGCGAGACTGATAGCATGCTATCTTTCTCTCTCTGTAAAAAAAAATCTTTATGAAGTAATATTTTGCATTTATTCTTCTCTAACCTGACTTTTTTTATTTTGTAGGTAAATTTTAATAACAAAAAAGAAGGGCACAAAATTTACGCATCATATACGCAATATGAAAGGTTTTAGAGGAGCACGCCACAATTTAACTTTAAAAAGAGTGGATGAACATGTGAGGCATGAAAGTAGGCATGGAAAAAAGAAAAGGAGGCCCAAGATGCCTCTACCAACCTTGAAAGGAACCTGACCTTAATCTTCGTTCAAGGATGTTAGCGGATCGGATTCGGTTGAATACTCAGAAGATCGAAATAAGAGTCGTAGAAGTTATCGGGTCCCAAAAAAGGAAAGGAGTTTTTCATCACCTACATGGTTGTAGAGTGAAAATGTGCCCTATGTTCTCTAGAAAGCTCGGCACCGTAAAGGAAGAAAATTATATAGAACACATCTGATATTAGGATGTACACAGATTTTGAGCTACATGCATAAATCAATCACATGGTGTCGTGCCAGATATGTTCCACACAATAAGCTTATAATGTATCCTCTAGATATTGGTTTACCACATACGTTCTGGTATAACAATCACATTATAAGATACTGTAAAAGCACTTGTTAACTAGTTTTTCTCTATATGGATGTATCAGAAATTGGCCCAGTAATCAATCATATTTGCATCTTTGAATGCGTTGTAAAAACATGCGTTATAATCTATTCAAATTTATTTACCATTAGTGAATGAAAACACACTTGGGGTTCTTTAGGCATCAGTTGTTTTTCTAATTCTGGCAAGTAAGAAACTCTTTAATGAAATTTGCAAAACAAAAACAAATTAGAACCCTCAGCAGTTCATAATGTGAGTAGATGCATGGATCCAAAAAATTGAGGGGCCAGAGTTTCAAATTTCTTGGTCTAATTCCTTTCCACATTCAAAATCAAAATTAAAAATTTGAACTAGAAGGAAAGCCTATGCAGCCAAATATTTCTATTTCTATATGCACATTTAATTAGGTGCAAGAAAACAATAATAATATATAATCATTCTAGAATAAACTTACAAGTCATTAATTATTAATTTATAGATATTCTTCAACTAATATTTGAAACAACGCAAACTTGAAGTAAGAAGGAAGCTTTCCATGAAATATTCTTACAATATTATAGCCTCTCATATTTGTAAAGTTTACAAAAAATTTAAAAAACATATAAAAAAATAAGGCTAAATTACATAAAACCTTCCTATCAATACCTGCTTTTTTACTTTCCCCCATGTCATTCAAAAATCTACACTTTGCTCCCTTAAAAAATAAAAAATATTCACAGGAGGGTAGGGTGTGACAAAATGATCAAATTGTCTTCATCTTTTTCATCTCCTCCTCCCCAATCTTGCTCATCCCGGCGACGGAGGAGGGCGAGGGCGTGTGTTTGGGCATGGACAGAGGGGTGGGCGAGGGCGAGGCGGCGGCCGAGGGTATGTGTGTGAGCATGAATGAGGATTTCAGGAGTATTTTGGGTATAAAAAATAAGATATAAACGGAATCCTAACGCAACACTGACGGCGGGGGCCGAAGTGAACATTTTTTATTTTTTAAGGAGTAAAGTGTAGGTTTTTGAATGACAGTGAGGAGAAGTGAAAAAGCGGATATTGACAGAGAAATTTTCTATAATTTAGCCAAAAAATAATATTAACAAGTCATTACTCTGTGCTACTGTAATTAATTGGCTTGTGTTGTGGTGCATCTTAATGATGTGAGCCTAGATTTTATTTTATTTTATACTTATTTTTTGGATGTACAAGAAGCATTTTACTAGCCCTAATGCCACAGCACACAAAAAGTTAAAAAAATAATTATGTAAAAAGCTTAAAAAGTAGAGAGAGGGACCAAAGTTTTCCTCCATTTATTTTTAAAGTTTTGACAAAGTAAAAAGAAAAAGGAAAAAAAAAAGAAGAAAGAAGAACAAAAAAGGGGAGGAAACCAAAGTTGGCCCTTTAAGGTAGCTAGTCCAAAAGAATGGTTAAATTGCATTAACTAGTCCCTGAGCTTCGAGTCAAGTTTCATTTTGGTCTCCAAAATGAAACTTGGTAAAATTGAAATATGTTACAGTAGTATATAGATATGCTGATGCACCTTGTATAGGCACTAGCTTTTTTCTTAATATTAAATATATAAATAATTAAAGTGATTTGTCAACATCGAAGTTGAGAGCTTGAGAATCAAAATAAAATATAGTAAAAAGTAAGGAGACTAATGGTGCAATTTACACTAAAAAAAAAAATACTATTCATATATTTTAAAAATAATGTATTTCATGCATTTCACTTATCTATGAAATTTTTTTTTACTTGTCATATAATGCGACAAATAAAAAAATTATTTATTAGATGAACGAGTATAAATCATACATTTTGTAATAGGTGTATGGGTAGCTTTTTTTTTTTTTTTTTTTTACCAAAAAAAACCATCTTTTGCTCTCAACACCATCATATAAATACTCTCCATATATTAGACATTACATTACACAACATATCATCTCTCTCTCTCTCTCTCTCCCCCCTGTCGAGTCCTCTGCCACTTCAGGAAGAGAAGGGAAGAGAAAACCACTTCTGGGTTTGGTTTTTGCCCGTGCCTGTCGTTTTGTGCTCTTTACCCGTGCTTAAAACCACTGTTAAAAACCACTGTTTCATCTCTCTCTCTCTCTCTCGGCCTCTTTCGATCTCGATCCCGAAGCGCACAAACATTATATCTCCATGTGGTCCTTTTTACTCCTTATTCTCCTCCCCTCCGAAGCGTGGGGTGCGCTACGACGCGGACCCATGTGGTTTTCCTCGCTCGTAGTGGTCATACGCGCGTAAAAGAGCCACCTTTGCTTCGTCTCACCACCATTTCCCCCACCTCATCCGAGCTTTGAGGCGAAATCGCGAAGAACCCTTCTTTTGAAACGGGTGCTCGGAGTGGGAGAACCCCAAAAGGCGTGATCTTGGGGGGTCTTCTCCTTTTGCTGTGTCTGATCCTGTTGAGGTATCGGAGAAAACCCATTTCTCCTTTTCTCCTCTGTTTCACTCTTCTTCTTTTCTTTTTTTTGTTGCAAATTTGGCCCTTTTTTTTATTATCTTATGTTTTGTCCCATTAGTAGTGGGTTCCATTTTGCAAGTTTTATTAGTTACCATGGCGCTTTTTAGGGTTTGATCATTGTGGCAGGTCACTACTTTGTCTCTTTTTGGTGGTCATCTTAAATAAAAAAACAAGCTTTGAATAGTTAAAGTGGTTGAAAGCTCCATTTCTATGGGCATGTAACAAATGCTTATCATGTTAATGTCATTTGGTCTATTTACAGGGGTTATATTTGCATCATTGTGGGTTGTCTTTGAGTTGTCCTGGTCCATATCTTAAAAAGTTTAAAATGTTATTGATTCTAACTTTGTTTATTAAAAAGAATTTGTTCCATTGATTCGGTTTCGAGATGATTGAAAGTGATTGGGGTCCTCATGTGTCCTTTTCTAACCTAGAATAATTTGCGCGCGCCATCGAGTTATCTATTTCGTCGAGGAAGACGCCGAATTATCTGTGTCCTTCGATAGCGAAATCTGGAATGCTGTTCTGTTTATTTTGTTTCTTCGTCTTTCTCTTTTCGTTGGATTTCATGAACTTACTTTTCAGGTAATTCGTGTTTCGCGTCATATATGATTGCTCTCATGGATGATGAGTTATCGTGGGAGTCTCTCTCCACGGACCATTTCGCGAGTAATATGATCGACCTCAGAACAGTTCCCGAGCGAAACGATGGAGAAGAACAATTCATGGTTTCGCTCGATAGCGTTCTGCCGGACGATATATTAGAGAAAATACTCTCCTTTTTACCCGTCGCGAGCATAGTTAGAGCTACATCCGTTTGCAAAAGATGGCACGATGTAGTCCGCGCAAGGAGGTTTCTATGGGCCAACAAGTCGCCTCAAAAGCCGTGGTACTTCATGTTTACATGCAACGAGGCTGCCGCCGGGTATGCGTATGATCTCATCTTCAGAAAATGGTATAACATCGGTCTCCCTTGCATTGAGAAAAGCAGTTGGTTTATCGCTTCGTCTCGTGGGTTAGTTTGCTTTATGGACTATGATAGCAGGAGCCGCATTTTCGTTTGCAACCCGATTACCAGAGATTCGGTTAAGCTTCTCGAACCACCTGGTGCGAAATTCCCCGACTATAGTACGCTTACTATATCTGTTGACCGATCTTCTTACGACTACACTGTTGCGGTGGCGAAATCGAAACAAATTCCCGGCGATTTTCTTCAGTGGGACTTCTCAATACACATTTACGATTCAAAAAGTCGAAATTGGGTCACTTCTATTGAGGAGGTTTTTATGGGTTGGAGAGGAGGCGATGATAGTGTGATTTGTAATGGAGTATTGTATTGCTTGGTCCATTCGACTGGCATATTGGGCAGTTCCGGCTTTCGTCATAGCCTCATCATCTACAATCTAGCGGCTCGGTCTCCTCGCACTTCTTTGATGCGCGATTCGATCCCGGCCCCTTGTTCTCTCACCTGCGGCCGGCTGATGAATTTAAAGGAGAGGCTGGTTATGGTCGGCGGGATAGCGAAGAACGAAAGGCCGGATATCATTAGAGGAATAGGAATTTGGGAGCTCTATGACAATAAAGAGTGGCGAGAGGTCGCCCGGATGCCGCACAAGTTTTTCCAAGGGTTTGGTGAGTTTGACGATGTTTTCGCGAGCAGTGGGACGGACGACCTTATATATATACAGAGCTACGGGGCGACTGCGTTGCTTGTTTTTGACATGAGCCAGAAGCAATGGAGATGGTCGGTGAAGTGTCCCGTGGCTAAACGGTTTCCTCTGCAGCTATTTACAGGTTTCACCTTCGAACCTAGGCTTGAAGTTGTCCCCTAAGTTCGAATCTCCTCTCAAGCAAAGTTTTGTGCATTTGACGTGTTGCCTACGAAAGTTGTTTTTCTTTCGGAGAGATACTTCAAAAGGTTTTATTGCTTTTGAGGGGCCTGTAGGAGTTGCGACTGGTATAGGTATCAGTGACAAAATCTTTCTGACGATTTTTGTTCTTTCATATGTTCGTCGGTGGAACATACTGTGTATTTTACTTTGGCATAGTGTTGATCTATAGAATGGCAGAAATGCTGCCCCACTTTTCCTTGTAACCTTCTTTTTTTTTCAAAAAAATCCATACGTCGACTTATTACAGCTTGTCTTGCTTGAATCGCCTTCATATCTTTGTCTCGCATGAACTTGTATTCCACTTATTACAGCTTTATACTAAAATTTCTGAAGATTTAAGTCTAGTCTCTGTTTCCTTCTTTATCTCTATTCCTGCTATACAAATGGAATGATGCTTTGTGGGTACTGTAATTCCATAATAAATAGTACTAACCAGAGAAATTATCAAGTATTTTGCAAAAAAAAATTTCCTGTTTTATCTCTATCTCTGAGCACCAGTTCTTTGTAATTAGTTCAGATGTTCACACAAGGTTGGCTCTGCCTCTGCCTCTGCCTCTGACATGATATTCTGCAGAAAAAAAGAAGGAACACTAATCTTCCCAAATTTGTGAATTACTTGGAGGAATGGCCTTGCCAGTTTACAAAAGATTATTAAATGGAATTTATTCTGTTTCAATTGTAAAATATTTTAGTTTCTGAAGGTCATAAATTCTTCAGTGATGTATAAATGGTGTGCAGAGATCATTGATAGAGTTTCAGCTCTGTAGCAGTAATTAAAGCAAGTCATGTTTGCCATATGAGGCCTTGTCTGTCCAATTTATGGTCATATATATGGGCCTGCATACTGGAATAAAGGGTTTTGTTTGATAGAGACACAGCAAATTGTAAAAGGGAGATGCAATTATGCAACATTTTTTAAGATGATGGATTGTTACCTAATGTTAACTGTGGAGAATCCAAAAAGGCACATTGGGTATTGGAATTTTTGGTTAAGGAGATGCTGCTCTTCTTCCAGAAGCCAAAAGCTAAAACTGGCTTTTGAAGTTTGTAGTTTTTAATATATTAGAGCCAAAAGAACACTTAATAGGAGGGGTGTGACATGCATTATCTTTTGATGTGAACTTATATTTAAAGAGAAAAAAAAAAGTAGACCAATAGAGGATTCAGCTGCATGTTTTTGAAAATAAAAGTGTCAAAAGAGATAAAAAGAATTTTGGTAAGGAGTTTTGCATTTTGTGCCAACTTTTGGTCTATGTCCGTGACATAGCATGGTACAGATACAACTCCCTATGAAGCTCTTAAAATTATTTTCTTTTGCTACAATCAGAGATAAATCTTATTTTACGTGTGAAAATTTGTCCTAAATTGAATCAACTTCATTATACCTTATGAGTTTTTGACTCTTTTCATAATAGCAATTGGCTAATTGTAAACTTTTCAGCAGCAATGTGTAATTTTATCCAAAGTTATTATTAAATCTCTTAGCTTTTTTTTTCTTTTTTTTGGAGAAAAAGGTAGCACGCTAACCCCTTCATTCATTTGGAAAATGCACTTGGCTACAAACAGTGAAGCAACATGACCTGGAAAAGAAAAACATAGCTCACAGAAAGAAGAAAGAAAAATAACAACAAAAAAATAACAACAAAAGTATCGGCATGTTAACCAGCTCAACAAAAGTCCCTCCACTCTCTTCCCAACTCCTTGATACGCCCGACTACGAAGAGAGGGTCAGTAAAGAGGTTTCTAAAAATCACATTATTTTTTTCTTTCCAGATTAACCATCAGCATGCTGTTACAGTAATCAGATCCTGCAGAATCTCCCCCGACCTAATATTTCTGGTCAGTCTACTCCAGATCGTCAGTACGTCTTCTACTGTCTGTAAACACTGGATGTCCTCTAAGGTTCGGAAAAGCATGAATCTAGCGTACACACATCCTCTAAGCCCTTTTCTTTTCAAAGGTATTTTTGGAGGGGTTACATTTCAAATTGAATAAGCATAAGGGACAAGCAAATAAAAATTGAGCAATACTACCTATACACATTATCTATAGATATAAAACTTACATCCTTGCATAGACTTTTGAAAAATGCTAAGTCTACAACTCAAATGTGTTGTAATTCTTACAACCTCTCATCCAAAGAGTTAAAGAATTTGCCGATCTCTTTTTGAATTTCAGTATTAAAAAAAAAAATGATGAGGCAAGTAGGAGAAAAGAGGCAGTTCGATGAGTGAGGTTGTAAGTTTACAATCTAAAATAGATTGCACGGATAACATTGCTTTAGGCCTTTTACGGTATGTATTAACACACTTGTCTTATCAAAAATTTTATTTATATATATATATATTTTTACACTAAAACTCCAAAGGTAGTGTACGTATAAAAGGTGTACATGTAATATTTTTCATGCTAGGTTGATATTAAACTGATAACTTATCATAAATGTTCAATATATATTTCTTTAATCAACCCTCTATTTCGAATTGTGCTATGGGTAGCACATAGCATGTAAGATTTGAATAACGAAGGTTTAAGATGATGAATAAGTATTGTTCCATTTTGTTACACTGAACTTAGGAGCCGTTTGGTTAGATGTAATTATAAATGCAGTGTAGTTGAAGATGCATGCAGTTGAAAATGCAGCAGTTACAACTACATGTATCATGTTTGGTTAAATATAGTAAAAAATACTGGAACTATAAATAATTTGTTTGGTTGCATGCATTTGAGAAATAATTTTTAAAATTTTGTTATTTTTTATATATGATGATGAGATTACCTCCGATGTAAAAAAAAAAAAAATTTATTTAAAAAATAATTAAGGAGGTAAGCTTATCTTTTGCTTATAGATGTAAATTGTGTTTTTACTCGCAAAAAATATGGATCGGTTTCATTCGGTTTTAATTAGCTTAGGCCCCCAAACGAAGTTCGGGCCGGGCTCCCGAGTTACCAATTTCTTCGGCTGACCAAGTTTGGCCTGCAGTTTTTCCATTTGACCCGGCTCGACCATTTTGGGTCGCAGTCAGGTTCAAAGTAGATGTAAAATTTCCGGATCGGATCAGACTTTGGATCAGACAAAATTAACCCGATCCGAAATCAGGATCGACCCGAAACCTGGTTTGGCCCAACCTTGGCTCAAGCTAAGAGCAACATTTGAGTTCAGAACAAAGCTAGTACTTTTTCACACAATCTATAAATTCAATTTAATCTTATTAGGTTTTGATCAGTTTTAGATCAGCCATTTATCAACCTGGACTGATCTTTTTTTTTTTTTAATTCTAGATTTGCTTGGAGGTAGAATTTATTCATAATTAGGAGAAGATTTGGTTCAACTAATTGGGTCATGGCCCATACATGGTTGAACCAATGGAGAAGTAAATGAAACATGTGAGTTGAGCTACTTTTCATAGTAGGGAGTTGTTCCTCCTATCAATTTTTCGGCCTTTTGGACTGACCTTATCTAGTACAGTTGGCTAAGAGCTTGATGGTTTCTATCCGAGATCGTAAGTTCGAAATTTAGTTGCTTCATATTGAAGTAAGTAACATGTATTATATCTAAGTCACATAAGTATGATCTAATTAGTGACATGTTTTGCTTGTGAAAATAAATGAAGCTAGAATTTTCTCACCGCATTTTTCTTCACCGCATGCTGGAATATTCGGTCCGTAATCCAAACGGAGTTGAAGAGACAAAAACAAAGCTTAATATATATATCTAGAATTGATCCATCATTATTTTCCAAACCTATAAACTTTAGTATTAAGAAAGAAATTAGAGCCTAATTAAGCAAGGTTTATCTACTAACGTGTTCCGTAACAAGCCAAGTGATTAGCGTGGCGGCTTTTGACTCACGGAAGCAGATTTCCACAATCTTGCCAATGACCCGTCTCTCTCGCATTATCTTCTGTCATTTTCTCTCTCAAAAAAAAAAAAAAATAATGAGAAAAAAGAAAACCTCTCATTAAAACGTGCATGTGTTTTTGAAGTTTTGGTGTCAAATTTAAGTCTACTCTATGATTGAAAGTTGCATCGATCTTTGTTGGAAAATTCTGTTTTTCTTTCTCTGCTTGTCTCTTACGTTTCGAGGACTTCCCACCAAGTTTCCTCGTAGAGTGTGAAAACCAAGCCTTAGAACAGTTTGCGTTTACATTTTACAGTACATTATGTAAGATGAAAAAGTATAGCGAGAAAATATTTAGTTTGCAATAAAAAAGGTGTTTAATTTGTGGATTATAATAATTCAGTTGTGATATAGTTTTTACCGTTCTACTGAAAAATAAAAAAGTATAGTATTATATAATATTGTCCTAATTATTTTTGACTCAATAATGTGCTTGATATCTTTTAATAGCAAACGAAATTAAGTTGGCCTGGCTTCTGAAATAGTACTCTCTATAGTCACGTAAGCGAAAAAAATTTATATATACATACACACATATATTTATATATATATACAAATTTATCTCACCATCTATATGTGATGAGATACGCCTCGTGAAGCGTCAAAATTCAGTAATTTAACTACGTGCCCTGTCGCTGATGGGCGACGGAGTCATTCCATGTGTAATTTTTTTTTTTTTTACAGAGTTTCAGCCAATGTGCTTCTTTTCAAACTCTGCTCAATAAAAAGTCTTCGAATTTTTGTTCTAGTTATTTGAAGCTACCTAGAATTTTGGTTCCAAAATACTTCCATTTAAATATATAATTTTTGAATTTAAAACTTAACTATTTTTTTTTCTTTACGCTTTGTTGAATATGATTTACCACTATATTACTAAGGCTAGTTTAGGACTTAATTAGTTGTCAAACACATTTACTTTCGTGCAAATACAAATTTGATATTTGGTTTGATATATTTAACTCCAACTGCTGCAATATGAACTGTAGGAGGAGGCCCAACTGCAGCAGTTCAAACTACGCCCAAATTGGCCGCAGTTCCAATTGCAGCAATTGGAGAGAATAACTTTAAACAAAAAGTATGCTTACCTCCTTAATTATCTTTGTAAAAAAATATTTTTTTTTACATTAGAGATAATCTCACCATCATATATATAAAATGATAAAATTTTAAAAATTATTTCTCAACTGCATGCAACCAAACAAATTATTTATAGTTGCAGTGCTTTTTATTACATCCAACCAAACAGGATGCGTGTAGTTGTAATTGCTGTATTTTCAACTGCATGCATTTTCAACTACACTGTATTTATAATTACATCTAACTAAACGGCTCCTAAGTGTGCTCAGACGCTGCAGTTAGGGCGCGTTTGGTTCGAAGTCGGAATCAGATTCGGAATCGGAATGGAAAGAAGCTGGAATCGAAATCGGAATGACTTATTACCTAATTCTGTTTGGTTCGTCACCTGAATCGGAATCGGAATAAATCATTCCCATTGTCGGTGTTTGGTTCAGGTAGATATAAAAAACATAATCAAATTAATATACCAATTTTATCTTTATAATATAGTAATTTAAATTCAAACCGAAAATTAAATATTAAAAATTTACATCAAAATTTTGAAATGATGTCAAAATTTTAAATATTTTTAAACTTTGAAGTTGAGTGGATAATTCCAAATATAAAACTAAAATTTGATTTATTCAAATTCAAACTTAAAATTATAATTTTAATTTTAATTTGAATCCATAAATTTAATTTAAGTTTTAAATAAAATTTGAATAAAACTTTATATTTTTAAATTAAAATTTAATTTAAATTCAAATCTATAAATTAGATTCAAAATACTTGATTAAATTTTAATTTTTAATTCAAGTTCAAATTAAAATTAAAATTATAAATTTAATTTCTAAATTTAAACCTATATTTTAATTAAAAAAATTAAAAAATAAATTTAATCCGAATAAATATCCATTCCGTCGGGATTCAATTTCCAATCCGGCCAACTAGGCCGGATTGAAAAAAGGGATGATTGGAAGATTCCCATTTTTCCGGAAATCGGAATCGGAATGAGATTCCCGCGTACCAAACACCCGCAAACGATTTCATTCATTCCGATTTCGATTTCATGGTAAAAAAGGAACGAACCAAACACGCCCTTAATTTCCAACTAGGTCTAAACAGGTTGCACTGGACAAGAAGTTTTAAACCAGCTCTCTGATTGAGACACATAACAAAATCTTAAATTTCGTGGACCAGATTCAGTAAGTCCTCACAATTCCAACCATTATGATCTGATCCGAAATTTTTTAGGAGAATTTCGCCGCATCTACTCCCAATCTCAAGCATCAGGTAAAGCAAACCAAAATTCTACGTACCAAGGAATTGTTGACCTTTCTCTAGAAGGGGAGGGGCCAATTTTTCTCTTTGTTTCAAAAAAAATTCTAACAATAATTTTGTGCGTAAAAATTTGGCTTAATCACCTAAGTTTAATTTCTTTGCATTTCAGACGTGTCTTATTTATTTTCTGCATTAAAAACTACATCAACTATATATTTTCCTACGCTTTGAAATTATTTTAAATGAATCTAAAAATTTAAACATAATTGGCTAATTACATCGTAAAATTTAAATAAATTGATATATCACATTGTTTTGCATCTTAATATCTATCTAATTTCTGCAACTCAAAAAATATAAAAAAAAATTACGTCAGAAAGATCTTTTATTTTGCTAATACTAAAAAAATTGATAGTTTTTAACATAATTTTATTTAATTTAGATAAGCCTTCTATATATTAATAATAACAAATTTTATCTGTTAATTTATTTTTTTGAAAGTTTAACAGTAAAATTCAATAATTATCAAAACTTTTGATCTATATGAAACTACAGCAAAATATAGGAGGGTAATATATCGATGTAATTTTTAACGTGGAAAGATAATTAACAGAAGATGCATAGCACAAAAAGATTTTTTGTTCTATCACACTTTCAATCACGCAAACCCCGCTTTTCCACAATCGTACAATTACGCTTCTTTGATGACCAATGACTAATCCACAGCATTAATTAATTGTTGCGATCATTAAATCCACTAATCAATTTGTATTATATGCGCGGCGAGACACGTGGCCCAGTTGTGTTGCACACGGCGAAGACCTGCTTTAAGAGCTGTGCACTAATTAGTCTTATACATGCGTCGGTGTATACCTATGCCGTATATATTGCACCTATTTTTTAATAGTCTATATAGCTTAAAATCAATTTTTTATATGATAAATGTGAGATGTTATCTACAGTATTTATGTGCAAATAGTTATTAATTTTAAAAATTTATTATCTAAACATTAAGTATAGCCTTAATTTAACTATACGAAAAGGTTAGTATTAGATTCATTAGACAGTAAGTGTCCATTTTTTCCGTATGTAGGCTTTTGTATTAAGATTATTTCTCAAGAGGCCTTCCAATAGTTCTTGAATATCAGTATACGTAGCGTGAGTCATCTGATTTCTATAATGTATGTGATAGAACAATGTAAAAATATTTTTGGGCGAACGATAGCATACTAACTGCTGCATTTATTTATTTTTCTAGAAATGAAGTTAGCTTATAATGTAAAGCAATCAGGATTTGAATTTGAAATCTCGAGTATCAATCATCGAACTCTTTGTCACTTATGTTAGAAACGGCGGTGACAATTCAAAAATAGTATTGAGCACACTTCATTAATTAAAATTCTGATAACGCGGCTTTTATTACGAGGTTCTAATTAATGGTGTGGTACAGGAAATTAAGATAAGGATACATAGGCAATAGTTACCCCACCAGTAAGGCATGAACGTACGCAGGCAGGCCAACTTTAGAATTCGTCCGAATGCCGTGATCCAATGGAAATCCGTCGCCGAATTCCACAAACCTTTGGAAAAACGAATCAGACGTTACCCCACAACATTCCCTATATATATGTAACTAAACTCGGCATTGCCTACATACAAACAAGTAGCTTGTTAATTAGAAAACCTTTGAAGAAAAAGAAAAAAAAATGGCATTCAAGAAGCTATATTCATCCCTCCTCTTTGCCCTCCTCCTCGCCGCCCTCGCCGCGGTCTCCCGCGGCGGCAGCATTGCCGTGTACTGGGGCCAGAACGCCGGTGAGGGCTCCCTCGCCAGTGCGTGCGCCACCGGCTACTATGCCTACGTGAACATCGCCTTCCTCACCACCTTCGGCAACGGGCAGACCCCCGTGCTCAACCTGGCCGGCCACTGCGACCCCTCCTCGGGCGGCTGCACGGGCCTCACCTCCGACATCCAGTCCTGCCAGTCGAGCGGCATCAAGGTGCTCCTCTCCCTCGGCGGCAGCTCCGGCTCGTACTCCCTCTCCTCCACCGCCGACGCGCAGAGCGTCGCCGACTACCTGTGGAACAACTTCCTCGGGGGGAGCTCCTCGTCGCGGCCGCTCGGTGCCGCCGTGCTCGACGGCATCGACTTCGATATCGAGTCCGGAGGGTCCGCCAACTATAACGACCTCGCCAATTTCCTCTCGCAGTACAGCAGCCAAGGGAAGAAGGTTTGTGAAAAGAACTGCCCTGTCTCGAACTAAAGTTTAAGCTATCAGAGAACGATATTTTAATCATCTGTGCTCTGCAGGTATACCTGACTGCCGCCCCTCAGTGTGTGTACCCTGACGCGAACCTCGGGCCGGCGCTCCAGACGGGGCTCTTCGACTACGTCTGGGTGCAGTTTTACAACAATCCAGGGTGCGAGTACACGTCGGGGAGCACGACCAACCTGATCAACTCGTGGGGGACGTGGACGAGCAGCGTGCCGGCCACCAACATCTTTATGGGGCTCCCGGCGTCCACCGACGCCGCCGGGAGCGGCTATATCCCCCCAGACGTGTTGACGTCGCAGGTTTTGCCGGCGATCAAGAGCTCTGCCAAGTACGGCGGGATCATGGTGTGGAATCGCTACTACGACGTTCAAAATGGATACAGTTCTGCAGTGATTGGTAGCGTGTGATTTGTTATTTAGAGTTTCAGAGTTGCTGATGGTAATAATAATAATAATAATAATAATAAAGATTTGAATAATGAGTGGGCATATGGCCCATCTGTGGGATTTCAGATGTTATGATTCCTCTGTATTTTGGATATTCTTGGAATAATTGAAATGTGGAGTGGAAAATAAAGGAAAGAATTTGATTGGTGCTTTGTTTTTTTGTTTATTAGTTGACTTTGTGTGGTTTGAATTGAGTTTTTCTTTATTCTTCTGAACTTCGACTAGTCAATGCAAAGAAAAAGTCTCTTTTTGCGGCGAGCCGAATAGGTTCGTCGAATCACGGGCCCTTAAGTAAGAAAGGTCTGCATTATGTCGTATATACAGTATCTAGTCTTTTAAAAGACTTAATAATTCGGCGAGCATCTTCCACCGGTTGAATTCGAAAAATATAGCCTATTGTTAAAGTTTTTCATATCAAATGCTTGGATATAAAAATCCAAGCGCATTTGGAATATCTAAATGGAAACGAATAAAATGAATTCAATGATCAACTTGAAATAACTCAAACTAAATCACTCCTTTTCTTTTTTCTTTTTCGAGCATTTATATGGACCGCACATGACCGTATATACAATTAAGTGGATCGGGTATTTTGAATAGCCCCTTTGTTGTTCCGAAGCTACGGAGTGCTGACTGGGTCGATCGGGTCAACAATTTTGCAGGTCGGATTCTGGTTCGGGTTCATTCTTCGGGTTCATTCTTGAATTTTAATTTATTTTCTTGATTAGACGGAGGATGGGTAGTTTGGCTCTTAGTTACTCCTTTCTTATTATTATTATTATTATTATTATTATTATTATTATTATTTTATTTAAACTCGATGGGCCTGTTGTCAAATCTTTTCGGGGTTTTTCGGCCTAGTATCGTATTTCTCTATGGGCCGGGCCAATCCGGGCTTAATTTCGTTTTTCTTTATGGATCTTTCTTAGTTTGCTGATGTAGTTACGACGGCTATATATATAGACATTGCAAAATTACTTGTTGAATTATCGGCGTTAATTACAACTTCAAAAACTCAAAATTTTAGAAAATGAGAACCAATTTATTTAAAACAAGCATACAGACACCTCACATATAGGTCTCTATTGTAACTCAGTCCAATCTGATTTTCGCCACATAAGCAAAATGTTGATATATCAACCAACACAATGGTAAACTGCACGTCTCGGCATACGTCAATCTCATGAGAACACCTAAAATTAATTAGGACATATCAATAAGATACAATTTTTTTTTTCTCCCTATATGATAAAATATAATTGGCATTTAATCGGTATAAGATGGTATATAAGAAGTTAAGATTAACCGTCACCATTCTATATGGTCAAAGAAAAGTTTTAGTGCATTGACTATTCTGCCCCTATAGCAGCTTCTTTTTTTTTTTTTTTTAAAGTAGTATAGTTGGGAAGTACATATAATACTGTTCGATTCCTTAGAATTCACTGCTAGAACTTTCAAGTTAATTATGTTGCATGCGACGTAACTCGTCATGACATTAACAAGATTCTGATTAATGAAGTAGGATATACTTTGCTTAAATATATCCTTTGCGTAACTATACATATAAATGTGTACATTAACACTTTTCACATACATAGCTTGTACTTATCATGAAATCGTCTTTTACAAGGAATAGTAAGTATCATGATCAGCAAATGAGATTGATAGAGATCATGCTTGAATGGCTCTATGCTTACTATTAGATTTTTTTTTTTTTTCCAAAAAGAAAATCTAATGGTTGATCATTAAAGCAATCTAAACAGTTTTAATGTATGAAACCATGCATGCTTATTGGTCCCCCAACTAGGTTTATTTTGTTGCCGACCGTTTCTAGCGCAAGTGGTAAAGAACTTAACGATTAGTATCCAAAGTTTTAAATTTAAAATTTAGTTACTTCACATTTTCAGCTAAATTTATATTTAATAAAATGAACGAAAGAAATAGTATTTTCAAGTTCGAAAATCTAGCTGCTTCACAGTTCCAGCTAAGTTTATTTTTAAAAAAATGAACAAAAGAGATAGTATACTATTTTTCTCTCTTTGAAAAAAAGAAAGAATAAATCAGTTTTTTTTTTGCTAGGAAGATTAGACCCTGTTTGAGTTAAAAACAAACAAAATTAGTATAAGAGTAAAAAAGACAGGCGAATCGGAATGGAAATACTATTCTTTCTAGAAATTATAATTTTGGAATAGAAATATGTACTATTCTTTCTAGAAATTATATTTCTATAATAAAAGAAATACAAAAAATAGTTCAAAATAGAAAAAAAAGGGGGAATGAAAGGGAAAAAGGGGAACAGGGAGGCGCCACACCCCTTTCTCTGTTCTGTGCAGGAGAAAGGGTTGGGCCCCTCTTGTTTTCGGAAAAAAAAAAGCAAAAAAGTAAAAAAAAAAAAGAAAAAAAGAAAAAGAAAAAGAAAGAAAAAAGAGAGAAAGACGTAAAAAGAAGTTGGAAAAAAAAAAATTATAATCTCCGATACTAACCAATTAGCTCTTTATCGCTTGTGTTAGGAACAGTAATTGATTTTCAAATAAATACTCCTTGCACTCTTCAAACTACTACATTTCTTTTAAGTTGCATCATTTATTTTAAGGGCCATGCTTTGCTTCCGTATAATATTACTTACCTGTACTATTGATGCATTGGTAATTATTATGTGAAGGTGTTAAATTAGTATTGCGTACATTCTAAGCTTTACATGAATTTACCAACCACCAAGGCTTTTGCATAATGCGGCTAATGCGACGTCGGCCATAGTCGCCGCCCCTGCGTGGGCCAACCGCACTATTCTGGCCGGTCTCATGCATCTAGGAGATGTGGTCGTGTTCGACGACCCCATCACCTTAGACAATAACCTCCACTCGCCCAGCTAGGGGAAAAGAAAATGCAGCCGATTCGGCCTTCAAATATAAGTGTGTTGGCTGTAAATAACCTATTTCACTGTTTGATTGGCCATAAACTATAAATAACTTTAATTTTATTTTTGCAAAATAGCGTAACTATATATATTGAATCGAAAGTAGCGAGAAAAAGATTAGCAAAACATTTAATCATTAGTTGGCAAGAATCATGACTTTCGCTGCGGATGTGTTTGACGCTAAATTCAATAAATTACGATCAAACAAATAAAGTGAAAGAACTTCGGTTTTGCATTATTTAGTTCCTGTGAAGCAAAT
This sequence comes from Puya raimondii, assembly GCA_016920855.1. NCBI lineage: Eukaryota > Viridiplantae > Streptophyta > Magnoliopsida > Poales > Bromeliaceae > Puya > Puya raimondii. The sequence goes on from JABWPP010000050.1 coordinate 166,826,157, forward strand.
AGTACGTAAAGGTGAAGGAGCTTTCGTCGAAAATTGTAAACTTTCTATCAAACAAACGATTCCATGCACCTAAACTTAATTCAACCGAAGCTAGATTTCGATATAATTTTTACTTACATACAAACGAACATTGCCCAATCCAAATATATATCCATACAATCATGCGTTAGAATATTGCAAAATACTATAGTAGTTTGATATATATATATAGAGAGTTCGATTACTATACTATCGATAGTATCAAGCGCTTGATGCTATCGAGTTTTTCGCCGTTAGATCTACCCCTTTAACTATTTTCATATGTTAGATCATACTATTCAACCTACCATCACTCAACCCTAGGGGACCACTATCATTCTAACCATACATCCATTTATTCAAGGGCCGAAAACTTAATAGCACCAAGCGATTGGTACTATTAATAGTATAGTAACTAAATTCTATATATATATAATATTGTTGGCTTAAATGGGCCAGCATCCTGCCCTGTGGCGGGAGGTCATGTTGGGCCGAGTCATGTTCGAAATGGCGTGAGGTTGGGTGGGCCAAGTCATGTTCGAAGTGGCGTGAGGCTGGTGGGGCCGAGTCACAAGCGAGACCCGTGGGCGCTGTATCTGTACGCTTTAAGTGAATTGATTGCGTATTACTAACAGCTCGAGCTTTTGGGATTAATGGTTAGCGCCAACGATCCGACAAGTGGTATCAGAGCCAGAGGTCACGGGTTCGATTTCCGCATGCTGCGAATGTGTGCAGGTGCTGGAGGAGGGATTGTTGGCTTAAATGGGCCAGCATCCTGCCCTGTGACGGGAGGCCATGTTGGGCCGAGTCATGTTCGAAATGGCGTGAGGCTGGGTGGGCCAAGTCATGTTCGAAGTGGCGTGAGGCTGGTGGGGCCGAATCACAAGCGAGACCCGTGGGCGCTGTATCTGTACGCTTTAAGTGAATTAGTTGCGTATTACTAACTGCTCGATCACAAGCGAGACCCGTTGGCGCTGTATCTGTATGCTTTAAGTGAATTGGTTGCGTATTACTAACAGCTCGAGCTTTTGGGATTAATGGTTAGCGCCAACGATCCGACAAATATGTCCTAGGGATGTTAATTTCTCTCTCTCTCTCTCTCTCTCTTTCTCTCTCTCTCCTCGAGCTTTTGGGATTAATAGTTAGCGCCAACAATCCGACAAATATGTCCTAGGGATGTTTTCTCTCTCTCTCTCTTTCTCTCTCTCTCTCCTCGAGGTCCTGGCTGTCTCACTCTTTGTAGCTAAGTTCACTTACTTAATGAATGAAGCAGGTAGCGTGCTACCATTTTCTCAAAAAAAAAAAAAAAACTCGTATTCAAAGAAAAATGAAACATGGGTACAGAAATGTCTTAGTCACTATTTTATCATATTCTGGTCTAATTTTTATCCCTACTCGCAGGGTTTCTATCTATACGACCGGAAGAAAGTGTACACGGCATGGTTGGGCTTCTCTTTTGTAATCAATTCGACCAATCACCAGGGGACGATCAACTTCATGGGTGCCGACCCGTTGATGAACAAGACGAGAGATATATCGGTGGTAGGCGGGACGGGCGACTTCTTCATGAGCCGAGGGGTGGCGACTCTCTCGACAGACGCATTCGAAGGGGTGGTGTACTTCCGCCTCAAGGTGGATATCAAGCTGTACGAGTGTTACTAGTGGAAATAAACAATGAGTGTACTTGCGTGGTCTTAAATACAGCTCAGATAAAAAGCGCGCTAATAAAATAGAATTTAAGAACCAATCAAAACCACTAATCACTTCTCAAACGAAAATAGTAGTACCTAAAATGTTTCCATGGATGGGTTGAGAGTGAGTTTTTAATTTGTATTTTGTCAGCGTGAGTCGTGCAATTTGTGTTTGTAAGTATTCGTGCAATATCTGTTTTTAATCGACAAGTGTTAATTTGTTATGCACAATTGGATCTAATTAGTATGCATGCTCTTCTCAAATCCTCTTCTATTTGCGTAGTTTATTAATTATTGAGCAGGTATATATACAAGCTTATTTAATTGCACTACGAAAATAGCTTTGCGTGGTCATGTAATAAATGTTTTTCAAAGTTTATTACATTGCCTTAAATTTTCAATGTGGTATGGTTGGTCCTTTGAAAGCACAAATTATTTTATTCTGTTTTTTTTTTTTCCCGAATTAGTTGCAAACATGTGTTTTTTTTAAAAAAAACTTCTCCAACTAGTTTTTTACTGCTCGGGCCAGATCCAACTGGGTTAGGGATAAACCGATTTGGCTCGATCTAAATCACTTGCTGGGGTTCTTTCTAAACCTGTTTGGTCCACGGACGAGCTGGTACACCCGGTCCCTCTACTATTCATAAGAGTCGCGCGCCACACCCATTAATACAAATACAAACACAAACACAAACTCCCTTCTCTTCACTCTCCCTGCAGCAACTCAACCGCAAAAAATTAAAAGCCCAAGAATCCAAGAGAGAGAGAGAGAGAGAGAGAGAATGGCATCATCGACGAACGGCGGGGTCGCTGGGACAAACTACGCGGTCCTGGTCTTTGGTGGTGCCTACAGCGTCCGCACGACCGTCACCGCCTCCGCGGAAGTCGCCAGCAGCTGGGCCCAAGAAGTCCTCCGGTCCTACGGCTCCAGCACCAGCGACTGGGCCCAAGTCGTCGGCCTCGCCATTGAGTCCCAGCCCAACCTGCTCCCCGGCGACAACCACCCCGTCGCCATCCTCCAGCTTTGCATCGACGACAACTGCCTCATCTTCCAACTCCTGCACTGCAACTCCGTCATCCCTCCCGACCTCCGCAGCTTCCTCGACGATCCCCGGTTCTACTTCGTCGGTGTCGACACGGTCAGGGATGCCGATCGGCTGCAGAGGGAGCACGGGCTCTCGGTGAGGAAGAAGATGGACCTGCGGGTGCCGGCGGCACAGAATCTGCAGCAGCCGGATCTGGTGGGGGCGGACATGAAGGGGCTGGTGAGGGAGATGATGGGGATTGAGATGGAAAGGCCGGAGGAGGTGCGGACGAGCGCGTGGCAGCAGCGAGTGCTGTCTTCGCAGCAGATCGCCTACGCGTGCGCTAGCGCCTTCGCGTCCTATGAGCTTGGGCATAGACTGTTAGATGATTAGGAATCCTCTGATCCATTGCGCGTTCCCTTGTAATGAGGTGATCCGTTTCTTGGTCGATAGAGAACACCAAGTTGATGATTAGCCTTTTTGTTTTTGTTTTTTTCTCTTAGTTTTTTGTATGTTTTTGTTCTCTTCCGATGATCAAGAAACGCAGGGGTACCATGCATATATACTCTGTAGTAGGAATTACAAGACTCTTTTTGCATTTTTTTTTTTTAAAATTTTCCTGAATAATAGAAGAGCTGCACTTCAGATCGAGTTTGAGAATGATATTGGAGCAAATTAATCAGAAAGGTCCACGCCATTATTCTCTCTCTCCATTTCTCTCTCTCTCTCTCTCTTCTTCTTTTTTTTTCTTTTTTTTAAGATCTAATTGTAATGTACTTTTTGTCTATGGACATTTAGATTTGCGAAGCTTCTTTCCGAAAATAGTTTCACGATCAAGCAATGTATTTTGGTTCACGTTGAATTTTTCATTTTTCTTTCATTAGATATGTACGTAGAACTGAAGTCACTGACGAAGTTTTGAAAATTTATTCTACCGGCAAATAAGCTCCATGACAACTCGTAGTTTTTTTTTTTGTTTGCACGAGGCCTTCTCACCCCTGTAGCCTATTTCACTTTTTCCATGAATGAAGCGGATAGCGTGCTACTTTTTTCTTAAAAAAAAATATGTACGTAGAACATACGCTCCAAATTTTAAGTCTATTGCGGTAATATTTGTTACTATTTAGATCAGATGATAGATTTAAGTGTAATTAGCTTGATTCATCTCATATAGGCATTTTGTTTGGTCTAACCTTTTGCATATATGATCAAGCCCGGCCTATTTCATTGGTTTGGGATGGACCTAAGATTTAAAATTAAAAAAGAAATTGGACTCCAACATCACATATCGACCTGACTCGAATGTGAAATGTTTTATATTAAAAGGTACGGACCAGAGCCTCTCTGGTCCAAGCCAATGAAATATTACTACTTTCCTAAATTGGTTCGGTCCACAGAAGACCTGGTGAACCACGTCCTTACTAGCCAAAATAGGCCAAGGGAAACGAATTACACGCCAATTCCATTACAAATTACACCCTCATCCCCCCTGGCCCCAGTTCTATTATATTGCCTCAATTTTTCTTTTTTTTTTCCCCTGAGAAATAGCATGCTACATTACCTTAAATTTTTATTATGGTTTGGTTGATCCTTTGAAAGCCCAACTACCTTATTCGGGTCAGGGATAGACCAATTTGGCTCGATCTAAATCACTTGTTGTGGTTCCTTCTAAACCGGTTTGGTCCACGGACGAGCTGGCAAACCCGGTCCTGCTACTATTCAAAAGGGTCCATAGAAACCCAATTGCGCGCCACATCCATTAATACAAATACAAGTTCCTCTCTCCCTCTCCCCTCCATCTTCCAACTCCCTTCGCTTCACTCCCCCTGCAACAACTCAACACCAACAAAAGAAAAGCCCAAGAATCCAAAGAAACAGAAAAAAAGAAAAAGAAAATGGCATCGTCGATGAACGGCGGGATCGCCGGGATCAACTACGTGGTCCTGGTCTTTGGCGGTGCCCACAGCGTCCGCACCACCGTCACCGCCTCCCCGCAAGTCGCAAGCAGCTGGGTCCAAGAAGTCTTCCGGTCCTACGGCTCCATCCCCAGCGGGTTTCACAAAGTCGTCGGCCTCGCCATTGAGTCCCAGCCAAACCTGCTCCCCGGCGACAACCACCCCGCCGCCGTCCTCCAGCTCTGCGTCGACGACAACTGCCTCATCTTCCAGCTCCTGCACTGCAACTCCGTCATCCCTCCCGCCCTCCGCAGCTTCCTCAACAATCCCCGGTTCTACTTCGTCGGTGTCGACACGGTCAGGGATGCCGATCGGCTGCAGAGGGAGCACGGGCTCTCGATGAGGCAGAAGGTGGACCTGCGGGTGCCGGCGGCACTGGCTCTGCAGCGGATGGGTCTGCTGAGGGCGGACATGAAGCGGGTGGTGAAGGAGGTGATGGGGATTGAGATGGAGAGGCCGGAGGAGGTGCGGACGAGCGCGTGGCAGCAGCCAGTGCTGTCGTCGCAGCAGATCGCCTACGCATGCGCCGGCGCCTTTGCGGCCTCCGAGCTCGGGAAGATACTGTTACATTAGGAGTCCTCTGATCCATCGCGCGATCCCTCGTAATGAGGTGATCCGTTTCTTGGTCGATTAGAGAACACGAAGTTGATGACTGGGGGGTTTGCACATGCTCCTTTTTTCCTTCTTTTTTGTTTTTGTTTTTTCATTTCTTAAGTTTTTTTGTTTTTGTTCTCTTCCCATGATCAAGAAACGCAGCGGTACCATGCATACTCTGTAGTAGGAATTACAAGTCTCTTTTTGCTCTTTTTTTCCCCTTTAATTTTCCGGTTTAATAGAAGAGTTGCACTTCAGATCGAGTTTGAGAATGATATTGAAGCAAATTAATCAAAAAGGTCCACGCTATTACTCTCTCTCTCTCTCTTTCTTTTTTTTTTTTTTTTTAAAGACCTAGTTGTAATGTACTTTTGTCTATGGACATTTAGATTTGTGAAGCTTCTTTCCGAAAATAGTTTCATGATCAAGCAATGTATTTTGGTTCACGTTGGAATTTTTCTTTCTTCATATCAGATATGTACGTAGAACTCAGTAATATTTGTTACTATTTAGATCAGATAATAGCTTTAAGTGTGACTTGCTTGAATTCACCTCATATAGCCATTTTGTTTGGTCTAGTCTTTTGCATATATGATCAAGCCCGGTCTAGTTCATTGGTTTGGAATTAGCGTATTAAAATTCATAAAAAATTGGACTCCAACATCACATATTGATCTGACTCAAATTTGAAATAACATATTAAAATGTTCGGACCAGGCCGGTCTGGTCCAAGCCAACGAAATAATTGCTACTTCCTAAATTGGTTCGGTCCACAGAAGACCTGGTGAACAACGTCCAGCTACTATCTTCCACGAGCCCAAAAATAGGCCAAGGAAAACTAATTGCGCTCCAATTGCAGTACAAATTACTAAATCACTTGATGGTGTTCCATCTAAACCGGTTTGGTCCACGGACGAGCTGGTAAACCCGGTCCTGCTACTATTCAAGAGAGTCCATAGAAACACGATAGCGCGAATACAAATACAAATTCCACTCTCTCCATCTTCTAACTCCCTTCTCTTCGCTCTCCCTGCAACAACTCAATCCAAAAAGAAATAAAAGCCCAAGAATCCAAAGAAAGCAAAAAAAAAGGAAAAAGAAAAATGGCATCATCGATGAACGGCGGGATCGCAGGGATCAACTACGTGGTCCTGGTCTTTGAGGGCGCCTACAGCGTCCGCACCACCGTCACCGCCTCCGCGCGAGTCGCCAGCAGCTGGGTCCAAGAAGTCCTCCGATCCTTCAGCTCCATCAGCAGCGAGTGGGTCAAAGTCGTCGGCCTCGCCACCGAGTGCCAGCCGAACCTGCTCCCCGGCGACAACCACCCCGCTGCCGTCCTCCAGCTCTGCGTTGACGACAACTGCCTCATCTTCCAGCTCCTGCACTGCAACTCCGTCATCCCTCCCGTCCTCCACAGCTTCCTCGACGATCCCCGGTTCTACTTCGTCTGTGTCGAAATGGTCAGGGATGCCGATCGGCTGCAGAGGGAGCACGGGCTCTCGGTGAGGAACGCGATAGACCTGCGGGTGGCGGCGACGCTGGCTCTGCAGCGGATGGATCTGGTGGGGGCGGACATGAAGGGGCTGGTGAGGGAGGTGATGGGGATTGAGATGGAGAGGCCGGAGGCGGTGCGGACGAGCGCGTGGCAGCAGCCAGTGCTGTCTTCGCAGCAGATCGCTTACGCGTGCGCCGGCGCCTTCGCGTCCTTCATGCTCGGGCATATACTGATACATTATTAGGAATCCTCTGATCCATCGCGCGATTCCTTGTAATGAGGTGATCCGTTTCTTGGTCGAGAGAGAACATGAATAGTTCATGATGGCGGGGTTTGCACATATATGCTCCCTTTTTCCTTTTTTTTTTTTGTCTTTTTCTCTTAGTTTTTTGTTTTTTTTTTCCTCTTCTGATGATCAAGAAACGCAGCGGTACCATGCATATATACTCTGTAGTTGGAATTACAAGACTACTCTTTTTGCTTTTTTTTTTCCCTTTATTTTTTCTGTATAATAGAAGAGCTGCACTTCAAATCGAGTTTGAGAATGATATTGGAGAAAATTAATCAAAAAGGTCCACGCCATTACTCTCTCTCTCTCTCTCTCTCTCTCTCTCTCTCTCTCTCTCTCTCTCTCTCTCTCTTTTTAAGACCTAGTTGTAATGTACTTTTTTTAATGGACATTTAGATTTGTGAAGGTTCTTTCCGAAAATAATTTCATGATCAAGCAATTAATGCATTTTGGTTCACGTTAGATTTTTTTTTTTTTTCATCAGATATATATGTAAATTTTTTTTATTTATAAGCGCACCCTTCAGGGCCTTCTCGTAAGCTTCAAAATTTACGTTTATTGTAGTGATAATTGTTACTATTTAGATCAGATGATAGTTTAAGTGTGATTTGCTTGATTCATCTCACATATATAGGCATCTTGTTTGGACTAGCGTTTTGCACATATGATCAAGCTCCGCATAGTTCATTGTTTTGGGATTGGCGTAAGATTTAAAATTAAAAAAAAACTGGAATCCAACATCACATATTGATCTGACTCGAATTTGAAATAATATATTAAAAGGTTCGGACCAGGCCAGGTCTGGTCCAAGCCAACGAAATATTGCTACTTCCTAAATTGGTTCGGTCCCCGGAAGATCTGGTGAGCAACGTCCGGCTACTATCTTCTACGAGCCAAAAAATAGGCCAAGGAAAAATAATTGCGCGCCAATTGCACTACAAATTACTAAAGCACTTGATGGTAGGGCTGGCAAATGAGCGAGCCGGCTCGTGTTCGGCTCGCGTTCGGCTCGATATTCAGCTCGCTCGAGCTCGACTCGAAATTAAATGAACCGAGCTTGAACAGAAAAAAAATTCAAAATTTATTTCAAGTCAAGCTTGAATATTACTGGGCTCGCTCGAATTAGGCTAAAAAAGATCGAATATATATATATATATATATATATATATATATATATATATATATATATATATATATATATATATATATATATATATATATATATATATATATAATTGGGTTAGAATACTATCGATAGCAAACTGGCACTTTTGCCATCCATTTATTTTCGATGATGGAACTTCCAAATCGAAGATCGGTACCGTTGAACATGATCTAGAGCATTTAAAGTATTTAGAAATCAAATTTCATGCTTTTTCGATATTATTTTCTTATCCATCAAGTAGACACAAAAATGAATGGTTGAAAATAAATATCTTTTAAAAAGTGATGATAGGAGTTTTGTAATCAAGTTCAAGAGTATAGATCTTATTTTAAATAGTTTTTAAAAAAATTTAACAAAAATTCAATTGATTTGAATATCTTTACACTGTTAAACAAGAAAACGTCTCATATCGACGTTAAATTGTTGATATGAGACGTTTTCTCGTTTAACGGTGTAAAGATATCAAAATCAATTAAATTTTTGTTAGAAAATTTTTAAAACTATTTAAAACAAGATCTACACTCTTGATCTTGATTACAAGACTCCTATTATCACTTTTTAAAGGATATTCATTTTCAGCCGTTTATTTTTGTGTCTACTTGATGGACAGAAAATAATATCGAAAAAGTATAAAATTTGATTTCTAGATGCTTCAACTGGTCTAGATCATGTTCAATGGTGCCGATCGTCGAATTGGAGGCTCCATCATCGAAAACAAATGGGTGGCAACGGAGCCCGTTAGCTACCGATAGTATTCTAGCTCAACTCTCTCTCTCTCTCTCTCTCTCTCTCTCTCTCTCTCTCTCTCTCTCGCTCTCTCTCTCTCTATATATATATATATAGAATGAGGCTACTATACTATCTATAGTACCGAGGCTACGGTACTATAGTTGCTTTTTCGATCTTAGGGTGTTCAAATCAACGATCCACACCGTTGAAACTGATCTAGGGTATGTGAAGTTCTTAGAAATAAAATTTTAGTTTTTTTCGATATCGTTTACTTAGTAAATAAATCATGTCAAAATGAACGGTGAAAATTGAATAATTCTTAAAATTTGAGTATAGGAGTTTCGAATTCAAGATCAAGGATGTTGACCTTCATCTATGTAGTTTAAAGTATTTTCTATCAAAATTTGAATAAATTTAGATTCTTCTCCACCGTTAAACTACAAACTCGCCATAATAACCATTGAAATTTGACAATTTTGAAACGGTTTGATCACAAAGTAAACTACGTCGAAAAATTATAAAATTTTATTACTAAGAACTTCAAATATCCTAAATCAGTTTCAACGGTATGGATCGTTGATTTGAACACCCTAAGATCGAAAAAGCGACTATAGTACCGGAGCCCCAGTACTATAGATAGTATAGGAGACTAGCTCTATATATATAGTGCTTGACTGGGCTACTATCGGTAGTAAACGGCGCGGCTTACTACTGATTTATTTTCGATGATAGAACTTTCAAATCGACGATCGGCACCGTTGAATATGATCTAGACCATTTAAACTATACAGAAATCAAATTTCATGCTTTTTTGAAATTACTGATCGAAAAATCAAAGGGTCACAAAATCTGTAATTTTTATGGCCGGTATAGTGTGTTTACTCGTTTAACGGTATAGAAGAATTTAAATCAGTTAAATTTTTGTTAGAAAATTCTGTAAACTATTTAAAACAAGATATAAACTGTAGATCTTAAATACAAATTGTATCATCATTTTTTGAAGGATATTCATTTTCAGCCATTCATTTTTTTGTTCACTTGATGGACAAGAAAACAATATCGAAAAAACGCGAAATTTGATTTTCCGATAGTGTAGGCGAGCTACTTTCTTCATCCTGGTCCTATTCTCCGATTCCGAATCTGATTTGATCAGTTTAAATGGTTTAGATCATGTTCAACGGTGTCGATCGTCGATTTGGAAGCTCTATCATCGAAAACAAATCGGTAGTAAATCGAGCCGTTTACTACTCTATATATATATATATATTAAAAATATTTATAAATATATATATAATTATATATAATAATATATATTATGTATTTTAATTATATTTATATATAGTTTTGGTTATTGAGCATATTTGCTGGCCCACAAAATCAAATCAGTAAAACTCTACTCTAATTATTCTCTCTCTCCCTTTCTTTCACTTGCTCGTATAGTCGTTTTCTTTAAATTATTTTTCTTAATATTATAATATCTTTTTTATGCATTTATTTTGTATGTTGAACTATTAGATATATTTCTATATTAAATTTTAGATCACGTTTTTTAAAAATTAAACTATAGATTGTATGATATTAAGAATTTCAAGCGGCTCGTTTAGGGCTCGCTCGACTCAAAAGTAGGCTCGCTCGAGTTTGACTCGAATTCGAAATATATTTCAAGCCGAGCTTGAGCTGAGATAAGCTCGCTCAAGCTCGGCTCCTTTCCACCCCTACTTGATGGTGTTCCATCTAAACCGGTTTGGTCCACGGACGAGCTGGTAAACCCGGTCCTGCTACTATTCAAGAGAGTCCATAGAATCCCGATTGCGCGAATACAAATACAAGTTCCTCTCTCTCTCCCCTCCATCTTCTTATAAACTCCCTTCTCTTCGCTCTCCTTCGCAACAACTCAATCCGGAAAAAAATAATTAAGAGCCCAAGAATCCAAAGAAACCAAAAAAAAGGAAAAAGAAAATGGCATCATCCATGAACGGCGGGATGGCGGGGATCAACTACGTGGTCCTGGTCTTTGAGGGCGCCTACAGCGTCCGCACGACCGTCACCGCCTCCGCGCAAGTCGCCAGCAGCTGGGTCCAAGAAGTCCTCCGGTCCTACGGCTCCAGCACCAGCGACTGGGCCCAAGTCGTCGGCCTCGCCATTGAGTCCCAGCCCAACCTTCTCCCCGGCGACAACCACCCCGTCGCCATCCTCCAGCTCTGCGTCGACGACAACTGCCTCATCTTCCAGCTCCTGCACTGCAACTCCGTCATCCCTCCCGACCTCCGCAGCTTCCTCGACGATCCCCGGTTCTACTTCGTTGGTGTCGACACGGTCAGGGATGCCGATCGGCTGCAGAGGGAGCACGGGCTCTCGGTGAAGAATGCAGTAGACATGGGGGTGGCGGCGGTGCTGACTCTGCAGCGGATGGATCTGCTGCGGGCGGACATGAAGCGGCTGGTGAAGGAGGTGATGGGGATTGAGATGGAGAGGCCGGAGGCGGTGCGGACGAGCGCGTGGCAGCAGCCAGTGCTGTCTTCGCAGCAGATCACATACGCGTGCGCCGGCGCCTTCGCGTCCTTCATGCTCGGGCATGTACTGTTCAATAGTTTTTAATCCTCTGATCCATCGCGCGATCCCTTGTAATTAGGTGATCCGTTTCTTGGTCGATAGAGAACACCAAGTTGATGATCGGGGGGTTTGCACAGGCTCTTTTTTCTTTTTTCTTTTGTTCTCTTCCGGTGATCGAGAAACGTAGCGGGCTTACCATATATGCATACTCTGTACTAGGAATTACAAGACTCTCTTTGCTTCTTTCTTCTTCTTTTCTTTTTTCCCCTTTTTTAATTTCCCTACATAATAAAAGAGCTGCACTTCAGATCGAGTTTGAGAATGATATTGGAGCAAATTAATCAAAAAGGTCCACGCCATTATTCTCTCTCTCTCTCTCTCTCTCTCTCTCGATTTCTCTCTCTCTCTTTTTCTTTTTTTTTCTTTTCTTTTTAGACCTAGTTATAATGTACTTTGTTTATGGGCATTTAGATGTGTGAAGCTTCTTTCCGAAAATAATTTCATGATTAAGCAATTAGTGCATTTTGGTTCACGATAGATTTTCTGTTGCAGTGATGTTTGTTACTTTTTAGAACAAGATGATAGCTCAAGTGTGACTTGCTTTGATTCACAAGTGTCTTGTTTGGTCTAACCTTTTGCATGCATGATCAAGCCCGGTCTAGTTCGTTGGTTTGAGATCCACGTAAGATTTAAACTTCAAAAAAAATTGGACTCCAACATCATATTGATCTGACTCGAATTTGTAATATATACTAAAAAGTCCGGACCAGGCCGGGTCTGGTCCAAAACAACGAAATGTTACTACTTTCTAAATTGGTTCGATCCACAGATCAGACCCGGTGAACCACGTCCAGCTACTATTTTCCACTAGCCAAAATAAGCCAAGGAAAAGAAATTGCGCGCCAATTCCATTACAAATTGCACCCTCACCCCCTCAGCCCCAGCTTCTTCCTTGTACTCTCTCTCTCTCTCTCTCTCTCTCTCTCTCTCTCTCTCTCTCTCTCTCTCTCTCTCTCTCTCTCTCTCTCTCTGTGTGTGTTTGCAACTAGTCAATCATAAAGCCAAGAATTCGAAGACAAAAAGAAGAAGAAAAAGTAAATGGCAACGGAGATCCGAGAGATCGCCCGGCTCTACGACGTGACCTTCGCTGGTACGCGCAACATAAGAGCCAGCGTGACGCCGTTTGCCGACGCCGCCACCATGTGGATCGACAGTGCCTACAACGGCAGCAGATCCAGCACCCCCAACAACCCGCAAATCGTCGGCCTCGACACCAAGCTGCAGCCCGAACTTCGCCCCGGCGACGACGACCACCCCGTCGCCCTCCTCCTGCTCTGCATCGGCAAAAACTGCTTCATCTTCCAGCTCCTGCAATGCAACACCATGCTTCCTCTCGAGCTCAACAGGTTCCTCCAGGACCCCCGCTTCTGCTTCGTCGGTGTCGGCGTGCGGGCGGCCGCCAATCGGCTGCAGAGGGAGCACGGTCTCTGGGTGAGGAAAGCGGTGGACCTGCGGGAAGCTGCCGCGCAGAAGATGGGGCTGCAGTTTCTGCGTCGGGCCGGGCTGGAGTATCTAGCGAAGATCGTGTTGAGCGTGGACGTGGCGAAGCCGGAGGAGGTGCAGAGGAGCGCGTGGCAACAGCGAGAGCTGTCTCTGCAGCAGGTCTCCTACGCGTGCACCGACGTCTTCGCCTCCTACGAGCTCGGGAGCAGACTGCTGAGTTAGGAGTTCGATCACCCCCAATACATCCCGTACGATCATGCGCGTTTCTTGGTCGATAGAGAACATGAAGTTGATGGTGTAGGAAATGAGTTTTTGTTTTGGTTCTCTTCTGTATGATCAAGAAACGTACACGTTGCATGTGTACCGTGCATATTCTTGTTTTGTAGTACGTAGGATTTACAGTGAACTCTTTTTTTTTTCTTTTTTCTTTTTTCTTGTACAGTAAAAGAGCTACACTTCAGATGCAGTTTGAGAATATTGGAGCAAATCAACAGGTCCATATTAATTTGTTATGCTATCCATGATACGTACACCTACATAAATTACAGCATTTTGGAAGCCCTAGTAATTACCCTACATTGAAGCCCTACCAGTGTACTTCAACATTGTTGATAATAAAATCAACCAAGGTATATCCCTGTTTACTCAAAAAAAAAAAAAAAAAATCAACCAAGGTAAAAATGTATTGAGACATCTTGAAATAGACACTTCGATCTCATTTTTTTTTAAAATTAATATATCTTTAACTTCAATTTCTTTTGATTTGAATTATTCTAATTAGTTAGTGTAGAAACTTTATTTATTCCAATAATTTTGTTTTCCATAAATTATTAATTTTTTAGTTTTATTTGCTAGCTATCACTAAATTTGAAAAAATAAAAAAATATTAGCGAAGTTGATAACAGTGCCCAATATAATCGATTAAATATTCAATTTATTAAAAAAATGAAATTAAAAATATTAAGTAAAAAAAATAAAAGTGGTGGATTCGAAGGATTCGAGTTTGATAGGGTTGTAGAAAGCCTAACTCCCGAATCTAATTATCAGAAATAAATAAATAAATAAATTTATGGATAATGGAGATTGTGGATAATGGATTGGTTTAGGCAGTTATTTGCCGCGCGCATTCCGTTTAAATCCCTCTCCTCTCCCTCCAAATCCCTCCCTCTCTCGTCTCTTTCCATGCAAGTTTTAAAATGTGAGGGGAAAAATAATCGATATTAATGAAAAAAACGAGACCATAATTTATATTTCATGCAAGTTTTATTTTCTATACCGGCGATCACTACTATTTCGCGTAATATGTAGGATAAAAAATGATTTGGTTCCACAAACAATCGATCCCATGTTAGACCAAAAGTTAGAAAAAATGCGTCTTCAAAAAATTTCAACTCCAGCGAGGAATGCAATAATTCACAAAAAACTCTATTTTGGTTGTGCAATTTAGTTTCCCTTCTATAGTTAATTAACCCAAAATTACGTTCAATTAGTTAAAAACTTTACTAATTAAATAAAATGCAAAATAATTAGTATGGAATGGAATTTTCATAAAATAATTAATATGTGAGAACTCCTTTAACTGGGCCAAGCTGGTCCCAAAGAAGAATTTCTACCCTTTCAATTTTCACAGCATTAACACTCATCTTAATTAATAGCAACAGATCACGCCCCAGAAAACAAGTAGAGTGTAAGTAAAGTAAAAAAAAAAAAAAGGAATTCGACTGGAAAAAGAACAAGAGAAACCAATTTCTATTTCAAGCAAGTTTAATTTGTGCACCAGCGATCAGTACTGTTTCTTGATCCAGAGATGTCAACTAAACAAAGAAGAGCGAAGCGGAAAACGCGAAACACGGCCGTGGAAGCAGAGACACCGGCCAGAGGGAAAAGAAGAAGAAGAAGATCAAATCGAGAACGTATCCTTGGCACCTATCGAACTCCTACTGGAGCAGCCACCTCCCGATCTCCGACGCCATGAAGACGTCGGCGCACGCCCTCGCGATCCGCACCTTTGACAGCGGATTCTGGTCCCAGGCGCTTATCACCCTCCGAATATTCACGTCCTCCCCTAGCACCTCCTGCCCCAAGACCCGAAGCGGCGCCCACTGCAGATCGGGCCGGGCCATGCGCTCCGCCGCTAATTCTCCAAGATCCACCCGGTTCCTCACTCGGAGCCGGCACTCATCCCACAGGTCGTTGGCGACCTCTCTTGCGCTCATGCACACGAAGCGGCAGCCGGAGTAGCGGAAGAAGGTGCGAAGAACGTAGGGGATGGATTCGGCGTGGAAGATCTGGAAGACGAGGCACCGGCGGCCGATGCACAGTGAGAGGAGGGCGATCACGCGATCGTCGGGGGGGAGAGGGAGGCGGCACTTGACGCCGACGCCGACGATGGCGCGCCTGGGGAGGGTTCCGATCTCGTAGAACCAGTCCTCGACGTCGTCGGCGGAGGAGGTCACGACGGCGTGGATGGTTTGGCCGTCGTTGAAGGTCACGGTGTACGAGCCGCCCCGGCGGCGCCGGATCGTCGTCGGCATTTTCGATGCCTCTATCTCTCTCTTCTTTTGCTTCTTGGCTCTTTGGTTTGAGTATGGGGAGGAGGGAGGGGGGATTTAAAAGGAATGGCGCGGGCGCGCGCAGTTGGACCAACTTATAAATTGCCTGGACCAGGTCCACCAAGTCATTCGTTAACCGCCTGGGTTTGTCTCTTCAACTAATTCTATAAAAAGAATGCGGTAGTATTCACTATTCGATAGTTAAGTACTCGGACCAAATGTTTACGAATAGATATTATATTCGCGTAAAGTTATTTTTTTATTTTTGAATAAGATGAATATCTTTGCATTAAAAAATTTACGATGCCGTAAGTTATGAACGTCAAGAAATATTGAAGAGCAAATATTAATATTATATCTTACAATCATATAAATTTTTTGTTTTTGTTCTATTCCGATGATCAAGAAATCGTAACGGGCACCGACCGTCCCTAGCGCAAGTGGCAAAGGGTTTGATGGTTGGTACCCAACGTCCCGAGTTCGAATCCTAGTTGATTCACATTTCAAGCTAAATCTATTTCTAAAAAAAAAATAAACGAAGCGGGTAGCGTGCTACCTTTCTCTCTCAAAAAAAATAATAATAATAATAATCATCGTAACGGGCGTACCATATATATATATACTTTGTAGTAGGAATTACAAGACTCTGTTTGCCTTTTTTTTAAAAAATTTTTTCTGTATAATAGAAGAGCTGCACTTCAGATCGAGTTTAAGAATGATATTGGAGCAAATTAATCACAAAGGTCCACGCCATTATTCTCCCTCCCTCTCTCTCTCTCTCTATTTCTCTCTCTCTTTTTCTTTTGTTTTTCCTTTTCTTTTTTAGACCTAGTTGTAATATACTTTTGTCTACGGGCATTTAGATGTGTGAAGCTTCTTTCCGAAATTAATTTCATGATCAAGCAATTAATGCATTTTGGTTTCCGTTAGAATTTTTGTTCTTTTGCATCAGATATATATATATATATAGAGCTTGACTGGGCTACTATCGGTAGTAAACCGCCCCGTTTACTACCGATTTATTTTCAATGCTGGAGCTTCCAAATTAACGATCGGCACCGTTGAACATGATCTAGACCATTTAAACTATCTAGAAATCAAATTTTATGTTTTTTTGATATCATTAACCGAACGATCAAAGGGTTACAAAATCTGTAATTTTAATGGCCGATATGGTGTGTTTGCTCGTTTAACGATATAGAAGAATCCAAATCAACTAAATTTTTGTTAGAAAATTCTTTGAACTATTTAAAATAAGATCTGTACTCTTGATCTTGATTACAAGACTTCTATCATCACTTTTTATAGGATATTCATTTTCAGCCATTCATTTTCTGTTCACTTGATGGACAAGAGAACAATATCGAAAAAGCGTGAAATTTGATTTTCAGATAGTTTGAATGGTCTAGATCATGTTCAACGGTGCCGATCGTCGATTTGGAAGCTCCAGCATCGAAAACAAATCGGTAGTAAACCGCTCGGTTTACTACCGATAGTATTCTATATATATATATATATATATATATATATATATATATATGTGTGTAAAACTTTTGATTTGTAAGCGCACCCTTCAGCATTTTTATTCTCCGTTTGAGATTCGATCCCAGGGCCTTCGTACGCTTCCAAATTTAAGTCTATTACAGTGATATTTATTACTCTTTAGATCAGATGATAGCTCAAGTGTGATTTACTTGTTTCATCTCACATAGGCGTACTTGTTTGGTCTAACCTTTTGCATGCATGATCAAGCCCGGCCTAGTTCATTGGTTCAGGATCCACGTAATATTTAAAATTTAAAAAAAATTGAACTCCAACATCATATTGACCTGACTCGAATTTGAAATATATATTAAAAAGTCCGGAACAGGTCTGGTCCAAAACAACCACTTACTTCTTTCTAAATTGGTTCGGTTCACAGATCAGACCCGGTGAACCACGTCCAGCTACTATTTTCACTAGCCAAAATAAGCCGAGGAAAAGAAATTGCGCGCCAATTCCATTACAAATTGCACCCTCCCCCCCTCAGCCCCAGCTTCTTCCTTTTACTCTCTCTCTCTATCTCTGTGTGTGTGTGTGTGTGCGCGCAACTAGTCAATCAAAAAGCCAAGAATTCGAAGACAAAAAGAAGAAGAAAAGAAAATGGCAACGGAGATCCAAGAGATCGCCCGGCTCTACGACGTGACCTTCGCTGGTATGCACAACATCAGAGCCAGCGTGACACCGTCCGCCGACGCCGCCACCATGTGGATCGAGAGTGCCTACAAGGGCAGCAGATCCAGCACCCCCAACAACCCGCAAGTCGTCGGCCTCGACACCAAGTTGCAGCCCGAACTGCGCCCGGGCGACGACGACCACCCCGTCGCCCTCCTCCTGCTCTGCATCGGCAAAAACTGCCTCATCTTTCGGCTCCTGCACTGCCACACCATACTTCCTCTCGAGCTCAACAGGTTCCTTGAGGAACCCCGCTTCTGCTTCGTTGGTGTCGGCGTGCGGGAGGCCGCCAATCAGCTGCAGAGGGAGTACGGACTCTTCGTGAGGAAACCGGTGGACTTGCGGGAAGCTGCCGTGCAGAAGACGGAGCTGCAGTGTCTGCGGCAGGCCGGGCTTGAGTATCTAGCGAAGAACACGTTGGGTATGGAGTCTGTGGACGTGGCGAAGCCGGAGGAGGTGCAGAGGAGCGCGTGGCAACAGCGAGAGCTCTCTCTGCAGCAGGTCGCCTACGCGTGCGCCGACGTCTTCGCGTCCTTCGAGCTCGGGAGCAGACTGCTGTGTTAGGAGTTCGATCACCCCCAAAACATCTCATACGATCCTGCGCATTTCTTGGTCGATAGAGAACATGAAGTTGATGGTGTAGGGAATGAGTTTTTCTTTTGGTTCTCTTTTGTATGATCAAGAAACGTATACGTTGCATGCGTATCGTGCATATTCTTGTAGTACGTAGGATTTACAGTGAACTTTTTCTTTTTTTTTTCCTTCTTGTACAGTAAAGAGCTGCGCGCGTACACTTCAGATTCAGTTTGAGAATATTGGAGCAAATCAACAGGTCCATATTAATTTGTTATTCTATCCAGGTCGAAGATTCATTTTGGAAGCCCTAGTAATTAATTAGCTTACATTGAAGCCCTACAAATGTACTCCAACATTGTTGATAAAAATAAATAAGGTAAAAATGTATTGAGACATCTTGAAATAGACACTTCAATCTCATTTTGTTTTTTAAATATATCTTTTAACCTCAATTTCTTTTGATTTGAATTATTCTAATTAGTTAGTGTAGAAACTTTATTTATTCCAATAATTTTGTTTTCCATAAATTATTATTTTTTTAGTTTTATTTGCTAGCTATCACTAAATTTGAAAAAATAAAAAATTATTAGCGAAGTTGATAACAGTCCAATATAATCGATTATGTATTCAATTTATTAAAAAAATAAAATTAAAAATATTAAGTAAAAAAATAAAAGTGGTGGATTCGAAGGATTCGAGTTTGATAGGGTTGTAGAAAGCCTAACTCCCGAATCTAATTATCAGAAATAAATAAATAAATAAATTTATGGATAATGGAGATTGTGGATGGATTGGTTTAGGCAGTTATTTGCCGCGCGCATTCCGTTTAAATCCCTCTCCTCTCCCTCCAAATCCCTCCCTCTCTAGCTCGTCTCTTTCCATGCAAGTTTTAAAATGTGAGGGGAAAAATAATCGATATGGATAAAAAGACGAGACCTTAATTTATGTTTCATGCAAGTTTTATTTTCTATACTGGCGATCACTAATATTTCGCGTAATACTGACGAAGTTTTGGGAACTTCTTCTACCGGCTAATCAGCTCCACCACAACTCGTAGTTTTTTTTTATTTTTTTTTATTTTTTTCCCTCGAGGCCTTGGATGCCTCACCACTGTAGCCTAATTCACCTTCCCTATGAATGAAGCGGGTAGCATGCTACCTTTTCCTCAAAAAAAAAAAAAAAAAAAATGATTTGCGTCTTCTAAAAATTTCAATTCCAGCGAGGAATGCAATAATTCACAAAACAATCTATTTTGGTTGTGCAATTTAGTTTTCATTCTATAGTTAATTAACCCAAAATTACGTTCAATTAGTTACAAAATTTATTAATTAAATAAAATGCAAAATAATTAGTACGGAATGGAATTTTCATAAAATAATATGTGAGAGCTCCTTTAACTGGGCCAAGCTGGTCCCAAAGAAGAATTTCTACCCTTTCAATTTTCACAGCATTAACGCCCACACTCGTCTTAATAAATAGCAACAGATTACGTACGCCCCAGAAAACAAGTAGAGTGCAAGTAAATTTTTTTAAAAAAATAGGAATTCGACTGGAAAAAGAACAAGAGAAACCAATTTCTATTTCAAGCTAGTTTAATTTGTGCATCTGCAATCAGTACTGTTTCTTGATCCAGAGATGTCAACTAAACAAAGAAGGGCGAAGCGGAAAACGCGAAACACGGCCGTGGAAGCAGAGACACCGGCCAGAGGGAAAAGAAGAAGAAGAAGAAGAAGAAGAAGAAGAAGAAGAAGAAGAAGAAGAAGAAAAAGATCAAATCGAGAACGTATCCTTGGCACCTATGGAACTCCTACTGGAGCAGCCACCTCCCGATCTCCAACGCCATGAAGACGTCGGCGCACGCCCTCACGATCCGCACCTTTGACAGCCGATTCTGGTCCCAGGCGCTTATCACACTCGGAATACCCACGTCCTCCCCTAGCACCTCCTGCACCAGGACCCGAAGCGGCGCCCACCGCAGATCGGGCCGGGCCATGCGCTCCGCCGCTAATTCTCCGAGATCCATCCCGTTCATCACTCGGAGCCGGTACTCTTCCCACAGGTCGTTGGCGACCTCCCTCGCACTCATGCTCACGAAACGGCAGCCGGAGGAGCAGAAGAAGGTGCGGAGCACGTAGGGGATCGATTCGGCGTGGAAGATCTGGAAGATGAGGCACCGGCGGCCGATGCACAGCGAGAGAAGGGCGATCACGTGCTGGTCGAGGGAGAGAGGGAGGCGGCACTTGACGTCGACGCCGACGATGGTGCTCCCGGGGAGGGTTCCAATGTCGTAGAGCCAGTCCTCGACGTCGTCGGCGGAGGAGGTCACGATGGCGTGGATGCTTTGGCCGTCGTTGAAGGTCACGGTGTACGAGCCGTCCCGGCGGCGCCGGATCGTCGGCGGCATTTTCGATGCCTCTGCTCTCTTTTCTTTTGCTTCTTGGCTCTTTGGTTTGAGTGTGGGGAGGAGGGAGGAGAGAAGTGATCAGAGAGGGAGGGGGGATTTAAAAGGAATGGCGCGGGAGCGCGCAGTTGGACCAAGTTATAAATTGCCTGGACCAGGTCCTCCAGGTCATTCGTGGACCGCCTGGGTATATCTCTTCAATAACTAACTCTATAAAAGAACGCGGTAGTATTTGATTAGTTAAGTACTCTGACCAAATGTTTAAGAATAGATATTAAAATCGAGGAGAGAAGATGGTGTGAACGGCAACGGTGTCATCGAAGGTTACGGTGTACGAGCCGTCCGAGTTTCGTTGGATCGTCGCCGACATTTTTTATACCTCTCGATCTCTCTCTCTATCTTCTTACATGTTCTTGGCTCTTTGGTTTGAGTGTGGGGAGGAGGGAGGAAATTGAGGAGAGAAGCGAGGGAGGGGAGGATTTAAAAGGATGGCGCGCGCAGTTGGACCAAATTATTGCATGGACTTTGTGCATGCACCAAATCACCTGTGCACCACTCGAAGTGGTTGGAAATTACTGCCTGGCCTCGGTCCACCAAATCACTGGTGGACCACCTGCTTATTTATCATCCATCTGAAGATCTTTTAATCTCCGCCGTACGTACGGGGCTTGAGGTGCAAAATTTAAAGGAAGAAAATAAATAAATCGATTTGCTCCAAAACCTGGCCAAAAAAGAAACGGGGCAAGAATAAAATGAACTAAAACCAATTTGCTCCAAAAGTTTCAATCTACAAGTTTTAAAACTGTAAGGAAACCGTAGGTTCTACTTTGTAATTACCAGTTCATGAATATCTACATTTGAGATCAGTATTATTTCTCAATAGAAGAGCGAAAACAAAACGCAAAGCGCGGCCGAGGAAACAGCTAGAGACGAGCGACCGGAGAAAAAAACGAAGATCGAATCAAGAACGAATCCACGCAGCGTCTACTCCGACCAGTAAACGGACCCGATCGACGATCGAACGCTTACTAGAGGAGTAGTCTCCCGACCTCCGACGCCAGGAAGGCATCGGCGCACGCTTTCACGATCTGGTTCGTCGACAGCGGGCGCTGATCCCACGGGCTTGTCACAGCGCCAGTATGCGCCGCTATCCCCGCCACCTCCCGGGCCAGAACCAAAACGTTCGCCCGCCGCAGATCGGCCCGCCCCATCTGCTCTGCCGCCAATTCTCCGAGATCCACCGCGTTCCTCACCACGAGCTCGTACTCATGCCGCAGCCGGTTGGCGACCGCTGCCGCGTCCACGCTCACGAAGCAGCAGGTGCGGCAGTCGAGGAGACTGACGAGCAAGAAAGGGATCCAGTTGGCGAGGGCGATCTGGAATATGAGGCATTGCTGGTCGACGCACAGCTGGAGGACGGCGATCGAGCGCTGGTCGGCGGAGGAGGGGAGGACGGGGCGTTGCTCGATGGCGAGGCCAATGACAAGGCCGGAGAATCCGGGGTGGCGCCGGTGAAGGTCGAAGAGCCACCTGAAGGCGTCGGCGCCGGAGGAGGTGATGGTGGTGTGGACGAAGCGGAGTGCAAAGCCCACAGTGAACGAGCCGTCCCGGTGGCGTCGCAACGTTATCGCCATTTTCGATACCTCTCTCTCTCTCTCTCTCTCTTCGCTCTTTACTTCCTTTCAAGTTCTTGCTCTTGGTTTTTGAGTGTAGAGAGGAGGGACGAGAGAAGTGATCAGAGAGATAGATGGTGGATTTATACGCCTAGCGTGTATCCATTGTGCACGTTAATTTGGCCAAAAAGAATAAAATTATGGGAAAAATATTATTATTATTATTATTATTTTGTTTGTTTAAGTTTTTCTTTGGAGGAAATTGACGTTACATGTATTTGGCCATTTAAATATGTAATTTTTATATAATATATATTTGTTTGTAATTGTCATATATAAATAATTGGTTTAAAGTAACATATAAAAAGTTACATGAAAAAATTAAGAATGTTAAAAATAAAATTTACTATTTTTGAAGTAACCATTTTGCTCCTTCACCTGTGTAATCAATTATTATTTTAAATTAATTTAACTACAATTGAAATTTTATTTTGTAATAAATATTAAATTATTTTTCAGAACCAAAGTAGTGTAATACGTAAAACTACGTGAACTAAGTCAGACACCTAACCGAAAAGTACAAAGACAATTTGCGTCCCAGAATAGAACAGAGATCATCTATATATTTTGTATACTTAAAACAAACTAAAAGAATCTTATTGTATATTTGTATACGTGGGGTAAAAAAAAAAAAAAAAAAACCCAAGAATTTAATTGTAATATTTGAAAACCGAACCAGGAAATATTCATTTGTATTAAGGTGTCAACATGGACCCGTAAATTTGCTCCAATTACATGCTTAGATTTGATGTAAAGTGTTGGGTGATGTTCCCCACTACACAATATATATGCATGCATGTTACATGCACCAGCAAAATACGTTTTATGATCATCATTAAAGAACCAAAAAAAAAAGCCTAAAAACACAAATTCCTCATGTACATATACCATCAACTCCATGTATGTTCTCTATCGATCACCAAGAAACGTGATCATATATCGACGGATCGAACTCCTAACCTAACAATACCGTCCCAATCTGGTAGGAGATGAAAGCGTCGGCGCACGCGTAGGCGACCTGGTGCGGCTGCAGCACGCGCTGCTGCCACGAGCTCAGCCGGACGTCCTCCGGCATCTCTATCTCCGCCCCTATCACCTCCCTCATCAGCCGGTCTAGCCCGGCCAACCGCAGTTCCGGGCGCCGCAGCCGCTCCGCCACCGCGTCCGCCAAATCCACCATATTCCTCACCGAGAGCCCCTGCTCCGACAGCAGCCGATCGGCGTGCTCGTTCACGGCGTCGCCGACGAAGCAGAAGCGGGGGTCGTCGAAGAACTTTTCGAGCTCGGGAGGGTGGGCGGCGTCGCGGTGCAGGAGTTGGTAGATGAGGCAGTCGCTGCCGACGCAGAGCTGGAGGAGGGCGACGGGGTAGTTGTCGCTGACGCGCAGTTCGGGCTGGGACGTGACGACGAGGCCGACGACTTGGGGGTTGAGAGGGCCGCGAGTGCCGTAAGCGACGGTGATTCGGTCGACCCAGTTGGCTACCATGGCGGCGGAGCGGGTGGCGGTTGTGAAGATGCCGCGGGGGCTGGCGAAGGCCAGGCCGGGGAAGGTCACGATGTGCGTCGTGCCGACAAGTCGGCTCTCTGCCGACATTTTCTCTTCTTCTTCTTCTTCTTCTTCTTTTTCTTGGAATTCTTGGCTTGTGGTCGAGCACGTAGTTGCACACACAGAGGGATAGAAAGAGAGATGTTAGAAGAGGGGGGAGAAAGAGGAGGGGAGTTAAGTGTTATGGATAAGGCGCGCAATTGGGTTACTTTTGAACGAGAGGAACTAAAACGTGGACCTGGTTTACCAGGTCTACGAGGGAGTCAACCGGTTTATAGATCAGAGCTCAATCTCACATACGTTGAGATAATTTTAGTTGATATACACATCTCGAGTCCGATTCAAAATGATCAAACCAAGACGCTGAATATAACATATTAGCACTACTATTCTCCCGTAACTTAAAATTTTTAAAAATAGCGATTTTTTCATACAATATATGTATATAGAATGGCAAAATTGGATCAAATAATAAAATATCATAATAGATGAGATCAACCAAGATGCAGAAATTTCATACCTTTTGGAAAGATATACATATATATATATATATATATATATATATATATATATATTTGCATACTTTTAAGTTTATATGAAAATTTAAAAGGGCTAATAGTTAGAAATTTAGGAACATACTTGTACTTTTTTTTTAGAAAATTGATATTGTCTGACCAATTTTTATTATTACCGAAGCAAAGATAATTTAAATCACCGCAAGATACAATATATGTGCTCTTGTAATAGTAAAACTTGTTTTGACAATAGCATTAATGGCGTGGACCTTTTTGATTAATTTGCTACAATATCATTCTCAAACTCGATCTGAAGTGCAGCTCTTCTATTGTGCAGGGAAAAAAATTAAAAAAAAAAATGCAAAAAGAGTCTTGTAATTCCTACTACAGAGTATGCATGGTATCGCTGCGTTTCTTGATCATCCGAAGAGTAAACAAAAAACAAAAAATTAAGAGAAAAAACCAAAAAAAAAAAGGAAAAAAGGAGCATGTGCAAACCCCCCAGTCATCAACTTCGTGTTCTCTAATCGACCAAGAAACGGATCACCTCATTACGAGGGATCGCGCGATGGATCAGAGGACTCCTAATGTAACAGTATCTTCCCGAGCTCGGAGGCCGCAAAGGCGCCGGCGCATGCGTAGGCGATCTGCTGCGACGACAGCACTGGCTGCTGCCACGCGCTCGTCCGCACCTCCTCCGGCCTCTCCATCTCAATCCCCATCACCTCCTTCACCACCCGCTTCATGTCCGCCCTCAGCAGACCCATCCGCTGCAGAGCCAGTGCCGCCGGCACCCGCAGGTCCACCTTCTGCCTCATCGAGAGCCCGTGCTCCCTCTGCAGCCGATCGGCATCCCTGACCGTGTCGACACCGACGAAGTAGAACCGGGGATCGTCGAGGAAGCTGCGGAGGTCGGGAGGGATGACGGAGTTGCAGTGCAGGAGCTGGAAGATGAGGCAGTTGTCGTCGACGCAGAGCTGGAGGACGGCGGCGGGGTGGTTGTCGCCGGGGAGCAGGTTTGGCTGGGACTCGATGGCGAGGCCGACGACTTTGTGAAACCCGCTGGGGATGGAGCCGTAGGACCGGAAGACTTCTTGGACCCAGCTGCTTGCGACTTGCGGGGAGGCGGTGACGGTGGTGCAGACGCTGTGGGCGCCATCAAAGACCAGGACCATGTAGTTGATCCCGGCGATCCCGCCGTTCATCGACGTTGCCATTTTCTTTTTCTTTTTTCGGTTTCTTTGGATTCTTGGGCTTTTATCTTTGTTTACGGTTGAGTTGTTGCTGGGAGAACGAAGAGAAGGGAGTTAGAAGATATGGAGGGGATCAGGGAGAGAGGAATTTGGATTTGCATTAATGGATGTGGCGCGCAATTGGGTTTCTATGGACTCTTTTGAATACTCGCGGGACCCTGTTTACCAGCTCGTCTGTGGACCAAACCGCTTTGAAAGGAACCCCAACAAGTGATTTAGATCGAGCCAAATCGGTTTATCCCTGACCCAGTTGGATCTGGGCCGACCAGCAAAAAAACTAGTTGGAAAAGTGAAAAATACGTGTTTGCAACTAATTCGGGAAAAAAAAAAAAAAACCGAATGAGATAATTGGGCTCTCAAAGGATCAACCAAACCACATTAAAAATTTAAGGCAATGTAATAATAAAACTTTGATAAACATTTATTACATGACCACGCAAAGCTATTTTCGTAGTGCAATTAAATAAGCTTGCGTAAATACCTGCCCAATATTTAATAAACTAGGCAAATAGAAGAGGATTTGAGAAGAGCATGCATACTAATTAGATCCAATTGTGCATAACAAACACTTATAGATCAAAAGCAGATATTGCACGAATACTTTGAATCTGAAACACAAATTGCACCACTCACAAACAACTCAGCAATACAACAACATGAAATAGACATCATAGAACAAAAAACCACACACCTGCACACACACAAATCCAAACATCGAACCATAACATGCAAACCTTAACAATTAAAAATTGATAACTCACTCTCAACCCATTCATGCAAACATATTACTATTATTTTCGTTTGAGATGTGATTAGTGGTTTTGATTGATTCTTCATTTCTATTTTATTAGCGTGCCTTTTACCTGAGCTATACTTAAGACCACACAAGTACACTCATTGTTTATTTCCACTAGCTAGTAACACTTGTACAGTTTGATATCCACCTTGAGGCGGAAGTATACCGCCCCTTCGAATGCGTCTGTCGAGAGAGTCGCCACCCCTCGGCTCATGAAGAAGTCGCCCATCCCGCCTCCCAACGATATATCTCTCGTCTTGTTCATCAGCGGGTCAGCGCCCATGAAGTTGATCGTCCCCTTGTAATCGGTCGAATTGAACACAAATGCCCAACCATGCTGTGTACACTTTCTTCCGGCCGTATAGATAGAAACCCTACAAGTAGGGATAAAAGTAGACGAGAATCTAATAGAATAGTGACTTAGACAGATCTGTACCCATATATATATATATATTTCTCTAGCTCTGAATACGAATTATTGATATGAAGTCAGAATATTAAAGAGATAAAAATGTATAACCACTTATTTCTTAAATATGAACAAGCCATATTCTTTTGGTGATTGTTAGGACAAACTGTATATTTATATCAAAGCACTAGTATTTTGCAATATTCTAACACATATGGATATATATTTGGACTGGGCATGTTTGTTTGTACGTAAATGAAAATTACATTGAAATCTAGCTTTGTTGTTTGATAGAAAGTTCATGATTTTAGAACGAAAGCTCCTCCACTTCACTATTTATTTGACGGGAACTAAATAATGCAAAACCCGAAGTTCTTTCACTTTATTTGTTTGATCGTAACTTACTGAATTTAGTGTCAAATACGTCCATAGTGAAAGTCGTGATTCTCGCCAACTAATGATTAAATGTTTTACGAATCTTTTTCTCGCTACTTTCGATTCAGCATAGTTACAGTATTTTGCAAAAGTAAAATTAAACTTATTTATAGTTTATGGCAAAGGCTATTTACAATGAAAACTCGTGATATTCGAAGGCTAATTCGGCTGCATTTTCTTTTCCCCTACCTGCGCACGGCTAACCGGCGGCGAGTGGAGGTTATTGTCTAATGTGACGGGTCGTCGAACAAGACCACGTCTCCAAATAGCCCGTATATCAACAGCCTTTCTTAGAGATTTTGTAAGGTCACAAAATTACTATAGCGAGGTTCATGTCTCATGAGTAATTAAGGCCCAACATCCTCTTGCTTAAACTTGGCCAATTTGGAAAGCTCATCAACTGCATCAACCAAGCGATCGAGCCGTGCGACGAACTCGATGAGAAGAGAAGTAAAAGTGGCAAGCGAGAGCGCCGTGGTGCTCTCTAACGTGCGCATTTTCGGTATCATCTCGGTGTCAATCCCTCCATCCTCTTCCAGTTCATCCACTTCCATCGACGGCCACGAATGGAGCCTCCTTTGTTGCTTCTTCATGATGTGGTCATGATAGCTCAAGTGTTCATGATCACGTAAAGAGAGAGTGTTAGAGAATGTATTTTTGGTTGGTTTTTTGGTTAAGTCTAAGAGGTGTAGTCGAGGAGAGGTGAGGAGGTAGGAGTGGAGTTGCATGGAGTGTTGGAGGTGATAGGTGGAGGTGTGAACGCTCTTTAGGAGGGTTAGTGTTTGTAGAGTGTGTTTCATGTTGCTTATATCGCTTCCGAGAGCGCGGAGGAGCTCTGCGGCGTGAATGGCGGCGTCGACGATCTCCGAGTGGAATGCCATGCGGAGATTGTATGGAGCCTGCATGCAGAAGTAACAAAATGTTAGTAGTTTTTTCAAAGTAATTGTAGCTCTATGAAGAGGAGGAAAACACTCGAATCTATTTGAATTTTGACCCGATTGTATATCATCATCCAAAATTTTAAAAGTCGAAGTTTTCGTCCCCCATTTTATTTCCTTTACTATCATCTACAATACTAGTCCTATTCGAACTTAAAAAACTGGGAAATTTGTACTTCCGGAATCCCTGAACGTACATCAGTCAAATTACTGATCACCATTTGAGCTTTAAACTTTTTATGTTTTTTTTTTGAGAGAAAGGCAGCACGCTATCTGCTTCGTTTATTTTATTTTAAAAAAAAATAAACTTAGCTGAAAATGTGAATCAATTAGGATTCGAACTCGGGACTTCGGGTACCAACCACCAACTTTTGATGTTATTAGAATACTTTATGAATTATTTTTTTCTTTTTGAGAAAAAAACTATTTTTTCTTTCATATGATATCAGCACTGAAAATATTAATTAACAGAAATTTAGATAGATATTTGATTGAAGCAAATTAATCTTTCAAGTTAAATTTTTAATTTGCAATCAGGTAGAACATTTTCCTAAATAGAAAGTACTTTTCCTTTTCGAGTTGTTTGGCTAATATATAGTTCTTAGTTACTGCATCGAAGATAAACTCAGTTTCTTAATTTTCACACTATAAAAAAATTTCAATATAAAGACACTTTTTAAACAACGCTTGGAGAAAGTATCCCCAAATATCCCTACAATATAGAAAATACCGACACTTCAAAAAGCGTCATCATATGAACCCTCTGTTGTATCAAACTAATTTATTAAATGATATACTTTACTATTATTTTAATTTTTTGACATTTCAAAGCGTCAGGATTTTAAAAAATTTTAAAAGATTCTGACACTATAAAGCGTCAGAATATATTTTACCGACGCTTATGATGCTTGGCATAAGCGTCGGTATCTACGTGGCAACTCTTTATTTTTAATTTTTGGACATTTCAAAATGTCAGGATTTAAAAAAAATTTAAAAAAATTCTGACACTTTAAAACGTCGGAATATATTTTACCGACGCTTGACATAAGTGTCGATATCTACGTGGCAACTCTTCATTTGTCGGCGTTTTAACCGACGCTTTCAAATGTGACGTCGGACTATATTGGGACGCTAATAAGTATCGTTAAATATAAATTAAAAAAAAACGTCCTTGAATGTTAATTTCTTTGAAGTGTCAAATTTTGCAACAGAATACAATTACTGTAACAAACTATATCATACTTAAAAGTAAAGAGGGGAATAAAGCAATGTTTAATGTAATTTCCACTTCACCTAGAAACATTAAGGGCATGTTTGGTTCATGATTGGAATAAGAATAGAAAATGGAATTGGATTGCCTTGGAATGAAAAATGGAATGATGAATCATTCAAAAATATTTGGTTCATGATTGGAATGGATATCGGAATGAAAATCTAGAATTTTTAAGAGAGCTTTTTAATTAAGAAAGAGGAAGGTGGTGAAAGGAGAGGAGGGGAGGTGTTGATGAAAGAGGATTTTGAGTAGTTTACTTTGGAATGGGCCAATCCGGTATTCAAAGCCGGATTGAGCCATAAATGGATTTGGCCATTCCCATTCCGGAGTGGAATAGGAGTCGGAATCCGATTCTTTTAAAACAAACAATAATTATTGGAGTCAATGAATCTCATTCCGATTCCATAGTCTAAAATAGGTGAACCAAACATGCCCTAATTATTTATAGAGCGCCAAAACAGGGTATTCTTTTCCTTTTTCCTTTTCTTTTTTTTCCTTTTTTTGAACTACTTTTAGATAATTGAGCAGAATCGAATCACATGTTGATAGAGAACAATTCCTGGCTTTTTGAGGACGTACTATAACGTTACTTCTTTTTTTTTGGGGGGGCTGTTTATGGTGGAAGATTCCTTAATAATGCCTATTAAAAGAATATTATGTTGGTTTTGTTTTTATGTTTATTGGAACAGCACAGATGCACAAGCTTTAGAAATTCGGAGGAGAATATGTGTAAACAATGAACTTGGGTTTGATTAATGGATATGCAATTAAGTCCCTTGGTTTAAAGGAATATAAACTCTCTTCGAATGTGTCAAGTTGATGAAGAATAATGTTACTAGAAAAAACAAAAGGCATGTCAAATACTGTAAATATATAGTTGCTCTAATTAAGGTATTTCTTGTGTGTTCACATCTTTTTAAGATCCTTTCCATACACAATTAATTATACGCATATTCCACATTTGAGAACCTTAAACGTATATATATATATATATAGAGCAGGGCTGCTGTGCTCTCAGGAGCACGGACTGAGCTATTTTCGGTGATGGAACTCCCGGATCGATGATCGGCTCCGTTAGACTTGATCTAGTATATTTGAAGTATTTAGAAAATAAATTTTGTGAATTTTCGATATCATTTACTTAGATCGAAAATGTACAAAATCAACGGCTGAAAATAAAAATCT
Organism: Puya raimondii; assembly: GCA_016920855.1. Classification (NCBI taxonomy): domain Eukaryota; kingdom Viridiplantae; phylum Streptophyta; class Magnoliopsida; order Poales; family Bromeliaceae; genus Puya; species Puya raimondii. The sequence goes on from JABWPP010000050.1 coordinate 166,856,940, forward strand.
CATAAAAAATAGTGATATAGTACTAAAATTTTCGATCAGAGATATTGAACTTGTTGTAGATAGTATAAAAAAATTTCATCAAAATTTCATATGATTTGGATACTTCTACACCGTTAAACTTGAAACGGCAGATATCAACTATTAAAAATTATTGACTTTGAACCCTTTAGATTGCTATGTAAATAATATCGAAAAATCACAAAATTTATTCTCTAAATAGTTCAAATACGCTAGATCAAGTCTAACGGAGCCGATCGTCGATTCGAGAATCTCATCATTGAAAACGACTCAGGAGCACGGAAACCTCCGTGCTCCTAAGAGCACACAAAACCTACTATATATATCTATATATATATATATATATATAGAGTTAGGCTAGAATACTCCACGTCGTTTTCGATGTTGGGACTTCCGAATCGACGATCGGCTCCGTTAAACTTGATCTAGAGTATTTGAAGTATCTAGAAAATAAATTTCGCGATTTTTCGATATCATTTGCCTGGTGATCGAAAGGGCTCAAAATCAGCAATTTCAATGGTCGTGGTGAGTCGTTTGCAAGTTTAACGGTGTAGAAATATCTAAATCACGTAAAATTTTGATAGAAAATTCTTTATACTATATAAAACAAGATCAATATCTTTGATCTAAAATTTTAGAGTCATATTATCACATTTTGTGAGATTTTTATTTTCAGCCATTGATTTTGAGCCCTTTCGATCACTAGGTAAATGATATCGAAAAATCGCGAAATTTATTTTCTAAATACTTCAAATACTCTAGATCAAGTTTAACGGAGCCGATCGTCGATTCGAAAGTCCCAACATCGAAAACGACGTGGAAGTACCGGAGCCCCGGTACTTCCACAAGTATTCTAGCCTAACTCTATATATATATATATATATATATATATATATATAGTATGTTTGAATAATAAAACGCATATTGGACATTCGAGAACCTTAACTTCATTAATATTTGCTTCTTTTAAAATAAAATGTTGAATTTCTTTTACAGTGTCCTATGTTTTAAATAATTTTCACATATATGAGTTGTATAATAGTTTTCTTTAATCTATCCAAATTTTAGCACTTTAAAAAGTTAGTAAATTGCTATTTATTATAAGTTACAGGTTTTGTATCTCTGAGAAGCTAATATAGAGATCATAAAAAGAGAATAATGATTGAGCTAGTTTTGACGCTTTTCTTTTATTATTGTTATATAAATAAATTAAGATTAATGTTTTCTAACAACTTAAATGATTATTTCATATTATTTTACAATTATTATTACTTTTGAAGTACCTATACTAAAATACTATAGCTATATATATATATACTTGACTAATTAACAAGGTAGTGATGTAACTTGACCTGAACCTCCGAATGCAAGCAACCATGTAGCGCCATTACTTCGTAGGCACAATGGCGTAGCACAGCGCCCACTCTAACGTACTGCGACCATGGGTAAAATAACTGCATAAACCTCCCATGTGGTGGCTCCCATTTTGCAGAGTTTGCCTATATATAACATAGTAATAATGTATAGATATAGATATGGAACGTAATTATATGTATTTATTATTGTATAGAAAAAGATGTGGAAAGAAAATGTTTCAAAGTAGGCTCACCAACGAATCGAGCCTCGCCGACGAGTTCAACGTTGCTCGGCATCGTTGAAACGCCTGCTCGTCGGGGAATTCGTCGACGACGGTCCTGGAGAAATCGCGGTGGTCGGATTCGTCATCTCTTAGGTACTTCCTCACGCATTCTGCACCGAAATTTGAGTCATGCTCAGAAAAGTTTTTCTTTTACAGAAGAAAAAATGTTAGCAGAGTTGAAACAGCTCTAGTCAAACTACATTTCTGTAGAACCTCTAGCTATATATATCAGAATGTTCCCGAGACTCCGATTTTACGCACCTTCAAGCGAATCGGCAACGGTGTTGAAGCTGCTGACAAGCTCCTTGTGCAGTTGCTCGCCGGCCCAAATCGGGAAAACGAGGACATTCACGAGCACGGCGACGACGGCTCCTATGCTGATCGAGTAGAGGCGGTCCATCGCGGTCTTCATCGGACTCCCCATGCGGTAACTGGAGACGATGATGAGACAATAGGTGAAGAGAATGACCCTGAACCCATACTCATAAGGGACCAGAGATGGCCACAGCTTCATAAAGGATGTTCCGGCACCTGCACATGTGTTAACATATATACATGATGTGGTTAAACTCAAGCTGAGACAACACTATAACCATGTAACATTTGATCATCCTCAACTAAAATAGAATTAATTCGCGTACCGACGAGAAATATACTAAGGCCAATGATGTACGGCGCCGCCTTGTCGCCGCTGTTCAACGCGATCTGAATCACAACTATAGCAAATACGCCGGCTATGAAACTTCCGACGGCTCTGTTGAACCCTCGGTTGAGTGTGGCCCCTATGTCCAGAAAATTTGAACAATTCATACGTTCGTCTCAGACGAAATGTAGTTTGAATGTAGTTCATGTACAACTGCAGAGGGAAATAGATGAGGGACAAACCGACGGTGTATTCGAACATGATCCCGACCGTGAGGATAGACCAGATGATATTTGCGCCGAAGACCTCGAAGGGTGCAGTTATGAGCACGAGAAGCGACACGAGAAGCATGGCGAGGCCCACCTTCAGCGAGAAGGTCACCCTGTTTGTGTCCTCCGCAGCGAATTCGCGCACGTCCAGAATCCATTTACGCAGCGCGGAGCTCTCCTTTCTCTCCGACCTCCTACAGAATTCGGGCAGAACGGAGTTCGGAGACAGATTCACGTCGATCTTGACGCTACCCTTCTCTCCATGCATTCTCTGCTTTGCTCAGAAGAGATGGTTTAGTTTTTCGGAAACTGAAGAGATTAGTTGATCAAAAAGGGTGGAATTTGAAGGGCTAAAGAAGAGTTTGCATAGTGGTCCAAGTCCAAAGAATCAATGCTTGCAAATAATAGAGGAAAAGACCAAATAAAAGTCAGAAAAAAGAGATTCCCGAGTTCATCAAACTCTCTTGGTAGTGGAAACACCATAGAGGTATAAGTGAACATGTTACGCGTTAAATCTGCGCATTTCAACACGTTTAGAGTAAATAAATGCTTGGTCAAGTTGAACCAACTAAGAAAACATCTGATTCTGTTGGATCAGAGAATAAAGTTATTGCATCTTCAGGAACTTTCACAACCTTAAAAGAGAAAAATAAGTCTGAACATACGACAGCAAATAAAAGTTAACGAAAAGTAGAGAGAATAATGCAGTAGCGTACGGGTCGAATACGGTTACTAGGCATATCAGAGTATGTATCTGGTCAATGTTCTAAATAGCGAACGCTACGACCGTTATAACGGTTTTACTGGATAAACGCTATACTATATTGTTAAAGATTCGGCAGATAAGTCAAGTCCTAAAATCACTATAATCTTATTAAGAAATTGTTCTAATAGAAGAAATAAAATATTTAGTTGGTACCAAAGAAACTATTCAATCATATTTCTTATAAAAAATAAATGAGAATTATGATTTTATATGTGTGGCATGAAAAACAATATGACGACAATACAGGTTTGTCTGTCGCCATTAAGAATCACTATGACTATGAAGGATCACTGTGCTAATTAAGTAGAAACACTATTTTGAAATATAAATGTAGAAAAATTAAAAATATTATACTTCCATACTTATGAATTAATTAATATGTTATTACTATCATATATACATAGATCTAGTAATATAAGCATCTAAATAATTTATTATGAATTCCGCTGTAGATTCAGAACGGTCTCTATGCGCCCGCTATCCGCCTTAATACCTCCAAATACTATATACCTACTATCTACTATTTACAAACTTACATCAGATTTAGCTGCTTGTGACAGGTTACTGATGCTAATTCGACAACTGGATTATGTTCCTATTCTCACATGGCATGAGAAAAACATGGTCCAAAGACTTAGAAGCATTGATTCAAAATGAGTACCCAAGTGGCACTCCACTGGGTTAAAATGCTTCTCCACATGCAATGTTCCTAAGATCACATGATCTAGAATAAGCAGCAGCAGCAGCAGCAGCAGCAGCAGCCTTAATATAGAGAAAAATTCACAGCAACAAGAAAATGAACAAAGCTCGCAAGGCCACCCTGATCGATGAAATTGATTTGTTAAAATTATCTTGATTAGCTCTATCAATCTTAATTTGATAAACCGTTGAAAATGAGCTGCGAACTAATGATAAGAATATATGATTGGGTAATTTATGCAGTAAAAGTCCAAAGTGTGGTAAGATGTACACCTTTAATTGCCTATGGAACTGTTCCAAAATTTGTTAACAATGATACAGCGCTGCAAAGACTGAAAAACAGCTGATGGTTAAAAGTGAAGCACAAATCTAATCGCATTTGTGCATCCTGCAATAATGAGATTGCGAAAAACAAAATAAGAGAAAACCAAAAAAAAAGAAAGGAAAAAAATGTGGAACAAAAGAATAATCAAATGATCGGGATGGCAGAAGAAATAAAATCAACTAGTTCTTGTATTGTTCGCGCCACCACCCGTATCCTCAGGGAGTGGCTTAATGTACTTTCCAAGCGTCTTTTGTCGCGCCCGATTCTTTATCCTGCGTATCTTATCCTTGCTCTGCTGCTTCCTCCTCTCCTTCTGCTGTTGCCGCATGTTTCTATCTCTCTCATACACGCCCTGCCAAAAGACTTCACCAGTATCCGGCCAAAGCCACCGCCGGTGGGTGGGATCAGCGTCCGATTCTTCGGCGAGATCCTCGTCCATGCTTTTTAGCATTGAATAGGAGAACCATTTGATCCACATCTGACCTCTTCGGCTCTTAAGCTTGTGCTGTTCTTGCATTGCTCCTGTTTCGGGGTTCACGTATATCATGCGTCGCGTGCTGTGATAAGCCCACACATTGACCAGTAGCTCGAGCACGCGGGAGTAGCAGTGCCGATCCTGTAGAAGAGTTGGTGTTGATGATAGATATTAACACTATAGACAATATAAATAGGTGAGATTAAGGCTTACCTTATATGCACTTAAGTAGCAATGCCCACTGTGATGATGCTCATCGTACATCTCTGCATCCAGAGCATCTACGAACATTCTAAGAAACGGCAATTATTATTAAATCACTACCGGCACCATGACAAACAATAATGCATATCTATGAATGCATGCTGGTTTGTAAACTTGAAAATTTGCAAAATAAAATGGCTTCCGTAGGGGAACTACTTTTGTCTGTTCCTCTAACTTGAACCAAAGGGAGGGATATTTGCTAGAAAAGATAACATTTTAACATTTCCAAGTATCGAATTATCAATTTATAAGGCATCATTAGTACCTTGAAAACATGACGAACTCAAGAAAGGACCTTGTCGGCAAGACCCAGTTCTGCATAACAGCCCAAGTGTCTCCATCACTAGGCATCTGTGGCAAAGAATTCCAATCATCCTGTACACCATACATTCTTCGAAGAGCCTCAGACACGGCGATCCTTTTAAACCCAGGAAAAGAGGAAAAGATCACTTAATATACAATATAACGGTGGCATCCAAAAGAAAACACATAAACTGATAAAAGAAAAAAGAAAATGAAAAAAAAAACGCAACATTAAGACCTACTTAGGTTTTTTACTTCAACCAATATTCGAAGTTTCAAATGAGTGAATACCACGAAAAAAAAAAAAGAATTACAGCATATTAAGCAATGAAAAAACTTTTAGAGATCAATACATCAAAACTAATGCCCTGATGTTTGCAGCAATATATCGAATTCAAAAACAGAAGCACAGTAAGTGTTGTGATGTTGTCTCTACTTGCTCAATGGAAGGGATATTATCGAGCTTGAAGTGCTATTGAGCAAATGAAAAATGTGGTATCCCCTCAGACACTTGTAGGCTTCTTGTATTCTCACTTTTCAAAAAATAGCTAACGTAAAATAGGGTAACCGGCATATTTTAACAAAGTAATGGTATGAATATGCAGTATTGATGTCTCACCTGCAGTTTCCGGAATTTATCGCATCACAGAAGGACCAAAAATCTAGTTGCACAGGATTTCTTGGATCTTGGTCCATTCGCACCCAAAAGTAAAGGGCATCGCCATGTTTTCGAGCTTGGATTGCTTCTAATATTGCATTTTCAGCTTTCTTAGATAATGCAGCCTGTGAAGAAAAATCAAACATCTATTTCAGTACAGATCGGTGCATTGAAGAACACCAATATAGAGGTTCACTTGTGCATCGCATGAAAACTCCGTTATAAACCTCTTTACATCTAGTGTTCTACTATAAAATAAGATCTTATTTAGATAAGAAATTACTACTGTCAATATTTCAACACAAAAAGGCAGAGAACAGAAATGGTAAAATATATGGGTAATCGGTGTACTAATCCCAATTGAATTAGTTATGTAACCTTTCACTCATACGCTTTAGGCCTTGAACTTTATAATATATTGTGAATCCATACCTACTGGCTAAAATAATATTGACTACACATGTCCTTTCCCATAAAATGACTTATACTCTCTTTGTGTTTCAAGTAAAAACTGAAACAAGAAGCTACTTTACAAAAAGGGTAAAATGCTTAATTTACAAGAAAACTTGGATGTTTAACAGGCAGAAATGAAATTGCAATATATGAGAAAGTTCAGACCTTCAGGGGCAAAAGTATTTAAGTGAAAGCGATAGTGGGATAATACAGGGTGTATCAATATATATTACAGAAAAAATAGTGGTAGAAAATGAATCATTAAATTAATGGTAAAAAATTCCGGTACGCCATTTTTACAAATTTTTATTTGAAAATGTTTACCACAAACCTTTCTGGCGGATGCCCTCCAAGATTGAAACCCAATCCAAGCATTTTTGTGGACCCGATCAATCCGATTAGCCAGAGCAAAGAAGGCTCCGTATTCACCAAGAACGTCTCGATAGTACGAATTAGTTAGAAGTGGGAGGCGAGAAGAAGCGTCAATATCATCAAAGCCAGGTCTTCGACCTCTAAAAGACTATCAAATATGGATTTCATATTTTCACAGAAAAAGGTGTTCCCATCAGTAAAATACAATCTGCTACATGATATAAAGAGAAGTGATGTATGACTAGTTTTCAATAAAAAACATCCTCTAGCTTCCAATTAAGAATGTCTACTATAGCCACTCACAAATAAACTCACTAAATATATCTTAGATAAGTGAATAACAACTTACTAGGCCAATGCCACGATAGAGCGATGTTTGATGGAGAAAGGGCCAAGTTCCTTCCCCAAAATAAGGCTCGTATATACATAAAGGCTGACCTGTCCGCTCAAGCTCTCTATCATCTCTTTCATGCAATTCATTCCTAGCCCGATCAGCCTTTTTGACATTGCGATAAACATCCTCCCAAGTTCCATGAGGTTGCTCACTCCTGTCTTTCAGCTGCATTAAAATTGTATAGTAAATTATCCATCAACTAGTGGTTCAAAATTCAATGAAAATTGTTAGAAGAAATAGTCAACAAAAAGAAAAATAATCCCCACATGTTACCTCCTCTTCTTCTACTCTCCTTCTAGCATTTGCCATTTCAATTTTCTTTTCTTCCTCCCATGCCATCGAGGAGAAAGCTTCATCAAGCTTTGATGTAGTATTTGCAGAATTGTCCATTTGACTATGTAACAACTCCTCCTCAAGCCTGTCTAAAATTCTATAGCTACTAAAACTACTGTTAAGACGTTCTATGTCAGTACTATTCTCAAACAGATTCCACTGCCATTGTTCTTTTAACCCTGATGGAATCTCCTCGAAAGTCCTTGGAGATGCAACTTCTGATGGTAATTTTATTACATTTTCCAGTAATACCGCATAGCCTTCAATACTTTCGGAAGCTAATAGGTTTCTAGCATGTGCTTTGCCAATCGAAGCAACTCTTTGAGCAAATAGAGATAATTTTCCATTTGATACTGCTTGGAGAAGAGCCTGGGTCAGCATGCCAACATTCTCCTTCGGGAAAAGATATCCATTTACCCTATCATCAACCTAAGTCAATAAGCTGTGCAATCAGTATAAAAATGTGGTAACTAATTGAATTGATGGAATGTTAAAATTAACAGCTGCACTCACACAAACATACATATTTTTTAATCATGCTGAGATCAGGAGCCACTATTAGTTTCCCAAGACTCATAGCTTGCATCAATATGGTAGGGAAGGATTGCTCCTCGAGAAAAGATCCATAAATCACGAGATCTGCAATTCCGAGGAAATTGTTCATGCCTTCGTCATCAGTAATATGGCTGATAATTCCCTTTGGGTAGCCAACTTGGAAGGCAATGGTCTACAATAATAGAAAATGGCAATTATGTTACTTACTAAAACATAGATTGTTAGCATTTTGACAGATGAAACAGATTATTCTATCATGAATTCATTAAAGGAGAATGGACAAAGAAAAAAGTGTTCTTTTATACATATAACCCTTGAAATGAGCAAAATTACATAAAGACCCCTGTAAAGATGATATTTACATGTGTGCACCTTTTATTTGCATTCATGCCCTTGCCAGGGTTATTTATGTAATTTCAACGGGTACCCTGGCAAAGCCACACACAGGTTTTCTAGGGTGTACAAGTGTAAAAACCAAATTAGCAGGGTGATCTACATTAAAAAGATAGACACTATAGAAGGAAATAAAACTGATATATATCACTACCTCAATAGACGTTTCATATGCAGTAGACGAATTGTCACTCAAGATTCCAATTTTTAGCCGAGAATGCATGTTCACAGACAGGAACTGTTGAAATAATGGTGCTAACGCTTTCAAGATAAGCGCACGTTCAATCCACATACCACTATATGAGAATCGACTGCCTACAATTGCAACCAGAAAATCATCTGCTCCAAAACCCAAACTACCTCTCACGTCATGGCCATTTCGGAAGGCCAAAAAAGAATCCGCTCCCAATGCTTCAGCTGGCGAACCAGGAATGACGAAATAGTTACCCGTATCAAAAGCAGAATACATCATCTGGAAGCACAGAGATAATACATTACAAACTTAGACATAACAAATCTCGGTTGAAAGTAACTACAAATCCTCAGTTTGGTTAAGTGTGTGAAGGAAGAAGTACAGGCAATATGTAGTTTGGAAAAACTATAACAGTAGCTCTGTTAAAAGCACGTGTCCAGTCATTGATAAGCTGATCCCAGCCGCTCGTATTATATTGATGTAGGCGAAGAGCTAGGGACCTTTCGTGTATTGTCCATATGACGGGTATTGATTTGAAAGGCTCCTGCAAGAGACTGTAAACAAGTATTAACATTCAACTTTAAAGAGATTCGTACCCGAGAGATGATTATGTCAACTGGTATATTCAATATCTCTAGTACTTATGTCAACTTGTTTAAATTGGCTATGATGTCCAAGAAGCTATTCTCTAATGCTATTTCCAACATGTAGAAAGCCTAGATGATGAGAACAGAATGAATGATTCAACATACTATATGATATTCATAACTTAGTCACAACTTAGAATAAAAGGTGCAAACTGAAGAGTGAGGCCAAAAATCACTGAACAATCATATCCATTTACTTGCAGAAATAGCTTAAAAGTTCCATGAGGTCCTAGAAATGCGAAATATGTGCTAGTCATGTTCTAAATTTTCAAAAAAATCCTTTACAAAATGATAACAAAAGCATAAATAAGAGCTTCCTAAATTTAAAAGTAGGAAAACTCCTACGTTGAAAGAATAAATGTTGTCTCAGACTGAATAAGAACAACGAACATCCTATAAGAAACTAATAATTTCTCATGACCAAAAAGCAGGAAATTATCAATACATGAAAATAACCTGATGATGAGAAGAACCAGATATTTTGCACATACACAGATAAAGCCCAATGCTTATGCAGAGTTCTGACTAGTGGAGAACAATTTATAAGAGAACCACTGAAAAGAGAAAAATCTAAAAGACAAAATCAAGCAACATAAATATCTTAAATTTCACAATAACTAATATAGACTATAGTCATGATTCAGAAAAATCATAATTAATACTAGAGTGAGATATGTAGAGGCTACATTATCTGTATGCAATTTCACATGATCAGACAGCAACTATGCTCACAAACAACAAAGAATTAGAGAAAAAAGTCAGTAAATAATTACTAATAAAATATAACATAAGGAAGAATATTTACCATGAAAGTATAGGTCTTGCCTCAAGAGAACTCACAAGTACGCCACTATAGCTGCACAAAGTATGTAAAGAGAATTGATCAGAGGACAATAATCAAATAAGGGAAAACCAGCACTTAGTTTAGGCAAAACGAGAATATAGAAAAGAAAAAAAAAATCCAGCATTAGAGAAGCTCTAAATCCAGATAAAAGCTAAAAACTGCTGCTACTAAAGAAAGTATAATAATAACTTACTCCAGCCAATCTACAGTTATTTCACATTCCGTGCTTAGCGGCACGATGTCAACAGGTATCCTTAATGATCTCCAAATTCCATTAACAGGACCATCTTCTAATGAGAAAACCTGCATGATTCATAAAGAGAGAAACCGACAATTCAAAACCAATGAGAAAATTAAATCTTAACAGCCAAAGGATATGATTTTCAACTGAACTTATGTTCAGGCAAAGCATGTTAATAATCACAAGAGAGTGATAATCCAGCATAACCAACAAGAAAAAGAGAAACATCTTATGCGTTGAGGCCAAGATTAGATATCACCTATATTTAGGATGCTTAGATTTATGAGCACGCTGGTAAGATTGCCATACAGGGTACCGTCTCTTTTGTGCATGCAGTGAACTATGTTAACAATTTATTCCTGAAGAAGTCAACTACAAATGCAGACATTTTATCTACAGTCAATCGAGTGAATGTCTCTTTCATATGTTAACAGTCTCTTCCTGAAGAGGTCAACTACGAATGCATGGCATTTCATTTACAGTCAATCGAGTGAACTCGGATGATTAAAAATGTGCTTCTCTACTTGTTGAGCTAGATAGACAATACTAGAGTTCAACTGCTGCTTTCTCACTTATGGGATTCCCATGATTGACAACAGCACTTCTACAATGCACTTTCCTCTAATGCATGCAAAACAATCCAAGAGCTTTGTTTCATCTTTCAAATATTACTGACTACAAAAATTACTATGTAAAGTAAGAGTGTGTGCAGCAGCAGTACAACGAACATGCAACAGCAATCTATTTAACCACCACTGAGCTACATTAATTTTCACCACTGAGTCCTAAATTGTATACGCAGAGCCAGTAACATGCACCAGCCACCTAATTACTATCTAAGCTACAGGAGTACTAATTTCAACTAAAATAAGGAGAAAAAGAAGAACAGAAAAAAAAAAAGAAAAAAAAGTGATCAGTTTAAATCTAAATTCGAAAATATTTCCCCTTTCTGTCAGCTTAATACCTGAATTTCATATCCAATCTCCTTCATTGCAGCTGCAACGCTAAGCATCTGCAACTGAATAGCATCAGGCGACAGATCCGCTAGCACCTGGAGATCGAATCACCCCAACAAAATCACCAAAAATTCGAACTGCAGCTAAACCAACCCCAACAACTTCCCCCAAAAAACCCCAAAAAAAAACTCACCATCGCGAGCCGCGGCTTCCGGAGACCGACCCTCGCCACGGTGCGGCCCAGCACCGCCATGCTCGAATTCCACTCCCTCCTATCCTTCTCCCACCGCTCCAGAAGCTTCGAGGGCACGAACCTGATCCCCTCCCCGAACTCCAACCCCTTGAGCTCCCCCAGCACCTCCTCCATCCCCGACTCGATCGATCCCCCTCGCTCCACCGCGTCCCCCGATCGCTCCACCACGGATCCAGGTAGGAACGCCTGGAACAGCACGACGACGAAGAAGAACGCGGCGACGGTGTAGATCCACTGGAGGTAGTCGACCTTCTCGAAGAGGAGGAAGCGCGCGAGCCTCGATCTCGGCCGGAGAAGGAACGGCCGGATCCCCACCGCCGCCGCCGCCGCCGCCGCCGCCGCAGACGGCGAGCGACGGGGCAGCGGCGCCCTCTTCAGCGGGGGCAACCCGGTCTCCAACGAGCCCATTTCCTAGGGTTCCACGACGAGATCACAGGGAACTCCCTCTCGCCATTAATGGAGGGTGGGAGCTCCGGTGAGCGGAGTTAAAATAAGAGAACTACTAAGCGGGGAGCGGTAGAGGGGCGGGGCGAAGTACACGTGGAGTGTCAAGAGGCGTTGATCGAGAATCGGAGGGTTGGGATGGCTCGGAAGACGATTGAGGTGACAGCTGGCACGCGATTGCGAAGGCTTCGTTCGTCGACAGTGGGGGTGACGCGTAAATATAGGGAAGGGCGGGGGCTAAAGTGCTAAATATCCGGGAGGGATCAGCCTGTTGACGGTAATTTACCGAAATTGCCCCTGAAGGAGAGGGGGTATTGTTGTCATTTCGAAAACTCCGTATCTTTTTTAAAATGTTCCAGTTTAATCTGAATAAAGAATAAAAAATTCACTTTCAAAAAATGTATACATACTATTTATAAAAAATTATAAAATTATAAAATGATTATTTTTAAATAAAAACAGTTTGAAAATATTTTTATTAAATTTATGGCATATTAAATAAAACGCACCAATCTCAAAACAGCGTAAAATAGTAAACAACTCAAAAAGAAAGAAACGGGAATCGCGAAAAAAACCACGGGGAAACGAAACATCGCGTTTCCCACCATGTGAAACGCCGTAACGCGCTCGTGTTTACTAATTGCGACTACGTCGAGTCAAACCGCGAGAAAGTAAAGCGACGGGGTTAATTTTGACTTTTGACTTAAAAGACGCGAGTGCCCTTACGTGATTTTACGAAAATACCCCTGCAGCGGATGCTTGCTGTTGGGGGTAACGGTGTTGTTAATTTGTGACATGTGAATTCCGGATCGGATCTAATTTTTGGGTGCTTCTTTATCCCAAGTATTTATAAGAATAAATAAATAACAAAAAAAATAGTGTAAAACACGTTAATTTAAATCCGAGATGCTTTTGCTCGAGTAACAGAGACTATTACTTACCTAAACATTACTAAATCTAATTAATGATATTGCAGTGTTTAGCAATTAAAGTCCACATATTATGAATGGTAAAAAAATTAACACACCGCATTGTTCATGGCGACCATATCGATATTTTTTTCTAATTTGTAAAAATTAATTCAATCACTGATGCAAACATGTAGGGGTTAAGTACGAGCGGATATGGGTAATCAATTATTATATGGTTTAAATACAGATTCATTCATTTATTTAAACCATTTAGTGGAGGAGAAGATGCTAAAGAGTCAGTAGCTAGGAATCCTATTAACGTGATTGGTCCTAATTTTATTTGTAATTTTTGTCCTTTATTGTGTACGAATTTAGAAAATTTGTATCAGGAAACCTAACATACCATACACATTCATTTGAAATGTGTACACATATAAAATAATAACCATAAATATGACGCGTGTTTCCATCATAAGTACTCAATGTGTGTAACCACAACAATATTTTGGTTTGATCCTTTAATATTATGCAAAATAAGTAACCTCAAATGCAAAGTAATTACTAATTAAGGAGATAAAAAAAAAGAAGAGTAAAAGAGATATTAATTAGTAACCTTGTTGGACTCAAAGCTTATATATATAGCTGATGAATATAATTTTTCGTCGATGCGAAAACAAAAACTTTGTTATATGTTTAATGCTAAACTACGCTCGCCATAATTCGAAATAAAAGTATATTGAAATATCGATCAAATTAATGGATTATTATCATATTATGTACTTAAATGAAAGGTTAGGTGGACCAAATGCAATACCTAACCATGTGTAGTATTTATCAACATCACTCTAAAAAATTTGGACTCATGTGCATGATTGCACGTTGAATACAAGGTTTGAGAAACCATTAACTTAACCTGGAATTCTTTAAGATCCTCTTAATTATACTAACGGAAAGAAAATGGGGCTTGATCCGAATCGAATCCGAATTCGACCCGAAGTTTAAGGTTGGAAATCCATAATCCACATGTTTATTGCGTACGAAAAAAGTTAGTACTCAAATAATAATAACTACAAATAGTTCGCTTGACTTTAAATTCACATGCTAAAACTTTTTTTTCCTCCAAAAGATTTATTACTTTGAAAATTTCAAACTATTTATTCTTAAAAATTTGAAAAAATTATTCAAAAAACCAGAACGAGCAAGCCCATTTAGGCATTGATATTTTATATGATAATAATTACTTGGTACGATTAAGAGTCAGTGTAGTTCGAGAGTGGAATGAAACATCACTAATAGCCTTATAAACACCTAAGTATTTCGTTTAAGTTTTAATCTCTCACCAACCAAAAATAAAAAAGAAGAGAAAAAAAAAAGGGAAAAAAATAGGAAACAGGTAGAACAGGTAGAGGAAAAATAAATGCTTTCATTGTCTAAACCGTATCAATGCATGGTTGGCACGGTGGGTCCGGATCTATTCTATTATTTAGGCTTATGGGCCTCTATAATTAATTAATGCTGTGTTATTAAAAGAAAAAAAAAACCTCTATAATTAATTATGAATCATAACTGCTAAGATCTCTGATTCAATTTTTAGAGTTACACAAACTCCTCTTCACATGTCTGAGTCTCTTTTTGAGTGATTTTGACATGTGGATTGTGGTATCTGCATGCTATTTAAACCACAACATGTAATTGATACACTATAACATGTTAACAAAGATGAGATAACCAAATATAGAAACCTTCTTTTTAAGTGGATGGCTCATTTAATTTTGACTTAGAATGGGAAGCACAGAAGGAGCATTTGAAGCTCAAAATGGTGAGAATTAATTCAATTATTTCATGTAACAATTAAAATAGACATAACAGTTCAGTATTGAGAGGGTAGGAAACTTTGCATTTGGTGCCCATCAAGTGTCTCCATCATACAATGTTATGCTCCTGAATCAGATGTAATCAAGACCGTAGATTGATTCATCCTTAGTCAAGCAATTAATGCTGAATGTATTAGCACGCAAGGTAAGTTGATAGAGATGTCAATGTGGTTCCACTTCATTTTAATAAGTTGCATCTAAATGCTGCTACGATGAGTCAGCACATTAGTGGTTCAATTTTTCAAATTTTGATATAATATAACTGTTGTAAGAGAACTGATGACTAATCAAAAATATCTGGAGGATTTTATAGAGAGCCCCATAATTATTTTTTAAATAATTTAAAACTTTTGTATCAGTTCTGTGGTGAATTCTTAAGTTCAATGCCCGAAAATTTTGAGAAATTTTCAAAGTAAAATACCAAATTTCCTGAAGGCTATGTTTCTTCTAGTCACAGAACAAGAAAAATAAGCTAATTTTCTCTTTTGTTTCTTTTGACACAGCCCGTAACCTAGACTTGAACAAGGGGGCCTTTGATTAAGTAAGCTAGTCAAACAAATTGCACATAAAAAGATTAATATAATATATTTGATACAAGGTCCATTTTCGTTCAAATTAAGTGGTCTCACAATTTGTGTTTTTCTTAAATTGTTTTTGACGTGAATCCAAACATGTGGAGCACTACCATTTGCCTACTCCGTTTGGCTGGGTTCAAGCTCTAAAGAGAGTGGGCACTGTCCAAGTTAAAAACCGAACTATAATATCTTATATCAGCCGGCCAATCAATCATTGCCACATACGGGTAATTAGTTGGTTCTTCGATATTGTTATAAGTGGAAATGGAATCAAGCTGTAAATATTCTAAAGAGAGCACTCTGATAATTCTTTTCAATCTCATCATTGCTTACTGCATGGTCATGAATAAGTTTGCTGAACCAAAAGGATGAATTTAAGAAAACAACATTCCTAAGCATATACACAAGGCTATTTCCTCGAGAACATCTAAATGGAGAATCACGATAACTACGGTTACATCCTAGGATTGAAAATCGAGGAACTGTTCATAAATCCATCTTCCAAAATGAAGTTCATGGATGATGACGGGCGAAAAACAGCTAGGCGGCAAAAAAATCTTCTGGAACATGGAACTTCAAGCCAATCACCTAGGGTTGAGGAGATCATCAACCAAATATATATATTAGCAACTAAAATGAAGCAATAATAACTAGTAAAATAAAATACGAAATGTATAGGAAATTAAACACTGAGATGTCCCTTTGACAATTGTTGCGAAAGAAGAATTGCACGCTTGCAGTGAAAAGGCTTTCTTTCATGTAAAAAGGCATTTAAGCTAATCTTTAATGAAAATTCCAAATTGAAGCAAGTGGAATCAGATTAGCTAAAACTTGAACATACTAATAATGACTCGGAAAATTTCTTAAGGCGTTAATAAAATAACAGTCCCATAGTTGTATTTAGTTCAAAACAGAGCTAGGAAAGGATGACTTGTCAAGTTGAATGTTGGGCTAAGAATGAAAAGTCACTCAGGCTAGAAGAAACAACTCGGAGAATTTTGAGGATGAACTTGTTATGATTAATGACAGATAAGTAACTCCTTGTACCTCAGCAAATTTTATATCTGCATCACTATGATCATTGGCTCTCCCAGCAGCATCACCAACATAAAAAGATCTGCAAAAGGTAATACAAAGTGCAGAGAAGTGGAATGGTTTAGATCAATAAAGGCAAACAGAAAATCAAAGCTATTTCCCAGAGATACCTAATCGACCTTAGATTTGGAGTCTATTATTGTCAAATGATTCCATATACATGTATTTACGATATAGGATACTGACTGAACTTCTTTATCTCCTTTCTTGTCCATTGTTTAAAGCCATATGAAATTATCTAACGGCAATAATCCACTGAATCCAAGAACATCCTAAACTTGAACATGTCCTAGTGGCTCATTTTAGGTTATGCAAGAGGAATGCAGCATTCTTGGGACCACAATCTAAATAAGTCCTAATTCTCAAGAGATTTCAAAAGACATGCATACAAGAATTTAAACAAAAAATCCAGTGATCCAACGTTCTAATTGGCTCATAAAGGTTCTAAATCAGACGGGAGGAAAAAAAAAAAATTATGGTGCAGTAAACTAAATGCATCTTTCAAGCCTGGCAAATGTCTTCTAGATTAACACATCACAATTATAACACAATCCTGTATGAATTACAACATGCATTTTCTTGATTAAAATAAGCATTGGATACATATTTTCAGATCATGATGTTACTATAGAGTAAGAAAACAAAGAAGAGAACTAACTGTTCCATGTCAATTGCAATCCCCGAATTGAAATGTTCTTCCATCAGTCTCCACATTCCAGGTTCAGGTTTCCGGAATGGATCACAAGCTTGCCTTTTGCTTTCACCCAGACCACAAGCTATAAATACCTGTAACCACATGTAACCAGAATCAGCCAGCTAACCAAGCCAGTATGCACTCACTATGTTCTAATAAAACT
Source organism: Puya raimondii (assembly GCA_016920855.1). Classification (NCBI taxonomy): domain Eukaryota; kingdom Viridiplantae; phylum Streptophyta; class Magnoliopsida; order Poales; family Bromeliaceae; genus Puya; species Puya raimondii. The sequence goes on from JABWPP010000050.1 coordinate 166,874,389, forward strand.
TGAAAATATGAAAGAGTTATCTATTGACATGAGATGTCACCATGTTACCCAATTCAAAAAATAAAATATAAAAAATCAGTTGGTACCACTATATGGAAAGTTTAAAGTGCAAAAAGTAGAGGGATGATTTATTAAAAACTGTTGCATTTGTTTTACCATTTAACTGTTTGATTTCGATTATAATTCAGAATTAGTGCAGATAGGTCCATATTCCTCGACTTTGTACAAAAACAGCAACCATTGTAGTTCCAACTAACGTTTTTTATTTATTTAATGTTCAGATTGTTATTTGTAGTTAAACTTATTGTTGTTCTGATTGGTTTTCCTTAATATATGCGCTACATACAAGGCACGCATGGCATACAAGACATACATAAAAAAGATAGAGTGTCACACATCAGGAGAAAATGAGAAAGAGCTAGATATCTTGCACAAGCCACAAGCAAGCAATATAACATTGCAAATATAGAATAGCCAATCAAAAAGTCAAGGACAAAAAAGGAATAATAAAGACAAAAGGTTCCCAGACTACCTGCATTGGGACATTAACACACTTTATAAAACTGTCAAGTCGCCCTATTTTGGAATCAACAGCTTGCTGTCGCTTATTCTTCCAGCGCTCAATGTTTGATTCATTGGTAAAGATAACCTAATGACAAATATGACAAACAAAAGAATTGATGCCTACTTCATGATTTATTCATAAGAGGAATTAATTGATTACACCGAAGGCAACCAGTTCACAACCGAATGGCTCTTTGAGCAATGACAACTCAAAATGAAAAGCAATACCAAAAATTTGTTATAAGGAACACCATAAAGGAAAACAACATACGAACCAGCTTAAAGCCACTTTCATATAGTCCTTGCAGCTTGTCTGGAATCGATGGATACAGAAGAGACCAGGCAGATGCACCATGTCTGCAGTACAAGAGTAAGTGATATTCTCTCTTTTGGTAATAATATAGTCAGAACAAGGCAGCTGAGAGCAATGATTACATAACTATTACATTTGAAACAAGTCACTCAAAACATAAGAAGTATAATAATCAAAGTTAGTGCTCTATTTTTATACTATAATCTGAAGAAATTAGAATGTCTGACAGTTGCTTTCCCAGCAAAAGCTTATAAAGGTTGTGAAGTTAAAAGACCTGGTCATTTTTCTCTACACTGTTCATCATAATTTGAGCAATTCTCTAAACAACAGAACAGAGCCACCTTTGAAACTTCCACACACAACTAAATAGAAGGATCATCTGACTATATCGAATATGGCTAAAATCCATTTCTTCTCAGTACATGATAGAAGCCTCACATGTTGGTACATACTTGTTTACTTGATAAATCCACCAAACGAACAACCTTCCTTAAATAGAAATCTAACCATGCAACAACCATATCACCAGTCTTTGCTGGATCTTTTTTGTGGGATTCGCTCTTAGCGGAATTTATATTTTTTTTACTTCCATAAAAAGGTCAACTACCATGCATCAAGACAAAACTTTTCTTACTTAATACATGTAATAATATTAAAAATTATAGGTTGTATCCAGATATTTATAAAGCATAGCATAATACCATAATACCTTTTCACAGAGGTATTTGCAAGACACCCATCAAAATCAAATGCAGCAATTTTGGCTGAATCATGAAGACCCTCTTCCTATTAAGTAAAAGGAACATAGTCAAAACAAATAAAGAACAAAAATAACAATTCCAATTAAAAAGATAGTTTATTCTATTAAATGAATACTCATTACTGGGCGTAACAATAAGAAAGTTAAACAAGAAAACAATAATATCCTAGCACATTAAGTACACAATATGAAAAATAAAGGAGCCTTCTGCTTTGGCAGATGGCTATCACATCAACAGCTATACTCCTAAGATTTTTAATGATCTTACCCGCTCGCGGAAAATCACCGTCTTGAAAGCCTTCCAATTTGGTGAAAGGATAGCTTCCTGCATTAAAGAACAGCAAAGAAATGAAAGGAACTAATGCATTCCATGGGAAATAGTAAAAGGACTTACCAAACTCTCTCCACACAAACAACACCATTAACATAAAGTGATAATTTTTAATTTTCTACAGCAATGTTCTTTGGTGGGGAGGTGAGGGATTTTGAAAAGAAAAGACTACCTTGTACTTATTTTTTATTTCGGAGGCAGAAAACACCAGCCCCAAGCCATTTCTTTTGGGATCTCCAGAAATCTGGGTACAAGTTAAAAAAATTAATGGTTACAAACCAACCAAAGGGTAACACAAGAACTATGCGACGAATACAAGCTAAAGGAATGATGTTTCCTGAAAACATAATGATGGCAGTGATCAAAGTGATCAAAATCCTACTGAAAGGTGAAACAGAAAACAAATTCCCAGGAAAACACGGCATTTATCATTCTCAAAGCCCTTTATAGCAAGAAATTATGCTCCAAGTCACAATGTTATATACTAGTGCTAGTTAGAAGTCCATCTAAATGGATTTAAGAAGCTCCAAATTTGTAATTTCAGCACTGTTTTTCATTATAGTTTTATGGAACCTTTAAAGGTCGAAGTGTTGAACAGAAGGTAACCTTCATACTTTACTAGTCTCTTTCCTTACTATTGGCTATATTTACAAGCATACGCACAAATCTTTTTTTCTTTGTGTGTGTGTGTGTGTGCGTGCAATTCTTGCCTTCCTCCTGTAGATTTCTTCTCTTTTTCACTTGCATGCACAACTCGGTAAAATCAACGCAACAATCACTATCCAGTGATTTAAAATAGATAAAGTAAGCTTTCTCAGGAATGACTAGCGGTTAAAGAGAAATATATAAGGACAAACTAGTAACTTCGTAATGCATAGTACTTGCTAATTTCTTTCTTAAGGGGTAAAAGAGGGTGAAAATAGGGATACGGAGGTCACCCCCAAACTACAGTATGATATTAAATGAGAGTTACAGTATGAATCAGCAGAAAAATAAACATGTGACAGAAATTCAATGATAGAAAATCGTCAGTAAGTTAGCAGAATAAAAAAGGTCAGCTGTAACTCGGGCAACAACTAGCAAATAATGATACCAGCCACTTCCAAACAGAAAGGTATTAGAAGAAACAATGCTTCTACATATGAAATATCAAATTGACTTCTCAAATAAGCTTGGAAGGATACCTTTGCTGCCTCTGTGCTTTCTCCTTTAAGACCTTTACTCTCAGCTCCATCCACTCTATGGACCTAAACGTATCAAAATGGTACCAAAATAATAATTACAAAACAGACAAGAGTCTAATAGCCATTATGATGCAAAGAGAAAATGATTAACCTTTCCTTTGCTTGGACTCGATTCCTCAGATTCACAAGCAACAATGCTATCTCGTTTACGAACCTAAAGCCAATAGAGAAAAACACTGAACATTTTACACAAAACAGCACATAATTTTGATTGTAGTAACTTGAAAGTTGAAACTTTCTTCTCGCACTTGTTAGTTTTACTCTCTTTAGTTCCATTTCCTCATAACATGCTCAAAGAAACAACTGAGAGATAACCAATGTCAATATTGAGAAGTAACATTCACACGCATATCTATTATCTGTACTAAGACTCGGTACAGTATGGAACTCTATCATCGCTATATTTCTGTTACCGCATAAATAATATCCCTGGCCGTGTTCCACTTCACAAGCTCAGAATGTGGTTGGGCACCTTACTCTTGTACAAATGACAGTAAGGAATGCAGAATGTGGATCCATGATCATGTTCAAAATGGTCAACAATCAAGTAACCCTTTCCTTGCAAGTACAAATTCTTCTGTGGTATAAAAGCTAACAAATGTGGGAAATTTCTCTTAAAACCTCATTATCTGATAACCCGGGCAAAGGGATTTAACAGCACTATCGAAGAGAACAAAAAGGAAATAAAAAATCAAACCTTGCTAGTCTCGTCTGATGTCGCACCAGCTTCTAGCTTCCTCAGCGCTTCCTGATCAGATTTCTGAATCCTCCAACACAAATCAATAACCTTAGAACTTAAAAAAAAGCAGTGAAAATCGTGCATTTACCAAGAGAGATCAATCGATCACCCAACCTTCAAGGATGAGAACCCCGTTATCGCCTCCACAGTCGCAAAGGCATGAGATTCGGTAGGAAAGCAATCGAGGTGATACCATTTTAGCGAGTCGATCCATCGGGGGTCGGGGGAGCCGAGCCTCACGGCGCCCGCGGCGATGGCCTTGCCGCAGCTCTTGCACGACGATCGCCCCGATTTCGCGTACTCCACGGACAATTTGGGGGGCGCCATTGGAGGGCGCGGGGAGAGCGGGGAGAGGCGAGCAGAGGCCGAGAGGAAGATGAGATTGGGGAAACTAGGGTTTCGGGAGATGAGGGAGAGGTGGGGGGAGAGAATGGGCATGGACGGGGACGCGGCGAGCGCTAGGGTTTAATTGTACGGGAACGAGTGCGCGCCATTGCGTGAGTTCGTAGTGGCGGGAAGTAGTCGCCGCTACCATGAGATTCGTGTTGGGGAAGGAACCCAGGGGATGGGCCGTGTGCGGCATGCCCGGGTCGCAGAACCGGTTGTCGGTGACGAGTTAGCGTTCAGTGCCGTGTTTAATATAAGTGGGTTAGGCCTAATCTAATATTGCAGGGACTAAAAAGAATTTGCTCAGTCCAAAAAAAATTTAAAAGTACTTTTAATTTTTTCTTTATGATAACTATATTTTTAAAAACATAATTCCAAACCAAGTTTCGGCCATAATAAATGCTGGATTCGGGGACAAAACATTTGGATTAGCGCAATTTCAGTGGTGAAACAGTTGAAGATGCAAGTTTACACTAAACTCGGAGATTGGACAGGTAGATACGCCGGATTCAGCTTAGGAACTCGCAAACTGTGATCTACTGCTCTCGATTGCTTAACATTGCTCGTTTTTTGCCTCCAAAGTTTTGACATTTTGGTGCTATAATGGAATATGTAAGGTCTCAGAAAAAGAGTGTCTAAAGATTCTGAACATAAGATTTGTTTTGAAAAACAAAATTCTGCTACATGGAAACCAGAGTTTCGGCACAATATGCTTATATTACAGAGAACCAAAACACTCCCTTACAATCAGCGCATGACAAGTGGATTTATACTATTATCAGAGCTCTAGCACAGGACCTGCATGAAGCTGATTTTGACAGAAGTGCTTTTCCCGGTAGATCAATAAGACTTTTCTCATCGAGTAATGCTTCAACGGTTCACATAAAAGGTGACAAATAATCATAACAACTTAGAGCTTGTACCAGCTAGGAGGTAATATACACAATCAGTAGAAGATGGAATACATATGAGCATGAGGTTACGAGAATATTATGCGGAAAATGTGGAATTCTCCGATCATAAGACGGAGATCTTTTTCAGCTTTGAGGATTTGTGCTTCACAAAGAAAGCAGCCAACATGCTCTTACTGCGTGCAGGAGCCCGTTGAATTTGACGTCCTGTATTCTCAAAGGATCTGTAAGCTGATAATTGCTTTCCGGCCTCCAAATTTTCCTAGCATGACACAAGTCGAGCACTTATTATGAGATTATTAACTTGTAATCTCTGAAGAACAAGAAGAAATCTAGAGGAAGTCTGAAACAAAAACAATCATATTAATGGAAGAAGTGAGGACAAAAGAATGTCCTCACAAATATGCCATACGGGCAACGGGGAAAAACTAAAGCACGATTAGAGACTTAGAGAGAATTCCTTTGAGGTACAATAATAGGCCGTAGCCGCAATAGAGGAGAAAAGGTTGAAGAAATGACTAAAAGATAAAATCTCATGCAGGAAGGCAGAAGCATGCATACAGTGGCCATCAAACAGAAACATCGAATAATGGTTATTTACCCTTAGAACAAGCCTTTGCCCGGTCACAACAGAAGTGAGGTTTCCATTAGTAGACTGAAGGTGCCTTGACAAGGGCGATCGTGCGCCAGCCTCTTCCTTACCTGAAATTTACATGACTTCAGGTGAAACTGAAAAACAACACTATGCTCAACAACATCAGGATAATAAACACAATATGGAATTCGCTATTCTACGACAGATTGAGCCTTCAGTTATTTTGAGTTATACATAATTGAGATTGCAATATACTTTCTTCTGTTAGTGGACTTCAAAAGCTCCCACCAGATTGAATATAGTAATGCATTGAGACGAACAGTTTTCAGAACACACGTGGGAAGCGTTAGGACAAAATAATGCACTGTAATCCAGCAGATTAACAAATAAGAGGACGCTAAGAATAACAAATAATAGACATGACAAACCTACCCAGAAGATGAAAGGCTTCAGAAGTGATTTTAGGTTTTCCTCCACTGCACGAAAGTAAACATGTAAGGTTTTTTTCCTTTTCTGAGAAAGGAAAATAAATATACAAGTTATTAACTAATGGATAAGACAATGACAAATATTTATATTATGTCCTCCAGAATCAATATTAATGTATGGCTGTACTATCATGATCTTGCGGCTTCCGAACCTCTCATTTAAAAACTTCACTTTCTAAACTATCTCATATAACAAATCCATCCCTGATCAGGAAAAAATTAAATAAATAAAAACACATAATCATTTTCTATAAAAGAAGAAAATAGAACAATAGAAGCTTACTTTGGTGCTGCCTGCGATGCTCCATTTGATGCAGAGTGATTTTCTGAGGCTAGATGCCAAGAAAGAGTTTTTGATGCAGGGGAACCTATTAAGTCGGTTGCCAAAGGATTCTGATGAGAATAGGAACAAATAAAACCAACAGAGAAAGTAGATATACACAAATAACTTCTCCACCTGGGTATGGCTGAGGTGTTGCTTGAGCATTTGTTTGGCCGTGTTCAATGATCTGCATCCTTCTATTAGCGGTATCTACTTTGGCAATTAACTTTAGAAAGTTAAAACCAGTATCCCATCATCTCAAAAAACAATGTCTCAGCTTTAGTCTTACTTGGTAGGATATAGTGCTTGTGATGTCTTGGTGCTGTTACCAACATCAGCTGCTGCCTTAAACCTTCCTTATCGGTGTAACTTTGGCAAGTGAGGATTCTCTATCGGTTAGAGGGATGTCAGTTTCTAAATAAAGCTCGCAAAAGAAACTTTGTGCCATTAGATATTACTTACCTGATTCAGACATGTCACATTGAGCTCCAAAGTCGAGATCTCAGAGGCCTGCTGTTCAAACAGGTCTGTCAGTTTGTAAGCGACAGTGCCAAGGTGATCAACAGCATTGACAAGGGCTCGGACAGCGTAATCTTTAAGATTGTCCAACACCCTGGGAATAAAATTATCGGATCAATTTACTGGTAGAGTGGTATGTTAAAAAAATAAAACAGCCACAATCTCAACATCCCATAACAAGGAACAATTTGGTGGGAAAAAAAGAACGGAAGCTCCAATTGGCAAGATGATATAAACCTTTTCAGATAATTCATACAAGTCTAACATGGACAGACTACCGGCCATTTCGGATGAAAGTTGTGAAAAAGATAATTTTTTGCCCCCGAATCACTAAAAGAAGCTATGTATATAGCTCTTACACAATGATTTCTTCAAAAGCACTCCATTTAATAACTATAGAAAGTTAAAACTAATTAGTGCACAGATGAATGAACGGTTTTAAAAAAATGAAAAGAGAACATCACAAGAGGAACCAACCAAAGAAGAACTCTTACATCTGCTTCTGTTCAGTGTGAAGGTAAGACTTTTCACAGTACTCTGCAGCAGAGTAAAGCTGAGGCCTCAGGTTCTTTAGCTCCTGCAAACAGCAAATTATTTTTTGTTAAAGCACATATAGATCTGCATCAACATTTTCCAACACTAATTCAAAAACACGAAGGGTTTCACTGAAGCAGATACCACAAAATTCGCCCCAAAAAAGGAGAAATATCCAGATTTCAAGTCACAAAATCCAAATTTTAGCTCAACAAATCTCTGCAACAGCAATTTTTCAATTTAGAGCAAAACTTCCTCCCGCGCATTGCTTACTACATGAAAATCCAGTTTTAACCTCTTATCTGCTTATAAAGTCAACCCAATTTCAACTACTACGAGAATTACTGAAAGGGAACCCATTAAGTCGAAGATCACAAGAATTTATAAACTAGAAGTAGAGAATCGACGCCCAAACATCATTATATTCACCAGAAAATAGTAGACAAGTTAAATTTCTCAATGTGATCAATCATCGGCCAACACAAGAAACCCTAACATCAGATCTAACAGGACAAAATAGAGCCAAAAATAAAAAAAGATAAAGAGGAAGGTAGTAAGAAGAGATCTAACACAAACACCACACTAAAACAGGTCAGATCCGGAGCCATTTTTCTCTAGCATAGAAGATTTAGGGCATGGGGAGAGCGAGAGAGAGGGGGAGCGAACCTGTAGAGCTTTGACGAAGCTCTTGCTCCGCTCCATGGAGACCTCGTCGAAGGTCATGGCGGAGCTCTCCGGCCGCCATTGCTGCATCCTTTCTCTTCTCCGAGTTTCGGCTTCGAGATCGGAGACGACGAGGGAGGAGAGAAGAGGAGAGGAGAGGGGGAAGATGAAATATAAAGTCGAGAGCTGCGTTAAAACGGAGATTTTCTTTTTTTCGTTTTTGCTTTTTTTTTAATTTTTTTGGTTTTATTTTCGGAAAAATGTGGGGCGAGAGAGGTTTTAAAGAAGGAAGAGAAAAAGGGGGAGTGAAAACGAAGCAATGCCGGGAAGCGTGTTTTGGATCGCGACCCCAAAATGGGGAACGGCGTGGAGAATGAACCCGGTGTAACACGTCATCCATGAACCGGACCAGTGATACTAGATTATGGCTTCCATGTAAGGCATAGTTTAAATAATAATAATAATAAATAAATAATCGATCATTGTGACACCCCAGTTAATCCTATATAAAATATATAATAGGGCTAATCTTTCAACCCGGTTTAAGCATTTTGGGTGGTGGCTAGGCCCAAGAGGTTGAGAGAGTTGAGCGTGCTAGGACAGGAGTAGTCCTAGGATGGGTGACCCCCTGGAAAGTCCGGGACGTCACAATCATCTCTGGCATAAGTGCTACAAAATTTGATAGTCAGTATCTGAGATTCATAATTACTTCATATTGTGATAAAAAAAAAATTAATAACAAAATTAGGAGATAAAATATATTGTCTTTCGTAAAATTTGTCAAACCACCCTTAAAATTATTAATCTCTTATTCATTTGTATAGTTATTCAAAATTTATTATGCTATATTTATTCGCTTTTATAGTATGATGAATGATTTCTATTGAAATTTTAGTTTATGTATATTACTACACCATAAGTATAGATCAACCATAAGCAAGTGAGGATTTTATTGCTCAGTCACTCACTAATAAAATATAACTTATAAAAAAAAAAATTAGCACAAATGTTTGATCATAATATATAACAATAATAAAGATTGGTGTAACACTATTACAAAATATTTTAAAAAAAACACAACTTTTATTAATTTATAAATTATATTTTATTAATGTGTGGTCCATTTGAGTGAAACTACAAAAAGAAACTGAGTAGCTTGTAGTAGTCAGCGTTAAAAAAATAAAGGGATAACTTTAAAAACCACCCTATGTGATTTTGTGCTTTTTTTATTTTAGTACCCTGTAGTTTAAAGTGTATCACTTTAGTGTCCCGTGGTTTCGTTATTCTTTTTTTTTATTATTTTTCGTTAGTTTTTTCGTTAAATTATATATAAAAAACTCCAGATACCCCACATATGGTTTATCGAATATTCACTTTACTACTCTGTGGTTTTAACTTTCTCACTAATTTAACGAAAAAACTAACGAAAAGATAATAAAAAGAGAATAACGAAACTATAGGACACTAAAGTGATACACTTTAAACCACATGGTACTAAAGTGAGAAAGTATGAAATCACAGGGGTGATTTTTGAAGTTATCCTAAAAATAAAATAAAAAATTGCATATATACTAACATGCATTCTCTTAAAAAAATAAAATAAAAAAAAGTATATGTGTGTGGCTTATAAACGTCCATAGACCAGGTCTACGCAATAATCTCCTCGAGAGGTGGTAGGAGAAGTGGGTGCAAGTGGGGTTAGGTTAGCTTGGTGAGTTGATTGCGACAGCCAATCGGAGGTCAAAAAGTAGCGCGCGTCTCACGTGCCACGACACTGACACGTGGGGCCCACGAGGACATGGTTGTGGTTGATGAGGGCGTTGATTAGGTGGGGCCCCTAACCGCGTTGGATCGTACTCGAGTAGTTGGGCTCGTCTCATGGTTAGCAGTAAACTGTTCCCTGCACCGGGTGTACATGCATACTCTATCGCACACCATATATAATTTGAATAAAAATGTGTAAAATTTCTTATATATATTGACAATATATTACTCGACATCACGTAGTCTCAAAGATCAACCATATAAAAACAAACATTATATAATTTTATAAGAAAATAATGTTCAAATTTTATTATTTCTTGACGTGAAATTTTTGGGCCTTTATTCTAATTTTTTTCGATAAACTTTAATTTGTCTTTCTGTGGTTTAGCTTATTTTTATTTTACAAATATGTAATTTAAAAAATTGCACTTAAGTATCATGTAGTTTTATTTCTGTTTGTATTTAAAAACTTTACTATTGAATAGAATTGCAAAGTAATTTTTTTCATAACTACATAATACATAAATGTAACTTTTGAACCATTAAGCTAAATTACATAATAGTTAAATATAATTTTTTGAATCACAGAATAACAAATAAAAAAAAATGAGCTGAACTAAAAAAATATATTAAAGTTTACCCCTGTTTTAAACTACGGTGTTTGGTATGTAGTTATACACATGGTGCAGGCAATAATTTCTCGATGGTTTGGCGCCATAATGTGCACGCCGCCACCTAGTCCTCGAATCCTCGCAAAATCATGTGGCTTTGTTTGTGCATTAATTATGCTAAAAAAATTACTTTCTAATTATGGATAGATAAAAGGGATAACTTCAAATACCACCCCTGTGGTTTCGTATTTTCTCACTTTAGTGCCCTGTGGTTTAAAACGTATCACTTTAGTACCCTGTGGTTTGGTTATTCTCTTTTTGTTATTTTTTCGTTAATTTTTTCGTTAAATTAATGAGAAAGTTAAAACTATAGGATAGTAAAGTGAATATTCGATAAACCATAGGTGGGATATTTGAAATTTTTTCTGTATAATTGAACGAAAAAATTAACAAAAAAAGAGAATAACCAAACCACAGGGTACTAAAGTGATACGTTTTAAACCACAGGGCACTAAAGTGAAAAAGCACAAAACCACAGGGGTGGTATTTGAAGTTATCCCTAGATAAAAGTAACATCTAAAAAATAAAACTTAATATTATTAAATTATAAAAAAAATTATAAACATCACGAAATATCATTGAGCCTCGAATAACCTGATATCGTCCAAAAATATCAATCACTTTAGTCTAAATTCGTGTTTCATTTGTAGCTAGAAGTAATTAAACAATTCTTTTTTTTCTTTTTTTTTTCCAATTGTGCAAATTTTTATTGCAACTAGAGTTGCTCTTGGAATGGGTGTGAATTACGAGTTTGATGTATTAATTAAAAAATTAATCCAAAAGTGAGACCAAAGAGATCTATGTATGTATCTTGAATTAATGGCCCTGTTAATAATAATATAAGTCACACATGCACATGGCCATGTGCACGAGGACACCTATGATATGGATAGCACCTATCTAATATATATATAAATAAAAGCAATGTTATTTGTGCGTCAACTTTTTAATGTATATTTTCACAATAATTTTATCATTCTATATTTTTTAAAAAATACTAAACATTCTAAAGAATTTATCTAAACTGTAAAATAGATCTATTATAAGATATACATCTCTTAAGTTGGTGTACTAAATGCATTTCTCATATAGTAAACTAGGATATATAATGTACGTTTATTTGTAAATTGAGATGTTGGCAAAATATATATATATATATATATATATATATATATATATATATATATATATATATATATATATGACCATTTTTAATTACTGTTTGTTCCCTATGTTGAATTTTTATTCTACTAACTCAATGAAATTGAAAAAGATATAACAAGCAAAATTTATTACTTCCCAATATTTCGTTTTTTTCCCCCTTTGTTTTCCTCTCTATTAAAAACAGAAACTAGGAAAAATTGAAAAGAATATTTAGAGAGGTAAAGGCGAATGGATAAGCTACAAGAACAAGAATACAATGCGCAATTATTTTGCACATACATATGCGAATGAACTACATTTATACATATATTGGGTCCCATGCTATTGTAACCATGTTAATTGTTGAATCTTTTTCCTCGTGGCATGTTGTGATTCGTCGCAGCATGCCAGTTCAATGATTCTTTTAAAAGTGAGAGATTATATAAGAAATGTTATTGGAATTTCCTTAGCTGTTTTTACTATTCAGATTAAAAAAATATATGGAAAAAAAAATGGAAAAATTCAAAGTATATGTTATGTGGTTTATAACAAAAGCTGCATTATTTAGAAATCTTTTTGATTTAATTAATGTTGGTTTCCCTTCTCACATGACTGTTTCATTGAAATTACATTTTGCTGCATACAAGGTTTAATTTGTAGCATTATTTTTATCATGTGTGAATTGTGTCACCTACAAAGATGATGAAAATTTATCTTGTATTTTTATTTTTTTACTACTAGTTTTATTAACTTGGGTTTGATCATAAACTGGTTTTACAGCATTAAAGGAAGATATCGAGCTTCGGAAAATTATATTTCACATATTAGATAAGTGAGTATCTTGGAGCCTATATAGAGTATGTTTCTATTTTTAGCTATAGTTATCTCTGCTTAAGTGTTTGGTGATAATTTTATTTCTGCTTCTACCACATAGAGAAGTTATTGGAAAAATTCACTACTTTACTTCTCCAACTAATACTATCAAGCGATACTTTAACGAACAATACTACAATATACAGTGGGGTCGAAAATCCTCTTTAGTATTAGTATCTATGAGTATATTTAAGAATTTAGGTTTCTCAATTGCAACCCTACTCAGCTTCAGAAATTTTTTAAACCATGTCCAACAGAAGTTGCCCTGTGAACTGTGAACTGTGAATGCAAAATATGCCTCTTCCTGTATATACTTTATTTGGCACTGTATTATTTTGAATAAAATCCGACCCGACCCGGTCCGGCCCAGCGAAAACCATCCAACTCTAGCCCGAGCATGAGTTAGGTTCGGGTTCGGCCGTGTTCATGTTCATGTCCAGTCCATTCCCAGGATATGCGACACGGCCCGCGAAAAGAAGAAAATGAATATATAGTAGTTCATTATTTTTGGGTTTGGATCGGTTTCGTGTTCGTCCCCGTAGTTTTGCTTCCTAAAGCTTGGTTTTGATTTCAGTTTCATCCATAAAGTTCGACATAGTTTTCTTTTCTGCGTCTGGCAAAAGATTAGACTAAACAAAAGGCTTGTTTGTCGTGTGGAACAAATATTTCGAAACTTATAATTGAAATTAATGACTATGAACAATTGAAATTTGGATCAAACTTCATCGACCGAAATCATAGTTAACCTTGAAGATGAATCTTCCTGGTATAAATTAAACCAAAACCCACTTATAGACTATAAACAATATAATGTACTAATGTAGCCTTTTATATAATAATTAAATGCAACAAATTCTTAAATTTGGTGGAGACCTGCTATAAATGATCATTCATATGCTTAAAATAAAATTCATTGCATTTCATTGCATATATATATATATGCATGGCCGCTTCATAGCTTGATACATCTTAAAACTATTATGAGCTCTTCAACTTTATAATTTTTATATTTTTATATGTCTTAAACTACTATATGTTTCAATTGGATATACATATATATATACGCATATGTACACATAAATTAAGATCTCACTTGTTGTTGACCAAAATTGGTCAATGAAGCAAGATCATTGCCGTCCAAACGCATTGAGCACTATGATTATATTTTTTATTAATGATGCAAAATTAATTAAACAATTGTCAACAGATTATAATTTGATGTGATGTTAATTAATTCCCTACTAAAAAATATCTTATTTAATTAGGCAAATGTCAAGTCACTGGTCCACATGAGGTGGAAAAGTTTTCCTCTTTGACCCTTTGAAGCCTAATTCTTAATTAAAAATGTAGCATTTAATTAATAAAAGTCGGCATATAATATCCAAATGCATCTCTATCTAATACTAAGACCCGTGTATTATAGAAGTGGTTAAAACATTAGCATCCACAGGAGAGCCCTTGTATGTGACCAAATTCTATAAAGGGGCATTTGCTTTCCAAAAAATATCGAAAAAATAGTTTTCTGAATGGAAAATATTTTCCATTAATTTAAGTTTTAGGATTTTTTTTTTCAGATTTTATGTAAAAAATAGTGTTTCGTTTTTAGATTTTTTTTACCATAATTTTTTTGAAAAATAATTTGTTTCGCTTTTCTGAAAAACCAAACACCTCTTATACAAAATAATAAGCTTTTGAGAGTTATTGTGGATTACAATGAATGATATAGACCATTTGTTCACAACAAAATATCAAAATAATAATGACAACAACAACAACAATAATAATAATAAATAATGATACACTGTTTGACATTCTCCTAGTTTGGCTTTAGGGTTGAATCCAAAAGGAGCAAATCAAAGGTACCAATTTAATTCTTAGTATAAGTAACAGTTGCTTGTTTGAAATGATTGAGAGGCCTCTTCCCTTCAAATCAAAAGAATTTTTGCAAGTTGCCCTAAGAATTCACTTTTTAGCATGTAACTCCATCAAAAGTTACAATTTGCATTTTATATCCTTATAAATTGTAGTAGCCCATATAATTGTTTACATGTCGACCCTTCTTTTCCGTTAGAAAAGCTATATATATGCTGAGGCAAAAATATGGGTTGTCCCAAAGTATGTAGTCGCAAAAATTTAAATTTGAGGCATATATACAAGTACAAATACAACTAATTTTTAAGGGTATTAATGTAAACCACATGCGATCACTTTTTCTTTTTTTTTTGAGAAAAAGGTAGCATGCTACCCGCTTCATTCATAGAGAGAGTATGAATTAGGCTACAGGGGTGAGGCAACCAAGGCCTCGAGAGAGCGAGGGGGTGAAAAAAAAAAAAAAAAAAAAAAAATCATCCAGTGACTTCGACTTGCCGGGAGAGGTTTAATTTTGGAACTGTCTTGCCGGGAGAAGTTGTTCCCAGGACTTTGCCAGTGACTTCGACTTTTGTGCGCCAAGCAGGGCATCCGGCATGGCGTTTCTAAAGATCATCCCATTCCTCATCTCCCAGGTGACCCACCAGCAGGCTGCTAGATTTGGTAGTCTATTGCTTGAAGGCTGCAGTCCTTTCTTGCTCGACCACCTGTCCCAGATTGAAATAACATTGTCTTCCAAATCCCCAGACTGTACATCCTCCACACTACCCATCACTAAAAGGAATTTCGTAAGAATACACTGCGTGAACAGGTGATCTACAGTTTCTTCTTCGGTTCCGCACAGCACACATGCAGTGTTACCGGTCCATCCTCTCTTAAGCAAGTTATCTGTGGTAGGGAGTCTCCTCTTGAGAAGAAGCCAACAGAACACTTTGACTTTTAAAGGTATTCGCAGTCTCCAAATCATATAAGAACGACCATCCCTAGTGCCCCCGTCACTCAGCGCAGAGTAGGCCGATTTTACTGTGAAAAGTCCATCCGATTTCCATCTCCATAAAATCTTGTCAGGTCCCTGATCGACTCTGAAATCTGCTAACATATCCCTAAGCGCCGAAAAGGAGGGGCACGCTCGGTGACTAGTGGCATCATCGCCTCCTAGAATCTTGCCCCAGTTCCAATCGTTGCTCATACTTGCCCAGCATTCCCTGACTTTTAAGTTCTTGAGCTCAGTTATAGCATAGGCTTCGGGAAATGATCGTTGAATTGTGGTCTCCCCACACCAGCGATCTGACCAAAAGTCTATGGAACTTCCATTACCTAGTTTGTAATGTATTCCCCATTTGAAGATTTCATTAAGGGAAAGAACTCCCTTCCACCAATATGAGAGAGGCTTAAAAGATCTTCCCTCTTTCATAGGCCTTCTTCTGCGATAGTATAGGGCGTGGATAACCTTGTTCCATTGCAGATCCGGGGCTGTGTGAAATTTCCACCACCATTTGGCGAGGAGGGCTTGATTCATAATGGCTAGATCCAATATGCCAAGGCCTCCTTCTTTCTTGTTTCTACAGACATTCTTCCAAGCTATCAAACATCCCTTGCCTGGTTGGTGTCTGCTTCCATTCCAGAAGAAATCTCTCCGAAGTATTTCGATACGTTTTATCACCCACTTGGGTGCCTTGAAAATAGACATAAAGTACAGGGGTAGATTGGATAGGACAGCATTAACTAGAATAAGTCTACCCCCCCTTGAAAGGAGTTTGGCCTGCCAACCATCGATCACTTTTGAGGGCTATATATGCATGCAAAACATGAACTTATATGTAGAAAAGTGCTACTTTTACGATCCATTTTGAGGTGTATATCTTACGCCCTAGGTTCAAATGTATGGATAGTATCATTCTATATGTATGTTCCAACTCTATTCCTTATGGTCGTTTAAGTTGCTTTCAATAGTAGCTCAATTCTCTTATCTTATTTTTGTGATCACAAATTCAATTAGGAATTTTTGATTATTTTTACACACTTTTGATCCTCAAATTACGAGGCGCGTGGCGTCTTGATTCTCAAACTTTAATTTATTATAATTTTTAGATCAAACTATCTAAATTATTGTAATTAAATTTTGCAACCCAATTTAATCTGCCAAATATTGATACAGAGCTGGTACATGTGGAAGTGATATAGTAGTATTATGATTAATTATACGGCAATAATTAAGATATTATATCACTTTCATATCAGCAACTGATCAATATTTAGTCAACTAAATTGGGTTGTGAAACTTACTTGTAATAATTTATAAAATTTGAATAAAAAATTATAATGAATTAAAGTGTGAAAGTGAAATATCATGGACCTGATAGTTCCAGGCCCATAAATATAATTTATCCTAAAATAAATTTTAAAAAAAACAAGAACCATATATATAGTACATATCCAAACTGTTGTTCAACAGGGAGTTGACTCAAAAATATGATACATACATATATAATTTTTTTTAAAAAAAATATATGCTAAAAATTATCCCTACCAAGTAATAATGATATTATTATTACATAGCATGGGGCATGCACCATGGTCATCAAATAGATTCACATGTTATGTTATTGGTTGATGATAACTCCATTTTTGTTCTCTTCCACCCCCAAAACCATGCTATATTAATTTATATATATCTCTCCATGCATCTCCCTCCTCCTCAAACCTCCTCCCTCAACCCTCTTGAGGCTTCACCACCACCTCTCACATGGACAGTTTACAACCCTCCAATGATAGCTTCTCCTACAATTGGCTCGTAAACCCTAAACCCTCGTTCTTCGACCCCTCCGGCCTCGACGACAGCCCCCGCCTTTCCCTCGACGCCGTCGACGCCTTCGCAGATGACCCGAAAGTCACGGCGTCCTTCCATTTTTGTCCCCCGGCGGCCGACCCCGCCGCGATGGCCCACGCCGACCAGATGTTCGACAACGGCCGCCTCCTCCCCCTCCACCTCACGACCGCCACCGCCTCGGTGCAATACGGTGCTGCGCTGGGCACGCTGAGCTCGTCGAGCTCTTCGAAGAGCAGTGCGTCCTCATTATCATCGTCGTCGTCGTCGTCGTCGGGAGGAGGAGATAAGCTCGCGGTGCAGCTCTTCGGAGAGTGCGCGAAGAGCTCGAAGAGGTTCATTTACAAGTACTTGAGCTTTCTCCTGAAGGGGCTAGGAATGATGGGAAGAAGCAGGAGGAGGAGGAGGAGGAGAAGAAGCGGCGTCGGCTCTTCGAGAAGTTGCATGGAGGGCGCCGCGAGATCGACGGCGAGTGCTCCGACGGCGAGCGATGCGTTGGCGAGTTTCGATTGGTCGGTTGGAGATAGGGCAAGTGATGATTTGGGTAGAGAGAATGCTATCGAGGATGCTATTCTCCATTGCAAGAACTCCATTATTAATGGTGAGTTCAAGTGTCAAATTTGTTGTTCATATATAGGGTAAAAAAAAAAAATGAAAAATACTTTTTTTTTCTTTCTAAAAAACTTAAGCTAGTAAAGAACATTCTTGAAATATTTTATATTTATCATGGTTGGTTTTAGGGCTTTTTAATTAATTGGCCAAGAACATGGACTTGAAATATAAGAGGAAGTGAATCTGAAAACATAGAAGCCCGAAAGTTAAGTACCTGACTGACCGTCTCTAGTAAAAGTGGCAAAAAATTTGATAATTGGTACTCGAGATTCCCAGTTTGAAGCCTAGATACTTTATATTTCCAATTAAGTTTCATTTCTAAAAAAAATTAAAAAAGTAGATAATATACAATCTCTCTCTCTCTCTCTCTCAAAAAAAGAAGAAGCTTTGAGTAGTGAAATAATATTTTATTTTTGTGTCTAAAACTTAAATTGTTTAGAGAATAATACTTTAATATATATGTAGTAGGTTTCCTCCTTCTAGATTTTAGTATCTTATTCATCTTCATATATATAAATATATATAAGTTAAAAAAGGAGTTTCATGGTATCTTGCTTCTCTTCTGATTTTTATTCTTTTTTTGTCATGTAGGTGAAGGAGTGAAGGAGATGTAACCGAAAGAGGCAGCTTAATTAATTAAGCTGATCATGATAAAGAAGATATATAAAGTGAACATCAAAATAATAATAATAATAATAATAAATAAAGAAGAGAAAGGAGGAACCATGTACGTACGTAGTTTGTGTTGCTTCTCTACTGTAGCATGGCGATTAATTAACTTGCGAAAGGAGCAGCAGATGCTAATTAATACAGCTTTTGCGAGGCAAATTAAGAGCTTGTTTTCATTATTATACTTTGAAGTTAAAGGAATAATTTAATTTTCACTTCCAGTAATATGTAGCCTACCTCTTTCCACCTGCATGCAGTGATGGGAATTGTATTGGAGTGTGCACGTGACTTGCACCATCTAGTGAACTGCAGATGTGTCATGGAGTTTTCTTTTTTTCTTTTTTGTCTTTTTTTTTTTCGGTGTGAAAAAGGAAAAACATAGAGTTATTCCTATGTATTTATTTATATATGATGTGTTATAGATAATTGAAGTCCATAAATTAGTTGAGCTTGTTGTGATCTTGATTCGTATTACGTATCAAACTGCATTAGTGGTCGCCACCTAATTGGTTAATTAACCAGGCGTTTTTAAATTTAATCATGCTAATTAATTAGAACGGGCCTCGCTTGTTATTGTTGTGATTTTATTATTCCTTTAAATAGAAAATTCTATATGAAAGTACACTCCTTACATTCAAGATGTTTATTGGGCAACAAAAAGATATTTTTGTAAAAGTTGATGCCCTCACTTAAAAAAGAACCCAAAAAAAATCCAAAAATGCTTGGTTACAACCTTATCTAGTGGCGACTGCAACTCAATTTTATGGCCTTGGGAAAGAAAAAAAAAAAAAAAAAATTTGAAGCGCTTTTGAAATTTTCAAGCGTTTTAAAGTATAGAAGTAATATTTTTAGTTACCACATTACTAAACTACGCTTTAATCTGGGAGTTTTATAAGCTAACCAGCCATAAAAATAAGAGGGAAAAAACCTTCCACCAGTATATCAAACTATACAAACTTAGTGTTTAAAAAATAAAAATCAACAACAATGCCAAATGAGGCCTTCATTAAATGCTTCTAATTCAATAGTAAACAGAATAATATATTATTTTTTTTAATAGCACTAAACCAGATTCATCCAAATAGACAATTTAGGAGAAATTCAGTTGGAAAGAACTAAAGAATTTCCTATGATACCTATATTTGAATTTTAAATGCAACTAAACTATAGAAATCATTCATTATTTGATCAAATGATTATCATTCATTATTGTCTTTTCTAATTCATTATGGTCTTTCCAGTAAAATTTTGGAAGAGAAACAAAACAGGCTTTTTAAAAATATAGCTTCGCAAATCGATCAATGCAAGCTCTAAATAGGCAATTTGTGATCTCAGTTCACTGTCACAGTTTCATGGATTTCCAGTTGATGTCACTGCTCACCTAATAAAGTGGGTCCGAGGAAGTACATCCTCTTTATTCTGCTTAAATGAACTCTCTGGAATGTCTTTGCAATCCACAACAGCTTTGTAGACACAATTAATCACTCAAAACAGCAAATTATATACATTCTCTCACTATCAGTGGCTCTAAACTAATTAGAGATATACAAGTAAAATGCTCCTATCACATCCCCAGTCTAAAGAAGCAATCATGCATGTTGCTACCTTCTGTAGGCACATAAGACACAGAACCACAACAAAAAAGAAAGGGACTTTGCCTGCCAAAGCACGAAAGACTCACAAGTACACATGTTTAAGCCGAAATTGTGATAACATTTGAACTAGGAACAAGCACTTACATTATCTCATTGGCTTGAGAGAATGAAATTGATTGGCTACTGTACTTGATGCCGAATTTGATTTTTGTAGATTCCAGGAGAAAAACCCCATAAAATATGAAAATTTGCGCATGATGGCGATGAAGGGCATGGCCTAGCGGCAAAAGTCCATATCAGCTTTGGTCTAGCCAATTCAGATGGTAGAAAATCAGTGTTATGGGCCCGAGACTTCAAATATTTGTGGATGATCAAACCCCAAAACTGTAGTTTCGGATGATCCTCTCTGCCGCGATGCAATCTTAGGACCAGCAATTTGTCATCCTCACATGACGAAAACATCCTTTCTGTCGGCTGAGAGTGTCAGGCCCACCACTAGAGGCTGATAGGCAGTGGGGGTAGCAAATGGGTCACATGGGCAGAAATAGAACAGAGGGAACAATGAAAACAAAAGATGTATACCGTTGTCCACCCAATTTGCCTCCCCTCACTGATTACGAGCGAAATATTAATGGATGTTGAGCCAAAAATGAGCATTCCTGTCAAATAAAATCTGGATTAATGGTTGGGATAATTTGATGTGAAAAAAGAAAAGCATTATTAAATTCAATTTGTCGGAACACATCACAGATAAATGCAGATGGCGATAGCAGTAACGTTTTGTTACTTTGGTGGAATGTTAAGCATTTTAATAAGTTTTGAACAGATTACAAATAAAAGAAAATATCTACATGGAGAGTTCACATTTGTATCTAGCAGTGAACCTAGCTTGAAGGAAAAGGATGCTGTGTCAGTTTTCCAATTGGTAGAAGTACTCTGAAGTTTTTCTATCATCTGAGTAGACCATGTTTTGTGTCCAAGTCATAAAATAAGTTTGATCTTAGAACTTAGAAGAATGAAAATCAAACTAAGTTACTGTTATAAAGGATTTAGCTTGTGAGAGGTCCATAAGGAAGAAATTTTACATTTGTCGAGTTATGGTCAAAAGAGAGAAAACGGTAATGGTCCTTCAAACTCATGCCAGTATCTACCAGGAAGAAAGACAAATAATAGATTTTCACGACAATATTATCTGACAGGGTTGTAAGAAACTTCCATACATAGATGTTTAGTTAGGCACGGTCTCAGAAAGTTGACTGCATAATAAAGAACAAATGATTATTGATAAAAGTCTAGGACTTTACCACATTCATGGATTGATCAGAATGCAATGAAATTTGAACCTCTTGATGGCTTTCATAATGGTGAACATTATGATGGGTTCTTGTGTGAAAATAACACTGACACAACAAATTACGGGATAGTATATTCACGTCAACATAACATCTCATGAAAGCACCTTTGCAGCTGCTTTAAGATGTTTTTAGCTTTCTTGAGTTCTACAAAGTTATTAGGGCCCAAAAATCATTCAAATTTTCCAAAAGAAAACAATGTCAGGAACTAGCTTCTAAAGACAAAACGAACAATATTTTCAAAGCTGGCTGCAGGAAGATATGGCACAAATGCGCCTACAGCGCGTAGGATAAATGCATATGATTTTTTTCATACCTCATGAGTAAATCACTGTCCTTTTTAGCATTGCCTCCAACTCGTCGTGTGGCAATTACATAGCACTTGGCATGTGTATGATCTCAGCTAAGCTTGCAAGAAGGCATGGAGTAATCACTGAGCTATCTTCGGTATTTTGGACGAAGTACAGAAATCTTGATATGGTTTATAACTCTCCTGCCATTTTGAAAACTGTCTCTTCAAGCAATTATAGATTTTCTGATCACCTGGTTTAAATGTAACACTGGGGGTATCAAAATCTAATTTCACTGGGCTCAGATCAGACACTTTCGATCCAAATAAATCATGCCCATGATCTGCAGAACACGCCCTATCTACAATTCCACATATAAATGTGGCAAAATTTTCATCTTTGTACGGAAGCGAACTGGCTTGCATCGTGTTGTCTTTTAGTAATTTCTCATCATCTAGCACCTTCGTCATCATGTTACCAGTTTTATTACAAATTAATTTATTACTGGGCTCATAAACAAAAAAAGTTTTGTCATTTTGCTGCTCTTCCGATGCAGACCATCCATTGCAGTTTCCATTGTCGGCAATAGAGATTTCAGGATACACATCCTTAAGAATCCTTTTGCATTGAAGGTCTAACAAGTCGTCACCAGGCTCTTCTCTTGGAACAGAAGAACTTTTCTCCTCTATATTTCTTTCTTGAAGGGTAAGAAGAAGAGGAATGGGTATAACCGGGCCAACAAGACCCTCTCCAGGTGATGCTTTACTCGACGACTTCTCTCCTCTTCTTGAAGGTTGTATGACGAGGAAAGGCCGCATTCCATCGCGCTGCAAACAGCTAGGAACTTCAAGAAATTCAAAAGAGTACTCTGTAGAACCACCAAATAGTTCTGAATATTTTGAGAAGGCCAGGGGCAAAAGATCTGGCCGAAGACAACTCAATATTCTCCGCGATGCCATTTCAAATATGCTAGTTGGGATGCTGGCATCACCTATAAAAGTAGAAAGCGATAAATTACGGCATCTTTGCGTGTCTCTAGCAAGTCCTTGCATGTCACGAACCAAAGTGATTTGCTTGTTTTCCTTGTGATTGGGTTGAGAATAATGCATGGCTAATGCATCGGAAAGATTGCCGTTCATATATCCATAGAGGTACCGTAAATTCAAGAAATCATATCTACTGGATATTTTACGTTCCTGGCTTGTTGGGCATATGAGTGAATCCCGGAGCTCTGATGGATCTCCTCTTTCACTATAGGACCTCTCGACACATATATTATATACAGCATTATATCTTTGCAACTCCAACATTCCGCATAAGGTTACACGAATTAAATCAAAACCACATGACTCTGTTTTCTTTGAGGAAAGGTTGTATGGGACGACGCAGAAGCCAATAACCACGTCTTTCCTTTTTTGCCAGTCGTACTCAGTTGAGAAATTCTCTCGAACGAATAATTCATTTATAAGACTGCTGCCATCCCCACAGACCTGACCAGTCAAAGGAAAACATGAAGGGAGCTCCCAAGCATATAAGGTAGTATCAGTCAGAGCTCCTTTCTCCTTAGGCCCATAGCAAAAGAGATTAAACTCGCCGTTCCCAAAAGAGCCCGCCAATATAGCAAACCCTGAATCTGAAGACCATTTGAACTCATCAGATGGCCTCAATTCCGACAGCCTAAACATGGAAATATAGCTAGGGTTCTCGAGGCCGTGATCCCACGTCAATACAGGCACTAATGGCTGCCGTGTATCAAAGAGGAGCAATTGGTGTTCGGTCACCACCGAGAAATGGAAATCATTAAAATTCGCCTTACAGAAAGCAAGGAAACTCCCATTCTTTTCCACTGAAGGAGCAACATCAAGCAAACCCGGCATTTCGATCAGAGCCAAAATTTTGTGCTCGGAGCCTTCAGTGTGCCTTAGATCAACCAAAGCAACAGCTTTGGAACAAGCGACAATCACAATCCAAGGTTGCCCGCCAAATTCGCATCTCAGCCACTCACCAGGATCAACACCGCCACCCAGAGAAACACTAATCTTCCCTCCGCGCTTCGAGTCCAGATTAAACCAACAAAGGTCGCCGCTTTCCAGCAGAGCCGCGCTCTCCTCCTCAAAATGCGGGCTCCAGCAGGCATCCACCACAGAGCTATCAAAACCCTGCTTCGCCAGAGGCACCAGGAAGAGCGTCTCACGGCCCGAATCCAAAATCCTAGTTTCGACCCTAAACCAATTTACTGAATACAGAGTGGTAGCAACCAAGAAGCCCTCAACGAGGGGATTACCTGGGGAAGCCGAATCGGCTATGGGGAACCACGAATTGGAGGATGAAGCTGCGACCACCGACATCTTGAGAATTCTATGGCGAGGGTGTTTGAACCCTTCCCTCTGCTTGAAAACGTCGCCATCCTCATCAACCCTAACCTCCGGGGCCGGGCCCTCGAACGAGAGACCTAGGAAACCGATCGAGTCGGCGTTTTCGCCGGCGGGGAAGAAGACGATGAGCCCGCGGCGGTGGCTGCGCCATGGGAGGACGGCGAGGTTGTTGGATGCGGCGGCGGCGGAGGGGGCAGGGGGAGGGAGGAGGTCGGCGGCGAGGGAGTCGAGGGCGGCGGAGGGGAGGAAGGCGCCATTGGCGGGGGAGCGGAAGAAGGCGCGGAGGGAGCGGAGGTGGGAGGAGGAAGGGGGAGGGGGGTCGAGGAAGGAGCGGGGGGAGAGGGAGGGAGAGGAGAGGAGGGGGAGAGGGGGAGAAGGGGAGGGGGAGAAGAGGAGGGGGCCGAGAGAGGAGGAGGAGAGGAGGTTGGGGGCGGCGAAGACGGAGGCGACGGGCCATAGGGAGCGCCACTCGTCGGAGAAGTTCATGGCGCGGGGAAATTAGGGTTTCGGCGCGAGACGACGATTAGGGTTCCGTTTTCTTTTTGGCGGGAAGAGGGGGTCCCGGCGCAGCAGCGCAGGGGACGGTGTTCAGAGAGAAAAAGTTTGGGTGGACCCGGCTCCACGTCACGCGTCATATGGATGACGTGGTGAACCGTGTGCAAAGAAAAATTTTCTTACTTCCTCATGGCTAGTAATGGGCCGGGCTAGACCAATTATTAGATAAATGTGATGTAAAAGGGGCCTTATTGAATTTATGGACCATAGGGTCTACGATGGACTCAGGTCTATTCTTAACTATGAATGTAAAAGTTTTTGAAGTTATACTATGAGGCACAACTAGACCTGGCAATCTCGACCCATACCCGCGGGTACCCACGGGTTACCCACAACTTTGTGGGTATGGGTACGAGATTTTTCTACCCAAAAAATTATGGTTAAAACGGGTTGGTACCCAATAAGTTGTGGGCATTTTGGGTAACCCTCGGGTACCCACGGGTACCTACATATATATTTTTTAATTAAGAAATATATATTTTTAATTAAAAAATATATATATTTTTGTTTATTCATCTTAAAAATTCTAACCCTATTTTCTTATCGCGTGTCTTTTACATTATGAAATTTACTCACTTTAAGACTTTGAATATTTTTATTGTATATTGTGATATTTTAAACAATGGGTTATGTTACGTTTTTAAAAATTATATGTATGTGTTTTGTATTTAGAAAGTATAAGAGCAAAAAAGAAAAAAAAAATTACGGGTAACCCACATACACACCCGCCCACCCGCGGGCCGGTATGGGTAAACATATTGGCTAACCAAAAATTTACGGATAAATTTTATTCATATTACCCCGGGTAGAATGACCCGCCCATGGATTATCCAACCCGCTCGTTTGCCAGGTCTAGGCACAACCTCTATTCTATAGTTTTATGTGGTTCCATCAGAAAACAGAGGAGTATATCTCTATATGCAGGACCTGTATAATTATGCATAATATTATGCCAATTTTTGAACTATTCACACAGGCCCTAAGAACGGCCGAGGTGGAAATATTCAGCCAATAAATATATATATATATATATATATATAGAGTTGAGCTAGAATACTTTTGGAAGCACCAACCCCTTGGTGCTTCCATATTTTTAGCCATTGGATCTACTTTTTGATTACTAATAGCCTTTAGATCAAACACTATTCCACCTACCACCACCTACCTCCATCATCCCAACCCTCCAAATCTCAATCCAAAGACTATAAACCCACAAGCACCACCTCCTTGATACTCTTAGAAGTATTCTAGCTCAACTCTATATATATATATAGAGCTAGTCTCCTATACTATCTATAGTACCGGGGCTTCGGTACTATAGTCGCTTTTTCGATTTTAGAGTGTTCAAATCAACGATCCACACCGTTGAAACTGATCTAGGATATTTGAAGTTTTTAGGATAAAATTTTATAATTTTTCGACATAGTTTACTTTATGATCAAACCGTTTCAAAATTGTCAAATTTCAATGGTTATTATGGCGAGTTTGTAGTTTAACGGTGGAGAAGAATCTAAATTTATTCAAATTTTGATAGAAAATACTTTAAACTATATAGATGAAGGTCAATATCCTTGATCTTGAATTCGAAACTCCTATACTCAAATTTTAAGAATTATTCAATTTCCACCGTTCATTTTGACATGATTTATTTACTAAGTAAACGATATCGAAAAAAACTAAAATTTTATTCCTAAGAACTTCACATATCCTAGATCAGTTTCAACGGTGTGGATCGTTGATTTGAATACCCTAAGATCGAAAAAATAACTATAGTACCGGAGCCCCGGTACTATAGATAGTATAGTAGCCTAATTCTATATATATATATTTTTTACAAGTTTGGTTAATCCTACTTGTCGAGACATTTTAGTTCACAACACTTTAGAGTTTTTTTAGAGAATATTAGCGTACTATCACTTTATTTATTTTTTAACAAATAAATTTAGTTGAAAGAGTGATGTAATTAAACTTCGAACTTGAGACCTCGGACACCAACCATCAAATTTTTTGTCACTTGCATTATGAACTGTTAGTTACAATACTTTAGAGTTGATTAGAATAGGTCATGTAGTGTGGTAATGATGGAACCCACACTATCAAGATACTAATCACACTAGTAAATAAATGTGATGTATCTAAATTATCCACAACCAAGATATGTAAGATTGAAATAAATAAAGTTGAAAGAGAAAAATCCAAACACAACCACAACAACACAAGAGAATTTACGTGATTCATTCAAACCGGGCTACATTCACGAGCACGGAGAGATTAAATTCACTATAAAATAAAGAGATTATAAGATTTGGTTAGAGATTATAACTGATCTATTATAATAGACTTGCAACCTTCTAATTGGAAAAAAAATCTTTCTTGCTACACCTTCTTTGAAGCACCTTTCGAATCCATGATACCCGCTTCGAAATGCCTCTTAGAATTTTTCCAATCAACCTTGGAAGTTTTGAATCAAACAAGAAGAACAAGAAAGCTCTTCTCGAACCCTCTCTTCACCTCTCTATTCTCTATATCAAGAAAAGAGAATCCTAGAGAGTAAAAAAATAAGAACACTTTATTCTAAACCCAATGAGAATCCCTCTCTTAACATCACTTGGCTCAATATACCAACGGGTCAACTAAAACTCAAACCAATTACTAACTATCCAATTACATGCCAAATTCAAAATGAATCAAATAGGTTAATAGGTGAATTTGATATCACTAACCCAACAGCTCACTTGTTCCCTAAGAAAATAAGCTTATGTTTGTTCGCGCCATTCTTTCATTAATTGAAGCAGTTAGGAGTACTGTCCATTTTAGATACGACGAGATTAGATGACATGTACTTGCCGAATATGAAATGGTTTAACCAGATACCTAAATGGACTAAGTCACACTGTGGTCGTGAGAGGGGTCATCCCCCATCCAAAACCAATCAATAGTTTATTAGTTTCCTTTTGCTGTTGTTTTCAGAACTTACACAGCTTGGCCCTTCATGAACTTGGATTCTAACTACACCTTGGAAGTTTATTGACCACCAAGGGCCACTTTTGCTTTCCCACTATATATATAGTGCTATGTAAGTAATCTAATGATATGAATCCAAACTACTGCTCGATTTAGAGGTCAGAAGTTCGAATTCCCGTCGTCAATCGTACCTTCAACTTAATACACTTAAAAAAATTTATTTTTGAGGCTCAGAAACTTATTTTTATTTTCTGCTACAGTAAAAACTCTGTAGCTTTTGCTTTACCAAATACTGTATTAAAAATTATTGCTGCTGGAAGCAAAAGTGGAAGCGAGAATAAATTAGCCTCACGACGAGCATGACCTAATAAAATTCTTGTCCGTACACTCTACCAAACTATTGAAATTGAAGCCCACTTTCCAATTGCTTGCTCCTGTTAATTTAAACAGTGATCAGAAGAGAGAAGTGGAGGCTTTGTTGGCTACCATGTGCAAACTAAGTTTTTATTTTTTAGCAATTAGCACTATGTGGGAAACCCATGTGCTACTCCCATGCAATAAAATTAAGAATGGAACCACTATTAATATAGTGTAGCTCACACCTTTAAAGCGACAAAGCTCTCCTCTCTTATATGTTTAGTTCATGTCCTCATCATTGTAAGCACCAATTATTTCGTGCATTTGGCTCATGAACTGTAAAATATTGCACAGTGATGATGCCCTCAATTTGATAATCAGCAGGCAATTAAAGAAGAATTAATGATAAGTTAATTGGAACCGTGAAGTGGTGTGAAGTTCTATTAATTAAGACTGATAAAGTGATAGGTATCGAGGTCAATCCTAAGCTGTTTCTGTTCTAAGAGATCTTGAGTTCGATTATGATATCCGTCATTTAACAACAACAAACTTTAATTAGTAGCGTGTAAAAACGAGATTCTGAATATATATTCTCAAAAATTGAAGCTCTTGTTTGTTGCTTCTAGTTTTGTCGCAGCAGGAGTCCCTCCGAAATATTGCACTATATTACTTTTCATCAAAAAAATATTATACTATCTATAGCAAGGCCAACCAGACGCCAGATTGTTTATTGTTCATTGTTTATTGTTTATTGTATATGATAATTGATTTTATGTAAAAAGCATCTAAAAAGAGGAATCTATAACGGCGTAACACATACAACAGCTACAAGATTATTTTTCTTAAAATATATTTAATCATCTTATTGATATATAGAACCCACTAGCCTAAAATCTGGATTTTATAAAGATCTCGCAATAGCCGAAAATCAACTCGTAGACTATAATCAATTAATCTCAAAATCAAAGCTCCCATAACAGATCTTATAACTTGTAGAACATGCAAACATTGCATGCAAACATGTACTTTGTATGAGTAATTATTGTAGTCTTAGATTCCTACCAACTTTTAATCCAAACGCTGAGGAGGTACTGGTCAATGTATCTAAATTTAAACGTACAGTTAATTTACATTGTTTGCGATAGAAAACAATTTGTATCATAACAACCCATAATTGGAGTGGCTCTCATAATTATTTTTCCCCCACTTATGTTAATGTATTGTGCACTACATTTGATGGTCCATCGTTACATACACTCATTCTTAGGGGAAAGAATAGTATTTAACCTTTCGAGAGTGTGGATGCCATGTTCTTGTTTGGCACAAGTGGAGAATGACCTGGCTATGGCAAAAAGATGCCCTAGCCTATAACACCAATCGAAACATATATGGGGACACCAGGATACCATTTTAAGGATCCTCATGAACTTGGCCACTTAGATTCTACTGGATCCGCCTCGCTGTCCTCCTCCGATTCGCCGAGGCTCGCGAGAGAAGCTTAACATCAAAGGAAAAAAAAACCACATTTCTTAGTAAGTTCAAGTTCTGATATTGGAATCTCCTCTCGCTTTAGTTGCTCGCAAGGTCGAGGAATTAAAGAAAAGAAAAGTAGTTAAAAGTAAGTGTTGCATGTTGGAGTTGCACTACCATGATGTGGGGAAAAGGGACATGCGAATGCGAATGCGAATGTAGATCGTGCATGGATCCTTTTTGATAACCTATTATATGCTTTCGATAACCTTTCAAGTTTTCGTGCTTCTTTTTTCTTTTCTGTCGGTGCAGTAGTTGAATGCTTCGTTTGGTATATATTGCAGGTTATTTTAAAAATAAAATAAAACTTATTGTATTGGTACATGACCTATTATAGTCTCGAATGTTTAGGTCTAGGACCATTACAATTATCGTCGCCATTTAGGTCTAGGACCGTTACAATTATCTATAACCGTTATGATAGGGGCATTGCAACACGTAATGTTCTGCGATTGTCTTAGTTCGTTTTGGATTGGAATCTTTGTAAGTATATAATTAAGTTGCAAGATCATTACCTTCTTCTTTCCAAGTATTATATTCTTCGAAATGGTACTGTTCCTCATTAATTACACCAAAACTCTGATGCCTTTCTCATCAAAACTCTGTATGTAACCAAGTTCTACTTTTTTTATTTTTAGTAAATAACGCGGGCGGAAAATGTAAATTTGAATTTTATTAATCAATTTGGGTAGGTAAAATTGTAGATTGGCATGTGAACAATGTATGCTGTGTGATCGATAATGGGTAGAACAACATTAATTAACCTTTTGCCTTCTTAGCTTTTCCAGAACCAATTAATCTCTTCTAGTTACTCTAATGTAACGGACTAAATTTTTAAAAAAAATATATATATAAACCTCTAGATTTTTTGGCTCGACCTTTTTAAAGTTGCACCGAAAGCTAGGAATGCAAATGGATCCGGAGTGGTGAAGCTCACATCCCGTATGGAGCAAATAAATAGGGACAAAAACTAAAGAAAAATAAGTTATTCCGTATCCGTCTTAATCCATCAAGAAGATGAAGGGACAGAAGAAAATTCTATTTATTTTTTTGATCCATACCGATCTGTTATGTAAGGATGAAAATATAATAAAAATTAATTTACCTCAAATCCATTAAAAAAATTTCGGGCGGATAGATTGGGAACTCCACCCGATCCGGATTGGCCCCGATTTGCATCCGAGATTCAAAGAATCTCCCTTCAATTCGGGGCACGTTTTCTAGTGTGTTATTGGTGCATGAGTTAGGAGTCAAAAGTCAAAGTGTAAAATAAAAAAAATTGACTCGGACTTCGAGGCAAAAGGACAAAGCACGTGGCCGCCGCAAATTGACGGACCATAATACGCCACGTGTAAAGCCTAGATTTCTTGAGGAACAAGAAACACTACAGCGTTTCTTCTTTAGACATTTCCGTGAGGGAAAGATTTTTAAAATCTGAACAAAATATTTTTATTTTTTTTATTTCTCTAATTTTTTGTTTTCATTTGCAGCGATTAAAATAAATTTATATATTTTTTACTATTATTTAAAATTTTTAAAATTTTTCTTCATTAAAATCTAGAGTAACATTTAAATTCTAGGTTTTATCACGAAGTAATAAGCATTTAAATGCGGCAAAAAAAATATTAAAAAACACTATCTAAATTTTATTCGAATTATAATTCAAAACAAACATTAAAATGTAAAAACTTATCGTCATTAAAAATTTGTGTCAACTAATTTTCACTAGATTTCTTTACGTGATGATCTTGGCGAATGTTCATCCCGGTGACTTGGGTGACGAGGTGATCATGGTATGGGACAGATGGAAGAATCGGTCAGGTGCGCTGACAATGAACAATTGGTTATTCGGTCTGGTAGGGTACTAAGTATAAGGTGTTGGTGGGTCATTTGGAAAGTTAGGAATGATGCAATCTTCAGACAGGTCATGTCA
The DNA here is from genome assembly GCA_016920855.1 of Puya raimondii. Taxonomy (NCBI): domain Eukaryota; kingdom Viridiplantae; phylum Streptophyta; class Magnoliopsida; order Poales; family Bromeliaceae; genus Puya; species Puya raimondii. The sequence goes on from JABWPP010000050.1 coordinate 166,906,138, forward strand.
GACCCCCAGCTAGTTGTTTCTAAGATCAAACAGTTGTTCAATCTCGGAATGCAGACTCTTTTTTCTATCGGACACTAATATCACTATTATTATTATTCTTTTTTTTTTCTTTGTGTGTGCGTGTGTGCGTGTGTGCGTGTGTACTAATATCACTTTATGACATTTTAAAAAGTGAAGGTTCAAAGTACTTTAATTTTCTGTCTTATACATATGAAATTAGTGGGATACGTAATTCCAAACTATGCCTCAGTTTAAACCTTATGCGTAAGTTAGTTATACCGAATCTTTGAAGTAAAGTTTTTGTAGGAAAACTTATAATCGTTCCAATTTTTTGGATTTATTTATAATGGCTAGTAACGGCTAACGACTAGTAACTACAAATCAAAGTTAAAATCAATGAAATTTTTTATGCAACAAAAATTTAGGTACCTACTAAGTGTAACATTTTCTTTTGGACAATTTATGGTTTTATTATCTTTTCATTCATGTTGCTCTAACAAATGTTAGCAGAAAAAGCAAGAGTCTCAAATTAAGCTTCTGTTTCAAGAACTTGAAATTCATCTCTCCAGAGTAAATACCAAATGAAAATGCAATAAGAAATCCTTATCCTCTCCAAAATTTTATTCAATCTAACGTCTATCACGTACAATGATCGAATCCCAATGCAGTATTGTTTTATATTTTATAGTTTGACCTCTAAAGATAAAGGTCTATAGACTAAACGTGCAGTAATAGTCGCTTACACAATAAAAAATTTATTTATATTTTTTGGATCTCAGATGCTGAATTTGTGACTCCAAAAAAACTACCTTCATGCATGGCATGTGCTTTGATACCGAAATTATAAAATAATTTTTTTTTAGAGAAAGATAGCACGTCGTTTTGTTAATTTTTTATAAAAATAAACTTAGCTAAAAATGTAAATCAACTAGCATTCGAACTCGAAACCTTAATTATCAACCATCAAGTCCTTTATTATTTACATTAAAAATAATCGGTAAAATTATAAATTAATTTAAACTCGTAATTATATAGAGATTGATCTTTCGATTTGAATGGACAGAAAAATAAAGTGAAGTTCGTGAGATTCATAAATTTTTGGTACTTGAGCTGCAAGCTCCTAAACAGTAGCAAAGTAAAAGCACAGAGCATCTTCGGGCCCACAAAAGTGTCAAACCAACGTCAAAACAGCACGAGAACACGTCAACCTCCACAAACAACACCGGCCCCCTCTCCCTCCCCTCTACTAATTTCATTTCCCATTCACAAAAAAGCCCTTTTTGAAAAAGGGATTTTAAAATCGAGCCCTCCAGCGGGAACCCACCACTTCGGCTTAGTTTAGCATTGAGATCCATTCGATAATTTTAGATAAAACGGAGTTGGAATTTACGTTCTTCGATGAAATCACAGAAAATATGTCGTAACCGACTGATCGTGATATACGAAATATAATATTATATATGAAAATAATAAAAATATTTTTTTATCGTACGTACGTAATTTCTGCACAATTCCCAACGAGGCCTTCGTCTCCCGCTTCCCCTGCCACCTTTCCGCCCACCGTAATAAGTCGCTTTCCGGCGACTCAGCGTTTCGCCCCAAAAAAAAACCCTTTTCTCGCGCTTCGCGGCTTTTTCTTAAAGCGCTCTTTTAAGTCCCCCTCTTCCCCCATCTATAAATAGACCCTTGGGTGTCGATTCCTCGTCGCATTTCTCGGAGCTCCTGTTCGAATCCACAAAACCCTAAAATTAGTGTCCAAATTCCCCCTCCTCTCTTTTCGATTTCTCCATACCTAGGGCTCGTCGCCTTCGTCGTTCTCCGGAGCAGCCTCATCCTCTCCGTGGGGGTTTGAGCTCGAGGTCGGATCCGTACGTGCATGTTGGAGAGATGGAGCAGAGGCGATTCCTCGTATCGGCCCTCGGCGTCGGGCTCGGCGTCGGGGTGGGGCTCGGCGTAGGGAAGTGGGCGGCGGCGGCGGCGCCGGTGCCGCCGAACGGGGCGGCGCCCGACGACGTGGAGGCGGAGCTGATGAGGCAGGTGGTGGATGGGAGGGAGAGCAAAGTCACCTTCGATGAGTTTCCGTATTACCTCAGGTAAGTTTCTCTTTTTTGGCTTTTCCTCTGTATAATTTGATCAATTCCTCTCTCCATTTTTTTTTCTCGATTAATTTAGTTTCTAAGGTTTCGTTTGATATTTGTAATTTTTATAATTTCATGTTCAGGAGTTTTGTTTTGTTTTATTTTTTTTAAAAAAAAATAGTGCGCTATCCGCTTCATTTATTTAGCAGATGAATTTAGCTACATAAATTGAGGCAACGCGACCTCGGAAATGTTCATGAAAATTTTTGGGCAACAAAACTACAACAAATTTGACACCTTTTTTTTTTTTGGGTATTTCCAAGCTAACTAACAATGGTAAGAATACTACAAAAAATCACGTTAGACATATCCCATTATGTAAAATTTTATTTATAAAAACAGAATGAACAACAATACCACAATAAGTACACAGTATCTGTTAATTATTTCCAAGTGTTTTTGATAAAATATCAATTATTCAGATAAATATTACCATGTGGTAAGCTTTGGAACTGATGTGGCAGACATAATTTAGTATTCACAAAATAATTTAATTAAAATAATTAATTAATATAAAGTACTTAATTGTAAAAATAAATTTTTTTAAAACTAAATGGTACAATTAACCCATATCTTTTCTATCTCTTTCGTTGGATCTATTTTAAGTTTTACCAATATTTAATTCATAGCACCGAATGTAATCACGAGGCCTTGCGAAGGGAGATTAAAAAAGAAAAAAAAAAGCGCGTCCTTTATGTGAAATTATTGGATCCTCTCTGTCCTATGGATTCCCTTATTAAATTGTTTACAATAAAATAGTACTTGTTGGGCTGCTTCTTTTGTTTCTAATTGGTGTTTGTTATTCTTGGGATTTTTTTCTTAATGCTTGTGTGGTTCTCTGAGGCGGATCTTGTGTCAGATGGGGTCACCAATAGGGGTGTTCTGTAGTTCTCTTATTACCACATTTTTCCCAGGCCTTCAAAGAACAGTGGGGCAAGCAATAATAATTACACCAATAACTCAAAGCCAAACGCTATATCGCCAACTTGTCCTGGTTTTTTTGGTATTATAATATATTCCCAATGAGGAATGCGGTTCAAATTCTATTGATAGTTAAAAAATAGTGTTTATTACTGACTTTTTATTCTTTGGATGCCTAGGGCCCCGTTTGGTTCGGGGGTTAAAGCGGGGATAACGAAGTTATCCCCGCTATTCCGCCAAACGAAACGAAGTTTGGCCGGGATATTTTATCCCGGTCAAACTTCGTTATTCTCGGTTATTCCGGAATAGCTGGGATAAACTATTCCATCGTTTTGACGGAATAGCGCTATTCCAAGCTTAATTCTAAATTTAATTAAGATTATAAATTTATTTAAACATAAATTATATAAACATAATATATTTAATTAATAATAAAAGAATAAAATATCCAAGCTAAATTTATAATAAATATTATTTAATTAATAATTTATATATTAATTTATTTACTAATTAACTAGATAATTAATTAACTATTTAATTTATTACTTTAATAAATATTTAATTAATTTTTGAGTAATTAATTCATTATTTTAATTAATTTACTAATTAAATAATTAATTATATTGTTTAATTAATTAATATTTTGAGTAATTTAATTATTTTCTTAATTAATCATCTGACTATTATTAACTAATTTATTTATTTATTTATTATTTTATTAAATTATTTGTAATTAATTAAATTATTAATTACAAATTAATTTATTTATTAATATTAAGGGTTTTTTAGCAATATTCATAATTATTTAGTAGATTAAATAAGTTAAATTATTACTTAATTAATATTTCGTCTTAATTAATTAGATAAAATATTATTGTTTAAAATTATAATTATTCTTATCCTCGCAATTCCAATCAAACCATCCAAACACTATTTTTCTTATTCCCGAGAAAAATCTACTTTTTATCCAAACGCAAAATTGATTTAATCCCCGCTTATACCTCAATTTATACCTATTCCTGGAATAGTCACTTTTTGCTTATCCCCGAACCAAACGATACCCTAGGGATTAGTAGGGGTAGGTGAAATAGTATTGATCCAAGGGCCACATAAGTTGATAGTAAATACTATTCATTTACTATCAATAGTATACAATATGAACTCCCCAATCGAACCGGATCTCTTTTGTTATCTGATGGTATCACTTGGACTCTGTTGTATACTCTGTCAAAATATATATTTTTCTTTGGTTCTTCTACAATTATTAATACTTTGGTCCTGGACCTCCTGGTGATGGGAATTTTGACTGATGGGCGCTGTCCAATTTTGCTGCCACTACAGACAACAGCCAATCTTGCTTACTTTATGCTTGCCCACTCTACCTATCCTACTGCCATCCAACCTGGGATTTTTTTTTTTCATTTTTTAGTAAATAGAGATTTAGGCTTGCACGACAGAGATATTCTTATCTATTTAATTGAATTACGAGTAGAAATAATTAGAAATAACATAATAACTGATGTCGTAAATTTATCCTTTGGTTACCATTTGTAAAAATTTTCCACCTTTCATTGTGTTCTCGATGATTTCCGACTGAGGGTTAAATTAGAATTTAGGTAATATGGATGATTGGCACTATATTTGTATATCGCCCTTGTTGAGCTATTTTTCGGCTAAGCTATCTCAATTTGAGCCCCCTAGTTGGCCAGTGAACATTCTTAAGTTATGCACATGCAGTCAGGTAAATGCCATGCACACAAATTTTAGCTTGAACCTGTTGGATCAGGAGTGTCTTGTTTCATTGACAGGGTTTCCTTACTAAACTAAAGTTGTCTCTTATTATTTGCATTTTGGGATCGCTTACGGAATATTCCATTGTTTAATTTGATGGTGACTAGAAGTATCCATAGAGTATAACTTCGGTTTCAATACACTAACGGAATCAGCTATCTGTTTTCCTTTTTTTGTCCTCATAACTTCAGCATGCTAAGCCTTTTAGCACCTTCAACTCATTAGTCACTCAATTCAGACACCAGAGGTCTTTTGTGTGGCGTGTGAATGAATTGCCAAGTTGCAAATTCTTGTCCATTTCTGAAGGACAAATACACTGGATTCTTCTGCCTGTTTGATTTGCTTTCTATCTTTAGTGTCAGAAGTTAATACTGCTAGTACCTCTTTCTTACATTCTAAATTTTACTGCTTTGGATCTTCTTGACAGTGAGCAGACGCGAGTTGTCTTAACAAGTGTGGCCTATGTTCATTTGAAGCAAACGGAAATGTCCAAGTACACGCGAAACCTTACTCCTGCTAGCCGAGCTATTCTACTTTCAGGCCCTGCAGGTAACATTTAACTTGTTATTTATTTGATCATATTCCTTGTTCCTTAATTTCTGTGTTTCAAATCATTTATTTGAAGCTGATTATGAGAATCTGTGTCTGAAGAGCTTTACCAGCAGATGCTTGCCAAAGCCCTTGCACATTACTTTGAGTCCAAGTTGCTGTTGCTAGATGTTACTGATTTCTCACTTAAGGTAAGTTAAATGCTATGCTTTTCTTTTCTTTTCTTTAGGGGTCGTGTTAAATGGTAGTGATTCTGACTTTACCTACATTATTGAATTGCAGATCCAGAGCAAATATGGTTTATGCAACAAAGATTTGGTAACAACTTTATTTTACATATGTACCACATTTAGTTTGTATCGTTTAACATTATTTCTTTGCATATTCGCTTCCTTTGTGGGAGAAAAGAGACATTTGGGTAATCGATATTGGTGTGAGTAATTGATGTTGAAGTCACTTATTAGACTCGTGTATTGTGATTGCATAAAAATTCAAGTCAACATTTTGTTGCTGCATAATTGTGAAGTGTATACATCTTGTAATTGAAGTCCATACAGCGAGATTGGCTGGCCATATTTGGAATAATTTCTGCTTCTACTGCTTTCAGTCCAATAGAGGATCCATAAAGGACGCAACATTGGAGAAGATGTCTGATTTACTCGGATCTTTTTCAATACTTTCTAAGAGGGAGGAACAAAATGGTATTAACGGATTCCTATTTGCTGCATTCTTGTCAATTGTTATAGTAGTTTGAGCCCTTTTAAAGATTAAAGAGACCTTTTAAAGATTAAAGTGATAGTGTGCACAATACTATGATAGTAAATTACTGGCAAATATGCTTGTTGACTCGTTCACAGATAAACTTGCCCCTCCAATCATAAATACATTTTTTTAATTATAAAAGTTATTGCAGGAGTACTGCGAAGGCGAAGCAGCAGTGTGGAGTTAAGGTCAAGGTATTATACTAATTGTATTAATGATCACATTCACCATGAATATCTTTGTTTTATTTTATTGACACATGCGCTTTCTTCTCAGGGGTTCAGATTGCACCGGCAATGAACCTGTGCTTCGAAAAAATGCCTCAGTTTCAACTGATATGAGCGGCCTCTCGCTACAAAACACAAGTAATCCAGGTAGTTTCAGTCATTTCTAATTTAGCCGGTGAAATAGGCGCTTAAACTTTACTAAGTGCTCCCTTGACATTATTTGCCTTTTTTTCCCTTTCTCCTCGTGATTTTTCAATTGGGCAGTTTCTCATAAACGAAACATCAGTTGGTCTTTTGACGAGAAAGTTCTTGTGCAATCACTTTACAAGGTACAATTCAGTATTGGTTGGTATCCTCAAATCTTTACAAAAAATATTCCTTAGCCCTGAGAAATAATGTAGTACAACTGTATGTCCAGGTTCTTGATTCAATCTCCAAAAGCAATCCCATTGTCCTTTACATAAGGGATGTCGAGAGCCTTCTGCATAGATCACAAAGGATGTACAATTTGTTTCAGAAAATGTTGAATAAACTATCTGGTCCGGTGTTAATACTTGGTTCAAGGTTGCTGGAGCCTGATAGTGATTATAAAGACGTTGAAGGGAGGCTTAGCAGTCTGTTCCCATACAACATGGAAATTAAGCCTCCTGAAGATGAGACTCACCTTGTCAGCTGGAAATCCCAGCTTGAAGACGACATGAAAATGATAAAAATTCAGGATAACAGAAACCACATCACAGAGGTTCTTGCAGCGAATGATCTCGACTGTGATGATTTGGGCTCAATCTGCTTAGAGGACACTCTGGTTCTCAGCAATTACATAGAGGAAATTATTATATCGGCGGTCTCTTATCATTTGATGAATAATAAGGAACCTGAATACAGGAGCGGAAAGCTTGTTATTTCTTTAAACAGGTCAGATTGTGCATCATGATTTTGGGGATCTTTTTTAATTGGATTGTTTTCTTGCTTCTTCTAATTATATGTTTGTGTGAATAGCTTATCTCATGGATTGAGCATATTCCAAGAAAGCAAGAATTCTGGGAAGGATACCCTGAAGCTGGAAGTGAATATTGAATCAGGAGAGGTATGCAAAACTTCGAGATGAATAACTAAATATGGTGTTGTGTTAAGATAAAAGCAAGTGATTCACTTGAGTATGTTTTCAGGAAGCCCCAAATGATGATGCAGCTGCCACCAAATCTGAGGGTAATAGTAAACCATCAACCCATGAAAACAAAAGTGACCCAGAGAAGTCAACATCAGCAGCGGCTAAGGGCAGCGAGAGTTCATCTCTGCCAACAAAAGCTCCTGTAAGTTTGGTTATATTTGATATGTCTAAAGTAGCAATACCAGAACATATATTTTTATGCTTCTTTTTTTTTTTTTTTCCGGAATGCATGTTGACATTGTCAGCTGCGTCAGCTATTGTGCAACTACTTATGTTTTCTTCTTTGCCCATCTCTCTCTCTCTCCCCCCCTTGCTTTAAATGTGCCTTCCTGAAGGTTGATTTTTTTTTTCTTTTGACTTTTTCTGATTTCCTTAAGCAGGAGGTAGCTCCAGACAATGAATTCGAGAAACGGATCAGACCAGAGGTTATTCCAGCCAATGAAATTGGAGTGACTTTTGATGACATAGGCGCGATGGACGATATAAAAGAATCACTTCAAGAGCTAGTCATGCTCCCTCTTCGCCGGCCCGACCTCTTCAAAGGTGGCCTTTTAAAGCCATGCCGTGGTATACTGCTATTTGGTCCACCTGGAACAGGTAAAACGATGCTTGCAAAGGCCATAGCAAATGAAGCTGGTGCAAGTTTTATTAACGTGTCAATGTCCACTATCACATCCAAATGGTTTGGGGAGGATGAGAAGAATGTCAGGGCTCTGTTCACTTTAGCTGCAAAGGTTGCCCCTACTATTATTTTTGTGGATGAGGTTGACAGTATGCTAGGGCAGCGAACTAGGGCTGGGGAGCACGAGGCGATGCGGAAGATCAAGAATGAGTTCATGACTCATTGGGATGGGCTTTTGACAAAGTTGGAGGAGAGAATCCTTGTTCTTGCGGCGACAAACAGGCCATTTGACCTCGATGAAGCGATTATTAGGAGGTTCGAGCGCAGGTTAGTCTAGTGATAAAATTCACAGATGTCATAAGAGTAATTAAGCTATTGGAGAAATTCTGAATTTAATCCCTGAAGTTTGACACTGATATTGATTTCGTCTATGCTGTTCTGATTATACCAATTTAGTCATTAAAATTTATTTCATGTAACTACTAAGTCCTGTTACCACTATGTTAGATTGCTTTGTTAAAATTGAAACTCGTGGAACTGAAAATGGGGCAAACTTCAGAGACCTAAGTCATTTCATGGCGAAGGTAATATTGCTTTTTTGGCTCTTACGTCCTTTCATGAACAGGATCATGGTTGGCCTGCCAACTGTTGGGAGCAGGGAATTGATTCTGAAAACACTTCTATCGAAAGAAAAGGTTGAGGAAGGGCTCGACTTCAAGGAACTTGCGACTATGGCTGAAGGATACAGTGGGAGTGATCTTAAGGTCTGTATCTTTTTAATACCGTTGTAACAACAATATGAGTAATTGCTAACTGTGACAATTTTGGGCACAGAATCTGTGTGTGACGGCTGCGTATCGTCCTGTTAGGGAGCTAATTCAGAAAGAAAGACAAAAAGAACTGGTAAAACTTGTTTGCCTTACTTTCTTTATGTAGTTTTGATGCGTTCATAGTTTTTGGTTGAATGAAAAAGCAGAATCTACATCCGGATAAGACGTATTTTCCTCTATTTAAATCTTTTAGCAATCATTCTACTTTTACCGAATCTTATTAAATGAAAGGGTTACATTAACCTATCTCCTCCTTAATTCTCTTGCATAATTTTTCCTCTCTTGCTTCGGCTTGTTTGATGTTCTTTGATTCCGTAACTGTGGAAGCTGCGATACCTGTTTTATTTGTTGCTTAAGCTTTTAAAGCAGTAAATACTCTACGTCGCAGGAGAGGAAACAAAAAGCCGACAGAGGCGAGAGTGCGACAGAGGCTGCTGAAAGCAAGGAAGATAATGAAGAGCAGAAAATCACCCTCAGACCATTAAACATGGAAGACTTGAGGCAGGCAAAGAATCAGGTGAGTTTTTATGTTTGTTCAACTGTCCTGTTTATGTTGAAAAGTCGCACGTTTGACACGCTCAAAATATGTTCTTGTTTTAGGCTATGTAAAAGTCCTTTTTTTTCCGTTTGGGGCTGCCTTTTGCTAGTCCGTGTTAGACATTTGTTCTCTTTACATTAGAAGATCTCTGGCATATAAGATCTTCCATTTCTGCCGACTAAAGGTATTTGACAAAACAATACCTTTCAGGTTGCTGCTAGTTTTGCTGCCGAAGGTTCTGTTATGGGTGAATTGAAGCAGTGGAATGATCTCTACGGGGAAGGGGGATCTCGGAAGAAGCAGCAGTTGTCATACTTCTTGTAGAACGCCGACCGATCTACGTACATTTGGACATGTGGTTTGGCCCTTAAAATGGCACTAGTCTACGTATACACGGGTTTTCTAGCAGAGTCGTTTCTCTCATATTACTATGAACATCTTCATTCCTCTGTTGAAGACCATTTATGAATCACAATCATATTGTAACATTCGCTCTTAGTTCTCTCTCTCTCTCTCTCTCTCTCTCTCTCTCTCTCTCTCAATATATATATATATATATATATATATATATATTTGGCATGTAGATATGTATTTGTATTTGTCAATTAGATTTTGGCATTTGGTTGTATAAATTTATCCCTCCCATTTGTTGGGGTAGTGTATTTTCGCTGAATGAATCATGATTATTCTCTCTCTTTCTCGCTGTGTGCGCGCGCGCGTGTTGGGACTTGGGAGATGCATATTAATAGTTTAATACATGTTTTCACTGCATGTTCTTGGCTCATGCACTGCACATCCCATTCCTCGTAGGGAAAATTACCGCAGATTTGTTGGAATTTTTTGTTGTTTTTTATTTTCTAAAAAAGGAAACTAGGGTAAAATTTGTAGATCGTCCTTCACTATCCCATATTGCAAATTTGGTTGTTACACTTTTTACTAAAATATTTAAAATTTTTGATAAAACAATTATTGTACTCTTTTCATATGTAAATAGCGTAAGTTACTACAGTACTTGTTATTTCAAATATAATAAAAAATTATATTATATTATGTTAGAATAAAAAATAAACTGACGAACCATCCACGAAAATATTTGGTTTATTTTGAAACGGAAATCAAAATAGACATCTAAAATTTTAAGAGAGAAGAGAAGTTTAGTTAAAAAAGATGAGAGTGTTAAAAGAAGAGAGAAAAGATATTTATAACGGGCTAATTCAGGATTTAGAGTTCGAATTGGGTCATAAATAAATTGAATTATTTTTATTCTAAAGTGAAATCGGAATCATCGAGATTTGGATTCCTTGAAACAAATAACAAAATCAGCAAACTCTGATCTGATTTCAAGATGTAAAATCGATGAACCAAACAAGCGTTAAATCTTCCAAATGTTCAGAGAACAACATGTCAAATCAGAATCAGATGGGCCCAGTTCGCAACATGAGAACAGTACAGGGACTGGCCATACATTTTACCCCAACTTACATCATCGTCTCCTCCGACCTAACCAAATTACCGGAAACGCGTCAAACCAAAGATCGCCGCAGGGGAGGAAGGAGGAGGAGGAGGAGGAGTCGGCGGCGACACCAGAGGCGGCGGGGCGAAGTCGGCGTTGATGGGGGAGGCGAATTCGGCGGAGGAGAGGTACGAGCGATTAGGGCTCAGGGAAGCTCTCTCGCGCGATGCCGACTACGCGGGGGCGTGCTACGAGCTCGCCCGCACCCTCCGCCTCGCCTACGCGCCCCTCCCCAAGGGCTTCAAATCCCTCGTCCTCGCCGACACCCTCTTCGCCCTCCGAACCCTCCCCGAGTGAGTCGCCCTATATCCATGCCACTAATTCTAATTTTCAATTGTTCTCGATTCGAATTTCGTTTCATTGTATTGTTAATCGCAAGTTTTTGACTCGCAAACTAGGTGTAAATCTATTGGCGATGTGATTTAATCCTCTCCGATGATTTAGATGCTTTCCTGTGAACTAGGGTTTTTTTTTGGGGGGGGGGGATCATATTTGTACATGATTGCGCTTGTTTACGACTCTGTTGCTGCTTGATCTCTAGCAATTTATATTGGGAAATTTTCCATGGTAGTGTTTTGTAATATTCGCCTAAAACGCCACGAACTGAATCCATTTTAAAACGGTGGAAATTATTATTGATAGATATATGTTTCTTAGTTCTTTTCTCTGGTTTTAGTATGCATGAAAGAAATTAGCTAAGTTGCCAGTGCTGCAGTGCGCAGACGGGAACCGCGATATCATCAGCCAACATCCTTGTACAAGCCGCAGAAGCTGTGCTGCCCAAACAGAAAAAGGCGCAGGTGGTTTCGGAGTACAAGCACTCTGTCATTGCGCATTTGCGGCGCGCTAAAGCGCACCAAGATGGAGGTAGCTAACAGATGCTGTATATACAACTAAACATACATAGTTTACAAATTATCTAGGTCAATTTAAGCTGCATAGATGTTGAGTTTCCAGATGTGCTTTGAACTTTTAAGACCTAATTACCAATTAAAAGAATGTTTATCGAACCAATTAAACTGCAGTTCATTGCTAGATGATGCTTTTGTTACCCTTGAGACTCTGTACTGTTCTCTTCAGGAGCTGTTGTATTTTACTCTATTGTACAGTACTGACTTATTTTTCCTCGTCAGATTCGGTGCAATTACCGTACGATTTGCTTGTTCACATCTTCAGATTTCTGGACGTGCGATCATTAGTAGCAGCGAGTTTGGTCTGCTGGTACGCTGCTTGTTTTCATGCTCAATTCGGGCAAATAATTTTCTTACCTATTATTAACATTATCCATCTTCTCTTAGAAGGGCATGGAACTCGGCTGCAAATGATAATAACTTGTGGCCGATGCTGTATTCGCTGTTCTTCGGGGATAGCAATAAGATTTGTGCAAGTGAAGAGGAAGCTTATCAATCTATTCGGCACAATAGGATAGGTCCAGAAAGAATAAGAGATGTGAATCCAGTGAGCAGTTTTAATTGGAAAAGAGCTTTCCGGAGAAAATATACAGGTACAATCTTTTCCTTGTAATGCTGAAAACTCACATTCAATATACGCAAACATGTAAAGCTACTGCAAAAAAAATGGTACCAAAATTACAGTAAAGAGAGGATAATATGTGAATGATAGTTCTTGATATTCCATTATTTCCTTGACTCCACTTATCTATGGCAATTGTGTGTTTTATATATATTTGTGTATATCCACATTTATCTAGAACCAGAGATTGTTTATCTGCAGTAATCTGTGTCCTTCTATACTCTTCCTAAAGTGTGAGTTTTTAGCAATCTTTCATTTCCACTGATCGGTTCTCTTATCATTTTTCTCTGGAACTTAGGCATGAGTGTAGTTTGATTCCTCTGGTATGCCGCTTATATTCCTTCTCAGTAAAGTAGTTTATTTAGTCATGTTTTTTTTTTGAGAAAAAGGTAGCACACTACCCGCTTCATTCATTGGATTGATGAATTAGGCTATATTAGGCTATAGGGATGAGGCAGCCTGGGCCTCGAGGTTACTACAACGACGAACGGGAAAAAAAAAAAAAAAAAAAACACTACTCAATGGGGAGGAAAAGTTTCCAATCCTTTAACAACTGCTTGAACTTTTGCACTACTAACACCGGGTCCGGCTGAATCGTCCTAAAGATCGTGTCGTTCTTGGTCTTCCAAATGGTCCACCAGCAGCCTACTAATTCCGTTAGACTGTTAATCGTGTTGTGCGAACCTTTCTGCCCATCCATTGGTCCCAAATACATCATCCCCCAGATCCTGAGCCTGGACAAATTTAGTCATGTTAGTCTTATCCATCATACGGTTGCTCATCATCTTTTTATTATTGGTTGTTTTAGCAACCTAGCCATCTTAGACATGTTAGGCATTTGCGTGATTAGGATTAAGGGAAGACAATTCAGCCCTGAAGGAAAAGTTACCATTGAAATATACCTTTGTGCTTTTAGTTATGCTCTACGGATTGCTCCAATATAGAACTGTAATTTCGATACATCTTATATTTTCTGCTTCTCTTTCGCATTGGTTGTTATTTTCTTCCATGGTTGTGGTAAAGTAGCAGTGTTTCTTTCGTCTTGTGTCTATGATGGATGAATGGATAACTATATTGCAGGTAATTCATCGTTCAAGTTCACACCAATTAGGGCATTTTGCACACGCTGTGGAACAATATTTTGGTTCAGTAATCTGACATGTGCTACCTCACACGACTGCCACAAGCTTGGGAATTATGAAGGAAAAATAAGACCAATATCCACTAGTCGGGTAATTCTCTCGATTAATTTGGACTGCTGATGTTTGTTTCCACATATTTTCTTTCTAATGAGATCATTTATACTGTTAACCATATGTTAAAGAAACTTCTATGAAAAATGGAGTTCAAAAGTAAGCAAGTTTTAACATGGATGGTCAGTTCTATGCTTACATTCCCAAAAATAAAACAAAGAATAAAACAGTATAATGCTTGATTACTGTTATAACTAGGAGGCAAGTCTTTTTTTTTGTTGTTGTCATCTTGCCCTTTCAAGACTTATTTTAGATTCATCAGTTTAAACAACATGCTCCTGTCTACCTATTTCAATCTGCATTGCTATCTAGTGTTTCAATGACATAATTGCCGTTTCCTGATACCAGGTTGTGGAGTATCTGTTGGGTGCGGCGAAGTTGACACCATCCGACAGTTCTTCCTCTTCAGATAGTGATAACAGTGATTCCGAGGAATTGTTGCCGAGTAGCGCGCAGCAGCTTCCCAAGTTGTGGGCCTATCCGAAGCTCGAGAGGAACTAACAGCATGTCATCGTTGTTTACAAGAGCCAATTCATGAACTGCTCTCTCTTCGTCTTCCATCATGTTTGCAGCTGTTAGATGATTGTAGTTTCATTTTCCGCCTATTTGTAGAGAAACAGATGATTTTCATGTTGTTGTCATCATTTTAGTTACGGTTTGTAAATTGAAAGTGTTCAAATGGAGTAGTATCTTGCAATAATAGCCTCTAAATTGAAAGTGTTCAAATGGAGTAGTATCTTGCAATAATAGCCTCTAATTTCAACAATGTGGTCGTATTGAATCACATTACAATTTCGGTTCCGATATGGGTATGAAAAATCGTTTCCACCCGTTAAGCTTGGATTTAAATACCAATAGGATGGATGGAATAGTAATTGCATCCAACTATTACTTCTGTTGCCAATAAAAATGTTTACAACCTTTAATATAGATCAGTTAAAAAAAGAAAAACAAAAGTGAAAACAAAAGAAAAAGATTAGGAGTGAATATAGCCGCGGTTTCAGACGCCGTGAAACCCTAAAATACGCAATCCACGCGTCTTACGAAACGGCTCTAATTCATGTACGAAGGTTTAGATATAATCGTTAGAGAGGTCTCAACAATAGGAGATTTACACCCCTCTGCTGGGTCCTTCGCACTGTTCTTTTTTTTTAATATTATTTTTAAGAAAATCCTTAAATTCTCCCCATAAAATTTAGCTAATTTTAAAAGATAAAATGTGGCAAATTGATGGATCCGAAACGACCGAACTCAAAAGCACAGTTGATAATCCGGCGGGATCCGAAAAACGTTGCCGATTTTACTATCCGAAGGCAAACTTGGATTAAACCGCACTTTTGAAAAGCGATTCATCCATAGGTCCTTCGTTGTTTCAAAAGAATAAGAAGAAAAAAAAAACCAAATTCATAAGAAAATAGTAAAATCAATAATGAAAACGAGAAAGAGGAGAGGAGGAGAAGGAAATGGATGCTCAGCGAATACGAACCAAATGGGATGATCTCTCATACAGATCGATCGTTGCGAAACGACAACGACGACCTTCGAAAGAGATTAATTGCGTCTCTTCATCGCATCCGAATAAAGGAGGGAGAGATTTTGAAACTCGTTAATAGGAGAAAGGGAAACGGAGCGGCCGCTTATTTACTTTGGGGGCGGCGAAGCGGGAGAACCCTCCCTCGAGCGATCCATCTAGGGCAAAGTTTGAGAGTTACTTAAATAGAAGAGCGGCGATTCGCACGTGCCAGTGATAGGTGAGTAAAGTAACTCAGGTGCGACTCGTGCGAGCCTGGATTTAGTCATGTACTACTAACTAATGAAAATTTAAATATATAAACGTATAATTTAATTCCATATATATATTGCAACGATTCGACCCGCTAGCAATAATAACTCGTTTGGCCTAAACTACTGGCCAAAAATACTTAAGCCCAGTTATTATACAGACTGTTTAGACCACATACATATAGAGGTGGCTCCTACGGGTTCAAGAGGTGGCTCCCATCAAACCCATTGGTGTAGCACTTTGCCCCGCATAGATCGCTCTCACACTTATCTCTGATACTAATTGTAACGACCCGACCCGCTAGCAAAAATAACTTGTTGGGCCCCAACCACCGGCCCAAAATATTTAAATCCAGTTATTATTAATAGTGTGTAACTGTGTAAGGCCTCATATATTCTAATCAGAATCAGTTTTCAATCCGATATGATATTATTGGGGCGTTACATATATATATATATATATATATATATATATATATATATATATATAGAGTTCGGCTACTATACTCTTATGAGTACCATCGCCTTCGTATTCATAAGTTATTTTTGATGATGGAGCTTCCGAATCGACGATCCATACCGTTCAACATTATCTAGAGTATTTAAAACTTCTAGAAATTAAATTTCATAATTTTTTGACATCATTTATCTTACGATTAAAAAAATTCAAAATTGACAATTTTTAACGGCCGATATGAAATATTTGCTAGTTAAACAGTGTAAAAGAATCAAAATAGGTTGATTTTTTAATAAAAATTTTTATTGACTATCTAGATAAAGATCAATAACCCCGATCTTAAATTGAAGTATTAGATCATATATTTTTAGGACGTCGTTCGATTTTGACCGTTCATTTTATACCCGCTTGATGAACTTTATTATAATTTCAAAAATTACGAAATTTATTTTCTAGAAGTTTCAATTACTCTGGATCATATTAAACGGTGTAGATCGTCGATTCGGAAGCTCCATCATTAAAAACAACTTATGAGTACGAAAAGCTCTATACTCATAAAAGTATAATAGCTCTTCTCTCTCTCTCTATATCTATATATATATATATATTGAAATATCGATTTTTCTTTCCTTTTATAGGATCACTGCACTGCACAATGAATATGAGAAATGCGAATCCTCTGGGTATAATCATACCCTTCTCATAACTTAGGCCTAGTTTGGTATTGAGGTCCATCCGACGCTATTAGATAAAATAAAGTTGAAATAAAAATATATAGGAATATGTTTCTGCGTTCTCCGATGGAACCGCAGAAAATATATCGTAACCGATTCATCGCGATATGCGAAACACAATATTATGTACGAAAACAAATATGATATTTTCCCATCGTACTCCCGCAATCCCCAACGAAGCCCTAGGATGGATAAAATGTATAATTTACAGACACTTTAAGAGTGCATAGATAGTATTGCTCAATAAATAGATATATTGTATAGAGTCTGACTATTATACTCTAATTAGCATAGATTTTTTTGTACTCATAAATTTTCGATCGTTAGATCTGCCCATTTGACCATTTCTATCCGTTAGATCAGACTATTCAACCAATCATCCACTCAATCCAAGAGGACCACTATCATCCTAATCGCACATCCTTTCATCCAACGGTCGAAAATTTATGAATACAAAAGGATCTATACTCATAAGAGTATAGTAGTCCTACTCATATAATGAAACTAATATTTCTTCTTAATCTTATCATTTGCTTACATAAAGTAGTCTATATGTAAGTACTCGTTCCATACCCACCACTTATTATATAGTATAATATAGTTCACAAAACAACACATATTTCAAAGTTCCACATTATTAAACATGTCTATTGCATTTTGCAGTTTTGTTACTATATTTTGTCAAAACAATTTATCATCACACTAATTAGGGAGGAAAGAAGACTGCTCTGTAAATATAAACAGTGTCTTCCATAACAAAACAAAAATACTCTCAATATTATAAAATTACTGAGTTTTCAAACAGACCCTTTAGTTCACGGTGCCTATCCAAAAAGCAGAAATTTTTATTCTCCAGATAAAATCAGTTAATTAAATATTTAGATACTCAAAACTACCCCTATTTCACTTGCAGGTAAATGTTTGTGATTTAAATATGTTTTTTCATATAGCTCCCAGTTTGTATTATTCATATCTACCTAAAGCAACCATTAAATGTTATGAAAGCATAAGCCATTGTCCAACAGGTGCCAAAGGTCCAGACAGAAAGCAGAGTGCTGATAGAGTTCTCTAAGGACTAGGCAACATAGGAACTAAATAATCAAATTTTCAAGTAAAGGCATAAAATATTGAGCACTTTTATATAAAAATAAAGCTGTCAAAGCTTTCAAACTAAAAGCCAGACTATAGAAAAATATCATAACACCTCACTCAATTTAACTTCACCCATCCTGATAGAGTTATCTAAGGACATAAGTTCCACATGAATAACAATCTGTTTAAGCATTGATATGTATAATGATAGCTATCATAACAAATAACAAGTATTTGTCGCTTTAGTTGTTGCAATAGTCCTATGTTTGCATTAAGAATGGTTATCATAACTTGTACTTAACTGATCATTGCAGTCAAATATAAGGGATATATTTTACACATGTTCCAGTTTTAATCTACAGTTACATATCAAAGAGTTCAATAATATTGAAGGAACAAGCAAAATGTCCAGCAAGAAAGTAAGTCTTTGCCAACTATAAAACTTCAACCACTATACGACTTATCTCAGTAACTCAAGAATTCCATTGAATGGTTTCTTTGGCATACTCAAACATGTCGAAATAAATTCAAGCTTACACCTTATCCAGTCACTTAAGCCTATGTACATGCTTAAACAACACTTGTTTGCGCCGACTAATGACTGCCAGCTTCTTCCAGAAAAATTGTTCACCTCACAAATGATCAGCAACTTATTGCCTGGCTACATGCCTATGTACAAACTTCCATGAATCCGAATATTGCAATTGATAGCACAAAGAAGAAATCATAAATGGAGCTATTAAATCCTTACATGAGAAGAATTCAGCTCCTAAATATCTGCCCAAAATGAGCTATATCTGTTTTGTTAGTAAGCAGATTCCAGTCAGGAATGCATAAAAGCTTAAGGACACAACATCTATGAAGAACTGTTGATTCAATCTCAACACCAACACTACATCATCATGCATGATATATTTAAAATTAATTGCCCAATCCAGATGAACAAATACAACCCATGTGGACAAACATTGCCTCTAACTGAAGCAATTTAATTACTACTAGAAATGACATTCATCAACTCACACTGGACGAAAGTGTTTAGATGATACACATTACAAATATGCAAAACCACCCTATTACCGATACCAGCATTGTCCAATGTACTAATCAGATATTTCCAATGATAGAATCCAAAAGAAAAATGGACTAGTAGTCAAAACAATACTTCGGAAACCACAAGTAGCAATACTTGTCAGAAGCTAGAGCAGCCACGAGAAATATACCTTCTTCTAATGCTTCTTATCTTTCGACGGCCCCTTCGGAATCTTGGATAGACACTTGGCATGGAAGACAGCATAGTGCTTCTTGAATTCAGCTGTCGCCTTCTCCGCAAAGGCGTCAACTTTGTCTTCGTACTTCTCATACAGAACGGGAACCGTGTGGAGCAGAACAAATACTATTCCCAAAGAGATACAAAAAAGTTAAAATATACTAAGAGAAGAAAATCGTACAACTAATCGAATTCAATTGAGGAGTAATAAGTTGTTACCAATGTAAAACAGGGTCAAGAAATTGCAGCAGCTTCCGATAACTGAAAGAACCCACAACCCTGCAATCACCTGATAAAACAAAAAATTATGAAAGAACAAACCACAAAAAAAAGCATTTGGATTTGAATCAAGAAGCGAGTATCAATTACATACACCAAGGAACTTCTTCAGATCACGCCCAGAAGCGATCTCTCTCAAAACGGCAAATCCCCTATTGATCTCGTATCTCAACGAGAGCGCGATGTTCACGACCGCATCTTCAGGGATGCTCACCTCAGGAATGTTAGGCGGAGACCTAGAAGCCAAAAGAAGTAGTGATTAGCAATAAAAACCTGGTAAAGCAGCTAAGAAATTAGAGGAAAGATGCGCACTTGTTGATGAAGGTACTAGCATTTGACCAGAGGAACAGCATAGCTAGAGAAAGTATGAGGCAGTGGCACACAAGGCTCAGGAGATGGTATTCCATCAACTCGAACAATACCCAAATCGCGGTCGCCCCGCCGAGGACGCCGGCAGAGATCTTCTTGTTCCTCCATAGAAACACGTCGGCGGCTGCAAAATGGCGCCTTGTTAAAATTAATCAACCGCTCCAAATGAATCTTCTACTTCCTCCTATTTCTAGAATCTGTTACATATCTCTAGATCTACATGCACTGAATCACACAAAAATAGTACACTAATTCGCACGATCCCTGCTTGCCAACCAACAGATCGATGAATCGTTGATAGAGAGAAAAAGTTTGGGTTTTTCCTATTGAGTTTTCTATAAAAAAAAAATCAAATTCAAATAAAAGGAAGAACCTACTTTACTATTCCTATCTCAAAAAGAAAGATGAAAACCCTAGATCCAAAAGTAGGAAACACTAAAACACCTTCCACAGGATCAACCACACCAAAAAAAAAAAAAAAGGCAGAGAAACCTATCGATTCAAACCGATCTACTAAAAAACCATTTCGATCACAAAAAGACAAAACATGAAATCAAAAATTTGGCGACGTACGTTTTCCTCCACCGAGAACGGTGTGGACGGGCTTCTCCCTCCCGAAGAGTCGGTAGATCTTCGCCTCGATCGCTTCCGCGGCCGACGCCGCCGCCGCCGCCGATTTCGACTTCGGCTTCGACTTCTCATCGTCGGAGTCCGAAGACGACGACGACGAGTCGAAGTGCTCCGTGATCTTCTCCGTCACCGGCTCCGCCTCCTCCTCCTTGTGCTCCGCCATTTCGCACTCCCAAAAAAATCCCCCAAAACCCCCTTTCCCTACAATCTCTCTCTACTCTCGAACCCTGCGATCTCGCTGTGTGGAGAGAGAAAGGCTCTCTCTAGAGGCGATGGGGCCGCTTTATACGGGGGAGGAGCGATCCCCACCGTTGGATCCGGAGGTCGCAGTTGCAACCTAGGGGTAAAATCGTCCGAACGGGGACGATTAGCTCACTAATCCAAACAATTTGACTCAAATTTCATTTTAGCCCACAAACTTTTAAAATTTTAAATTTTCAACAATATTTTAATTTAATTTTTCTATTTGCTTAAATATTTCAATTAATAAAAAATTATTTCTTAATAAATATTTGATTGAATATCTGATGAAATAAAAAATAAATGCTCAATAATAAATATATATAAGGGTTAACATAATTTAAAAATTTTAGAAATTTAAAACTTGATAGTTTGAAGTACAAAATAAAATCTAGCTGAAAATTCGAATGCTTACCCCGTACTCTTTTGACTGGGAGAAGGACTTGACGGCGATTCCGATGGATGCGGGGTCGCGTCGGCACGGGAAGTGTCACGGCGTTAGTGTCGCCGTTACTTTTTCAGACGGCGAGGACACGTGGCATGGGGTGTGGATGTGCGGACCGCAGGTTGGTCTCGCTGGTGTCAAGAAAAAGCGGGAGAAGGGCACGTGTCAAATGGCGATTTGTTTAATTCGGAGACCGTGTATTGATAATTGATTTCACTTTAGCGCCTTGAGATCTCAGATGCTTGGTATGGGGATATTGACACGTGGAGGGGGGAAATGAAGGGACGGTGTTGTGGGGACGGCGCCTCACGAATTCGTGGTGAGGTCGTCTCCGTCAAAGTGGTAGATTCCAGAAGCCGTTTAAATTTAAACAAATTAGAAATAAATAAATTATTAAAACTAACGAATTCACTAACCCCAGCTGTCGCAGATCGCGAAGTAGATTCTAACCTTTTTTTTATTTTTATTTTTCAACAATCATCATTATTTTAATGTTTGGTAGAGCATAATAGTTGTGTCATCAAAAGGAGTAAGCCAGTATAGAACAAACTTTGCTGAAACAGGCCCAACAAGCAAAATTGGGCCTAATCAGGCCTGTTTTTCTGAGATTAGATTAGGCCAATCCAATTCACTGGGCTGGGTCCGGCCTCTAAAATAAAGGGCCCAGGCTTAGGTAAGGAACCAATCATAGAAGAAGAAGAAGCATGATCTGAAAATTCACTCGACCTTCCCAATTTATCTCTGGTATTAATTGTTGTTGTATCACTAATACACAGCAAATTCATTACCTATATCAGACGCTAAATCACAAGGCAATGTAATCTAAGCAACCTTCGCAAAACTATCTAGCGAAATCTACACGATTGCATCTTAAAAAAAAAAAAAATGAACGAAACAGATAGTATGCTATTTTTCTCCCAAAAAAAAAAAAAAAAAATTCTCGAAACAATCTTAGCCCTTCCTAATTTTTCACATTCCCTTTAATAAACCCTCCAAAGCAACTACAAAAGTAAACACTAACAGAGTAAAATAAGAAACAGTCGTACCATCTGCTTCGTGTCGCCGGACGAATCCGATCCTTCGATTCTTTCATAATTTTCGATTAATCGGGGAGCGCGCGATCCGATCGTTTCGAACGACATTGAATTGGAGTAGAAGGAGAGAGGCGTATGCGGAATTGGGGATTGGTGAAGAGTAAACTAAATCGCGATGGGAGGTGTTTTCAAATAGAATTCGGAAGAGGGGGAGGGGGAATATGCGGGGAGTGATTCGCTGCAGGGGATAGCAACGCTTTGCTGTCTCCTTTTCGGATCGTTTTTGTCTCTAGCGTGGAACGCGAGTTTCAATTTTGGAGAGAGGATAAGGATAATGCTGGCGCGAGGTTGAAGCCGCTTTCGAAACCCGTGTCCTCATTGGTCCACGCAAATACGTATGTTTGTTGCTGTAAGCAGGTGAGCTTGAATTTAGCTTTGCTTGTGTTTTTTTTTTTTAGAGAAAAATAATATGTTATCCGCTTTATTTATTTTTTATTTTTTTAAAAAATAAATTCAGTTGAAAATATGAATCAACTAGTATTCGAACTCGGAATCTCGGGTACCAACCACTAAGTCCTTTACCATTTGCGCTAGGGACGGTTTTGAGTTCAAACTTTATGATGTGTAAATAAATGTTCGATCTCAATTCCACCTGATCTTTGTTGTTTCCGCCGAAATCAAGTAGCAGGACTCTTCCACCTCACACGAATTATTGCTACAAATCTGACTTCATTCCGAAACAAACGGCCTCTGCCGTCATGATCGACTAAGGAACAGGTCTCAAAGTCAGGGGTGAGAAATTTATAAACTTTGCAGACTCAGTAACAAATAAAAGAATCTCACATTAGAACTATACCTGTTTATTTTCATTGTTATTATTATTTGCTTTTCGAGTGGAATTTTTATTTTTTTTTCTTCTACTAAAAAGAGAAAGAGAATCATACCACCTGTATGGCTGTATGTAATGAGATATATCAGTTGGGCGATTTTTTTATGTTACCCAAACAGTTAATACAATAACAATTGATTTATATTATAATTTAATGTTTTTACTCATGTCCATAATATAAAAATGTACCTAACTTATCTAACCTATGGATCATTTTGAATTGGTTATTTAACCACTCAAAATTTTAATTTTACTAACCAATATTGTAATTTGTTTGATTTGAATGCGTCATCGTTTATCTTTACATACTTAATTTTTATATTTTATATATTTTTCGTAGGTATATATTTACTAAAATAAGTAATTAGTTCAAATTTTGAAGTCAAAATACTGTCGATTGACTTAGATTAAATAAATTAAAAGGTTGAATAGTAAAATTAAAATTTTAAAAATTTAGATAGTAGATTCAAAATGATTCATAGTTCAGATAAGTTTTGTAGGTTTTTTTATCTAAAAAAGTTAAAAATTTAACACTTTAAATTAAGCTATTAAATCAATGGATAACAAAATAGGGATGAAATCCACCAACGATCTGAACATACAAATAACTCTAGTGATTAATATTATCTAACAAAAATTTAATTCAGTAATACTAAGATCAGATATTAATATTTTATGCATTAACTTTCATTAATTATAATCTTATATATTTAACATTAATTATAATCTTTGCATACAAAAACTTCCGTCCGCACGCCTTTAATGGCGCCACCTGTGCATTTATTGGACTCGGTAGTCTTAATTTACTGTCTGAGAAATATAATTGAATCAAAATATTTAATTCAAATAATTAAACCAAATATTTCTCAAACTGAACAATAATTAAATCAAATATTTATTACAAGATAAAAACTCTTATTTATTTACATAATAATAACTATACGTGTATATATATATATATATATATATATACTTTTATTTAGTTAGTAAATAATAACGTAACTAACTATCGAACCAAAACTCCAACAAATATTACGAACTAATTAATAACATTCTCAGTCCCGCCCCTACTACTAATAAGAGTAGAACCACTATACTTTCGAAAGTTATAAGGAAGTTAGTATTTGTATTTTTTGACCATTGGATCAATCTCTTTTTTAATTTTTAGATTACTATTATTATTTTGAGGGAATCACTCAAACCTAAGAACTATTCAATCCTAAGGAGATTCATTATCATTCGGACTCTATAATTTTTAATCCAAAGGTGAAAAAGTTAGAATCACCAACTCTCTTATACTTCCGAAAGTATAGTAACACTACAACCTATTAATAATATTTTACTTGACGTTTCCGTCGCAGGTGGTGCTCTTCGTGTAGGCGGAAGTGGGCGAGACCTGCAGGACGACGGTGCAGTTCATGGCGATCTCGATGTGGCGCTTGTAGACGTGTAGGACGGTGACCCTGCCGGCGATGTCGGTGTGGGTGGTGATGTTGAGGTCGCCGCCGGCGAGGATGGTGCTGCCGGCGTCGGGGCGCGAGGCCAGCTGGTCGGCGAGCACGTCCACCGTCACGTTCATGCGCACGGTGCGGTCGGCCCCGACCCGCCCCGCGGGCGCGTACGCCACCCCGACCGTCGCCCCCTCGTAGTAGAACTCCGTGGCGCTGCTCCCGAACCGGAACGACGCCGCGTTCGGGTTCTTGATCGAGATGTCGGCGGTGAGCGTCACGTTCGCCGACACGGGGTTCTGCGTGGGGCTGCTGTTGCTGAGGACGTCGACGTCGAAGCTGTCGATGGTGAGGGAGTTCATGGTGAGGGAGGGGTCCTTCACCTTGAACACGGTGAGGAAGAGCACGATGAGGACGACGCCCACGACCACCGTGGTGGCGCCGCAGCAGCCGCAGCAGCACCAGAGGGCGCGGCGGCGCTTCCCGGGGGAGCGGAACCGCGACGCGCCGCCCACCGCCTCCTCGTCGTCGATGGCGGCGGTGGTGGGGTGGATGGTGGGGGAGGGGAGCGCGAGGGGCTTCGCCTGCTCCTTCGTCGACATCCCTTCCGCTATGGAAGAGACGTCAGCGGAAAAGAAGATTTTGATTAAGAGAGAGGAGAGGGAGGGAGAGCTGGGGAAAGGGATAATTATTGATGAGCGCGGTTGGTTGGGGAGTTGGTTGGGTATTATGCTTTTGTTGACTCCGTTTTTGGGTTTTGTTGAATTCATTGAGCTCGGCTGCCGACTAATTAAAATTAGTCCTGCAGCCACACAGCAGGTCTCCTTACTAAAGTTGAAACACAATTATTCTGAATTTCTACAATATCTGAATTTTTTAAAAATATTTTAAAGTTCTCTTCTATAATATTATAAATTGATGTTAAAAATCGTCATCAAAGAGTATCAGAATAACAATTTGTTACCAACCAAAAAAGGGTTATCTAAAGAAAAGCGTTAAAAAATAATAGATATATAGAACTTTCAACAAGCTAGTGCTTTTGCTTCAGAAATATTCTATTCTTCAACGCGTTCGGCTGAGTTTAGATAAAAGGCGATTTCTCTTAAGTGATTTTGTAAACTGTTTTATAAATTTTTTTTATTGTTTACAAGTAATTGAATTTTATTTTTAAATAATTTAAAATCAGATTTTGAGAAGCAGGTTTTAGCTGCTTATGATTTTGGGTCTCGAAAAGTAAAAAATTAATTCTAAAAATTAGAATCAAAATTTGAAAACGAAATTGTCAAACGCTCTATTAAGCCGAAAATTACTTGTGGACCCAAAATTACTTTTAAAAAGTTAGACCAAATACCCACATAGTTTCAGTAAACACTTTATTATGTAAAGTATATATAAGATATTAAAATGAGTATATTAGACAAACTTGCTTTCAAACTAGGCCTGGTTTTATTTACTCTTTAATCCAAAATCTCTTCTATTATTTACAAAAACCACTTTATAATATTTTGATATTTTAATAATATATCCTTTATTTGAATTAGACTCGATTTGAACTGCTTGGGACCTGGGGAGTTGGGAAGTTGAAGTCCTTATAAGTTGGCTTTATTATTATTATTATTATGTAACGGAGTTTAGACACTAAGTGCTGATGAGGACATTTTTGTGCGACCGTAACGCGGCATCGTTGATTTATAAGCTGGCGTTTAAAACGGGTTGTGGAATTTAATGCGGAAATTTAATGGCTTAGTGACTTGGCAACTACCTTAATTATTGTATGGTTTTCTAGATGCTGCTGTAAAATTAGTGCGTGTTTTGACTTTTTGTGCCACGATTTTTTTAATGGCCGCCTTATATGTCCAAGTTTGTTACGTGCCTTTCGAGTCCAAAAAGATGTGCCCGTTTGATAGTTTATATTTTTATTAAAAAAAATATGTTACTAATTTTTTGAAATAGTTAATCGAAGCTAGGTGGTGTGTTGCTGATGCGCTTGTAAATTCATATGATATTTCGAACTGTGTATATATTCCAGGTAGAATTATTTAATATCACATTGCTAATACATCTATAATATAATGAAGAATATGTATTGCGGACCCAAAATATTTCTTTAAACTAAAAGCTATGAAATTGTCTCTATATAGATCGAGGATGAGAGGAGTTTTTATGGAAAAACAAAAGAGAGCAGGGAATAGTAATATGAAAATATACAACAATAGAATTTTTTTTAAAAGCATATAAAAATATTAGGGACTTGCTTATAAATTACCTTACGTGTATTTGCCTGTAGAAAACCAAAAGTTTAGGACTCAGTTAGTATTGTTGTCTTCATTTATTTCTTAAAATAGAAATTCTATATAAAATAGTATAGAAAGGGTTGATAGATTACTTGTAATTTTTATATCAAAAATACTTGTTTGGCGGTAAAAAATAAAAAAATTGAAATAATTTCTTTTAATTATATGTATTTTATTAGCAAGTTGTTATCCATCACTTGATCCGAATGTATTACAAGCTTATCAATCATGATAGAGAAAATTATTTTCCCCACTATAGGAGAAAATTATTTTCCCCACTATATCAAAGTAAGTATAAAGAATTAATGTGTAAAAAAAGGGAAAAAAGTAACATGATGGCGAACGAGGCGTTAAGCTTCTGATTCAATCGCACCAGAGAGACTGTTTTAAATTTTTGGTTCAATCACACTAGAGAGACTGTTTTAAATTTTTGAATGTAAGAGTGTAAGATGTACGCCCTTATCTATGGTGTACCTCTATATAGTGTAGTATTTTTCTAATGAACCATGTAAAGCTTGGGCCTTTAGGTTTAACGTAGACCGAGATGATCTTTTTCTCAAATGGGCCCTAGCATGAGAATTGGTCGAGGTTCATCCTTTTGAACCGAAATACATAAGCGCGGCCCGTTGTTGGGCCAGTTTTAGGCCCACTATCAAGGTAATGCAGGGCTCTTATTAGGCTATGTGTAATTAGTGGGCTTTAGCCCAGGTTGGGCTTGCTCTCTTAATTTTGAATGCTCAAAAATTTAAAGGAAAACTTCAAATACCACACATGTAGTTTCGCGCTTTTTCACTTTAGTACATATTATGGTTTAAACTTCAGATACCCCACCTATGATTTATCGAATATTCACTTTAGTACTTTGTGGTTTTTCGAATTTTCACTTTAGTATTCTGTGGTTTTAACTTTCTCATTCATTTAAAGAAAAAATTGATGGAAGAGATAACGAAAAGAGAAAAACGAAACCACAGGATATTAAAGTGATACACTTTAAACCACAGGGTACTAAAGTGAAAAAGCGCGAAACCACAGGGATACTAAAGTAAGAAAGCGCAAAACCACATGAATAATATTTGAAATTTTTCCAAAATTTAAAAAGTGAGCTTCCGAGCTCTATTCCTCAATTGTTGTAAAATAGTAGTGAGAAACACCACCGGAAAAACAATCATCTGCTTCTTTCCATACGGTTCCCTATTTCCATATAGTGTCAGCTCCACAGCCATTATATAATATTGAAAAAAAAAAGTTTCGAAATATTTTTTGATTTTCCGGGCCCTCTGAAATCTTAAAGCGGACTTGTTAGAGACGATGGTACTTGATAGAAAGGCGTAGAGGCGCTGTTTGGTTGAGGTACGAAGGGGAATAAAGAATCTTATACTCCTTTCCCAAACAATAGTTAAATATATAATTGTTACCTAATTTTTAATGAAAAGTAGTAGTGCTATTTCATCAAGAGCGACACAAGTGTACATCAGATGTAAATTGTTACACTCTTTCTGTTAAAAGATTTTCGAAAAATTAAGGGGATGACTAAGATGCTAAGGAGAGAATTGTGGATACAAGTTTAGGAGAGAAATAATTAGTAGAAAGATCTAAATGCTACAAATGTAAGAAATTGAACCGGTAGTATCGACATACCTTTTCCAAAATTCAATAAAAATCACTGTGATTAAAGCGATCACCGCAATCCAAGGATGCAAGATTTGTTGTCTTACTATAGCTTATATTATTCATGAATTACTATAGTAAAAATTTATTTTTTATTATTATTGACAGATAAATACATTGAAACCACGTAATTTTTATTACCATTCAGGTGTGTTTCCACACTCGCATGAGCTCCATCAGCGCCGCATGCGACTCTCCCCCCTCCTCGACGGACTCCCTCGCCCTCTCCGCCGCTGCTTTCGTCCGCTCCCGCAGCTCCCTCTCTCTCTCCGTCGGCTCCATCAGCCACCTGACTTTCGCCTCCACTTCCTCCGCCCTCACCAGCTCTCTATCGTACCCCTCCACCGCCGCCGCCAGCCGCATCTCCTCGACCAAGAACACTTTGTTCATCCACTGCTCCGCGTACAGCGGCCACGCGATCATCGGCACCCCGCTGCAGATCGCCTCCAGCACCGAGTTCCACCCGCAGTGCGTCACGAACCCCCCGACCGACTCGTGGGCCAGCACCTCTTTTTGCGGGGCCCACGACTGCACCGCCATGCCCCTCTCCCTGGTCCGGTCCAAAAACCCCTCCGGTAGCAGCTTCTCCAGGTCCGGCTCGGGCGGCGGCAAGAAGCGCTTTACCGGATCGTCGTCGTCGTCGTCGTCGCTCGGTGGGCTTCTGACCACCCACAAGAACCTATGCCCGCTCCTCTCGAGCCCCTTCGCGAGCTCTTGTAGCTGCGCCGCGGAGAAGCGCCCGACGCTCCCGAAGCAGAGGAACACGACGCTCGCCTTGGGCTGGGCGTCGAGCCACGCCAGGCACTCCTCGCCGCGCCCGTCCGCGCCGAGGGCGCCGTCGCTGGATTTGACGAGCGGGCCGACGCAGTAGACGCGCGGGGTGGGGGGGCCCTCGTGGTCGGGGACGCAGAGCCCCGCGGCGATCAGGGCGTCCACGGCGCGGGGCTCGAGGGAGCGGGAGGTGTTGACGACGATGCCGTCGCAGCGGGCCAGGCGCCGGGAGTGGCGGAGGAAGCCCTCGTAGGCCTCGCCGGCGCGGTCGAGAATGGGGAGGGGCATGTGGTCGGCGGGGAGCGGGGGCACGCCCGGGACGCGCAGCGGCTCCGCGCCGAGCTCTCTGAAGCATTTCGTCGAGCGGGCGTGGAGCGCGGGGAGGTGGAGGAACACGGCGAGGGCGGAGGCGCCGGAGGTGAAGAAGAAGTAGGCGGGGAGGGCGAGCTCGGCGGCGACGTCGAGGGCGTCCGTGCAGAAGAAGTCGAGGACGAGGGCGCGGGGCGAGGGGGAGAGAGATCGGAGGAAGGAGAGGAGGGCGGGGTTGGAGCGGCGGAGGAGGTCGAAGGCGAGGGCTTCGGGGTGGGGTGAAGGGCTCGGGGGGAGCTGGACACGGGGGAGGCGGTGGAAGGAGATGGAGGGGTCGGTGGAGGAGGAGACGGAGGAGAGGAAGGGGGCGGTGGCGCCGGTGTCGTAGGGGGGGTCGACGACGACGACGGTGGCGGAGAGGCCGTGGCGGACGAAGAGCTTGGCGAGCTCGATCATGGAGACGAGGTGGCCCATCCCCGGGGATGGGTAGAGCACCAACGATCTCTTCTCCTCCTCCTTCTCGTTCACATCGCCATTAATGGCGGCCTCTTCCATGACCATGCGGGGGTTTGGTTGTGAAGAGGACAATGGAGGGGGGAGTGTGTGTGTGTGTGTGAGTAGCTGCGAGGAACAGAGAGAGTTTGAAGCTGCGTCTAGCAGAAACACTGGGAAAGGACACTTTTGTCGCTATGCCAGCGACTGGTAGTTTGATTCGGCACCTCCGAAAACACACACACACAAACAAACAAACAAACAAACAAACATTTAAGTAACTATCTACTGCTGCTTTAAAATATGTGTTTGTTAAATGACCAATGGGTAGGATCTTTATATAATTCTAAAATGCTACATGTACACCTCTCTAATGAGTGTAAATCATATACTTTCATTTCTAGTAGTTGCTAATTTTTTTTTAAAAAAATTTAGTTAAAAAATTATATAACAAGACAGATTAAGAATATGAATCATAAAGAATCTATGATGTAAGTTTACCCTTAAACTATAAGATATATCGATAATTAATATTATTCTATAGATTTGTTTGGGCTCTTTATTTGCGAGAATAATATTTTTATCTATACCCTCTCATCATCTATGTGAAACAGAATTAGTTTGAACTGTATCATTAGTTGATCTTATGGTACTATAAAAGACGCTATAGAAAATTAACAAATATATCATTATAAGCTAAAACATTGGAAAAAAAAAATTCAAATTTTCATATAGGAGAGAAGTTTTTTGGTCGAATGTTGTATTTCATACGTGATTATTTATTTTTTATTTTTGGCTGAAAAGCACACCATAATTTTCTAGGTACATAATTCATTAATAAAGAGAGAATAAAATATATAGTATAAATTTGTACTTTCACACAACCGCTGTTCAAAAAGCTAGCCGTTAATTCAAATAAAACTAATCTAAAAGAAAAGGTATAAGGTACTAAATTATCTCTAACAAACTAAAGAAAAAGTCACTAATTCTACAACAAACGAAAAAAAGAAAAGGAAATTACTAATACAAAAAGTACTTTCTCCAAATCATGCTTAGAATCTAAGCATAGGTAAAGGCATTGGTATCTCCTATTTGAGAAGAGAAGTGCAAAACAATGCGTGGCCTATTAGATCTAATGATAGTAAACGAAGCACCAAATTAACCTGTCCACTATAACATCCTACTCCAGTAATTTGATCAATTTGCTCAGGCATTAATTTTAATGGAGCATCAGATTACATTTGCTTAGTTTCTAATTGTACCAATTCCATTAACTAATCTTTTTCATTATAAAATAGACAAAAATAAATATATCATAACAATTAGAGGAACCGACCGTTCCTAGCGCAAGTGGCAAAAAATTTTGGTTGATATCCGAGGCCCCAAATTCGAATCCTAATTGATTTACAATTCTAACTAAGTTTATTTCTAAAAAAAATAAACGAAGCGGATAGCATGCTACCCATCTCTCTAAAAAAAAACACACAATTAGAGGAGTATGAAGGAAAAAAATTGAAATAAAGAAAATACAGTGCATTTGGGAAGAAGAGTCCCAGCAGTGTAAGTCACGTAAGATACAAAACATTCAATATGAGAAAAATGCTGCAAGGGTTGCGAGGCATAACGGCTACAAATAGTGAGCCTTGTTCAAATTTTGAAGGTTTCAATGCGAATGCCGTGTTGTACAAACTTTCTCCCACATCTTGAGGATCACTTTTTCTTAAATAATCATAAGCCACTAAAATGGGAGTTTTGTAGAGATGAGTAAAAACTTTTTTTCTAGGAGTAATGTTTAATTTGATCTATGACTTATGAATTTTCTGTAAATTTAACAATATATGATGACGAATATCAGATGTAATTGAGACCGCTTAATCACTAGATAAATAATATTAAAAAAATTTAAAATTTAATTTTTAACAAGTTTATATATCTGATAATATTGGATGACATCAATTTTTGATTAATCTGAGAAGATTTTTTTACATGTTATCCTAATTTGCAAAATGTCGATTAAGATTCGCCTCTTGTTTATAATAGGGACTAGGCCACTGATGGTGTATGGTTTTAAAATTGTAGTCAAAACCAGAACATGTATTTGCTTGCTTCTCAAGTAATGATTTTTGTCAATATATATTTTTGAATCTATTTTATATTAGATTAATTTTTTGAATAATATGATATTAAAGTTAATTTTAAATTCTTTTGTTATGAGTTCCATCCCCACATTCTTAATATATATTTTTAGGCTAAAGTACGAGGTCCCGGGATCATAGTGCTATTTAATTTTTTTCTTATTTAGATGAATATAAATGTTAAAAATAGTGTGGTATCAAAGTAGTAGGTCCTAAATTCAAGTCTCATCTATTTTTTTTCATTTAATTTAATATAAATATTAAATTACTATTATCTAATAACTTAATTTTTTGAAAAAAATAATTATTTTATATAATTTACATATTTTTATCCTAATTTTAGGGAGTGTTTGGTTCGCCCTTTTTTCACACTGGAATCGGAATGGGAATGGACGAATCCGTTTGTCGGTGTTTGGTATGTGGAATTTCTATTTCAATTCTGATTTTCGAGTGAATGACAATCCCTCTAATTACCCTTTTTATCAAGGAGGCCGGATTGAAAATTGAATCCGGGCGGAATGAATTTGTTCGAATTAAATTTAATTTTTTTAAACTTATATTTTAATTAAAACATAAGTTTAAGTTTAAAAATTATATTTATAAATTTAAATTTTAAGTTTTAACTTAAATTAAAATTAAAATTCAATCAAGCATTTCGAATCTAATTTATAAATTTAAATTTAAATTGAAATTTAATTTAAAATCTAAAATTTTATTCAAATTTTATTTAAAATTTAAATTAAATTTATGGATTCAAATTGAAATTGAAATTATAATTTTAAGGTTGAATTTGAATAAATTGAAATTTAGTTTTATATTTTGAATTATCTGTTCAATTTCAAATTTAATATTTTTTCAAAAATATATTTAATATTTTGATATCATTTTAAAATTTTGACGTAAATTGTTAATATTTAATTTTAAGTTTGAATTTAAACTAATACATTATAAGGATAAAATTGGTATATTAATTTGATTACGTTTCTGATATCTATCTGAACCAAACACCAACAATGAAAATGGTTCATTCCTATTCCGATTCAAGTGGCGAACCAAACAGAATGAGGTAGTGAATCATTCCGATTCTGTTTCCAGTTTATTCTCATTCCGATTCCGATATCGATTCCGACATCAATTCAAACGCGCCTTATAGTATTATAAAAAAATTTATGAAAATAATTACTTTTAAACACCAAAATTCAGAAATAAATCTTATACATCTGCTGTAGGCAATGATTCAAGAATTTTCTAATAAGGCTAAGCAGGCTACAAGTAGGGATGTCAATGGGTATGGATACTTGAAATTTTATCCGAACCCGAATCTAAACGGAGCAAATTTATTGAATCTAAACGAATATAATTTCGAATATGGATATCAAAAACGAATGCCCGAGGAATTTCGATTCGGATATGAATTTTGACTGTATTTGATCCGAACCCGAACCCACTCGAAACCGAATTAAATTTATATTATTTAATATATTTATATTAATATTTGATGTTATATATATATGAACTTGTATTTTAAAAATTTAGATTTAATATAACATATTTTAAAATATTATAAAAAAATAATTATTTCGGATTCAAGTTCGGATTCAAATTTTAAATTTTTAGTTGGGTTCAGATTCAAATTTCAGATTTGATAGTCAAATTCGGATTCAAATTTTTAAAATTTCGTGCCGAAACAGGCCTATTGACATGCGGTGCGAGCTACAAGAAGATAAGGTCGACAGTCATGGCCACAAAACGGTTGCTACAGTATCCATGCGGTGCTAACACCGACTAGAATTGTGGACCACGCCGGGCTATTGGACCGTACAGCCCGGCCCGAACCGACATGAATCCAAATCCGTACCGTATTAGATTGGTCCAATTTGGCAAGGAGTAATGTAGACCGTGCTTGTTCGGGTACATGCCCGGGTAAAGAATAATAAAATCAACCCTAAACCCGCATTACTAAAAAAAAAAAGAAAAAAAGAAAGATCCCCAGCACTATTAAGCTCATTGCAGAGGCACCGTTAATTGCTGTAGAAGTATAATAACCCCGTCGTCATCGCTTACGCTCGGACGTGGGTGGGACCCAAGTTTGCTCTCTGCTCCCCATTGTCCGTTTTGCCTATTATTAATCCTCACGTTGTGGCCCCATGCAACCGCTATCAAGTAATTTTCTATTAATTGGACATTTAGACGGGAATGCCCATAATCACGCATCTTGATACATTAGTTAATATTATATAAATTTACTTCCAATAACGCTGACGAACTAATCAAAAACCTGCACGTTATGTATCCTAACACATAAAATACTTTTTTTTTAGGAAATGACGTTATTTTTAGAAAGAATCCATCGGACCCACTCAGAGCAGTCTATAAAATCAAGAAGCTCAGAAGATTATGGGACCAAATCCTACTAGCTAATCAGCATTGGACTCTCTTTTTCACTCTTTTTTTTTTTTTTTTTTTTTTTTTTTGTCGCCCTTTGTAGGTCTAAAGTTGGCTCAGCCCTGTAGCCTAATTTATCAATTCAATGAATGAAACGGATAGCGTGCTGACTTTTTTCTAAAGAAAAACACATAAAATACTTATAAAAAACACAAAAAACTCGGCGTAATTAGTGTTCTAGATCTTCGGTCTCACTCCACGCAGTCAACCAGGCGGAGCCAAGATAAAGATGAAGCACGCAAAGGACAAGTCATACACGTCTCCAAATTTTCCTATAAATAAACACTCCTCATCTCCCACATCTTTCCACTCCATTACAGGACGAAGAACACAAGTAGTAATAATAGTATATAGTACATTCTATTCTATTCGATCGCCATTAAAGAGCAACAGCGGTGGTGCCTTAATTAGAATTTAGAAGCAGCTAGAGGTAGCGAGCTAGGTTGGGGAGGCGATGAAGGAGACGGTGGTGCTGTACTCGGGCATCGGGGTGGGGCACCTCACGCCCATGGTGGAACTCGCGAAGCTCTTCGTCGGCCGCGGCTTCGCCTCCGTGGCCGTGGTGGCCGTGGAATCCCTCTTTCCCGGAGCTCCATCCATGGCGCCCGTGATCTCGCGCCTCTCCTCCTCCGACCCGGCCTCCTCGATCTCCTTCCACCTCCTCCCCCGCGTCGCCTACACCCCTCCCCCCCCGGGCGGCAACCCCGTCACCCAGATGTTCGACGTGCTCCGCCGCTGCAACCGCGGCCTCCTCTCCCTCCTCCGCTCCCTCTCCCCTCCGCCGCGCGCCCTCGTCCTCGACTTCTTCTGCACCGACGCCCTCGACGTCGCCTCCGAGCTCGCCCTCCCCGCCTACTTCTTCTTCACCACCGGCGCCGCCAACCTCGCCGTGTTCCTCCACCTCCCCCACCTCCACTACGACCCCGCCGGCGCTGCCACCTTCAAGGACCTCGGCCGAGCCCCCGTCCACTTCCCGGGCGTGAGGCCCATCCCCGCCTGCGACATGCCCCACGAGCTGTTCAACTGCGACGCCGACACCTACAGGGCCGTCGTCCACCGCTTCGGGCGCCTCCCCGACTCCCGGGGCATCCTCGTCAACACGTTCGAGGCGCTCGAGCCCGGCCCCGCGCGCGCCCTCCGCGACGGGCTCCCGCTCCCCGAATGGCGCTCCATGCCTCCCACCTACTGTGTCGGCCCCCTCGTCACCGGCGGGCTCGAGAGAACCAAGCAAGAAGGAGAGGGACGAGAGGCGGCGGAGCGGCACGCGTGCCTGGCGTGGCTCGACACGCGGCCGGAGCGGAGCGTGGTGTTCCTCTGCTTCGGGAGCATGGGCGCGTTTTCGGCGGAGCAGCTGAAGGAGACGGCGCTGGGGCTGGAGCGGAGCGGGCACGGCTTCCTGTGGGTGGTGCGGAGCCCCCCGGACCCGGACCCGTCCAAGGCGTTCGCGCCGCGGCCCGAGCCGGACCTCGGCGCGCTGCTCCCGGAGGGGTTCCTGGAGCGGACCGCGGGGCGGGGGCTCGTGGTCCCGTCGTGGGCGCCGCAGGTGGAGGTGCTGCGTCACGCCGCGGTGGGCGCGTTCGTGAGCCACTGCGGGTGGAACTCGTCGCTCGAGGCCATCACCGCGGGGGTGCCCCTCGTGTGCTGGCCCCTCTACGCGGAGCAGCGGATGAACAAGGTGTCCCTCGTCGAGGACATCGGCGTGGGGGTCGCGGTGGAGGGCTACGATCAGGAGCTCGTCGCAGCGGACGAGGTGGCGAGGAAGGTGAGGCTGGTGATGGAGACCGAGGAGGGCGAGAGGCTTCGGGCGCGCGCCGCCGAGCTCAAGGAGAAGGCCGCGGCAGCGCTCTACGACGGAGGGTCGTTGCACTCCGCGTTCCAAGAGTTCTTGACAAATTTGCTGAAACAAGAGAATGGAGTTTGATGGATAAGAAGATTAGAAAAAAAAAAAAAAAAAAAATTAAAAAATAAAATTTTTCTTTCTTTTTTTTCTTTCTATATTTAAAGAGCATCTTTGAGAATGGTTCTCGTTTCAGCGCATAATTTTCCATTTTAAATCATCTACTATAAGTAATGAGTTACAAATAATTTTAATTTTATCTTAAATTTCACAATTTATTAATAAAGTGCGTGAACTGATGTAAAAAATAATAGTACAGTATAGCAAATAAAAATATCTCTAGCATGTTTGAAATTTATAAATTTTTTAAATACAAAAGAGATATATGTACAACGTGGTGTTATATAAAACTCTTCTTTTAAGTGTGGCTAATCTCTGAGCATTCTATTTTGTCAGCAAAAATAATATTACTCTTATGCATATTTTACAATCTTAATTTTTTAATGCCGTTGATTACTCGCCAATAAAATGTGGCAACTTAAACAAATTTAGAAAAAAAAATACTAAATCTCCTTTTGAGCGTAGCATATGTTATTTGAGGTTTTAAATAGTCTAATTTAATAGAAATGGGCCATTCTTAATGAACTTAAATTACTTTTAGGCATGAGAATCAAGCCCCACATCAATCAAGGTATATTTCAACTCCTTGTACGTAAAATGAATGAACGGAAGCAATAAATTCTAGAAGCTTCTCGATAAGCAAAAGCACAGAGAAAAAAGTGATAACGCCAAGTTGGCATCTATGGATATTATTCACTGTTGATTGGATTCCCGAGAATGTGTGTGGTCTAATCTCTCCTCAATGGACAAGGAGCCAAATGTACGAGTTTGTACAGAAGAGTCCATAATGGCACTGTTCTTGGGCCCTGGTAGGTAAAATTTTAAATGAAGTCGTTTTCACTACTGAATTAGTTCGTTAATTTGCATAAAAAATTTATTAATTTTAAAATTTTGTAAAAATAGATCATCATTTTAAATTTTACAGTTATGATTCGAATTTTCAAAAAACTTAGTCAAAATAATATTATTCATTTTTCTCTTTTTTTTTTCTCTCCGAAGAGGGCGGAGGAGGCAGAGGTGGCCTGCCTCGCCTCTGTCCCTTGCGGTCTAGCCCGCGCCCGCACACCCCCCACATCCTCACCCGTGCCAACTCACCTCCCGGCCCTCCTTGCCTCCAACCCCGCCGAGGTCACGCATCGACTTTTTTCCCCCCCCTCCTCCGACCGTCCTCTACCGCCTCCACGGCCCTCCGTGACCGTAATGAGGATGACACCGCGTCATCTTCCTTCGCCTTCGCCCTTTATCTCAATTGTAGAAGATTTTCTGAAAATAGAAACCATTTCTGAGAACCTGCCGTCCCCACCATCACCGCAGACGACGAAGAGGAAGCGCTTCTCAGTGACGAGAAGCTCGCCGGCGAGGGAGGGGGCATGCGGCCCACCGCGCCCACCCGGGACTGGCAGCGAGTAAGGTGGAGATGGACGAGAGTAAAACGACGCTGAAGAAGAGGGCGGCGGAAGCGGAGGCGACGTCCCAGCGGGCGGCAGTGGGTGCGGCCTCAGTGGGGTCGGAGGCGAGGAGGGTGAGAGGTGTACGGGAGAATCTCTGGTCAAAAATTTTTGTTTGTTTAAAATAAAAAAAATTAAAGAACAAAAATTAGAGAATAAGAAAGAAGAACGAGAGAAGAAGGAAGAAGAAGAAGAAGCAGGCGGGGAGGACGAACTCGGCGGCGACGTCGAGGGCGTCCGTGCAGAAGAAGTCGAGGACGAGGGCGCGGGGGAAGGGGGAGAGAGATCGGAGGAAGGAGAGGAGGG
This sequence comes from Puya raimondii, assembly GCA_016920855.1. Taxonomy (NCBI): domain Eukaryota; kingdom Viridiplantae; phylum Streptophyta; class Magnoliopsida; order Poales; family Bromeliaceae; genus Puya; species Puya raimondii. The sequence continues at coordinate 166,944,480 of JABWPP010000050.1, forward strand.
CGGGGTTGGAGCGGCGGGGGAGGTCGAAGGCGAGGGCTTCGGGGTGGGGTGAAGGGCTCGGGGGGAGCTGGACACGGGGGAGGCGGTGGAAGGAGACGGAGGGGTCGGTGGAGGAGGAGACGGAGGAGAGGAAAGGGGCGGTGGCGCCGGTGTCGTAGGGGGGGTCGACGACGACGACGGTGGCGGAGAGGCCGTGGCGGACGAAGAGCTTGGCGAGCTCGATCATGGAGACGAGGTGGCCCATCCCCGGGGATGGGTAGAGCACCAACGATCTCCTCTTCTCCTCCTCCTTCAAATCGCCATTAATGGCGGCCTCTTCCATGACCATGCGGGGGTTTGGTTGTGAAGAGGACAACGGAGGGGGTGTGTGTGTGTGTGAGTAGCTGCGAGGAACAGAGAGAGTTTGTTTGAAGCTGCGTTTAGCAGATCAAACACTGGAATAGGGGACTTTTGTCGCTATGCCAGCGACTGGTAGTTTGATTCGGCACCTCCGAAAACACACGCGCACACACACGCACGCAAACAAACAAACATTTAAGTAACTATCTACTGCTGCTTTAAAATATGTGTTTGTTAAATGACCAATGGGTAGGATCTTTATATAATTCTAAAATGCTACATGTACACCTCTCTAATGAGTATAAATCATATACTTTCATTTCTAAGAGTTGATAAATTTTTTTTAAAATAAATTAGTTAAAAAAATTTATAACAAGATAGGTTGAGAATATGAATAATACAAAATCTAAAATGTAAGTTAGAATCTAGGATGTAAGTTTACACTTAAACTATAAGATATATCGATAATATTATTCTATATATTTATTTGGGCTTTTTATGAGAGAATAATATTTTCATCTATGCGATCACATCATCTTTGTGAAACAGAATCAGTTTGAACTATGCCATTAGTTAATCATGTAACAGTTTTAGTTAATCTCATGGTATTATGAAAGAAGCTATAGAAAATTAACAAATATATCATATAAGCTAAAACATTGATTTTTTTTTCCTTCAATTTTTCATATAGGAGAGAAGTTTTTTGATGGAATGTTGTATTTCATACGTGATTTTTTTTTTTTGGCTGAAAAGCACATCATAATTTTCTAGGTACTTAGTTCATTAATAAAGAGAGAATAAAATATACAGTATAAATTTGTACTCTCACACAACCGCTATTCAAAAAGCAAGCCGTTAATTCAAATAAAACTAATCTAACTATCTCTTTTAACTTGATAGTGTTTCAAAAGATCTGATAAAAATTAATTAAAAAATCATCAGGTCCTGACGCTTTATCACCTCCTAATTGAAACACGGTCATTTAATCTCCTCCAAGTTAAAACGGGTAGTTAGTTGTTCCGGGTTCTAGACTCGTCTAGTATGAAAAAATTCGCTCCAAACTCCATTGAAAAAAAATAAAATAAAACTAATCTAAAAGAAAAGGTATAAGGTACTAAATTATCTCTAACAAACTAAAGAAAAAGTCACTGATTCTACATCAAACGAAAAAAAATAAAAGGAAATTACTAATACAAAAAGTACTTTCTCCAAAGCATGCTTAGAATCTGAGCAGGAGACAAAGGCATTGGTGCTATTTGAGAGGAGAAATGAAAAACAATGCGTGGGGCCTATTAGATCTAATGACAGTAAATAAAGCACCAAATTAACCTGTCCACTATAACATCCTACTCCAGTAATTTGATCAATTTGCTCAGGTATTAATTTTAATGGAGCATCAGATTACATTTGCTAAGTTTCTAATTGTACCAATTCCATTAACTAATCTTTTTCATTATGAAATAGACAAAAGTAGATATATCATAACAATTAGAGGAGTATATATATATATATATGAAGGAAAAAGTTTGGAAAAAAAGAAATAGTAAGTCACATAAGATACAAAACATTCAATACAAGGAAAATGCTGCAAGGATTGCGAGGCGTAACGGCTACAAATAGTAAGTCTTTGTTCAAAATTTTAAGGCTTCAATGCGAATGCCGTGCCGTACAAAGTTTCTCCCACTTCGTAAGAATAACTTTTTCTAAATAGTCATAAGCCACTGCTAAAATGGGAGCTTTTAGAGATGAGTAAACACTTTTTTTTCTAGGATTAGTGCTTAATTTAATCTATGACTTATGAATTTTCTGTAAATATAACAATATGTGATGACAAATATCCGAGGTATCCGAGAGACTGAGACCACTCAATCACTAGATTAATAATATTAAAAAAATTTAAAATTTAATTTTTAGCAAGTTTATATATTATTGGCAATATTGAATGACAACCAATTTCCGATTAATCTGAGAAATTTTTTTTTCCCATTTTATCTTAATTTGCAAAATGTCGATTAAGATTCGCCTCTTGTTCTTAATAGGGACTAGACCACCGATGGTGATGGCTTTGGGTTGAGAAACGGACTTTTTTTGAAAATAATCCTGTAAAATTTCGTATTTGGCTAAATGACCCTCTAAAAAGTAAAATTGGCAAATTAACCCTCTCTTTTCCACCTCGGAGCCACGGTGGAATTTTCTATTAAAGGCGGTGAATGATTTACCGTCTTCATAAAGACGGTGAACGACTCACCGCCTTCCTAATTTCCAACAAAAACGATAAATCATTCACCGTTTTTCGTTTATTTCTATTTGTTCCTATATCATATTCCTATATCATATATATAATCCTAACAACCACATAAAATTTTTAACAAATCACATTAAATTTTAACAAACTAAAAATTCTAATAGTCTATCCATACAATCCTAACAATTAAATAAAAATTTTAATGAATCACGAATAATTCTAACAACCTCACTTTTTTTCTCTATTTCTCATATAATTTACGTACAATTCTTATATCTTAAGAGATATAAAATGGTACGTGAATTATATAAAAAATACAGAAAAAAAAATGAGGTTGTTAGGATTATTCGTGATTTATTAAAAAATTTATTTGATTGTTAGAATTGTATGAATAGACTATTAGATTTAGTTTGTTAAGATTTAATATGATTTGTTAAAATTTTTATGTGATTGTTAGGATTATATATATGATATAGAAAAAATAGGATATAGAAAAAACAGAAATAAACGAAAAACGGTGAATTATTTACTGCGTTTGTTGGAAATTAGGAAGGCGGTGAATCGTTCACCGTTTTATGAAGACGGTAAATCATTCACCCCCTTTAATAGAAAATTTCACCGTGGCTCCGAGGAGGCAAAGAGAGGGTTAGTTTGCCAATTTTATTTTTTAGAGGGTTATTTAGTCAAATACGAAATTTTACAAGGTTATTTTCGAAAAAAATCCTTAAGAAACACTTTCCAAGGTTGAAAGAGCCATGTATGGTTGCAAAATTCTAGTCAAAACCAGAACATGTAATTGCTCGCTCCTCAAGTAATGATTTTTGTCAATATATATTTTTGAATCTATTTTATATTAGAATACTTTTTTGGTTAAAATGATATTAAAGTTAGTTTTGTATTCTTTTGTTTTGAGTTCAATCCCCACGTCCTTGTTATATATTTCTGGGCTAAAGTATGAGGTTTCGGGGTCACAGTGCTATTTAATTTTTTTCTCATTTAGTAGAATATAAATGTTAAAATAGCATGGTATCAAAGTAGGAATGTCAATATGTTCGAATACCTAAAATTTTATCTGAATTCGAATTCGAACGTAGCGAATTTATTTGATGCTAAACGGATCTACTTTTGAATATGAATATATAAAAAACAAAAGCCCGACGAATTTGAATTCGGATATGAATTTTGACTATAGCAGATTCGAACCTGAATTAAATTTATATTATATAATATATTTATATAAATATTTGATGTTATATTTAAACTTGTATTTTAAAATTTTAAATTTAATATAATATATTTTAAAATATTATAAAAAGTAATTATTTTTTGTTCGAATTTTTTGGTTCGAGTTTGGATTCAGATTTCGAATTTCGTATTTTTGATCGGTCTCGAATTCAGATTTCAGATTAAAAAATCGGATTCGAATTTAGATTTTTAAAAATTAGCCTGGAATTTGACCTATTGACATGCGGTGCTAACACGGCATATTTACATGCGGTGCTAGCTACAAGTGAAGAGAAAAGTAGAGCCGGCTCCAACCCGAGCACACCCTTTCCTCCGATGTGTAGAACTTGAAAATTCAAGTTTCCTACACGCCCAAGATCACACAACCACCGTAGAAGACAAGAACGGAGAAATAAAAAGCTCACAATAATAATCTCAAACAACTCCACATATGAATTTAATTAACTTCACCAAGAGTAGCCAAAAAATACCATATAATAAAAATCGAAAATACCAAATAAATCAAAAATACCAAATAAACTTTTAATCAAAAAATACTTCACAATGAATGTTCACAAGAGAGAGAGAGGTAGATTAGAGGTCACCCACCTCAAACCTAGCAAAAATTCCAAACACCTTTGGACCCTTTTCACACTTTTCTTGCACTTGAGAGAAAACCCCAAAACAAAGGAATGAGGAACTAAAGAGAAGAAGCTATTTTCTCTCTTGACCTATTTTCTTTTGACCCTCTAACTAAAACTCATGTAGTCCAACTTGGCTCACTTAGCCCAAGATAAGTCACAATTCAACTTAACTAAAAAAGAACAAAAAAGGTTTATTTAGAGATTAAATCAAATGGGCTCATATAAATACACTTACTAATCTAATAAATAAAACAGAAACAAAAATAAGTTTAGCACTAACTTTTAACAATAAGAAGACAAGGTCGACGGTCATGGCCACAAAACGGTTGCTACAGTATCCATGCGGTGGTAACACCGCCTAGAATTGCGGACCATGCAGGGCCATTGGACCGTACAACCCGGCCCGAACCGGCATGAATCCAAATCGGTGCCGTGTTAGATTGGTCCAATTTAGCAGGGAGTAATGTAGACCGTGCTTGTTCGGGTACATGTCCGGGTAAAGATAATAAAATCAACCATAAACCCGCATTACCAAAAAAAAAAAAAAGAAGAAGAAAGATCCCCAGCACTATTAAGCTCATTGCAGAGGCACCGTTAATTGCTGTAGAAGTATAATAACCCCGTCGTCATCGCTTACGCTCGGACGTGGGTGGGACCCAAGTTTGTTCTCTGCTCCCCATTGTCCTTTTTGCCTATTATTAATCCTCACGTTGTGGCCCCATGCAACCGCTAACAAGTAATTTTCTATTAATTGGACTTTTAGACGAGAATGCCCATAATCACGCATCTTGATACATTAGTTAATATTATATAATTTACTTCCAATAACGCTGACGAACTAATCAAAAACCTGCACCTTATGTATCCTAACACATAAAATACTTTATGAAAAAACAAGAAACTTCCGTAGTTACTGTTCTCTTCGGTCTCACTCCACGCAGTCGACCAGGCGGAGCCAAGATAAAGATGACGCACGCAAAGGACAAGTCATACACGTACGTCTCAAAATTTTCCTATAAATAAACACTCCTCATCTCCCACATCTTTCCACTCGATCTAGGACGAAGCACAAAAGTGGTAATAATAGTATATAGTATATTCTATTCTATTCGATCGCCATTAAAGAGCAACAGCGGTGGTGCCTTAGTTAGAATTTAGAAGCAGCTAGAGGTAGCTAGCTAGGCTGGGGAGGCGATGAAGGAGACGGTGGTGCTGTACTCGGGCATCGGGGTGGGGCACCTCACGCCCATGGTGGAGCTCGCGAAGCTCTTCGTCGGCCGCGGCTTCGCCTCCGTGGCCGTGGTGGCCGTGGAGTCCCCCTTTCCCGGAGCCCCGTCCATGGCGCCCGTGATATCGCGCCTCTCCTCCTCCGACCCGGCCTCCTCAATCTCCTTCCACCTCCTCCCCCGCGTCGCCTACACCCCTCCCCCCCCGGGCAGGCCCCCCCTCACCCAGATGTTAGACGTGCTCCGCCGCTGCAACCCCGGCCTCCTCTCCCTCCTCCGCTCCCTCTCCCCTCCGCCCCGCGCCCTCGTCCTCGACTTCTTCTGCACCGACGCCCTCGACGTCGCCGTCGAGCTCGCCCTCCCCGCCTACTTCTTCTTCGCCTCCGGCGCCGCCAACCTCGCCGTGTTCCTCCACCTCCCCCACCTCCACTACGACCCCGCCGGCGCTGCCACCTTCAAGGACCTCGGCCGGGCCCCCGTCCACTTCCCGGGCGTGAGGCCTATCCCCGCCTGCGACATGCCCCAAATGCTACTCCACGGCGACGCCGACACCTACAGGGCCGTCGCCCACCGCTTCGGGCGCCTCCCCGACTCCCGGGGCATCCTAGTCAACACGTTCGAGGCGCTGGAGCCCGGCCCCGCACGCGCCCTCCGCGACGGGCTCCCGCTCCCCGAAGGGCGCTCCATGCCCCCCACCTACTGCGTCGGCCCCCTCGTCACCGGCGGGCTCGAGAGAACCAAGCAAGAAGGAGAGGGGCGAGAGCTAGCGGAGCGGCACGCGTGCCTGGCGTGGCTCGACACCTGGGCGGAGCGGAGCGTGGTATTCCTCTGCTTCGGGAGCATGGGCGCGTTCTCGGCGGAGCAGCTGAAGGAGACGGCGCTGGGGCTGGAGCGGAGCGGGCACGCGTTCCTGTGGGTGGTGCGGAGCCCCCCGGACCCGGACCCGTCCAAGGCGTTCGTGCCGCGGCCCGAGCCGGACCTCGGCGCGCTGCTCCCGGAGGGGTTCCTGGAGCGGACCGCGGGGCGGGGGCTCGTGGTCCCGTCGTGGGCGCCGCAGGTGGAGGTGCTGCGTCACGCCGCGGTGGGCGCGTTCGTGAGCCACTGCGGGTGGAACTCGTCGCTCGAGGCCATCACCGCGGGGGTGCCCCTCGTGTGCTGGCCCCTCTACGCGGAGCAGCGGATGAACAAGGTGTCCCTCGTCGAGGACATCGGCGTGGGGGTCGCGGTGGAGGGCTACGATCAGGAGCTCGTCGCAGCGGACGAGGTGGCGAGGAAGGTGAGGCTGGTGATGGAGACCGAGGAGGGCGAGAGGCTTCGGGCGCGCGCCGCCGAGCTCAAGGAGAAGGCCGCGGCAGCGCTCTACGACGGAGGGTCGTTGCACTACGCGTTCCATGAGTTCTTGACAAATTTGCTGAAACAAGAGAATGGAGTTTGATGGATAAGAAGATTAGAAAAAAAATAAAAAATAAAAAATAAAAAATAAAATATTTCTTTCTCTTTTTCTTTCTATATTTAAAGAGCATCTTTGAGAATGGTTCTCGTTTCAGCGCATAATTTTTCATTTTAAATCATCTACTATGAGTAATGAGTTACAAATAATTTTAATTTTATCTTAAATTTCACAATTTATTAATAAAGTGTTTGAACTGATGTAAAAAATAATAGTATCATATAGCAAATAAAAATAGCTCTAGCATGTTTGAAATTTATAAATTTTTTAAATTCAAAAAAAATATATGAACGTACAACGTAGTGTTATATAAAAACTCTTCTCTCAAGTGTGGCTAATCTCTGAGTATTCTATTTTGTTAGCAAAAATAATATTACTCTTATTTGTATTTTACAATTTTAATTTTTTAATGCCGTTGATTACTCGCCAATAAAATGTGGCAACTTAAGCAAATTTAGAAAAAGAAATACTAAATCTCCCTTTTAGCGTAGCATATGTTATTTTTATGGGCAATTTCACCGCTACCTCTCTCAAATATGTAAATATCGTAAATGCCCTTATAAAATTAAAAATATCATATATACCCTTTCAAAATGTAAAAAATTATCACAATTATTCTTTCTTCTAACGGTTCGTTACTTTAACATGGTTAAAGTTTAGTTAAATAAGGGTTATGTTACAAAATGACTAACTTACCTCTAAAAAGATTAGAATCTTATTTTGACAGTAAATAAATAAGAGGCATTTTATGAATATTCTTCTAAATTTTAAAAATAACATCTCTAGTACTTAATTATTAGTGGGTAAAAAATATAGAAACCCCTCATCTATAGATCATTTTGAACTAGAGCCCTTTAAGTTTCATTTTTTAACATTTAGAGCTCTTGAACTATCAGTTTTTCTTTACTTGGACTTTACTTAGTTAAAAAAATTTGAATTGAGATCATCCCTCACATGAATTTGATAAATTTTTTAATTTTGTTGGGAAAACATACTCAATTGCTAAAATTAAAAAAAAAACACTTAGGTTGAGAGGGTATATATATATATATATAGAGAGAGAGAGAGTTGAGCTAAATACTATCGATAGCAAACGGGTATTTTTGCCACCTATTTATTTTCGATGACGGAGCTTCCAAATCGACGATCGGTAACGTTGAACATGATTTAGAGCATTTAAAGTATCTAAAAATTAAATTTCATTCTTTTTCGTTATTATTTTCTTGTCTATCAAGTGGACACAAAAATGAATGGTTGAAAATAAATATCCTTTAAAAAATGATGATAGGAGTTTTGTAATCAAGATCAAGATCAAGAGTATAGATCTTGTTTTAAATAGTTTAAAAAATTTTCTAACAAAAATTCAATTGATGGATATCTTTACACCGTTAAACAAGAAAACGTTTCATATCGACCATTAAAATTATAAAATTTGAAACCCTTTGATAATTAGGCAAATGATGTCGAAAAAGTTTGAAATTTGATTTCTAAATACTTTAAATACTCTAGATCATGTTCAACGGTACCGATCGTCGATTTGGAAGCTCCATCATCGAAAATAAATGGATGGCAAAAGTACCCGTTTGCTATCGATAGTATTCTAGCTCAACTATATATAGATATATATATATAGTAGGGCTACTGTGCTATTAAGAGTACAGCAGCTCCTGAGCTCCTAAGTTTCTAACCACCCATCAAGTTTGATGGGTGGTTAATAAGAAAAAGATAAGAAAAATTGAGGAGAAATTGAGTGTCTCAATTTCTCCTCTTCTTAAATTTTTCTCCAATATCTCTTCTCTCTTTCATTTTAACCATCCATCAAACTTGATGGATGGTTAAAAATTTTGGAGCATAAGAACTGTTGTACTTTTAAAAACACACACACACACACATATATATACATATACATATATGTATATATATATATACATATATACATACATATATATATATATATACATATATACATACAGAGTCCGGCTATGGTGCTTGTGAAAGTACCAAGCACTTGGTGCTTGTAAGTTTTCTGCCGTTAGATTCACCCCTTTGATCAATTCCACCCGTTAGATTATACTATTCAACCAACCACCCACTCAACCCTAAGAGGCCCACATCATCCTAACCGTCCATCTCTTAATCCAAGGGTTAAAAACCTACAAGCACCAATTGCTTGGTGCTTTTAAAAGCATAGGAGCTCAATTCTATACATACATATATATACATACATATACATACATATATACATACATATATACATATATATGTATGTATATATGTGTATATATATATGTATGTATATATGTATGTATATATATATATATCCAAGTTAGGATCATGCCGAAGTGGACTATAGGTGAGAGGTTCTTTATACAATTTTATTTTATTGTTGTCAATAAATTTTTAATTAAATTTTTTTTGTTTGAGCGGATCATATAAGTGATACTCTAATATCAAGAATTTTGATATCAAAATATTTTTAGTGTGAAATATGTGAGTTATTTAAATAAAATTCAAAAAAATAAATTTTTAAATAATTAATGTTGAATACTGCTATGGACAATTGCATTACAACTATGTATAATTTAAAAGCGAAAAATCATAATGAGATTTAACTATCATACTTAATAGACTATAAATCTTTAATTGTAAAATTTTTAAAAGAATATTAAATTATTAAGTGATTCAAACGTTAAGAATTGATCATATAATTAATCTTAAATTATTACACAGTCAAATTCGTGCTAGGGGTAAAAATGATATTTATGAAATATTGGATGACTTTTTGACGGAAAGTTAAACTAAAGGGTTTCTGTGAATATTTTTAATTTTAAGAGGGGTATTGATAATATTTTTTAGTTTAGAGGACTATTCATGAAATTACGGTCTCCAGAGAGATATTGATGAAATTATCCCTTATTTTTAAATAACCTAATTTAATAGAAATGGGCCATGCTTAATGTACTTAAATTACTTTTAGGCATGAGAATCAAGCCCCACATCAATCAAGGTATATTTCAACTCCTTGTAAGTAAAATGAATGAATGGAAGCAATAATTCTAGAAGCTTCTCGATAAGCAAAAGCACAGAGAAAAAAGTGATAACGCCAAGTTGGCATCTATGGATATTATAAACTGTTGATTGGATTCCACCAGAATGTGTCTGGTCTCATCTCTCCTCGATGGACGAGGAGCCAAATGCACGAATTTGTATAGAAGAGTCCATAATAGCACTATTATTGGGCCCTTCCTGCTGGGTGAAATTTTAAATTAATGAAGTCGTTTTCACTACTGAATTTGTTGGCCAATTTAAATAAAATTTATTAATTTTGAAATTTTGTAAAAGTAGGCTATCATTTTAAATTTTACAGATTCGGTTCGAATTTTTAAAAAACTGACCAAAATATCATTATTCATTTTTCTCTTTCCTTTTTTCTTTCTCTCGTTCTTTTTTTTCTCTCCGAAGAGGGCGGCGGAGGCAGAGGCGGCCCGCCTCGCCTCTGCCCCGCGCGGCCTCGCCCGCGCCCGCGCACCCCTCACATCCTCGCCCGCGCCTGCTCACCCCCTGCCCTCCTCGCCTTCTACCCCGCCGAGGCCGCTCCACCGCCTCCGCGACAGTAACAAGGATGACACCGCGTCCTCTTCCTCTGCCTTCGCCCTCCACCTCCACTACAACAGATTTTCTACAAACCAAATCCACTTTTGAGAACCTGCCATCTCCACCACCGCCGCAGATGACGAAGAGGAAGCTCTTCATAGCACCAAGAAGCTCGCCGGCGAGGGAGGGGGTACGCGGCCCGCCGCGCCTACCCCGGACCGACGCTGAGCGAGGTGGAGATGGACGAGAACAAAACGACGCTGGAGAAAAGGGTGGCGGAAGCGGAGGCGGCGTCCCAGAGGGCGGTGGCGAGCGCGGCCTCGGCGGGGTCGGAAGCGAGGAGGGCGAGGGGCGCATGGGAGAATCTCTAGTCAAGCATTTTTGTTTGCTTAAAAAAAAAACTAAAGAACAAAAACTAGAGAATAAGAAAGAAGAACGATAAAAGAAGGAAGAAGAAGATAAAGTTGCATTGTTAAGATAAAATTGCACTGTTTTAGAAAAACGTTGAATTGTTATAGACGTAAGTTACACTCTTTGAGATACAAACCGCACCTTTTAAAATAAAAGTTACACTTTTTAAACGAAAGTTGCACTTTTTGGGAGATAGTTATATTTGCACTTTTTGAGATGTAAACTGTATCCTTTAAGATGAAAAGTTATTCTCTTTAAATAAAAATTATACTATTTGAGAGATAGTTATACTCTTTGGGAGAAAAAATAGTGCAACTTTCGTTTAAAGAGTGCAACTTTTTTATTAAAGGGTACAATTTACCTCTCAAAGAGTGCAACTTATGTCTATAACAGTGCAACGTTCTTCTAAAATAGTACAACTTCATCTTCTTCTTCCGTATATTTTAGTTTTTGGCCTTTAGTTAATTTTATTTTATATTTTAAGCAAACAAAAATGTTTGATCAGAGATGCTCCCATGCACCCTCCGTCCTCCTCGCCTCCGACCCCGCCGAGGCCGCGCTCGCCGCCACTCTCTAGGACGCCGCCTACGCTTCCGCTGCCCTCTTCTCCAGCGTCGTTTTGTTCTCGTCCATCTCCACCTCGCTCAGAGCCGGTCCGGGGTAGGCGCGGTGGGCCGCATGCCCCCTCCCTCGCCGGCAAGCTTCTTGGTGCTGAGAAGCGCTTCTTCTTCGTCGTCTTTAGCGGTGGTGGAGATGGCGGGCTCTCAGAAGTGAGTTTGGTTGGTAGAAAATCTGCTGCAGTGAAGGTGGAGGGCGAAGACAGAGGAAGAGGACGCGGTGTCATCCTCGTTACCATCGCGGAGGGCCGCAGAGGAAGTGGAGGAGGGTCGGAGATAAAAATAAAGAGTTGCGGCGCGGTCTGGGCGGAGTCGGAGGCGAGGAGGGCGGGGGGTGAGCGGGCGCGGGTGAGGGCGTAAGGGGTAGAGGCGAGGCGGGCCGTTTCCGCCTCCGCCTCCGCCTCCGCCTCCGCCTCCGCCTCCGCCGCCTTCTTCGGAGAGAAAAAAAAAGATCGAGAGAACAAAAAAAGGAAAAGAGAAAAATGAATAAGGATATTTTGGTCAGTTTGTTAAAAATTCGTACTGAATTTGTAAAATCCAAAAAGACGGCTCGATTTTGCAAAGCTCAAAACTAGTAAATTTTTTATGCAAATTAACCATTTTCCATCAATCTGAGATTTTTTATGCAAATTCGCCTCTTGTTTTTAATAGGGACTAGACCACTACTGATGGTGATGGCTTTGGGTTGAGAAACACTTTCCAAGTGTGGAAGAGCCTTGTATGGTTTTAAAATTGTAGTCAAAACCAGAACATGTAATTGCTTGCTTCTCAGGTAATGATTTTTGTCAATATATAGTTTTGGATCTATTTTTATATTAGATTAATTAATTGAGTAAATATGATATTAAAGTTAATTTAAATTCTTTTGTTATAAGTTCAATCCCCATGTTCTTAATGTATATTTTTAGGCTAAAGGACGAGGTCCCAGGATCACAGTGCTATTTATTTTTTTCTTATTTAGTTGAATATAAATGTTAAAAATAGCGTGGTATCAAATTCGGAAGTCTTAAATTTGAGTCTCATTTAGTTTTTTTTTATTTAATTTAATATAAATATTAAAAGTATCATTCTCTAACAGCTTAATTTTTTTTAAAATAATTATTTTATATATTTTTTTAAAAATAATTATAAGTTTCTAGTATTATAAAAAAAATATTTATGAAAATAATTATTTTTTAACACCAAAATTCAGAAATAAATCCTATGCATATTCTGTAGGCAATGATTTATGATTTTGCTTTCCAATAGGGTTAAGCATGCTACAAGTAGAGATGTCAATGGGTACGAATATCTGAAATTTTATCCGAATTCGAATTCAAACGTAACAAATTTATTTGATGCTAAACGGATATAGTTTTGAATATGAATATAAAAAATGAAAGCCCGACGAATTCGGATTCGGATATGAATTTTGACTGTAGCAGATCCGAACTCGAATTAAATTTTCATTATATGATATATAAATATTTGATGTTATATTTGAACATATATTTTAAAAAAATTTAAATTTAATATGATATATTTTAAAATATTATAAAATTTAATTGTTTCTGGTTAGAGTTTGGATTCAGATTTCGAATTTTTAGTTGGGCTCGAATTCGGATTTCAAAGTGGGACTTGAATTTGAATTTTTAAAAATTCATTCCGCATCTGACCAATTGACATGCGGTGCTGACACAGCTTATTGACATTAGAGATGTCAATGGGTCGGGTTTGGGTCGGGTTTTAAAAAACCCGAACCCGAACCCGACCCCCAAATTTGAACCCGAACCCGAACCCGTACCCGACGGGTTTTAAAAATCCATACCCATACCCGACCCGACCAAATACCCGAAACCCGTACCCGAACCCGAACCCGTAACCCAAACCCGAAGTACTATATTTGAAAATATATTGTAGTAAAATTAACATTTTTGAGCCTTTGAGTGTACCATTGGATGAAGATCCAATGGATAAAAATTATTATGTATTTTATATATTAAATAAATAAATAAATAAAATATATATAATTTATTCGGGTTCGGGTTCGGGTTCGGGTTCGGGTCGGGTACATACAAATCCATACCCGTACCCATACCCGTCGGGTTTTTATTTTCTATACCCATACCCGAATCCATATCCATTTAGTTCGGGTAAATCCGACCCGTTCGGGTTCGGGTTCGGGTAATTTTTCGGGTACCCATACCCATTGACATCCCTAATTGACATGCGGTGCTAGCTACAAGAAGATAAGGTCGACTGCCATGGCCACAAAACGGTTGCTACAGTATCCAGGCGGTGCTAACACCGACTAGAATTGCGGACCACGCAGGGCTATTGGACCGTACAGCCCGGCCCGAACCGACATGAATCCAAATCCGTGCCGTATTAGATTGGTCCAATTTGGCGAGGAATAATGTAGACCGTGCATTTTCCTAGCACAAATGTCAAAAAATTTGGTGATTAATATTCAAAATTTAAATTTAAAATTTAATTACTTTATATTGCTAGCTAAGTTTATTTTTAATTTTTTTTAAAAAATGAACAAAACGAATAGGATACTATCTTTAAAAAAAAAAAAAAAAATTTAACCTGCATTATTAAAAAAAAGAAAAAAGAAAAAAGAAAAAAAAAGGATCCCACAACTATTAGAGCTCATTGCAGAGGCACCGTTAACTGCTGTATGAGTATAACTATAACCCCGTCGTCATCGCTTACGCTCGGACGTGGGTGGGACCGGAAGTTTGTTCTCTGCACCGCATTGTCCTTTTTGCCTATTAATCCTCACGTTGTGGCCCCATGCAACCACTGCTAATCCCCTTTTAGACGAGATAGCATCGGATCATGCATCTTGATACATTAGTTAATATATATAATAATTTACTTCTAATAAAGCGGATGAACTAGTAAAAAACCTGCACCTTATGTAGCTTAACACTATAAAATACATATAAAAAAACAAAAAAATTGTGTAATGTTCTCTTCGGTGTTACTCTCAGTCCACGCAGTCAACCAGGCGGAGTAGAGATAAAGATGAAGCACGCAAAGGACAAGTCATACACGTACGTCTCAAAATTTCTGAATCTCAGCACAATAATTTGCTTGATTTATTTTATCCTTCTATAAATAGACACTCCTCATCTCCAACATTTTTCCACCCGATCTAGGACGAAGCAAACAAGTAGTAATAATAGTATATTCTATTCTATTCGATCGCCATTAAAGAGAAACAGCGTTGGTGCCTTAATTAGAATCTAGAAGCAGCTAGAGGTAGCTAGGTTGGGTAGGCGATGAAGGAGACGGTGGTGCTGTACCCAGGCATGGGTGTGGGGCACCTCACGCCCATGGTGGAGCTCGCGAAGCTCTTCGTCGGCCGCGGCTTCGCCTCCGTGGCCGTGGTGGCCGTGGAGTCCCCCTTTCCCGGAGCCCCGTCCATGGCGCCCGTGATATCGCGCCTCTCCTCCTCCGACCCGGCCTCCTCAATCTCCTTCCACCTCCTCCCCCGCCTCGCCTACACCCCTCCCCCCCCGGGCGGCAACCCCGTCACCCAGATGTTCGACGTGCTCCGCCGCTGCAACCCCGGCCTCCTCTCCCTCCTCCGCTCCCTCTCCCCTCCGCCCCGCGCCCTCGTCCTCGACTTCTTCTGCACCGATGCCCTCGACGTCGCCGCCGAGCTCGCCCTCCCCGCCTACTTCTTCTTCTCCTCCGGCGCCGCCAACCTCGCCGTGTTCCTCCACCTCCCCCACCTTCAGCACGACTCCGCCGGCGCCGCCAGCTTCAAGGACCTCGGCCGAGCCCCCGTCCACTTCCCGGGCGTGAGGCCCATCCCCGCCGGCGACATGCCCCAGGTGCTGTTCGACCGCGACACCGACACCTACAGGGCCCTCGTCCACAACTTCGGGCGCCTCCCCGACTCCCGGGGCATCCTCGTCAACACGTTCGAGGCGCTCGAGCCTGGCCCCGCGCGCGCCCTCCGCGACGGGCTCCCGCTCCCCGAAGGGCGCTCCATGCCCCCCACCTACTGCGTGGGCCCCCTCGTCACCGGCGGGCTCGAGAGAACCAAGCAAGAAGGAGAGGGACGAGAACAAGCGGAGCGGCACGCGTGCCTGGCGTGGCTCGACACGCGGCCGGAGCGGAGCGTGGTGTTCCTCTGCTTCGGGAGCATGGGCGCGTTCTCGGCGGAGCAGCTGAAGGAGACGGCGCTGGGGCTGGAGCGGAGCGGGCACGCGTTCCTGTGGGTGGTGCGGAGCCCCCCGGACCCGGACCCGTCCAAGGCGTTCGCTCCGCGGCCCGAGCCGGACCTGTGCGCGCTTCTCCCGGAGGGGTTCCTGGAGCGGACCGCGGGGCGGGGGCTCGTGGTCCCGTCGTGGGCGCCGCAGGTGGAGGTGCTGCGCCACGCCGCGGTGGGCGCGTTCGTGAGCCACTGCGGGTGGAACTCGTCGCTCGAGGCCATCACCGCGGGGGTGCCCCTCGTGTGCTGGCCCCTCTACGCGGAGCAGCGGATGAACAAGGTGTTCCTCGTCGAGGATATCCGCGTGGGGGTCGTGGTGGAGGGGTACGATCAGGAGCTCGTCGCAGCGGACGAGGTGGAGAGGAAGGTGAAGCTGGTGATGGACACCGAGGAGGGCGAGAGGCTCCGGGCGCGCGCCGCCGAGCTCAAGGAGAAGGCTGCGGCAGCCCTCGACGAGGGAGGGTCGTCGCATGCCGCGTTCAAAGAGTTCTTGAAGGATTTGGAGAACGAAGAGAATCAAGTTTGAAGGATAAGAAAATTCAAAAATAAAAATAAATTTTTTTTTTCCCTTTCTATATTTAACGAACAACATTTTAGAGATTGTTTTTTGTTTCAGCGCATAATTTTAAATCATCTATTATGTGTAATGAGTTATTTGTTTCGAAAAACTTAAGCTCATAGCAGATCAGAAGAACCGTAAGTAACAAACAATTTCAATTTCATCTTAAACTTTACAATTTATTAATCGAGTGCTTTTAACTGATGTAAAAATTTATAGTATAATATAGCAAATAAAAATATCTCTAGCATGTTTGAAATTTATAATTTCTTTAAATTCAAAATAAATATACGTACAACGTAGTACTGTTATATAAAACTCTTCTCTCAAATGTTGCCAATTTTCGAGCATTCTATTTTGTTAGTAAAAGTAATATTACTCTTACACATTTTACAATCTTAATTTTTTAATATCGTACGTTTTGGTGATTACTTGCCAATAAAATGTGGCAACTCAAGCAAATTGAGAAAAAGGAATACGAAATCTCCTTTTGAGCGTAGCATATGTTATTTGAGGCTTTAAATAGCCTTACGCACAAGCATTAGTTTACTAAGTTCGTTCTCCCAAAACCCTAATTTAGTCGAAGTGGGCCATGTTTAATGAACTTAAATTACTTTTAGATATGAGAATTTAAGCCCTACATCAATCAAGGTATATTTCAACTCCTTGCAAGTAAAATGAATGAATGGAAGCAATAACTTCTAGAAGCTTCTCGATAAGCAAAAGCACAGAGAAAAAATTGATGATAAGGCCAAGTTGACATCTATGGATATTATACACTGTTGATTGAATTCCACCAGAATGTGTGTGGTCTCATCTCTCCTAAATGGACACAAGGAACCAAATGCACGAATTTGTATGGAAGAGTCCATAATGGTCACTATTATTGGGCCCTTCCTACTGGGTGAAATTTTAAATGAAATCGTTTTCACTACTGAATTTGTTTAGCGTGTAATGGTCAAGATGAGGATTTTTCTTTTTAAAAAATTAACATTGAGAGGGAAACTTGAAATTAAGCCCAATAATAAGCGTTAAAAATCTGCAACCCGCTTTAATATTAATTACTGTATATTCGGTGGGTAGTCGATTCAATACCGGTCGTTGAAATTTCGCAACGAAAACGTCCAATTGAATTTTTACCGTAACCTCATTTTCGCAATAAAAACTGACACAATGCACAAAAAGAAAAAAAAAATCAAACAAAAAATATAGGTAAAACAAAATTTACTAACAAAAAAATATTACCCCCGAATTCTTTTCTTTAACAGAGTGACTTCAATTCGAGCTCTCTTTCTGAATCTCACGCATCTCCTACCTATCTCCTAAATCCGAAGATTTCTCTCTTTTCTTAGTTCTCTTGCTAACTCACTAATTAGTTATTCTCTCCCATACATTATTAACTTAGTGCATGCAAATCATGGCCACCTTGGATCATACAATCAACTCAATGTTTCTCACTCAGCCGTAAGCAAGAAATAAGAAGCAAGAAGCAACTAGCAAATTCAACATATGCCCAGGGTACTTCCTAGAAGGCCCTATTTATGTGGATGATTCTATTCCTTTTTCTAGTCTAATCTAATCCAGCATTAATTCTTAGTAGAAGATTCATGCTGTGGAAACTTGGAAAGTTATTAATAAAATGCGCAAAATGTTAAGTTATGAGTCCTTAAAGAAAAGGACGTTGAAGATTGAGAGTTTTTCTGTAAAGCTTGACAAGTAGTGTGAAGTATCAAAACTTATTAACTAAGGTGGATATATATTTGAATGTTAGAATAAATTATCTAGCACCTATATATATTTTTTATATTTTTAAATTTGCAAGCGTAGAAGTTTTTTTTTTGAGGGGAAAGGTAGCACGCTACCTGCTTCATTCATTGGATTGATGAATTAGGCTATATGGGTGAGACAATCAGAGCCTCAGAGGATGCGAGGAGTGAAAAAGAAAAAAAAATGAAGAATAATAGAACAGTTTAATAAGATTGTTAGTAGAATAGTGCATTTAATCTATGTAGTGATATGTCTGATTATAAAAAATAATTTCAGGAATCTACCGAATACTGCAAAGTGAAAGAGATTCATTAGTTGCAAGACATTTATATGAAGAATAATATCTTTTCAAAAAGCTCGTGGAGGCAAATAAGCTAATTTGGTAATAATGTGATTTTTGAGCTATTATCCGAAAATATGAAAACTAATACCTTCTAGAATAGCTTCTTTTCTGGGAAGAAAAAACATAAATTCGAGATACCTCATTCTTCCTTAATTAGATTCACCTAAATTTACTGTTCAATAGGATGTTAAAATTCGGATAAGATTTTTTTGGTATATATATATTAAAACATAATTTTAAGATTCAAGTGTAAAATAAATTACTGAAAACTCAACTCAGGGTCTGAAAGTAGCTGACACTAAATGAACACAGCAGAAATGGCGCACATAAGTACGTTAGCGTTTTTTTGAGCTGGAAAGAAAAATTTTGTCAGGCTCTCGGATTGGCGAAGAGAATGATCACATCTGGAGTCTAGGATCAAAATAACCGTTTCCATTATAATCATAATTTTCTCCTCATAAAATCACAAAAGCTCATCCAAAAAAACCTTAGTAAAGACAGAAAAAAGAAACAATTACTAAGGAAAAATCTGTAACCAATAAAATATGAACCTCTCACAAGTATAACACAACACAATCAACTATTTAGATATATTGCAAACATTAATGGTGAAACTAGTGAACACCATGTGAGATTTGAATCACTACAGTTGAGCTCTTATATGTTCATAGCGAAGCACAAATAAATGCACTTCACAAATTTATTAAAAGCTTAGCCAAAGATATATAGATAGATATGCGGTCGTGGTAATATGATTAAGTATAATAGAAAAACAGCACCAACGGCCAAAAATAGAGATAACTGAAGGTAACTCTAGAGTTGCGTTTGAGTCAACACACAATTACATGCGATCAAGAATATATCTTACTACTCAGCAGTAATGTATCACATAATGGAATCCAAGTAATCTTCAACTTTCACGTACTTAATCTCAGGATACAGTTCTGTTGCCTCGACCGCAATACTTGGATCTATGGCGCGGTTGGTTAGCTCTCCCTTGACAAAAACGGAGTAAGCTAATGCGAATTGGAAACTTGGCGAATACGGGGACTCTGCACCATCAATTTTTTTCACAATCAAGTGAGCGAAAAGTTAGCTATATCATAGAAGAGATGGAATCAATGAACGTATCAAATTGATCGTCATTTTATTTATTGAAAGATGATGCGGAAACATAGCAGTTGTGAGCTTGAGAGAAGACACTTATCTTATCTGGTATTCAGGTTATCTTTTCGTGATTAGACTTCTTACATGAGAAAATATGCATGCCATGCAATTTGGGTATGTTTATAAAATTCGTAGAGCACGAAATTCTTTAAAAGAGAGAGTTCGGAGCAAGGATTTAAATACCCATCGGCACTGGCCGTATTCATCGTGCCGTACGTATCGTGCCAACAAAATATCGGCACGATACAGCCCCGTGCTGATGGCACAGCTCACAACCCTCTATTTCTTAAATTAGTAAGTAATTTTCTCAATAAAATTCAAAAGATTTGATAATGATACATAATAAACGGTTAAAATATTTTGTTGCTAAATAAAATAAATATTTCATGCCATTATGTGTCGGCACACATGTATTTTTTGTGACCGGCACGCATCGGCACGGTCCGGCACGCACCGTGCCGTATAGTGCCGACAAATTTTCGGCACGACCCTGTGCTCCGGCACTTAAATCCTTGGTTTGGAGACAACTTACCTTGTATCTTCTTGAGAATATCTTCTTCGGATACATGGATTTCCTCAAGAGTCCTTCCGATTTTCTTCTCCCACAATGATACAAGTTGGTTGAGGGAATAGAAGTTGGCCGGCGGGCTTATGAAGAGCGTCTTGTTGAGAGTTCTCGGGTCGTCGACGGCTTTAATGGTGTACGCGCCCATGTCGTCCTCGTTAACAAAAATAGCTGAAGAAACAGTTGAATGAATGTGCACAAAAAATTGTATGATATACGTGCGTCAAGTAAACATAAACACATAAACACAAATATTACAAATAGGTATATAGGTATAGTTTTTATAACCTTGAGGGTTTCCATCACCTAAGATGATCACTTTGTCCGTAGGAGGATTTTCTGCTTCCGGTTGCCCGAATCTCGGAAGGAAGAAGCCTTGGAAGCAGTTGTTACAAACGAAGTGTGAGGAATCCCATCTTTCCTGATTACCTGCCGAAGTTCAGCTTTCGCGTGCAGTACACTTGCCGCCGGCTCGACTAACTCAACATGCTCGATGTCACAACCAAACTCGGATGAAGGAATCTCTATGATCCGTATCAATTTTATTAAACCGATTGCGTGAAAAATTTACGACATAAAATGCGTTCATCTTCACAGATTTAGCAAAAGATGGTAAGAGAAAATATTGCTTTGTAGCGAGGACAAGGCCGAGCAACCACAGCAATTTAGTGTTCTTATGTTTTGAGATCAACAGTGTGTAGAAATTCTCTGCTCATGCTCATTTGTGGCATCACGAAGATCCAATAAGATACAGTAATTTCTCTATGAATAATATTGTTTAGTGAATGTCGTGGCATTGAAAACATAAAAACAAAAAGTTTTAAGCTAACGAGTTTTAAATTAAAGGCAAAGATTTAAGAAGCTGCTGATCTATGCTTGTTATATATATGATTCTGTATTTGTAAATCATTAAATAAGTAGGAATAAAGTACAAAGAAATAAAGAACAAAATATGCCTTCTCTAATTACCTTGACATTTCCTGCTTCTTTAATGGCTCGTATGATCTTAATCTGGTCCGCTAATTGCTCTCGAGATTTGTGCCCCACTGCTGAGATCACCACATCCACTTGCTTAAATGCCCCCACCAAGCTCGCATGATCATGTAAATCTCCCTTTAATTACCAGTAGATTAATGTTTAAGGCTTAAATAATTTCATACACCAAAAGGTAATGCTGTTGGTACCCAAGAAGATACCCCAAGCACCAGTAACAAGCTAAGATTCCAAGCATAACATCTAAGTTGGATAGCGAGTTAGAAAGTGAGGTCGCTGCAGTATCATTAAGCTGACCCATTAATTATATTTTGATGCGTGCTTAGTATCTAAAGATACCAAAGCATTACTCGAATTATGAAATGATTAGTTGATCAATTTTACCAACAGCCTCATCAAATTCAGACAGTGATTGAAAAGGAGATTCAATACAATTATCTGTCAATTTTAAATTCATATTCTTTTAATTAATAGTACAACTCATAAATATATTTCATATTTATAATATATATTGTCCTTATATATTATCGATTTGTTGGCACTCAAATATAGAGAATTTAGAATAATCGATGCATGCCCTCCAAAATTACTATATTAAATTGCCAATGCATCAATAATATATAAGCACAAATCTTTAGAAAAGTGTTCAGAAGTATAAATAATTTATTCACATATTATATTTAACCTTGAAGTCATATTCTCGGAATTCAAGTATAAATACAATATTTTATCTTTCCAAAATATAAACGCCGAGAATGTTCAAAAAACAAACATTAATCACCTAACTTTCAATCACAAAATAAAATATTCAGACTAAATAAGTTTTGATCGATAGTAGAAAATAAAATGTGTGGGAAAATCGTACAACGACAACTACAAACCGTGGCTTTTAAAATCCTCCACCAGTTTAGCCTTGTCGTGATCCTCGGCGACGGTGTTCATCCTCACTAGTATGAATGTAGGGTGGCCGGCCTTAACGCTGGCCGCGACGAGGTACCTTCCGATCGTCCTCGTCGTGCCGATCACCAATATTTTGTTTTTATTCTCGCTTATTTATTCCATTATGAACCGAAGATCTTAGTAGAAGGTCGAAATGTACCTCGTGGACCGCGTGCCCGCTGCCCCCCAATGCCGCATTTTTTCCAGCATTGGTTTTCGTTTTCCGCTTTGTTAGAGCAGAAAACGAAAACATCTTTTTTTCTCTGAACCTGTAAAAAAAAAATTTCGAGAAATTTTTTTTACAATCAACCAAACACGAGAATTTTACTTTTCAGCCGAATTTTTTTTTTCGAGATAGTTTTATATGGACCCAAACACACCCTAAGCAGGCTACAAGAAGATAAGGTCGACAGCCATGGCCACGAAACGATTGCTGCAGTATCCATGCGGTGCTAACACCACCTAGAATTGCGGACCATGCAGGGCCATTGGACCGTGCAAGCCGGCCCGAACCAACATGAATCCAAATTTATGCGGTGTTGGATTGCTCCAATTTGGCAAGGAGTAATGCAGACCGTGCTTGTGCGGGTACACAGCCGGGCAAAGAATAATAAAATCAACACTAAACCCGCATTACCGACCGATTAAATTCCTAACGTAGGTGACAAAAAACTTGGTAGTTGATGCTTAAGATATCAAGTTTGAAGTCTAATTAATTGCTTCACATTTTCAGCTAAATTTATTTCTAAAAAAATGAACGAAACGGATACCATGCTACCTTTCTCTCTAAAAAAAAAAACCCCTAAACACGCATTACTAAGCACTATTAGATAGGGCCGGCAAATGAGCGAGCCGGCTCGTGTTCGGCTCGCGTTCGGCTCGAAATTCGGCTTGCTCGAGCTCGGCTCGAAATTAAATGAGCCGAACTTGAACATAAAAAAAACTCGAAATTTATTTCAAGCTGAGCTTGAGTATTACTGGGCTCGCTCGAATTAGGCTCGAAAAGCTCGAAAATATATATATAGAATTGGGCTGGAATACTATTGATGATATTTAGGCGCTTTTGCTATCGAGTTTTTAACCATTGAATAAAAAATTGTATGGTTAGAATGATAATGGTTCCCTAAGATTTAGTGGTGGTCCCCCTAAGGTTGAGTGGGTGGTTGGTTGAACAGTATGATCTAAAGGGTAGAATTGATTAAAGTGTAGATCTAATGGCTAAAAAATCGAAAGTAAAAAAGTTCAAATAATATTAATAGTAATCCAGCTCAACTCATATATATATACATATATATACATATATATATATATATATATATATATATATATATATATATATATATATATATATATATATATATATATATATATATATATATATATATATATATATATATATATATATATATATATATATATATATATATATATATATATATATATATATAGTTTGACTGGGCTACTATCGGTAGTAAACCGTCCCGTTTACTACCGATTTGTTTTCGATGCTGGAGCTTCCAAATTGACGATCGGCACCGTTGAACATGATCTAGACCATTTAAACTATGTAAAAATCAAATTTCATACTTTTTGATATCATTAACCGAACGATCAAAGGGTTACAAAATCTGTAATTTTAATGGCCGATATGGTGTGTTTGCTCGTTTAACGGTATAGAAGAATCCAAATCAACTAAATTTTTGTTAGAAATTTTTTTGAACTATTTAAAATAAGATCTGTACTCTTGATCTTGATTACAAGACTTCTATCATCACTTTTTATAGGATATTCATTTTCAGCCATTCATTTTTTGTTCACTTGATGGACAAGAGAACAATATCGAAAAAGCGTGAAATTTGATTTTCAGATAGTTTGAATGGTCTAGATCATGTTCAACGGTGCCGATCGTCGATTTGGAAGCTCCAGCATCGAAAACAAATCGGTAGTAAACCGCTCGGTTTACTACCGATAGTATTCTAGCAAAACTTATATATATATATATATATATATATATATATATATATATATATATATATATATATATATATATATATATATATATATATATATATATATAGTATAACTACTATACTTTCGGAAGTATAAATAACTTGATGCTTCTGACTTTTTAACTCTTGGATCCATAACTGTACGGTTGGGATAATAGTGGCTCCTCCTAAGGTTTAGTGGTTCCTCTAGGGGAACAATATTAATCAAAGTTTAGAAATGATCAAAGGGGTTGATCCAAGAGTTAAAATCTTGGAAGCACCAATTCCTTTATGTTTTCGAAAACACCATAGTTAGACTATGTATATATATATTAAAAATTATATATATATAATTATATATAAAATAATAAAGGGGGTGTATGGAATACACCCGTGCATCCTAAGGTGGTGGGCTTCTACCTGTCAAATCAATGTGACAAGTAAAAGCCCACCCACCCTTGGATGTGTGGGTGTATCCTATACACCCCCTTTACGGGTGTACGGGTAGCACCACTCATAATATATATATATATATATATATATATATATATATAATATTTTAATTATATATAATAATACATATTATATATTTTAATTATATGTTTATAGTGTTTAGATTATTGGGCATATATGCTGGCCCACAAAATTAAATCAGCAAAATCCCACTCTAATTACTCTCTCTCTCTTTCACTTGCTCGCAAAGTCATTTTTTTCTAATTTTTTTTAATATTAGAATATCATACTTCATCCATTTATTTTGTATATTGAATTATTAGACTTTTTGTATCAAATTTTAGATAATGTTTCATAAAAATTAAACTATAAATTGTATGATGTTAAGAATTTCAAGCGGCTCGTTTAGGACTCGAGCTCGCTCGACTCGAAATTAGGCTCGCTCGAGCTCGGCTCGAATTAATTTCAAGCCAAGTTTGAGACTAAATTTAGGCTCGAAATTAATTTCAAGCCGAGGTTGAGCTGAGGCAACCTCGCTCGAGCTCGGCTCGTTTCCACCCCTACTATTAGAGCTCATTGCAGAGGCACCGTTAGTTGCTGTATAAGTATAACCCCGTCGTCATCGCTTACGCTCGGACGTGCGTGGGACCGATCGAGGTTTGTTCTCTGCTCCCGATTGTCCTTTTTGCCTATTAATCCTGACGTTGTGGCCCCATGCAACCACTACTAATCCCCTTTTAGAAGAGATATATAGCATCGGAATATGCCAGTGATCATGCATCTTGATACATTAGTTAATATATATAATAATTTACTTCTAATAAAGCGGATGAACTAGTCAAAAACCTGCACCTTATGTAGCTTAACACTATAAATAAAATACATATGAAAAAACAAAAAAATTGCGTAATGTTCTCTTCGGTGTTACTCTCAGTCCACGCAGTCAACCAGGCGGAGTAGAGATAAAGATGAAGCACGCAAAGGACAAGTCATACACGTCTCAAAATTTCTGAATCTCAGCACAATAATTTGCTTGATTTATTTTATCCTCCTACAAATAAACACTCCTCATCTCCCACATCTTTCCACTCTAGGACGAAGCAAACAAGTAGTAATAATAGTATATTCAATTCTATTCGATCGCCATTAAAGAGCAACAGCATTGGTGCCTTAATTAGAATCTAGAAGCAGCTAGAGATAGCTAGGTAGGGGAGGCGATGAAGGAGACGGTGGTGCTGTACCCAGGCATGGGGGTGGGGCACCTCACGCCCATGCTGGAGCTCGCGAAGCTCTTCGTCCGCCGCGGCTTCGCCTCCGTGGCCGTGGTGGCCGTGGAGTCCCCCTTTCCCGGAGCCCCATCCATGGCCCCCGTGATCTCGCGCCTCTCCTCCTTCCACACGGCCTCCTCGATCTCCTTCCACCTCCTCCCCCGCGTCGCCTACACCCCTCCCCCCCCGGGCAGCCCCCCCGCCGCCCAGATGTTCGACGTGCTCCGCCGCTGCAACCCCAGCCTCCTCTCCCTCCTCCGCTCCCTCTCCCCTCCGCCCCGCGCCCTCGTCCTCGACTTCTTCTGTACCGACGCCCTCGACGTCGCCGCCGAGCTCGCACTCCCTGCCTACTTCTTCTTCGCCTCCGGCGCCGCCAATCTCGCCTTGTTCCTCCACCTCCCCCACCTCCACTACGACCCCGCCGGCGCTGCCACTTTCAAGGACCTCGGCCGATCCCCCGTCCACTTCCCGGGCGTGAGGCCCATCCCCGCCTGCGACATGCCCCACGTGCTGGTCGACGGCGACGCCGACACCTACAGGGCCATCGTCCACCACTTCGGGCGCCTCCCCGACTCCCGGGGCATCCTCGTCAACACGTTCGAGGCGCTCGAGCCCGGCCCCGCGAAAGCCCTCCGCGACGGGCTCCCGCTCCCCGGGCGCTCCATGCCCCCCACCTACTGCGTCGGCCCCCTCGTCACCGGCGGGCTCGAGAAACCCAAGAAGGAAGGAGCCGGAGACGAAGGAGAGGGACGAGAGCTAGCAGAGCGGCACGCGTGCCTGGCGTGGCTCGACACCCGGGCGGAGCGGAGCGTGGTGTTCCTCTGCTTCGGGAGCATGGGCGCGTTCTCGGCGGAGCAGCTGAAGGAGACGGCGCTGGGGCTGGAGCGGAGCGGGCACGCGTTCCTGTGGGTGGTGCGGAGCCCCCCGGACCCGGACCCGTCCAAGGCGTTCGCTCCGCGGCCCGAGCCGGACCTTGGCGCGCTGCTCCCGGAGGGTTTCCTGGAGCGGACCGCGGGGCGGGGGCTCGTGGTCCCGTCGTGGGCGCCGCAGGTGGAGGTGCTGCGCCACGCCGCGGTGGGCGCGTTCGTGAGCCACTGCGGGTGGAACTCGTCGCTCGAGGCCATCACCGCGGGGGTGCCCCTCGTGTGCTGGCCCCTCTACGCGGAGCAGCGGATGAACAAGGTGTTCCTCGTCGAGGATATCCGCGTGGGGGTCGTGGTGGAGGGGTACGATCAGGAGCTCGTCGCAGCGGACGAGGTGGAGAGGAAGGTGAGGCTGGTGATGGAGACCGAGGAGGGCGAGAGGCTCCGGGTGCGCGCCGCCGAGCTCAAGGAGAAGGCCGCGACGGCGCTCGACGACGGAGGTTCGTCGTACGCCGCGTTCCAAGAGTTCTTGAAGGATATGGAGAAACAAGAGAATGGAGTTTAATGGATAAGAAGATTAAGAAAATATATAAAGTAAAAAAAAAATTTCTTTCTTTTTTTTTAGTTTTCGTTTCAGTGCATAATTTCGCCATTTTAAATCATCTACTATGAATAATGAGTTATTTGTTTCGAAAAACTACAGCTCACCGAAGATCAGAAGAGCAGTAAGTAAGTAACGAACAATTTTAATTTTATATTAAACTTCACAATTTATTAATAGAGTGCTTGAACTAATGTAAAAATAATAATACTTAAACGCATATTTTACAATCTTACTTTTTTACTATCGTATTCGCGATTACTCGCCAATAAAATGTGGCAACTTAAGCAAATTTAGAAAAAGAAATACTAAATCTCCTTTTGAGCGTAGCATATCTTATTTGAGGTTTTAAATAGCCTTATGCACAAGCATTAGTTTACTAAGTTAGTTCTCCCAAAATCCTAATTTAATAGAAATGGGCCATGCTTAATGAACTTAAATTACTTTTAGGTATGAGAATCAAGCCCCACATCAATCAAGGTATATTCCAACTCCTTGCAAGTAAATGAATGAATGGAAGCAATAGATTCTAGAAGCTTCTCGATAAGCAAAAGCACAGAGAAAAAAGTGATAAGGCCAAGTTGGCATGTATCTATGGATATTATACACTGTTGATTGGATTCCACCAGAATGTACGTGGTCTCATCTTTCCTCAATGGGAGGAATTCTACACTATCACGTTTGTCACATCTCACATTTAAAAAAAAAAAGTATAATAATTTTTTTTATATAATTATAATGGAACATATATCTCTAAAAAAAGATATTTGATTAATTTGTTACGCCACGTCATCAATATACCCGTTATATTCTAGAATTTTTCCCACAATGGACAAGGACCCACATTTTCGGATTTGTATGGAAGAGTCCATAATGGTCACTATTATTGGGCCCTTCCTACTGGGTGAAATTTTAAATGAAGTCGTTTTCACTACTGAATTTGTTTAGCGTGTAATAGTCAAGATGAGGATTTTTCTTTTTTAAAAATTAACATTGAGAGGGAAACTTGAAATTAAGCCCAATAATAAGCGTTAAAAATCTGCAACCCGCTTTAATATTAATTACTGTATATTCGGTGGGTAGTCGATTCAATACCGGTCGTTGAAATTTCGCAACGAAAACGTCCAATTGAATTTTTACTGTAACCTCATTTTCGCAATAAAAACTGACACAATGCACAAAAAGAAAAAAAAAATTCAAACAAAAAATATAGATAAAACAAAATTTACTAACAAAAAAATATTACCCCCGAATTTTCTTCTTTAGCAGAGTGACTTCAATTCGAGCTCTCTTTCTGAATCTCACGCATCTCCTACCTATCTCCTAAATCCGAAGATTTCTCTCTTTTCTTAGTTCTCTTGCTAACTCACTAATTAGTTATTCTCTCCCATACATTATTAACTTAGTGCATGCAAATCATGGCCACCTTGGATCATTCAACTCCTGGCTTCTCACTCAGCCGTAAGCAAGAAATAAGAAGCAAGAAGCAACTAGCAAATTCAACATATGCCCAGGGTACTTCCTAGAAGGCCCTATTTATGTGGATGATTCGATCTATTCCTTTTTCTAGTCTAATCTAATCCATCATTAATTCTTAGTAGAAGATTCATGCTGTGGAAACTTGGAAAGTTGTTAAGAAAATGCGCAAAATGTTAAGTTACGAGTCCTTAAAGAAAAGGACGTTGAAGATTGAGAGTGTTTCTGTAAAGCTTGACAAGTAGTGTGAAGTATCAAAACTTATTAACTAAGGTGGATATTTGAATGTAAGAATAAATTATCTAGCACCTATATATATTTTTTATTTTTTTTAAATTTGCAAGCTTAGAAGTTAACATTAGTTTTTTGAAAGATCTTGACAATCATTTTTTAATAGAACAGTTTAATATGATTGTTAGTGGAATAGTGCATTTAATCTATGTAGTGATATGTCTGATTATAAAAAGAAATAATTTCAGGAATATACCGAATACTGCAAATGGAAAGAGATTCATTAGTTGCAAGACATTTATATATATGAAGAATAATATCTTTTCAGAAAGCTCGTGGAGGCAAATAAGCTAATTTGGTAATAATGTGATTTTTGAGCTATTATCCGAAAATATGAAAACTAATACCTTCTAGAATAGCTTCTTTTCTGGGAAGAAAAAACATAAATTCGAGATACCTCATTCTTCCTTATTAGATTCACCTAAATTTACTGTTCAATACGATGTTAAAATTCAGATAAGATTTTTTTTGTATATATATATTGAAACATAATTTTAAGATTCAAGTGTAAAATAAATTACTGGAAACTCAACTCAGGGTCTGAAAGTAGCTGACGCTAAATGAACACAGCAGAAATGGCGCACATAAGTACGTTAGCGTTTTTTTGAGCTGAAAAGAAAAATTTTGTTAGGCTCTCGGATTGGCGAAGAGAATGATCACATCTGGGGTCTAGGATCAAAATAACCGTTTCCATTATAATCATAATTTTCTCCTCATAAAATCACAAAAGCTCATCCAAAAATACCTTAGTAAAGACAGAAAAAAGAAACAATTACTAAGGAGAAATCTGTAACCAATAAAATATGAACCTCTCACAAGTATAACACAACACAATCAACTATTTAGATATATTGCAAACATTAATGGTGAAACTAGTGAACACCATGTGAGATTTGAATCACTACAGTTGAGCTCTTATATGTTCATAGCGAAGCTCAAATAAATGCACTTCACAAATTTATTAAAAGCTTAGCCAAAGATATATAGATAGATATGCGGTCGTGGTAATATGATTAAGTATAATAGAAAAACAGCACCAACGGCCAAAAATAGAGATAACTGAAGGTAACTCTAGAGTTGCGTTTGAGTCTAACACACAATTACATGCGATCAAGAATATATCTTACTACTCAGCAGTAATGAATCACATAATGGAATCCAAGTAATCTTCAACTTTCACGTACTTAATCTCAGGATACAGTTCTGTTGCCTCGACCGCAATACTTGGATCAATGGCGCGGTTTGTTAGCTCTCCCTTGACAAAAACCGAGTAAGCTATTGCGAATTGGAAACTTAGCGGATACGGGGACTCTGCACCATCAATTTTTTTCACAATCAAGTGAGCTAAAAGTAAGCTATATCATAGAAGAGATGGAATCAATGAACGTATCAAATTGATCGTTATTTTTTTTATTGAAAGATGATGCGGAAACTTAGCAGTTGTGAGCTTGAGAGAAGACATGCACTTATCTTATCTGGTATTCAGGTAATCTTTTTCGTGATTAGACTTCTTAGATGAGAAAATATGCATGCCATGCAATTTGGGTATGTTTATAAAATTCGGAGAGCACAAAATTCTACGAAAGTGAGTTCGGCGACGACTTACCTTGTATCTTCTTGAGAATCTCTTCTTCGGATACATGGATTTTCTCAAGAGTCCTTCCAATTTTCTTCTCCCACAATGATACAAGTTGGTTGAGGGAATAGAAGTTGGCCGGCGGGCTTATGAAGAGCGTCTTGTTGAGAGTTCTCGGGTCGTCGACGGCTTTAATGGTGTACGCGCCCATGTCGTCCTCGTTAACAAAAATAGCTGAAGAAACAGTTGAATGAATGTGCACAAAATTGTAGGATATACGCGCGTCAAGTAAACATAAACACAAATATTTTGAACAGGTATATGGGTCCAGGTTTTGTAACCTTGAGGGTCTCCATCACCTAAGATGATCACTTTGTTCGTAGGAGGATGTTCTGCTTCCGGTTGTCCGAATCTCGGAAGGAAGAAGCCTTGGAAGCAGTTGCTACAAACGAAAGTGTGAGGAATCCCTTCTTTCCTGATTACCTGCCGAAGTTCAGCTTTCGCGTGCAGTACACTTGCCGCCGGCTCGACGAACTCAACATGCTCGATGTCAGAGCCGAACTCGGATGGAAGGAATTGTTGGAAAAATCTTTCGAATCTTTTAACAAATTTGATCTTTTTAAATGATTAGAAAAATTGCAGTTGCAGTTTTGTATAAATCCGAATAAGAATTAAATGATAAAAGCAGTAAATAAAAGAGATTAGAAAAGGCCTGTGGATCGAGGCGTGCAGAGCACTGTCCTAGAAGCGAGATTGCCCTTCTACGTGCGAGGCTTCCCGGCAATCACTTCCAGCGATACAACGTCTACGTTCCACCCCGTCGGCACGATTTCAAGGTGGCGCAAGGTGAACCCGGCAAGCTTTCAAAGATCCAACAAAACTCAGAACGACGGAGAGAAAAAAGAGTAATACAGAGAAGGGGAGAGGAGGAGGCGGTTCAGACTCAAAGCACACACTGCGACCCTGCAAGGGCCAAAACCTCCCTTTAAAGGGATCTCGGGAAAGATTGTGCTCCAACGGCACAATTCCCAACTCCGCGAGGTAAGGGAAGAGATCGTGCTCCAACGGCACGATTTCTTGCTCCGCAAGGTAAGGTTAAATAAAAATAAAATAAAAATAAAAGAAATAAAAAGAACCGAGAGAAAGGACCACGCGCGCCACCCGACCCAGCTCGTGCCGTGCGTGTGTTTAATCGAGAGTATAACTCTCACTTTCTCTCAAGCAAATAATAAGAGAATGAAAGAGTATATAAAAAGCATCAACAAGTCATTGGTTTTCAATGTGGGACTAAACCTCACATGTGGAAATCAAAGCATGGGCTCCCAAGTGAGGCCCATTATGAATTGGGCTCCTCAAGAGATAAATAAATTTTAAATCACCAATAAAGCCCAATAAAATCCAACAGGAATCTCTACGATCCGTTTCAATTTTATTAAAATGAAAATATTGCTTTGTAGCAAGGACAAGGCCGAGCAACACAGCAATTTAGTGTTATTATGTTAAAGATCAGCGGTGTGTAGAAATTCTCTACTTATTTATGACATCAGGAAGATCCAATCAGATACAGTAATTTCTCTATGAATAATATTGTTTTGCGAATGTCGTGGCATTGAAAGCATAAAAGAAAAGTTTAAACAAACAAGTTTTTAATTAAAGGCAAAGATTTTGGGAGCTGCTGATCTATGCTTGTTATTATATATATTGATAGTTATCTGTAAATTCATTAAATAAGTAGGAATAAAGAATAAAGACAGAACAAAAATATGTATTAATTAATTACCTTGACATTTCCTGCTTCTTTAATGGCTCGTATGATCTTAATCTGGTCCGCTAATTGCTCTCGAGATTTGTGCCCCACTGCTGAGATCACCACGTCCACTTGCTTAAATGCCCCCACCAAGCTCCCATGATCATGTAAATCTCCCTTTAATTACCAGTAGATTAATGTTTAAGGCTTAAATAATTTCATACACCAAAAGGTAATGCTTTTGGTACCCAAGAAGATAACCCCAAGCACTAGTAAGAAGCTAAGATTCCAAGCATAACATCTAAGTTGGATATCCAGTTAAAAAGTGAGGTCGCTGCAAAATTGCTAAGCTGATTCATTAATTATATTTTGATGCATACTCGATATCCAAAGATGCCATAGAATTACTCGAATTATGAAATAATTTGTTGATTAATTTTACCAGCAGTTTGATCAAATTCAGACAGTGAATGAAAACCAGATTTAATACAATTATCTATCAACTTTAAATTAATATCTTTTAATTAATAGCACACCCCATTAATGTATTTCATCTTTATAATCTTTATATATTATCAACGTAATGACACTCTCATACAGAGAATTTAGAATGGTCAATGCATGCCCTCCAAAATTACTGTATTAAATTATCAATGCATTAATAATATATAAGTAAAACTTTTTAGTAAACTGATCAGATGTATAGACACTTCATTCACATATTATATTTAGCCTCGAAGTTATATCATCGGAATTCACATATAGATTAAATATTTTATCTTTCCAAAATATGAACGCCAAGAATGTTCAAAAAATAAACATTAATCACCTCAATTACAAGATAAAATATTCATACTAAATAAGTTATGATCGATAGTAGAAAATAAGATACGTGGAGAAACCGTACAGTGACAACTACAACACCGTGACTTTTAAAATCCTCCACCAGTTTAGCCTTGTCGTGATCGGCGGCGACGGTGTTCGTCCTCACTAGTATGAATGTAGGGTGGCCGGCCTTAATGCTGGCCGTGACGAGGTACCTTCCGATCGTCCCCGTCGCGCCGATCACCAATATTTTGCTCTTATTCTCACTTATTTTTTCCAGTATGAGCTGCAGATCTTAGCTGAAGGTCGAAACGGGGATTTAAAATGATCAATCTTACCACGCCAGTGAAAGAGGGACGAGAAAATTAATGGTGGCGAAATGGTGTACATATAAATATAAATGTTATGAGAAGCCCAAGGACTAAGTACGAAAACTTTATCGTACCGCGACTAAAGCAGCAAAACGTTATTATTTCGTACTTCCTCATTTTCTCGGAAACTATGTAGGCAATGATTGGCCCTGACAGCGTTGGGGAATTTTTGGCATCTAGAGTCTGAAAATTTTCTTTTTTCAAAATTTGAGAATTCCGGAAGCCTATTAAATATGCATATGTTTTCTTTAGGGCGTGTTTGGTTCGCATTTTTTTTATCCTAGAATCGAAATCGGAACGAACGAATTCGTTTGTCCGTGGTTGGTATGCGGGATTCTCATTTCGATTTCAATTTTCGGGTGAATGAGAATTCCCCCAATTACTCACTTTATCTAATCCGGTTTAAGAGGCTGGATTAAAAATTGAATCCGGGCGGAATGGATTTGTTCGGATTAAATTTAACTTTTTTAAGTTTATCTTTTAATTAAAACATAAGTTTAAGTTTAAAAATTATATTTATAATTTTAAATTTTAATTTGAAATTAAATTAAAAATTAAAATTCAATCAAGCATTTCGAAACAAATTTATAAATTTGAATTTGAATTTTAATTTAATTTAAAATCTAAAGTTTTATTCAAATTTTATTTAAAATTTAAATTAAATTTGTGGATTCAAATTGAAATTGAAATCATAATTTTAAGTATGAATTTGAATAAATAAAAATTTTGTGGCCCTCAACTTCCCAGAGGGTCACCCATCCTAGGACTACTCCGGCCCCCTTCCTAGGACTACTCCCGTCCTAGCACGCTTAACTCTCTCAACCTTTTCGGCCTATCCACGTTGAGAGTTTAGCCCTATTATATCTCATATATAGGACTAATCTGGGGTCTCACAAATTTAGTTTTATATTTAAAATTATCCGTTCAATTTTAAATTTTAATTTTTAAAAAAATATATTTAAAATTTTGATATCATTTTAAAATTTTGACGTAAATTTTTAATATATAATTTTCAGTTTGAATTTAAACTAATATATTATAAAAATAAAATTAGTATATTAATTTGATTACGTTCCTGATATCTATTTAAACTAAATATTGATAATGAGAATAGTTCATTTCGATTCTGATTCAGGTGGTGAACCAAACAGAATGAGATAATGAATCTTTCGATTATGTTTCCAACTTATTCTCATTTCATTTTCGATATCGATTCCAACTTATTCTCATTCCGTTTTCGATACCGAATCAAACAGAATGGTGTACATATAAATGTTATGACGAAGCCCAAGAATTAAGTACGAAAACTTTATCGTACCGCGACTAAAGCAGCAAAACGTTATTATTTCGTACTTCCTCATTTTTTCCTAAACTATGTAGGCAATGATTGGCCCTGACAGCGTGGGGGAATTTTTGGCATCTCGAGTCAGAATTTTTTTTTTTTAATCAAAATTTGAGAATTCCCGTAGCCTATTAAATATGCATATGTTCTCTTTAAAGTGAGATTTGAATCCGAATCATATTGAGGCTAGAGGAAGAGGACTCATTTGGTCGCTTCAGTTCCTCTTTTAGTTAAGAAAAATAAAATAAAAATTTATAAAAATTAATACACTTTAATATTTTATCTGAGCTACTCCATAATTAATTGTTACGGTTGTCGTAATCCACATCATTGCCGTAAATCATATAAAGAGCAAAATGATCATTAAACTAAACTTTTAGAATGCATATTAAGGGATATATGTGCAAAGTTTTTGAAATATGTTGAAATATATAAAAAAATGTATATATATATTACATGGTGTTTAGCTCGAAAAATAAATATTTCAACGTTAAACATATTAATAATACCATGCAATCTTGTAGTATTTTCGAATAATAGATACTAGATAATAGACATTCTAGATATGGGCCTATCTCTTTACAATGGTCCGAAAACATAGATGCTTTGAATTCGGGCAGGGACGAAGTTAGGATTTAGATTCTATGAAAATCAAGATTACATAATATATTTATATATATATAAAATTTATAAAGCAAATTATAACAAAAGTTTGATGTACAAGACAAACTTTTTAGGAAAAGAAAGTCACTTTTGCTCCAAATTTTTTTAATATTTTAATTTTTATTATAGCATTAATTAGAAATTTTTATATAATTTTTAAAACGTTGAGAGAGATCACGGTCACTATTGGCCTCTCAAGAACTCCATCCCTGGATATATATGGGTCTGGACCTGGAGAGATGGATAGTTTTGATTCAGATGTAGATAGACATATTTATGCCTCCTCTTGTCAAATTAATGGTCGAATTTCGCTTGCCAAATAAATATCAGAAAAAAAGAAACAAAAAATATTTTAACCACACAGTTTATGTGATAGTTCACTAAGTCTAAGGGCTAGTTTAGCTTATTCGTATGGCCAAGTCTTATTTAGTTTGTATTGTAATGTGTAAATAGTATTGCGAAATTAAACAGCACCTTAAAATCTATTGAGCAACATTTTTTTGGGTAAGTTTCCAACTTCGAAGTCTAATTACTTTATATTTCTAGATATTAAAAAAAAATATGAAATGACTAGCTTGCTGTGTTTCTCCCAAAAAGAAGAAAAAAAATATGGATAAGTTGATGAAGCAGCTCAAGAATGCTTTAATTAACATAAAATATCCTTTTTCTCTAATCATTCAAAACTTTTCACATTATAAAAATTTCACCAATATACATAAGCCCTTTCCTTTTCTTTTAATAAAAACAAGAAAACACCCATCCACCTAATTATAAAGCCAAAACTCTGGACTCTGACCGTGTCACTTTAAATCTCAGCACATATACAATTAGTTTAATGAAAGGGAGATTCTTCTATACGTCCTCTCCTACACCCCACTCCTAATATATAATAATAATAATTTAAAATAATAAATTATTGCAACTAAATAATAATGAGAAAGGATATATATATATCACAATATTCCACGTGGCTGCGTGACAGCTGTTGAGAGCATCGGAGACCTTCTAGAAGGTGCTCACCGAGCCAACCCACCATTTCTTATTCACCAATGGATTCGCTCCACGTGTACTCCAACAGTAGGTCGAAAGTGATTTTAGCTGTTGCGGCTGTCCCGCATCGCTGCTTCCCGAGAACGCCGCGCTCCGCTTCGCTTATCGCGGGTCAACGTCAACGCACCCGCCACCCAACTTTTCTCTTTTTTCTTTTTTTCCCCTTTTTTTTTAAAAAAAAAAAAAATACAAAAAGAAACATTCCTTTTCTTTTTTTCTTATATAAAGCTAGACGTGTGCGGTAGTTAATTACTTTTGTATACTTCTCTCAGCTTCGCTATTCTCTAAATAATGCAAAATAAAGAAAAGGAAAAAAAGAAGAAGAAGAACCTGTACACAAACTTCTTTTTTATGTAAGTATATTTTGTGAGAGTTTTAGAAATGCTCCTTGTGGAATTCGAATTTTGTGGTGCCTCTTTGATTGAACTCGTAGCAGAGTTTGCTTAGTTCCGGTGCCAAAACTGGAGCGCCACAGTAGAAAACACCTGCACACCACCAATTAATACAATCATTTTTTTTCGTTACATTGAGCAAAATCATACTAATAATAGTACCAAAAACAAAAACAAAATTATGATAACTCACCTATCTTCGCATAAGGATGCTTAGAACAGATTTTAGACAAAACCTTCTTCCAATTAGGCCTCGCAAAATGCGTGCGCGCCTGGAAACGAAACCCAAATGAATTTTTAGTTTGTTATACATAATGAAATGCTATAAGCGGGTTTTAGGAGCTGAGATTTTACTCTTGTCCCGGAGACTATGTCAACACCATTCTTGGCATGGTTGAGAGCCTGAACCATGGTGATGAGAGCGGAACGCGCGTCGCCTTCCTCGTAAACGCTTGTGAGATAGTTGTGCATCTCAATAATACCCTATCGAGGATCAGATTGCCGGTAAGTCGAGGAAATTGGGAAAAAAAGAAAAAAGGTAGATTGTTGATCGAGTTACTTTACCCTCTGATCTAATTCGGCGACCTCGTTCATGACTCCTTTAAACCAATCAAAAGATCCTTGTTCGCGCGTCACCCAATAGAAGTACGCATTGGTAGTCTTCAGAATCCTCTTCGGTCTCGAGGTTATTTTCATAAGTGTCGCGAGATCGACGTGTTTACGGTTCTGGCCAATTGGTGGGTAAAGATCCGCGTAAGCATCCTAAAGCAGATGCAGAAATTCGTCAATGTATTGTTGATACATTACTCTCGAAGAAATTAAACATAACAAGAGCTCCGAGGATGTTAGCAATAATAAGATCACTAAAAGAAGTACTCACTTCCTCCTCCTCCATTTTAACAATATTGTTCAGCAGATCTTTCAATATACTGATGAAAGGTGTTGCTCCTATTCCTAGTCCGACGAGCAGTAAAACATCATACTTCCTGTAGTCTTGAGCAGGAGCGCCGTAAGGTCCGTCTATTAAGAGCTTAGGTAGGCTGCATTTTGAAAGAGGAAAAAACATATACGAAACATCTATAAAAGTAAAAGAGGAACGGGAGACAATAAGAAAAGAGAAGATACTTATGAAATGCGTGTTTACTAGGTATTATTTTGTGAAAAAAGAAATAATTATGCAAGGAAGAGTATAGGCAAATTGCGGACCTTTTCTTAGTGGTCTCATCCGCTCTGAGTAGGCCACTTTTTCCAGCCATTGGAGGCTCACAGGCCTCCTCAAAGACCCGCTTGAGCTCTCGCGTCCAATCGCCTAATTGTCGAATGTGTATGCTAAGATAGTCATCCCCAGGTGCCGAAGTTATTGAGAATGGATGCCTATAAGATGCGAGAAAGAATTTTGGCGACTTCAGAAATATATTGAAAAAGATGTGACATTCAACACCTTAGCTACATAAAGCATGGATAATTTCTCAATTTTGTTATATGCACTTGCTATACAAGTCAAAACCGTTAAATGAACAATGCCGGGATTTTCGAGTAGTACCATTCGAAGGGTGAAACTGCAGGACACTGAACGAACATATACTGCCCACTCTTGTAGCGAAATGCCGGAGGCTTTGACATGTGGAGGCTCAGAACATTACCGGGATATATGGCAACCTACAAAACAACCGTACATGTTAATCGACTAGTACATAACCAAAACTTGAATGCTCGAATTTGGAGTTCACCTTAAGCAGTCGAACCGAATAATAGCCAGACCTTAGAGCTCTAAGGATCCTCTCACCTGCATACAGAGATACAGGAACAGCGAAATACATCCAAGTCTGCAATATGAAAAAAAGAACAAAAAAAATTCCAATAAATCTTCCACTGGACTGTGAATTGTAATATAATTAGGCGAAAACAAATGCGTGGGATATATAACCGATAACTGATAATAGAGCTCTAGAAAGAGTATCATACCGTTTTAAGCCACCAGTGGTGAATGAGGTAGAGGTACTGGCCATGAATGATTAACAGAATATACACAATTATAAACAAATGGTGGGAGTACCAAAAGGCATTGAATCCTGTTAGCTTGTCGAAGGGCTTCGGGAACTTCACTACACTGCGACGGAACCATGTGGTGGCAAGGGTGAAGGCCACCAGCATGCAGAGAACCATGAGAATTCCAGTCACGCCTTCAGGGCCTCGGACTAGCTTCAAGTAAGAGGGCTTCGTTTTCCCGAAATCCCTTTCCAAGGGTGCGTACATCTCTTCAGACGACGCAATGAGCCGAGGGAAGTCACACGAAAGATGGTTCCCAACATGGAGGATCACACCAACTACAATGGCCGCTGCTATGGTCTGCCATCAAATACTTGTATCAGTCATAATTTGTACATTGATTGCGCAATAAGGAATGCCTACGTCGCAGCAAAATTTGCTTAAATGTTTTGAACTGAACTTTTTTTTTTAGCATTCTCCGAAGAAAATGTGTAATGTAACTATGTAAGTAGGAGTAGGACTAGTTTTACAACCCAAGGAAACTCTGTAAATGAAGGGTTCAATTAATGGGACCTGGTTTAGTCGAATATAGAACTGAGGCTTTCGCCTAAAAGGCTACACATAGTTACAAGTTACACCTTGCAGAATATAAATGAAGCATTCCTATAGTA
Source organism: Puya raimondii (assembly GCA_016920855.1). NCBI lineage: Eukaryota > Viridiplantae > Streptophyta > Magnoliopsida > Poales > Bromeliaceae > Puya > Puya raimondii. The sequence continues at coordinate 166,984,339 of JABWPP010000050.1, forward strand.
CATTTTAGAAACATTTTGTAACAAGTTAACAAAAGACACACCTTGTGGAAGTTGATGTTATCATCAAACGGCAGAACACGCGAGGCCCGAGTCGATCGCAACCAAGTGATCGTGTTCCGACAGACCGGAAATAGAATGAGAGCCATGTTTAGCTTCAGCGTCTCCGCGGCGCCTTTCGCGGTGGTGAGACAATAACCCATCACCTGGAAAGCGTATTTGTTCCGGTACTGAATAAACTTCCACGTGAATAACCCTGCCATTACTCCAATCCACAGCGCCATCACCCACAACCGCTTCCAATTCTCTTCTATGTAGTAGCCTAACTTGGTGCTTAGTTTACGGATCGGGCCCTTCATTCGTAGCCCGGCCAGGTTCTGGCTCAGCGCCTGGCTCGTGTAGCTCAGCGCTTGGCTGTAGTTTAGGTACGTGTCCTTTTGCAACAGGAGAGTTTCCAGTTGCCATAGCTGCAAATCCAATCACGACAAACGCTTTATTATTCAAATCATACAAAGAACTATATACTGATATAAATATGGACATAGAAAAGGTGAAAACAGTTCTTGATCACTCTGCTTTTTACTTAAACACTTTAATCTCTTAATATATATACATACATTTCCTTTTTAAGTTAATGGCCACCAAATTTATAATTTGGATTGCAAAATGACACTGCAAATAAGTCATTAATGCATTTGCAAAGTCGAGATAGTACATGAACTATCTATGCACCTTACCCGTAAACGTAGATGATAATTGATAGAGTAAAATGTAGTATGCAAAAATAAAAAAATAAAAAAATAACTGAAATTATGAAAGCAAAAATCAAGTAAAATTTTGGCATAAAAAACGCTTATTCTATATGTGGATAACGACTTTTGATCTATAAATAACAACACAGCACCAATTAAAAATTATTACGCTACATGGTCCATTTTGGGCACTTTATGCCTTAACTTGTCTATAAAGGAAACCCACTTGCATGAAAATGAGGGCGATGGTGGAGACGGGACATGAAGGTGGGAAGCGGCAATAACAGTCGACAGCTGTTCAACCACTACGACTGGGATGAGTGAGTGCGGACTCGGGTTGGGAAAAGTTGTACCCGATTCCACGACTTAATGAGGGTTAGTGGGTGTGGGGCTCAGATTTGAAAGCTACATCCCAAGTACCGCTTTTTACTTGTCCATTCATTACTAATCCGTCCAAACACTGCTAAACACCGCCGGAAAATATTTCGCTTACAAATAAATTTTATAATATTTTATATAATAATATATAAATTTAAGTTTTTAAATTATACATGAAATTTATATTTTCGAGATTTATATTTTTTACTAATTAAACACTGTCATAAATATTAATTTGTAAAATTTGTAAACTGTGTTTATCACTAAAATTGGTTACTAATCCTAGTAATGACACTCTGTTACGCACCTGCAAAACATTGCTAGGGGTTGTCTAGAACATTACTTTTAGGCTTATTCTCGATTTTTATTCAAATTTTTATTTCCATCCTTTATTTTTATTGGGTTTTAAACATGTATTTTTTTTTTCTTTCAATTTAGTCTTTTTCGTTACAGACTATTAATTCTACGAATTGCTACGTGATAAGACTATTGGTCGGTGTTGATGTGGTAGCTTTTATTTATTAGATTTAAATAGTGTTTTCAATGTCGTGGCTTAATTGAAACAAATAGCAAAGTTTAGAAATCTATACATAAAAATGTCGAGATCAAATTTAAAAAAATAGGTCAAGGTCAAAAGAATGACTGTGCAATTAACTCGTATTTTTACAGATATATGCACACATATAATAGTGCAGACTTTTATTAATTGATTCATATTGTCGAAAAAATTAATAAAATTATATAAATTTACTAACATATCAACAACAACTCATAGGAATCCGTGGGGAGACTTAAAATATCTTCCTACTTATAATTAAGTCAAAAGACATTTCAAAATTAGACCAGAGTGCGAGGAGAAAAGTTTCAGCTAATTTAGAGATGGATTATTTTGGGTATGTAAAATATTAGTAAAAATTAGAAAAATCGTTAAAAAGGAAAAAAAGATACTACTTATATAACCAGAAAAAGCTAATATGGTATAAGTCAACGAACTACTTTTACATAACAGGGAAAAGAGCAATCACAAGCCGCGTAACTATACCTTCCACACTGGCATAGTTTAGTTTATTTAAAAGTATTTTAGGAATTAATGATATCCAATGAGTACGTAGCTTCACCAGTAATTTGTAATTATTGGGTGCTACTTAACTCTGAAAACTATTTTACTAATTAAGTATAATATATATATATATATATATATATATATATATATATATATATATATATATATATATATTTTGTCATAGTAGGAGTGGAAATTAAAGTGTTTGGTTTACCTAAAAAGAAAAGAAATATATATATATAAATATATAAAGAGCGATGTTATGTATACATACCTCAATGTACCCAAGCCTCTCGGGATCAAGTTCCTCCATAATCAAAGCTGCGTATTCCTCGGCTTGTTCTTTTAGCCTTGATAGTTTATTTGCTGACGCACTTAGCATTATTATCTAAAAAAATAAAAATTAATAATCAGATATGATGGAAAAAGAAATTTTTTTTAATAATTATTGTAAATTATTTTCGACAGTGACATCACCCAATGCGAGCAACGTGAAAATTCTACTAATTATTGAACGGATCAAAGTCGTATAGCTCGCATGACCAAAATGCGCCTCACCTACCGCATAATCCCATTCGCGAAAAAGGGCGAAAAGGTAATATCACATTTGACATAGCTTCTTCATGCACTCCAATTCACAACAAGTCTTTTTTCTTTTTTTTTTCTTTTGAAAAAGAAAATAATAAAATTGTTGTAGGGGAACCGGCAGGTGAGAGTTGGTGATTTTGGCTCCGCCGGTTCTGCTCACCGACTCCGATTTGATAAAAGTAGTTTTATAATCCACAAATTTAAATAAAAATAATCATGATTTTTTTTGGGAGAATTTAAAACTCAATCACTCATAATAATTTGATAAAAAAATCCATTTCAAATCCCAAAAACGTTTTTTGTTTTTTGTTTTACTGCTACTTACCTCTTTAACTTCTGCTTCTGTGATCCGTCCATCGGTGTTCTTGTCCACCCTAAATGAAGGCGATATAATATTCAAAATGATAATAATTTAAATCTGTAAAAAATAATTTTGGTTGTGTTCTTTGGGGAAGAACAATGTTCACTGTAGCACGTACATGTCGAAAAAGATCTGGAGGCGAGAGTCGAAGCTCTGGTCGGTGATCTGCGACCAGATCTCGCGGAGCTCCTCCTTCGTTATCTTCTCCACGTCCTTCATCCTCTTCCTCCGGCTCAGCGTGTCGAAGAGCTCCAATGCGAACTCCTCCGATTCCTTCATACCTATTATTGATCGATGGATTTGGGGATTAGCTAGGTTCGAAATAGGGAGAAGTAGTAATTAGCGCTACGAATGAGGACGAATTGGGTGGGGTTTGGGTGATTTGGACCACCTATGCATTGGGCGAAATCGGAGCGGAAGAGGAAGCCGTCGCGGACGAGGCGATCGAAGTTGATGAGGACGTCGTTCCAGGCGTTGGCGTTGGGCTTGCTGCTGCTGATGAAGCGGAGGCCGCGGAGCGCCTTGTGGGCGCCGGAGCGCGTCCGATCCAGCAGCGCGCGCTGCCGCCGCGCGGCGCGGGCGGCGAGGGCGGACTCGATGGCGGGATCGACGGCGGGCGCGGAGGAGGAGGCGCTGGCGCTGGCGCTGGCGCTGGCGCGGCTGTGGCTGCGGGAGAAGCGCTTGAGCTCGGCGCGGAGGTCGTGCGAGAACTGCCGCGCGCGGGCCACGGCCTCCGCGCGCAGCTCCTGGGAGAACTGCAGGAGGCGGTGCGACGAGCTCCGCCGGATCGACGGCGACCGCGACGCCCCCGCCGAGCCCGGCGTCGTCGTCGTCGCCGACGCCGACGAGTCGATCTCCGGCGCCGCCGCCGGCTCGACGCTGCGGAGGACGATGGTGTCGTCGTCCTGGAGGTCGAGCGTCACCTCCACGAACTCCTCCGCGTCGTCGGAGCCCCGCGTCGCCGAGCTCATCGGCGACGACCCCGCGCTCAGCGCCGGCGCCGGCGCCCCCGCCCCCGCCCCTCCTCTCGCCCCGCCGAGCCCCAGCTCGCCCGAGGCCCATCGCCGCCCGTGCCTCGACGTCGAGCCCCGCATCCGAACCCCTCCAAAATTACTTATACAGCTACAAAACAGCCCCCCGTCTTCGTCCTCTTCCTCAGATGGCGACGACGATCGAGGCGCGACCCAGCATGTGAAATGGCGGGCAGATCAAGGAAATTAATATACGACACCACCGTTTCTCAACGCGCTCAAAATCTTTTATAAAAATCACAATGAGAATAATTTTTAGTTTTATCTCAGTTGGATAGAACGTAATGGAAGATGAGATGAGATGAGAAAGCGGATTTTAATCGAGAGTGGGGTAGGGAACGGATCGTATATATATATATATATTTTACTTTTGGAAACTAATAAAACATTAAAATATTAATTGTTGCGCGTAGTTGGTCAGTGTATTGCGTATACAGTAGTGGGGGATGTACGTGGGTGATTGGATTTGTGGAGTATTCTCGCGCCGAGTCAAATTTCAGCTAACGCGGGGGAATTTGGGTTGCTTTAGACGAAACCAGGGGTATCAACATATTATACTCAAGTTGCTAATTCGTACCGGTCTCTCTTTTATTCACAAGCTAGTCAATTTCTCAAGACCAATTTATATAGAGGAAAATATTTTTTACAGAAATTTCATATTCAAAGATAAAGTCAATAGTAGTTGGTAATTTCAATTTTCTATACTTTTCATGGCGCATGCCCTCTCCAAAATGCTTCTTTTAGATACTGTTGATATACTAGTATACATAATATAAACTTTGGTATTAATTTATGATCGCATTTCAAAGCATTTCCATCTGCTGTAACATATGGTTGGAGAATATTATACCCATATAAAATTTCAGATGCATATTTTTCCTAGAAAGAAATTTTAAAGAGATTTTTGGGGGTTGGTAAATTGGGGAGCAAGCGTGCTCTCAAGGAAGGGGTCAGAGATGTCCTTGTTCATGACCCAAGTAATGGATGCTGCTGGTGTAGCTACAACAATATATAAATTACTTGGTGTTGGTGTCATTAGAAGATTAATAAAACCAAGTTATATCCTGGTATTATCACTTTTTTGCCTTTACTAAAATAGAAATCGGAATGTTTTCAAGAGAATATAAACAATCTTTTGTTTTGTGCGCGTTTGTATCGGCTCATGTAACAGCTTCGCATTTAATAAATTTTATATATATTTTTCTCTGTGAGAAATTAAATACTTTGCTCAAAATATTAGAACATATATTGTAGTCATCCAAACACTCTTTATTAATTTGTTGATTGGACTACATAAATTATACTTTAACTATACTGGGACAAAAAAAATTAAAATATTTTTTAATCGTATTTTATCATCGCATGCAATGCATTTTTACCCGTCACTCTGAAGAGAGGCAGCACGTTTAACATGGCTAGAGTTGGGTCCCATACCCGGGCCAGGCCCACTCGCACCAATTTGTAGTCCATTTGGTGTGTGGGTCCTGAAAAAAAGGGACCCATTAATAACAGGCTGGGTAAATTGCACAACTAGTCCCTGAAATATGACGTGGTTTCTCTTTGGCCTCAATCTTTTTGATATTTAAGACGCTGAACTTTGAATTTCGTTGCAATTTTACTTCCGAAACTTTCAAAAATATTCCATTCTAGTCCTTACCTAAAGGTAAAAGTAATTTTTCGCACATAGTTAAACTATATGTTCCTTCACCGCGAATTTGTTAGTTCTTTTATCTATCTCATAATTTCAATTCCAAGATCAATATCCTATCTAGCGAAAAAAAAAAAAGGAAAAAAAGAAAGATTTCTATGTCAAATTTACTAAAAACAATTAACCCTAACTTTATTTCTTTTTGTAATTTCAACTGAATATCCGAGAAATAATTGGAGAGAGAGAGAGAGAGTGTTGTCCAAAAGGATTGGTCTAGTGTGCATGGATAAGCATGGATGAGCACTACGTGTGGGCCTCACCTAGTCAACGCCAAATACTATTTTATTTTTATTTTTATTTTTATTTTTATTTTTATTTTTAATTTATTTTCTTTTTTCTCTGCAGGCTAAGATTGTACCATCATTTCGTACCATATTAATTGTTCCTTAGAGCTCGCTTTTACATTTAATTTCAGTAGCAGTAGTATTTGAAAAGGTATTCAATAAATGCATAAATTACAATTATTGCTACGAAGAAAAGTAGAAATTAAATGTCAAGCTCAAAAAGAGAAGTTTTGATTTGACACTTTCCATTTTGATGTTGGACAAAACTATTTAAGACTAATTAGATATCACTTTTTTGAGCAACTTTAAATTTTATGAAACTGCCAAACATATCTTTAATTTGTTTTATCTCCGTTAGCTAAGATGTTATATATCCGTGGATGCATTAGGGATGTTTGATAAAAAAAAAAAAAACAACAACCCAAATTAGATGGATATACAAACTAGTTTGAAAGCAGGGACTACGAGAGAATCCTTAAAACAAAAAGCGCGAATGCCTTTTGAAATTCTTGGCCAAGTAAATCAAATCTAACTCAAGTTAGACTAGTTTTATTTGTTTCATAATAAATCGATCGGTCTTTCTTTCAACTTAATATAGGCATAGAACTCAAAACCAAGTCTACTGCTCTTCAGTTCTATGCGTTAAGTATAATCTTAGAAAATTTTCTATCCGATCGATTTTTCAGATAATATGATATCATAACTAACTTTATATTCTAGCTGCTTTCTAAGGTCGTGGGTTTGATTTTAACTATAATTTTGGGCTGTTTTCTATATATCTGATCGATCTTTTGGATCGTACTATTATGTAATTGGCTTTTTTTTTTTTTTTTTTTTTTTTTTTTTTTTTTTTTTTTTTTTTTAAGGTAGCATGTGTTAATTATCCCTGTACACATTCAATTGATCACAATCTGTGTCTCATCATGCATGTTAGAGGGCTTTTTCAAAATCTGACCAATTTCGATTTGTTCGATCTTTTGGCCTAAAATTACTTTTTAGTGATTGCAAACATCAAGTTAACATTATTTAATTGCTTGGGTTGCGTAGGGTGGAGGTTGATTGTGACATATATATACTCCTTAATATGTACTCCTTATTAATGCATGATAATGGAGTCTCGTGTGCTATGTGGACCAAAAGGATAAGGCACTTGTTAAGCATATTCCTCATCATAAGTTCATACGACTATGCTGGAAATGTTAATTTAACTGAGATTTGGTGTAATCTCGTTCAAATTAAGAAGCATGCAATGTGCTGTTATGTGAGCAGTGAGCTAAAAAATAAAGTATAGAATTATTAAAGTGTTAATGGAGTTGGGGAAAAAGCCAAATGGATATGCCAATTATTATGGTTCCTTTTCACAACCTATTCTTTAAAATTAGACTCCACTGAATGTATATCTAGTCTAAGAAGTGAGGGTACAAAAAAAAAAAAAAAGAAGGTTGTGTATTTGAATTGTGATGCAGGATTAATATATACATAAAGGAGATAATTCTTGCAAGATACAAACTAAGTATTTTAGAAGACCTACATATTTTCGATTACAAGTCAACATTATTAAATTTGCAAAACATTATTTTATTTGGTTGAATATTTCAACCCACACCAACAATATTTTCATGTGCAAGACATCTAAGCTGGATAATATGTTAGGAAAAACAAAATTATGAACACTTCTCTTCATTGATCCATTTTTAAAGTGAGATAAACTCCTAGCTACAACTAAGGCACATGATAATGGAATATTGTACCTTTTCTTTTGGGGCATTTAAGCATCATTATGTCGTTAATTTAATGGCATAAACTAAGAAGGACATTATGTATTGTTGGGGCAGAGTTTCTAATTTTGCTGCATGAAATTGACCTAGCTCGACACTAACACACACACACACACACACGCACATGCGCACGAACATATATATATAGAGAGAGATTTCGTCTACTGTACTCTTACAAGAACGATCATTTTTATATTCATAAGTCGTTTTTTATGATAAAACTTCAGAATCGACGATCCATACCGTTAAATATAATTTAGAGCATTTAAAATTTGTAGAAATTAAATTTTATAATTTTTCGACATTATTTATCTTACGATCAAAAGATCATAAAATTGTAATGGTTGATATGAAATGTTTGCTAGTTTAACGGTGCAAAAGAATAGAAATCAGTTGAATTTTCGATAGAAAATTTTATTCACTATTTAAATAAAAATTAATAACTTTGATCTTATTGAAGAATTCGATACTCTATTTTTTAGAACGTTGTTCGATTTTGACTGTTTATTTTATGTCCGTTTGATAGATTTTATTATAATTTTAAAAAATAATAAAATTTATTTTATATAAGTTTCAAGCACTCCAAACTATATTTAACGATATGAATCGTCGATTCGTAAGCTCTATCATCAAAAACGACTTATGAGTACGAAGACTTTCATAGTCATAAGAGTATTGTAGCCTTATTATATATATATAAATATGAATTGAGCTAGAATACTTATAAAAGTACAAAGAGATTGGTGCCTTTAGGTTTGTAGCCCTTGGATGGAGGTGATGTAGGGCTAGGATGATGGTGGTAAGTGGTGGCAGATGGTGGTAGGTGGAATAATGTTTGATCCAAAGACGACTAATTGTCAAAGAATAGATCTAAATGCTAGAAACCTAAAAGCACCAACGGGTTGATGCTTTTAGGTGTATTCTAGCTCAACTCTATAAATATATATATAAAGGAGTATGACTACTATATTCTTTTGAGTGTAGACCCCCTTTGTACTCATAAATTTTCGGCCGTTGGATGAAGAGATGTGCGGTTAGGATGATAGTGGTCTCTGGCTAGGATGATAGTGGTCCCTTAGGATTGAGTGGATGGTTAATTGAATAGTATGATCTAACGGATGTAAATGATCAAAGAGATAGATTTAAAGGCCGAAAACTTATGAGTACAAAGAGAACTATACTCATAAGAGTATAGTAACCGGACTCTATATATATATATATATATATATAGAGAGAGAGAGAGAGAGAGAGACTAGTTGCATGTATCATGGCATTTATGCTTTTATTTTCAACTATCTACAGTTCTGATTAGTGTGGGAGAACAAAGGACTTTAGAACTTACTAATGAACGGCCCTAAGAAGATATTTTAATATGTAAGGGTGAATAATATACTCAAACAGATCTATATCGAACGACATTGTAAAGTACAGTAGGACAAAACATACGCCAAGCTAGCACAGTTGTGAGGTTGAATTTTACTGCAGGAGAGAGAGAGAGGCTCTGACAGGATGTGTTGCTTGCTGTCACAAAGAAAATTATGCAAGAGGATAGATGCGTGACCTACAATTTTTCATGTTTTCATTACGGTCCACATTTCGATTGCTTTGATTGGAACTGAGCAGCTACTAATATCTACTGAAATAACTGTTCGAAAAGCGACAAATTAATATGCATGCTCAAAGCTACATCAAACATATTTACAATCATCACTAATTTAAAAGTTACGCGAACAATTTTGATTTAAATTGTTGTGTGCTTTCGTTTGCTTCATAAGGTCAACATAAATTATAAGCTCTTAGGGCATGTTTGGTTGGCGATTGGAATAGGAATGAAAAATGGAATTGGATTGCTTTGGAATGGGAAATGGAATGACGAATCATCCCAAGACGTTTGGTTCATTAATGGAATGGGTATCGGAATGAAAATCTAAAATTTTTTAGAGGGTGTTTTAATTAAGAGAGAGGAAAGTGATGAAGGGAGAGGAGGGGAGGTGTTGGTGGAAGAGAATTTTTAGTAGTTTACTTGGGAATGGGCCAATCCGGTATTCAAGGCCGGATTGGACCATCAATAGATTTAGTCATTTCCATTCCAAAGTGGAATGGGAGTTGGAATCCGATTCCTTTAAAACAAACAACAATTATTAGAATCAATGAATCCCATTTCGATTCCATAGTCTAAAATAGGTGAACCAAACATGCCCTTAATGTAGGTGTAGTTAATTTGCATGCAGTTTGTACATACTATTAATACCTACAGTGTTATACTTCTTTTTCCTTTTTTTTTTTTGTGGAAACAGGTCATTAAATAAGTAATTAATGCCACATTTAAACCTAAAAGTTAAACTTGTCGAATCAATTATGGAAGTTCAACAATAGCCATGATATTTGCTATGGAGGAATCACCAAGCAAATTACCACAACATAAGACTAATTTTACCATGATGTCGAAAGGAAAAAAATGAGTTAAAAATTAATGTGTGCATCAAAGATATAAGGTGTGGAACTCGTGGCCTTGCCCATTATTTATTTCATAGCAACGTGTCCTTCGATGAGGCGATTTTTAGACATTAATGTCTTAATATTAGAAGTGCAGTTGAACAAACAATAATTATATAATCAGCACAAGGTTTTCTCTAATACTATTTTTTTCTTAGTTTAGGTTGTTGTAGTTCCAATGTTCCATACACAAACAACACAAAAGATTTTACGATCGAGATGAATTATTAAAACGGCGTTTCTCTATCAACTTAAATTTTCACTACAAAAAAATTGTGATTTAGCGGCATTCAATAATTGCCGCCTAAAGTCCAAAAATTGCCGTAGAAACTATTAGTGGCATTTAGAATTTAATGCCGCTTATACTCGTGTTGGTGAATCTTCTACCGGCATTTAAATAGATTGCCGTTAAATTTAAGTAATTAGTAACATTAAACAAATGCCGTTATAGATGTGCATATTAGCGACATTATTAAATGCCAGTATTGTTAATTATCTCCGGCACTAATAAATACCGGTAATTATTATTTTATTTGCAATATTATACAAATGTTGGTAATCTATTATTGATTCCGGCATTAATAAATGCCGCTAATTCTAAATATTTTTAAATTATGCTTTTAAACAGATAAAAATAATATAAATCATAATTTGCACTATCATATAATAATTAAATCTTATCAATTTTTTTTTAAAAAATTCAATTTCAATAAATAATATAAGATTTCAGTATTTTCATATGGTAAGTAACATAGGTCATACATAACAAAATAACAAAAATTATTTACTAAGCTCATTTCCAATTAAACAAACAAATAAGTTAAAATCTTGTAGTCCATTCAACATCCAAAAAAGTAACAAAATACCACAAATTTTTCTAAACACAAAAGTACTAATGCGTACACAATTAACGCATCCAAATACAAAATGGTCACATGACATAAAAGTTGTTTGCGAACATAACAAAATAGCATAAAATGATTTAGATTTTCTTGAATTCCAAATGTATCATTACTTGCGTTGAACCTGTCAAAAAAGAACAAGTTAAGAGTTAGTTTCAACGAGTCAAAAGTCTATATATTAAATGATAAAATCAATTGAAGGATAAAAACATAAGTCTTATACAAATGTAAATGGTCAAGCCACAGTTGCTCCCACAGCATCTCCAATTGTTTGAAAACCTCCATATGATCTTAATAACGGCTCGTTAGGCTCTATTGGAACATTTATTTGCACCTCCCAGCATTGTGATCCTAACTCGACGCCACCTATTTTAGTAGTTGGGTTTGTACTCAACAAAGAACCTTGCGCAATGTACTTGTGAGGCTTTCTCAAACTCTTCAAATATACTTCAATTCCACCCTAATATTGAGAAAAATTAAATAAATACAGTTAAAAAGTTAAGACTAATTTGCATTAGTGAGCAAGTATCATATGATCATAATAACATTCTTTATTAATGACATAAAAAATATATTGGAATAATATTAAAATATAACTGAAAAAATAAAATAAAACTTGTGATTTATATGCATAAGAAATAAGCAATAAGAAGAATCAGAATAAGTAATAGAAGATAACCCCATTATCTAACATAGTATGGATATCTTTTCCAACAACTTTTGCTCGATAACCCTGCATTCAAATATAGTATATGTTGGACATCTATGTTGATCTTAAGTGCATATAATTTTATACAAGAAAACTAAGATAAATTAATTAGAAAAAAACTACCTGATTTCGTGGTACTTCAAAGCTAGATTCAGAAGATTGTATTTCGTTACTCGGCGGTTCTTCAAAGAGAATGTTATTATTATTACCATTCTGCAAAAAAAAGAAGAAGAACATGATTAGATGATTTATCTCATTATAATTAGATGATCATTTTTATAAAGTAAAATAAATATAAGTACAACTCGGGTTTACTTGTGGACTGCCTATTGGATTAGATGTGCCTACTGGATTAGATGGAATGTCTCTATCTTCAATCATATTCAAGTCTTGTGATTTTTTTTCCATTGATTCCAACCTTGTCCTCATCATCGATATTTCTTGCCTCATTTCAACAATCTCCTTTTGCATTGTATGTTTCTCCTCTTCGGCTAACCTTTTAGTTTCGGAGAGCATTCTCAAGCATTCAGCACGAGTTGGATTTGCGCCAAAGACTTCTGAGGGAGCAGCACCCAACCCGTAACAACGAACATAATTTCCCCGTTTTTCTTCTCCTAAAGCCATCACTAAAAGATCATCTCGAGATGCATTTTTTTGTGCAATTTCTAGATTATGAGATGAAATTTTTTTGATTGCAGCCTACAAAAAGAAAGTAAATGAGAGAAAGCTATTTTGAGATAGTAAATATAATTTTAACATGTTTAAAACATACAATGTTACTTTCACAGCTTTTCAGAGCCTCGCCATTCTTTTTAGTATGTGTTCTTATATATAATTCATGTCTTTTCGGTGCAACTTTCTTCTCCTTTGTCATCTAGTAACATGTAGAAAAGTTTTTATCATAACCAACAGTCCATATAAAGAGACTAGTCTTCTAATTTATAGAAGTTACCATATTAAAAAATAAAGAGATGATGATGGTGCTTCCTCCGTTCAACTTATGACACTATATATATATATATATATATATATATATATATAAAAGTTTTTTTTTTACAGTAAATTTCAATGAATTTTAGATTTATTTGTTCTAAAAGGTTTATCGATTTTATTTTAATTTACTGTTTTGCAAAATTCTCCCATTATATTTAGAAATAAAAAAAATTGTAGATGGGAGGAGGTCACCTTCATCCTTTTTTTGTACTTAAGCACATAAATAAATGTGGGTTCCATCTAATTTTTTATTTAGTCTTTAGAGAAAAAATAACTATTATATATTATTTACTTTCTTACATAATCATACAACCTAGAAATAATTAAATCTATTATTAAATAATAATTTTAAAATAAAAAAATATATAAAAAAATTTCAGAAAATTTAAATCAACCCATCTATTTCAAGGTAAAGAAATTAAGCAAATACTTTTATAACAAAAAAAAAATCTAAATCAACCTACCTTTTTCTTGGTAGGGTCCTGTTTGTGGGGCTCCTTGTTGATAGAAGACAATGGAGAAAATCCTCTTCTTGTATCCTGCGGTTGGAATATGGAAAGAGCAATTTTTTTTTTTTTTACTTGGAGAGAAGATAAATAGAAAAATAAAAAATAGAGAGTAAAAAAATTAACCCTAGAATGAACCTTAAGCACACAGGAGAGGGATGGGGCGCCGTACGGCGTGGAGGAGGAGGATATTAGGCGGGATGTGAAAAATTTTTGGAAAATTTTATTTAGGCCCTTCAACTTATAATCTACTTTAAAATAGTTCTTTTCTTTGTTTTTTGTTTTTAATTATTTTTATTTTAACATCTAATTTATTAATTTAGTCAAAAAAATTATTAAAAAAAAATAATTAATTAATGATTCAACCATCTTTAATATTTTTATTTTTTGTTAAATAAAATTAAACCAATTAAAAACAAACAGAAAATAAATTTATTAAATTTATTAAAATTTAAAATTAAACTAAATAAGTAATTTAGATAAAATTTAAAATCTACAAGCAAAAAAATAAAATAAAATTGCATTTCTAAACAACCATATAAGATCAAAATTATATCAAATTATCAATATTGCATAAATTTTATTTAATAAAATTGTAAGAAAATAACTGCCGATATAAATGAGGGGGGAGAATTAATAAGGCGTATTGGGAATCCACATTATTTAGATATAAATGAGGATTTAATATTTTTAGCGGCATTTAATTTTAAATGCTAGTAATTAAATTTTTTTAGTGGCATTAATTTTAACTGCCGATATTTAAACTATCTTTTACCGGCATTTAAAACTAAATATTGCTAAATATTCTTATTTACCAGCACAAATTTATAAATATCGATAAATAATATATTTAGCAACAATCTTTTATAAATGCCAATAAATTTTGTATTTAGCAATATTTACTTAAATATTGCAACAAATAGTGCCGCTGTATGTCAAAATTCTAGTAGTGTTTTATACAAAAAAGTTTCTTTCAAAATGTCATTCTCCAAAGAAGAAGACGAAGAATTTTTTATTATAGGCCTGTGGCAACTTTTACATTGTAGAAGCCAACAAATTAAACCGCGTAAGGCTAAAAAAATTAAAAAGTAAGATTGTTAGGCTTATAGTCACTAGCTAGCTAGCTTATCTCCCGTCACATATTTGCTTAACAATGTTATAAGAAACCGATGGTATGTACTAATATAGTTGCTAAGAGTTTAATAGTTGATATTAAAGATCTTAAGTTCGAAACTTAATTATTTTATTTTTTTTATTGAGTTTATTTTTATAAAACAAATAAATAGTATTACTTTCTACGTCTCTCTCTCTCTCTCTCTCTCTCTCTCTATATATATATATATATATATATATATATATATATATATATATAGTCCAACTGGTATACTATCGATAGTACGGAGATCTCCGTGCTACCAAGTTATTTTCGATGATGCGACTTTCAAATTGACGATCGGCTTTATATATATATATTAGGGTTACTGTGCTATTAGAAGCACAACATCCCCTATACTCCTATATATATATAGTATGGGTGCTTAGAAACTTAGGAGTATAGGGACTGTTGTGCTCCTAATAGCACAGTAGCCATGCTCTCTCTCTCTCTTTATATATATATATATATATATAATTATGCTACTATACTATTAATAGTATCAAGCGTTTTGTGCTATTAGGTTTTCGACCGTTGGATGAAGGGATGTGCGGTTAGGATGACAGTGGTCCCCTAGGGTGGAGTGGTTGGTTGGTTGAATAGTATGATCTAACGGATAAAAATGGTCAAAGGGATAGATCTAACGGCAGAAAATTTTATAGCACCAAGCACTTGCTACTATCGATAGTATAGTAGCCGGTAGCCGGGCTCTATATATATATATATTATAATAAAAAAAAAAACGGAACCAGCTCAGTTCATGTGAACCGGGACGAGAGACAAACAAAGCGTGTGGTTTAATTAGCAGTAGGTAAAATGAGCCTCTCAAATCTTCTAGAAGGAATTAGACAACATGACACACCATGCAATCACTGTGGTTGCAGCGGCTACAATACACAGTCAAACTTTCACCCTCTCCTTTAATCACAAAGATTTAAAAATAAAAAAATGTTTAATTGCACAATTGTCCTCGATATTTACTGCATTTTCTTTTTAGTTCCTAATTTTTTTTTTCATTTTGCAAACGAGCCGTTAACGCTTGTTAATTTCTTCAGTTAAGTTCCTATTTTCAAATACCCAGTTAATTTGGACAAGAACCGTCACATTAGACAGACCGTCCCTAACACAAGTAGCAAATGGCTTGGTGGTTGGTGTCCGAGGTCCCAAGTTCGAAGGCTAATTATTTTACATTTTCAGCTAAGTTTATTTCTAAATAGAAATAAGCAAAACGGATAGAATGCTATCTTTTTCTGAAAAAAAAAAAAGAGAACCGTCACATTAGTACCAAAACTTCTCATGTGTCAGTTGCCCTTTCGTTTTAATAAGTGTTTTGGGGATGGACCTGACCTGATTGTAAAAATTAAAAAATTGGAGGCTAAACTAGAAAAAGGAGTTCCCAAAAAACGGAAAAAAAAAAAAAGAAATCTACTTTGTAGGGCTAGTGACTATTTTGAGGACACAAGAGGTGACAAGGAGAAAATTTGGAAAAGGATATAGCACCCCCACATAATTCAAATCAATTACATCAGCTTAACCGACCGTCTCTAGCGCAAGTGGCAAAAAATTTGATGGTTGGTATCCGTGGTCCCGAGTTCGAATCCTAGTTGATTCACATTTTCAGCCAAGTTTATTTCTATACGAAATAAACGAAGCAGATAGCGTGCTACCTTTCTCTCAAAAAAAAAAAAAAAAAAAATTACATCAGCTTAGTATCTATGTACTTAAAGGAATTAACCAAGAATTGGTCTCAATTCAAGCCAAATAAAGCCGTTGTGGAGTCAATTTCTCTCAACAGTACGTAGCACTGCTACTGAGCAAAAGGTGTCTCACATATATGTGGCTTAGGATAACATTGGAAGGGACCACTAAATGTGAAGATAATTATTATATAATATATATTTATTTCTTATTTGTTCATTGAATAAGGCGTTTGACGAAACTGGACCAAGAAGATATTCGGAAGGCGAAAGGCCAGGATGAGATTTACATAGTGGTTGTTTTCTGCTTGAAGTTTGTGTTGATCGTTGGCGTCGTCGTCCACGGTTGGTAGGTTTTGTCGAGATCGACCGTAATGAGACCTAATGCCGTGTTCTTTTTTGGGGGCGACGGGTGATCGAAATCGATCACAAGTTGGCTTTGTGGTGCGCTAGAATTCGTAACGATTGTTGACGTGATTGAAGCGGGGAAAATATGTATAACTTTTACTTATTTTTCTTCGGCTTGACGTAAAAGAAGTGCTAACAATTTTATGTTTCCAAATCTATTAAAGATCACAAGAAAATATGGTCCTCTCTTGAGAGGATGCACCTGCGCAATGGGACAAATGAAATTTCCAACATGTTAATGAAAAAATATATATACTAATTGATCAAAATGAAAGTTGATGCAATTTAAAGCAAACGAATTATTAATTTGGGATAGTCCAATGGGATCTCGTACTTCAAAAGCAATCGACCGTGTAACAAAATTTGAACTCGAACAAAATATTCATAAACGAATGTTATGAGATTATTGGGACGCGACGAGATGCTACTGATTACTGTTCAATTGAGCCGAACAAACAAGTTCCTATTCGAAAATAACTCCAATAATAATAATAATAAATAAAAAAGAAGCGCAAGTGTGAAATGATAGGAGAATAAGGGAAAAGCTTTTGAGGAATGATATGCAGGAAGAGAATATGAGGAAAAGGATAATATGGGATAAAGATCTAAACGAGGAATCCATGAGAGCAACATGCATGTGTGTGTACATATATATATACACGCTTCAACAGCACCTTTTTTTCAAAGGTAATGCGATTCATACCTCTTTAGTTGTTTTCCATGTCCCTTCATAGATGGGGGGGGGAGAGAGAGAGAGAGAGAGAGAGAGAGAGAGAGAGAGAGAGAGAAAGGACCGTTTTGTTCGTTTAGTGATTATTATTTTTTCATGCTTTGAGGCTACAAACACTTTACATATTCTCTCGGACCATCACAATATTGCATTTGCATGCCAGCCAAGCGAAAGATGCTGTTCTTGGTGGCAGCATGATGTGGTTGAACTCCAGTCACATAATCCCTGCTAAGGAATATGAATGCTTAGAAAGATGAGATGGATAGTTATGAACTCGTGGACTATGGTGATGCGAATGTACCGATTCTATCAGCCACATAATATAATATAATACCATTATGTCGCACTATCATAATATATTAATTAATATCTTTATGAGCCTATCGCGCTTGCTAAGTTAAGGATGCACCACTATCATCTGGGAACGCAACACATGATTTCGGACTAGCTGAAGCCCAGGCCCAAGTCGACATGGTTCAAAAATATGACAAATCTGTTGTAACATCCATTTTATAAATTTGGGCCCAGTATTAGTCCTTGTTCTTAAAGTATAAATTCTTAAAGTATAGCATAGCCGGTTGGGACCAACTGATTGTGTGACCGTAGTGAATTCCGTTGCACTGAAGCATTGAAATCAAACAAAGGGTACAAAAAGGAACAAATTGTATTTTACAAATAACGAGCCCTGGCCCAGAGCTAGGGGTGAAAACGGATCGGATATGGTCGGATATTTGATGAAACCATATCCGCGTCCATTTTTTTTTTTTCGGATACGGATATGTATCGGATGCTAAATTTTTATTACCATATCCACTAAAAACGGATTCGGATATGGTCGGATATTTTTCGGATTCGAATATGGATCGGATATGTATTCGGATAATTAATATGCACATATACAATAAACGAGAAACACAAAAAATTACTTTATTTTCCTACCTTATTTCCTCACTTTATTTCTTCGCATATAAAATATACAATTTTAATATATAACTCGTTATAAAATAAACGAATAATACAAAAATCACTTTATTTTCCCACAACACATATTAATAATCCTTTCGTACATTAATTTGCAATGAATTAGAGTGTAGACAAGAGAGATCTTTCGAATAAGAGCTATTTAAATAGTCATCAAATTCATCAAATTCAAAATGCCATCAAAATAGTCATCAAATTCCTCGTCGTCCTCTTCACGGATAGCGGATCTCGCGTCGCGGTCGGTTTGAAAATAGGGTGAGAGAACGAAGAGATGAATAGGATAAAAAAGCAAACGCCGGAGAGAGAGAAATAGAGATAGAATTTGGGGATTAAGTTTTATTCGTTAAAGAGAAATCGAGCGATCGACTCTGGAGAAAAAAGATTTGGGCGGGCCAGGCAAGCGAAATTAGGCCGAGGCCGGGCAGATCCAAAAATATAAAGAATATAAAAATACCGTATCCGTATCCGACCGGATCCGGATATTTTCTATTCGGATCCGGATATTATCGAATACGAATACGAATATTTTCGGATAATATCCTATCCATTTTGACCCCTACCCAGAGCCCCAAAAATGCAAACATTGTATCGGGACCTTGAGTACGAAAAAGCCGATTGCGCGAGGCTACATTGTTTTATTTTATCCATAAGCACCCTTTTCTCCGAGGAAAAGGAATAGGTGTCGAGTTCAACTCGGGCCTCAAACGTGAATTAATGCGCTTGGTCCGGTGAGCTACAATCTAGCTGAAGTTCACATGGTCTATAATCTCGACGAAGCTTATGTAATGATTTATATAGCTTGATAATAAATTACGAAACTTTAAATGATAAATGTGAATTGGTCAAATTAAAAACCAAAAATCAAAAAACAAAAAAAACCTTGAATGGGCAGCCCCGACCATTTAGGATCCTGGGCTACCCCTCCACGACCAAATCCGCTCGGCGACGAAGCTGGAGTTGCCGGTGAATGTGCCGTACGACTTCCTGATATCGCTACGAGCTCGAGGTGGGGCTCACCATCGACCTCCCCGTCGTCGGCAACATCACGATTGCGCTGTCGACGAAGGGGGAGCTGAAGCTACCTACACTGAAGGATATCTTCTGAATCTGAATGTGTAGTCATCACACAATGCACCTATTATTTTGTTGATGATGTTGTTCTTTTTTCTTTTTATGTTTTGGCATGTTGTTCATGTTAATTTTGGTTTCAATCGAGGAAGTGAATTAGAGTCATGAAGAGAAGACACAGTACATGAATGAATCCAGTTCTTGCAGAGTTTCTGAGCAAAAATCTTAAGAGATTTCTTAGTTTTACATTAGTTTTCACTTGATTGTAAATCCAAAAATTTACAATTCAGTTTAACAAGTGTGCAAGAAATGCAAAAGCAAAAAATTTTATATCTCCTCGAGACAATAGAGCAAATTAGCGGAATAAGACGCAGGATTTAAGAGCGTACCATGGCACGATGGTTAAAGCATGGTGGAGTGCTTAAGACGTCAAAATAGTTGGCTTTGGAATTTGAGAGTGTCATATTTGCTGTGAAAAGAAGAGAAATTTTATAAATTAAGCACTGCGACGTCTTACCACACAAAATAACCAAAAAAAAGATTTTCCACAAAAGAATACATAATCTATTTTATTTACTAGAAATCTCATAATATAGAATGCTCACAAATCGGATTAGTAGGCACATTAAAAGTCAAGAGTTCCACATTGTTTGCTCTGTAAACTTGATCCTTTCTCTCTTGAGTGCGAGATTTTTTGCTCGTCGTCTTTGTTTATGCCATTGTGGCCCTTAGTTCTTCCGATGCCTAGTTTCGGTAGACCTCGATTCAATCCCTCCAGTAGAAGACATGCTTTACACAATTTCTGAAAACCAACAAAGAAGTCAATAGAGTAAGTACATATCATATTTTCATCCTTAATTGGACATTAAATCTTCTGAAAAATGAAGTTAAAAATGTCTTTATTTGAGAAAGAAATTAATTATTTTGCTCAAAAAGACAACAAAAAAAAAAAAACTGACTAATATTACCTGGCTAGAGATATAACCACAACGTTTACATGTCCCTTGTTCAGGCATCCTTGTGAATGTTGATATTCTGAAATTTTCTCCAGATCTTATGATATCTAGAATAGCTCTAGGCCTGTACCAATAAAAAGAATATAATTATATATACATATATAATTAGAAAATTCAGAAACTAAAATATTGGATTATTGGAGCCTTAAACCTAATCACAAAAGCAAGAAATGAGGCAAATTGATGCCTTCGTGTGGATTATTCTTTCAGCAAATGCTAGAATAAGCAAATCGTTACCTTATTCTTTCCAAATCTTTAATAAATTCACGAGCAAAACCACGATATGCATTGGGAGAGTAAATGCCTGTATTGGAAACGAAAGTGCTGTGAAGTGACCATGAGAGTATAAGACAGGGTAATCTTTAACTAAAGTAAGAAAGAGTAAAAATTATGAGAAGTAAAATCACAAAATTAGTAAAACCGATTAAGCTGGTATCAGTAGCACTGATTCCGGACAAAATTCCATCAGATATTACCGAATTACAAATGAAAATACACCTTTTCCTAAACTTCAGTTTGGCACAGTTAAGAGCTCAAGCCTAGATTAGTTCCCATTTGGATTTAGCATTCACTAGGGAGCCAAACAAAAACCTCTAATAAGCCAGAGGCAAAAGGGTGACTTATTAGGTCATCCCAGGCCAACCATATCAATCGTTAGCAGCTATATATCCTACAGCAATTTCAGTACCTAAAGGATTATAAGATAGACATTACATGCAAATATAAATTGATTGTAGTTCATCAAGTATACAACAGTTCAATTTAACAAGGAATTGCAATGAAAAGTTCAAAGGATAACATATTAACAAGTATTTAGCTGACAAAACATCTGCAAAAATTTACTCCACCAACTTAAGATTATTAGATAAACATTTAAAGACAAAATAAAGAGCCTGCAAGAACTCTTTTTTGGTGTGTGCTACTATTTGTATGTGGTCATTATAAAGCATCATCCAGGGTGAAAAAAAAGCTTTCAGAATACAGGGAAATAGATAATTAATTGAAAAGATACATGTCAGAGTTGGAGATATTACATTCTGTAGAGAAGTAGTCCAGCTTTTTGAAATATGCATACGTGTTACTCAGTCAAGGGTTCATAGTTTCAGCCAACCAATAATCATTAAAGAAACACAAATATCACAACAATCTTAGAAAATTAGAACTGCAACGTGAAGGATATATGACAATCTCTTTTTCGTAGGTGTATTTGAAAGGCTTGCATCTTGGAATTGGTCCATCTTCGCCAGTAGTTATATATGTACACCTACTCAACCTACAAGATGAGAGCATAGTCAACAAGTTTTAAGACAAACAAGATGGTGACCCAATAAGATTAACACCCTATAGTTATGATAAACAACCTTGCAATGTCACCTCGCAGAATATTCAATAGAACTGTCTCTGCAATATCGTCAGCATTATGACCAGTAACAAGCTTGTCTGCTTTCAATAACGCAGCACCTCGATCTAGGGCCTATGAAAAATTAACTCTCTACATAAATAACAGATTACATAACTAATCAAAGAATTGACTAAGAAAAACTTTCTATATAAATAACAGACTAAGTAACATTACTTTATCTTACTAGTAACAAAATTAACTAATTTGGCAACAGTCTCAATGATTATGTTTAACATAAATTGAAGGTAATTGGTTCAATCCTAAAAAATATATAAACATTGAGGTTATACAGCACAAATTCTTGGACAACTTTGCTTCAGCTGATGAACACAGCATAGCAAACACAACAATTTAAAGGAGACAAATTTTACCGCAAGCATAATATTCACTATCACATACCTGACGTCTGAAAACACCACAAAAAGTGCAATTGTTTTTCAAGCCTATTGCCTTCACTATTTCATCCATTGTCCAACCATATAAATTCTTGTATGAAACGATTTTCAGCGGCAATCCATACTGCAAAACATTGATGGCTTTCAGTCCAAATAGCAATAAAGTAAATGATGCAAGTCCAGTGAATAATAGTGATTGCTATGTGTAGTAGTGACGATACATTCAAGAGATGAGAGCAAAATTTATCAATCACTAAATATGCAATATACAGTGCCACGCAAGATAAACAGCTTCACTGTATTGGAATTGTTGCTCCTGTACATCAACAAGTCAATTTGAAAGAGAAGTCCTCCTTATCATCTATGTCAAAGAATGAAAGAAATTTAGGGGTACAATCGACAAACATAGACGCTTGAAAGAGGTTAATACTTAAAAGGAACAAATAAAAGTCTCTTCCAGAAGAGTATGCAAGCAATGAAATTATGGTTCTCCAAAAAGTTAAAGATGTTTCAGGACATTATCCATATTCCTCTCTGTTTCGACAGTGTACTCTGTAAGAATATAAACCACATCTCTGTAAGCTTCTATTTAAGTTCTATAAGCAGAGGATAGTGGGGCCATCAATGACAATCATGCCTCAGTCAATTACATGGAAAACACCAACAATGCAATAAAAAATAGTATAAATATATGCTTTTGGCGACAAGTCGTCACAATAGAAATATAAGAGAATCATGTAATAATCGATTAGCAAACCTGTATTTCATTTCTTTTGACAGTTTCGAGTGAGTCATCCCTGTAACCAGTTATGCCTTCATCGACGGATAAAAGAAATAGATCGAGGCCATAACTATGCCGGCGATTCAATTCCGATAGAACATATGCAAGAACAGTGGAATCTGCAAAACAACCAGTCAAAAGCAGATGTTTATGATCCTAATTCGTGCTTCATTTGTCAACACAGATGCGGTAAGTGTACTTGTTTTAAACAACTAATGCAGGATATCACATATAACAGCTGCCAGGATGTGTCATCAATGCTAAAGTAGCCATGCCCAAGTTCTTCTTGCCAAACTAAGTTATTCGAATAGGCAACGTTCAATGATCAGTACTAAAGAATGGGTTAAGAACAAGGAAGAAAATATTACTTCAAGACGGAGCAACTGAAACACCCATGCAAATATTTAATGTAATGTATAACCACAAATCAAGTTTCTTACCAAAAGAATAATAAAGATACTAGCGAAGGTCAAGTTGATGTTGCCAAAGGATAAGTCTTACATTTTCAATAATAGAGAAGCACATATTGAAAAGAAACATCAGAACTTCAAAAGATATTAGCTCATGAGATCACATTCACCTTTCCCTCCAGAAGCTCCAATTGCAACTCGTTCACCGCACTTAAATAAATTATTCTCCACAATAACTTTGTGAATCTCATCCTCAAACACATTGTAAAAGCATTCCCTACAAATCTGAAAAAGTAAATGCCTTTATAATTCAAACGTTTTGAGTGAGTTCCATCAAATTGAAGCAATCTAGTTATTCAGTCATTATGACACCTACTGAACAGAAAAAACAGTAAGAATAATCAACACAAGATCCAAATTGAAGTAAGTGCAGCAACCTTAACCCACCACCCACACACACCCACACACCAAATCAAGACTGCTAAATCATACTTCTATTTTTTATAACTTTGATATTGATGATTGAATAAAGGAGTTTGCGTAATATCTGTTGAAATACTGTTTCATATCTGCTGAATCATTCTCATAAATGCTCAAACACCTAAAAAGAAAGTGTTATGGAACAAAGGAATACTTAAAAAGAAAGAGCGCTGAAAGAGATAAATCTGCCGAATTCTTAAGACTTCAGGGACTTGATCGCAAAGAAAATGACCAAATTGGTAGCTCCGTATTGTTTAGCTCTATTGATAACCTCAAAAGCACCAATCTACACAAAAGCAGAGAACAAATTGATCCCTCTAAAGAGCCTAACAATCGAAATTAAAAGTTGTAATCAATATTCATGTTTATTTACCTCAATTGCACTACGATCAAAAACACTACCCAAAGCTAGTAATTATTTTGTCCAATAACAAAACAAAGATTTCTCAAGCTACAATGCGCTCTTCCTCTTATTCCTCTCCACTCCGAGTTACAAATTACTTCTTTTTCCTCATTTCCTACTCCTTTCCTACTCTTTCTCTTCGTGCACAATGAGTAAGCTCAATCCCCATACTACACCAACTACAAAACCAAAGCGATTCTCAAATAATTGCATCTACAGCACAAAATCGACAAAAAATCTGAATGGAAAGAGAGAACTAATGAAAAAGAGAGCCTAAGGAGAGCGCTACCTCTTCTAGGGTTTTGGGCCGCTTCAGAGCGGGTCTCTTCTCTCCACAGATTGAGCAGAGACGCCCCTGCGCTCTCTTCGGCTTCGCCGAGCTCTCTTCGACGTCTCCCATGGCGGTTGATTTAGGGTTTAGCGCTAGAGGATGATGGAGAGGCCGCGAGGAAGAAGAGGCTCGGTCGAGTTTGGCGGTCGAACAATTTAAATGGGCCGAGGATTTCGAGCAAAGCCACCATGTGGATCTCGTCGAACGTATAATATTGGATCGGCCCATTTTGGCCCAAAAGCTTAATCGGCGGTTGCTATGCATATCGTTGCCGAATTTTGTAAATTTGGGATTTCCTTGGAATTCGGCGTTTCAGACTCTTTAGTTCACCGACTGTCAACAATGTGGATCCAATCTGCGTTAGTCGATAATATTGTATGCTTCTCTGGCGACGGATGCAACTATAATTTTATTATATAAAAGAAGAAAGATCGTAAGAGTCTTTAACCACCATATTACCAAACTAAGCTGAAATTAACTTTCACTGCATGCTTAATTTTGTATGTCTAATTTTAATAAAGCTAGCATTTTCGGATCCTCTCTCCTCCATCGTTTTATGTATAAAAATAATATTTTTTAGCCACCATATTACCAAACTAGGTTGAGGTCATCTTTCGATTAATGCATGTACTTGCATGTTTAATTCCGTAGAATTTGGCATTTTTGTGTCCGCTCTACTCCATCAGTATAGCCCATGATTTATGAACTAGGGTTTTGCCGGTTTAAGGAGATGGCTTTATCGCCCCGTTGGTGCAGCACATGACTATATTTCGTCCCTGAAATGTGTTGGCATCACTATGATATGCTTAGCGAATTGAATCAATATGTATTTGAGGGTTAGGCAAAAAAAAATAAAAGAGTATGGCATCCATGAAATGGTAATGCACTTTAATTCTTCCCATGTTAGCACTTAGCAGTCATCATTCATTTGCGAATTCATCTCTATCGAAACTCAAGATGGTTAGACCACATTCCATGGTTGCATAACTTGCATTATGTAGAATAATCTCTATTATTTCTTTGAAATATCCAAGATCTCGAATCTAATATTATTTTGTACGTAGCAGTCTCTTAATTTCAATCTGGTTAAAGCGTTTGTGAGTACTAATGACAAGAAAACTAACCATGCATACGTGTAACGCAATCAAAGTTCTACAAATTCATAATATACTAGAACAAAGAAAGCTATAAACATAAGTGTGAAGATGCAAAGACAAAGATTGGTAAATAAAAAAAAAAAATTTGTAGCATTTTTAATTACAGTATTCTTTTCTTCTTTGTAACTTCTTTGTAACTTTACATATTACAAGTTGAAGGTAACAACACAGTGAGTTGTGGAAGATAGGGCATCTTTTTCCCTTCTCCGTGTGTATTAATCTAACTAACCGAAAGCAAGCCCTAGAATTGGGAAAGGAATTGGATCTGCTTTAGAAGAGGGCTTAGAGCCTCCATCAGCTTCTCGCAGGGATGGTTGTGGACTCCTTCGTACGTCGTCACGACGATGCTCGTGTCCTTAGCTAGACGCTGAACTTGTTTCTTCACGTTGCATGTGTGGTGCGTGCATCGATAGTAGCTTCTTCATCCATTGTTAAGAGATGAGAAAGAGAGGGGGAAACCAAAAAAAAAAATTAAAGAAAGGAGTGAGTAACCATGCATAATCCAATATAAGTTGCATAAATCTGAGCCATTCCTTCTTGAATACTAAAATTTGCGTAAAAAGCAATCTTTGAAGTCAAACATGCAGTAATATTCCTTTTCTCTCCTTAATCTACATGGACTCGTACTATACTACCATGCATGCACATGCACTTTCCTTCTCCTTTGATAATGGTCAGTTTTTGTTGAAGGATGGGTTAAAATGTGTTGGCCTTTGGTTGCATAACTATACATGCATGCATGGATTAATTACTTGGAGACCATATACTATAAAAAATGAAGAACAGGAGCTTCACCGACCGTCCCTAGCGCAAGTGGCAAAGGGCTTGATGGTTGGTACCCGAGGTTCCGAGTTCGAATCCTAGTTGATTCATATTTCCAGCCAAGTTTATTTCTATACGAAATAAACGAAGCGGATAGCGTGCTACTTTTCTCTCAAAAGAAAAAAGAACAGGAGCTTCACTTCTCTGCTTTGTTAGACATGCTTAAGTCATGCATATATGTAGCCCCTTATTTTATGCTAAGGATGAAAATTACTGTGCCTGGGTCGGGTTATATTTCACATGGGAATAGTCCTCCATTTCTTTCCCTTTTCTATGTACTTAGATTTTTTATTTTTATTTTTTTTCGAGTGGAAGCTTTCTTGTGATAAGAAAGAGAGTGGTTTTTCCTATAAGGATTTTGTGTTTAGATTGACTAAAATAAAAGGATGTGGGTTGTACTCTCTATTATTTTATATCCCATGTCTTTTTCTATCAAATCTATCTTTATGTGAGAGGTGAGATTCGTAATATTTATTTCGTTTCAGTAAATTAATCCAAATTAAATAAAACTAATGGAATTCTGCAGTGTATTGTCTAATTTCATCGACATTTGAAACTTATGTTTATTGCATTCATCTAGTATATCTTTTTGAGTAACAAAATTACATATATGCGATTATGCAACAACAGATTCTAATATATGAGTTTTCCTTATTACGAGAAGTGAAAATTTTAATTTTTGCTTCATTTCAGTAAACCTATCACCTGAAGAAAGAAAACTGATGAAACTCGCCGAGTGTGTAAATAAAAAAAAATTAATAAATTTGAACCATAACCAGTGATCTAATTTGTTGCCACCCTCTTCCCTACGGTTATGATCAGTCTCATGTTGAAACAAATAAGAATTGTTTGCATGAGTGGGAGATTATGAACTTATTCTAAAAAATAATCGATAAAAATCATATGTAAAGTAAGTAAACTTCAACTAGTTTTAAATTCAACATAAATCAAGTCATGAAGTTTGATCATACATGCTTGATGTAACTTTTTCTTTAAATACAGCTCCAATTGAATTAATGCATATATCTTCACAACATGACATAATTAAATTTTTTTTTTTGGCAAATGTAAAACATGATGATCGACTATTATCATCCAACCTATTCATACCTTAGCAGTGTGATAAAACTATTATCTAGTTACAAAATAGCCAAAACTAAAATATAATTGCTTTAAAAATAGACTTTTCATAATATTCTTGAATCTTAACAACTCTATAAATCATGATTAATCTAAGTTTGAATTAATTGTAAACTAGTTATTACACTAGACTGGTTCAGCTGATATTTATAGAAATTTTTTGAACTATATCTTTTAATCCAAGAGATCAACTATGATAGAAATTTAACAAGATTACTTATTAATTAATAAGGATTTTTGCTTCTTATTAGTAGTAACCATAATATTTCATGCTTTTATTCCAACATGGTACTCTTATTAGCTACTCCCACTTTCTTAAGAAAGAAGTTTAGAGAAATCTTCTCTATTACCTAGCAAAATAATCTAATAAGAAATGATTCAAAAAGTTTTTTTAACAATCCTTCACATGCATGATAGATGTGAGAGGCATGTGAAAGCAGAATTTAGAGGAGACGGTATTATATATTAACCCATTAAATGATTATCAGCAGGATTTAAGCGACGTCCGTAAACAACTGAAGGGGTTAAGAATTTGTTCTGATATACCATACTGACTAACAAAAGATCGAAAATTATGGGGTAGAATAGTCTTACCAGTTGCTATGACCTACTTTCCTATATGCATGAAACTTACCTAAAAGGATATATCTAAATCCGCTTTGAGTTGAGGTTGATCAGACCTAGATCTAACAAAGCCCTTTAGGTTTCACCCCTCGCTACACTACATGCACATTCTCCTCTTTTGGTTGTTTACTCTATAGCCTTGCGCCTTCGCCATCGATTCCGATACCTAAATACTTGAGCTGAAACGCACCTGGGGCAGGCGCTATTCTTCACGGCCTTCTGACCGTACTTGCGCCACCGGTAGCCATCGTCGAGAATATCATTTGCGCTCCTCGTCTGGAACGCGAACCTCGGCCTACTAACTTTCTTTCCCCGCCCCGAACTCTTGCCTTTCTCCTTCGCGCCGCCGCTGCTTCCGCTTCCGCCGTTATCCTCTCCCTCGCTTCCCTTCCCGGTTGCGTTATCCAACCCCAATCCCTGCGCCAACGGTTGCTGCGGCGTCATCGAGCTCGATAGCAAAAGCGAAGCCCAGTCCATGTCCGCGGCGACCGTGGGACCAATAGGATGAGGCTGAGGAGCAGTAGGAGGATCGTGTTGCGCGACGCCGGCGACGTTGGAGAGAGTCGGAGGGTAGTAAAGCGACGAGCTCGGCGGCGGTGCAAGTGGGGTTGAGATGTATGGGAAGTGGGGATATCGATTTGGTACTGCTTCTCCTTCCAAGGGTTCCATAGTACAAAGTAGCAGTTTAACCAAGTGAATTAATGAAGTATAGGGATTTATATATAGAGAAAGGTGGTGGATGAAACCAAATAAAAAAAAAAGTGAGAGAGAGAGAGAGAGAGAGAGAATTTATGTAGCTCAGGGTCTAGATGTAAGTGGAAGGTGAGAAGAGGTTGGGAGGTGTCAACTACATTAGCCCTGAGAGAACGAAGATAATGTTAGAGGGAGGGAGAACCAACAAAATCCCAACTACCTACTCTTTTTTCAGTTCAACTGCCCTGCCAGACCCCTCTCAGCAGTCCCAGTACTGCAGCTTATTTCAGAAGCACTTAACCATTTTGGCTTCTCAGTGGCGCCGCACACTCACTACTCCATCGTCTGCTGAATCCATCTATATTTCCCATGCATGTGTGGGGAAATTTGTATATGTGCATGCATGCATGAAATAGGGGTGGTACATATTAATTAATTATTAGTTATTCATGCAAGCGTGCAATTAATTTGTTAGATGTACTTTGCTTGGATGCCCTCCATTAATAGTGCTTTTAATTTATTAGACAGAATTAGTTGTGCTTTAAATTAAAAGTAGAGAGGAAGGAAATTAGTTAGTTTATTTAATGTTCTGACTTCTGAGTGAAAATACTAGCTAGTATAGCTAGTTGGATGAAAATATCCAAATATCATGCATAATCATCTTTGGTAATAGCTCTTTAAGGAACTTAATTTAATCTATCTCAAACTTTGTGCCTCTTTAATTAACTGGGCTGGTTTTTGTATCCTCTCTATGTACTCCATAAAGAGGTCATTAGAAATTCTCAAATTTTATTTGAGGTAAATATTATGTAATTAAACCTTTGAATTTCACATTTGATAAATAAATAAATATTTAAAATATTAGTTTTTTTTTTTGAGAGAATGGTAGCATTCTACCTGCTTGGGTTATTTTTAAAAAAAATAAATTTAACTAGAAATATAAAAATAACTAGGCTTTGAATTTAAAACCTTGGCTACTAATCATCACATTCTTTGCCACTTGCGCTCGGAATAGTCTATTAGAATTTTAGTTTTGATAAAAACTGAAGTGAGCTTATGGATTCCCAAATAGAAATCTCAACTACTTTGAAGTTCTACACCGGTGTAATCAGAATTAAACTCTTAAACTTTCTGCACCAGTGGAATCAGAAACTCTCATTGTTTTTTGAAACACGCACCCATGTGGGATCGAATATCTGATCTCTTAGATGGCATCTCAGATAACAACCATAGTCATTAGCCTAGTTCGATTGTCTAAAACTGGATTTAAATCTAAAATCAAACCGAAAATCCCTAACATTTAAAGCTATCAAGTGTCATCCAACCACTTTAGCAGCTAGTGACTCATGCAATTGATTTAGGGCAAAATTTTCAACAGATCTCTTCCCATTGATTTATTCTTGAATAATTTCAATTATATAAAAAAAAAACTACTAATTTAGCTCATTCACTTGCTTTATTTTAGTGCATGTACAAAGGACAATGGACCAACATGGAAACTTGTGGAATATTAAACTGAAACAACCAAGATTACGTGTCCTCCACCTAAAGCCATCGCCTCCACACGATATCTCGGATAGGTACGAATTGCACGAGAAGCGTTAATTCCTAAACGCAATACCCTCTTTTCTCCAAAAAGTATACTCTTTTATAATCTGTGGATTATGAGTGAACTAATGGGTTTGGATGTTTAATTTGTTTGGGTAATGATCGAACATGATGGTGACATGGCGAGGAAGTTACTAGAAGCCACGTGTTTGGAAAATTATTTTTTGGACCCAATGCATCTGAAATATATGTGAACCGTACTTTTATCTGTCCTATGTTGTATGTCGATACAATTACCATTTCAATATTTGAAAGAATATATAATAGACCGTCCCTAGCGCAAGTGGCAAAGAGCTTGATGATTGGTATCTGAGATTTCAAGTTCGAATCTTAGTTAATTCATATTTTTCGAAACGGGTAGCGTACTACCTTTCTCATCTAAAAATAAATTTATTTTTTCGAAGCGGGTAGCGTACTACCTTTCTCATCTAACAATAAATTTATCAGCATATTAATTATATAAAAAAAATATTTCGAAGAGAACCTAGTACATTGTTTATTGGAAAAAACATATAGAAATTTATATGAGCTATAAATTAATTTGAATCAGCCACTAAATCTTTCAAAAATTTAATTTATTACTCAACCTTTCAATTTAATTTATTTGAGACAGTCAACGATATTTTAACAAATTTAAGCTAATAATTACTTACGGTAATGAATTTATAGTTGTGAGAATTATATGAAATATGCTAATTAAATCTGTAAAATAAATAACGCATTCAAATTTAAAAATTAAAATACTGCTGAAAAATTAAAATTTTGAAAGATTTAACTCAAAATGGTTCTTATAATTTACGTATTTGAAAATTAGTTGTTGGGATTAAAAGTATTGGATGAATTGGGAAGCTTGGGGCGTAAATGGATGCACCACGTGTAGGCAATAACTTCCAAATCCACGTATTCTTTGAGACTTGGCATTTTGGGACATAGTAATAATCAAATCCACGTGGACCACGTGTTCTTCGATGCATGGAACCTGGCTGATTTAGATTCTTAAAGCGCAAAACTCAATGCTTGGATCCTTTTAATATAAAAGTCAAATCAAATTAATCGCAACACAAAAGCCCACACCTAACACTATTTAAGATAAATAAAGCTTTTTTTTCGAGAGAAAAAAAAAATGTCCGTGCAAAAATTTCTATAATAGTTTACTTGAATTAATATGAGAGAATTTTAAATTAGTATATTGTTTTTAATTTTAAAATTATAGTATATTTCAAATTAAACTTACTATTCAATTTAAGCCTTCGTCCTTAATATGTTAGTAAAGTACTATTATAAGGTATTAAGCATAGCATTAATATGCAACAAGGTCACCCGATCATTTTTCCATTTTTTTATAAGGTTTTTCTTTTTTTGCTTAAACTATCAATGAAATAAAAGTCGATAATTAATGGTTAGAATAGTTAGTTGTTGTTTTTTTTAAAAAAAAAGTATATTTAAAGTCACAGCTCCAACCTCATTGGCAACATTTTCCGATAACAAATTTTGCTAAGACATAATTATTTTTTTGTCTTTTTGATAGAGCACCCGTTAAGATTTATAAATTACGACATTTAATGGGGTTTCCGAGATCACAATCAAATTTCTTTCATCAATTTTCTTAATTATATTAAAAATAATTAAGAAACTATACACCCATGAATGGCTAAAATACTATAATTAACCCAGCTTAATTAGGACAATCTATTCGACATTAAAATCCATTGATATTAATTTTATCAAATTATAATCTACTCTGAATACTCATAACAAAAAAAAAAAAAAAAAAAAATCTCTAGTGATAGCAATTAATGTTTGGCCCTCTATGTATGCAAGAATCAAAACCACCGAACAAGAAAAAGAAAACGTAACCGAATAAAAAAGCGATCATTTACTCTCTCTATTTTTGTACTCGCTCTCGTCATATGCAACGTCACTGTCGATTGAACTACGTTCGTATGGGGATTTTCTTCCCCAAAATATGCATGATTTCTATGTTTCCTAATCATTCTCCTAGAAATCTAATAATTACTCATCTTTGGAAATGTGAATAAAAATAAAAATAAAGTTGGCATGGGTTTGGAGTGGGTGTCAAAAAGTGAAAGATGGGAAAAAGTTGTAGAAGCATGGAATCATGTTCGGAGTGGTGTGAAGCTGGTTGAAGATTGTGTCTGTATGTTTTAAGTGAATTAGTTGCGTATTTTTTAACAGCTCGAATTTTTGAAATTAGTGGTTAGCGCCGACGATCCGACAAGTGGTATCAGAGCCAGAGATCACGGGTTCGATTCTCGCATGCTGCGAAGTTTTGCAGGTGCTGGATGAAAAATTGTTGGCTTAAATGGGCCAGCATCCTGCCCTATGGCGGTAGGCCAGTTGGTCGAGTCACGTTCGAAATGGCATGACGCTGGGTTGGCTGAGTCATTCGAAATGGCGTGACGCTGGTTGGGCCGAATCACAATCGAGACCAAATTTGAAAATAATGTACGTAAAATCATCTGAGTTACACAATTTCATCAAAAAATCACCTCTAGAGAGTGTTATGTGCAACAAATTAAATTATTTTCATAATTTTATGTCATTTTTACTATCTTGGTAATTAGTAGTTTCTTTTTATCTTTTTGCAAATTAAATTGAGCGCAAAAGTGATAGTGCGTCTACATTGAGGACCCCTCGTGTTACAAAACCAACCTCTACATATATAAATATTCATGTAGGGCTTAAAAATTGTCACAAGAAGTACAGTGATTGAAAGAGAGACATGGATTTGAAGTGCCCAGGATTAGTATTAGTAGTGGGATTAGTTTTAGGGTTAGTAGCAACTGAGGGGTCTATGGAGAGTTCTCGTCTCTCCGTGCGCTCCTACGACTACGGCAACGCCCTCGAGAAGGCCATCCTGTTCTTCGAAGGGCAACGATCCGGAAAACTGCCCTCGAAGCAGCGTGTCGAGTGGAGGGGGGACTCCGCGCTGACGGATGGTCAACAAGACAAAGTAATCAATTATTTAGCATGCGTACGTGGGATTAATAGTTAAGAATCATGATTAACTTCAACTAACTAGGATTAATGTAGTGTTATGTAGCATGTGTAGCTGTATTTTTTTCTCTTTTTTTGTAGGTAGATTAATTGGAACAGTTAGATGAGGAGGCGTTTATTCAAGGCCAACTAACCACATTTAGTTTTACAACTTTTATCTCTAACAATTTTATCCTTTGTTTAGATGTTCGCAGTAATTAATAGTTAGTACGCACGAGTACTATCGAAATTGACATGGTCAAACTTAAATGGCAAATGTAGGTAGGCTTAGGCAACCAAACGTACTTGTAAAAATTTCTCTTAAGATTGTACCTTGGCATATCTTCATCCGTTATGCGAAACTTGGTCTCGGTGAGCTCGATAGATCAATGGTTAGTTTTAGGTGGAAATAAATGGCAAAGTTTACAAAAATGGAAAAAAAAAACATGTGTCTCAATCATGCACCCTCTTGCACAAAAGATTGCATTGTTTTGATCATTCATTTTAGCGCTCTCTCAAATAGGCCTAAAATTTTTTATAATAATGATTGAATTTAGATGCAAAAGTTTATATAAATCAATTATATTGTAGGCAGATTTCGGTGCATGATTGGTTCCGTTGTGCCGTAGTAACCAAGTTCATTATTTGTTTGTGACTACTTATCACAGACACTTCTATAAACCTCGCGTGTCCGTGTTAGGAACCTATGTGTCCGTATCCGACACGTCTTCGATGTGTACACTTTTTAAACACGCGTTCAATGTCGATCCATAGTGCATACAATTAAAAAAATATATAAATATTTTTATTTTACTTTTTTTATCCATATATAATGTAAGATAATAAATATTTTAACTTTTTGATGAATGCATATAAATTTTTTTTGACAATATAAATAAATTATGTATGGTGGAGATTTTTTTTTCTTAAAATATGCGAACTATCAATAAAAATTTTACTAACTTTCATACTAATGAGAAATATAACAATATTTTACCAAATTTAATATTTTATATATAATAAATATATATTATTATATTAATAATATTATATTTTATTAGCGGTGTCCATACCGTGTCCGTATTCTAATTTTTTGAAAGCCGTCGAGTCGTCGTGTCTGAGTCGTGTCGTATCTCGTGTCTCGTGTCTCGTGTCAGTATCCGTGACGCGTAGGTTTGTGATGTACCACAAGCAATCTTTTTTCCAATCTACAGAACAATCTTATCCATTCATTTGTAGACGATCAAATTTAAATCAAATAAGCAAAAAAGAAAAGATCATTTGAAGTGGTAATTAGCTTCCTTGCTAAATTGAATCATATTAGCAATGAATAAAAGATTCTCCTGCTGCAGGTGAAACTGGTAGGTGGTTACTATGATGCAGGAGACAATGTGAAGTTTGTGTGGCCGATGTCCTTCACTATCACCCTATTGAGCTGGGCCGGAATCGAGTTCCGAGAGCAAGTAACCGACGCCGGTCAACTTGGCCACCTACAAACCGCCATCCGCTGGGGAGCAAAATTCTTGTCGCGAGCCCATACTTCACCCACCGTTCTTTATACTCAGGTCACTTTTCTAGCTCTAGTTCGTCCTAAACTTGGTTCGCGAGCTTATGCAGAAGTACTATTTGAGTTGAACACATGGCTTGATTTAGCTCCGGAAACTTTTTTGTTGGACTTTTTTTCTTCTGGGTTATCCGGTCGACTATAGTACAATCCAAATGTTAGTACTTGCCCTTGTGCTTTTGACTTAAACTATTTTGATTAGTTCCCAACGGAATACCACATTTGTCTTTTATACGGGATAAATTATTTGTTAAAAATGAACTCTTTTGTGTCAGTTGGAAAATTATTCATTTACGCATCCTTGCACAAATAACTCTGGTATTGCACACGAATATTCCAATAGAATGAAGCGAATTCTAGAGAGATTTACCAACCAAGTTTTAGTTTACTTTGCAGGTAGGTGATGGGAGCACTGATCATCAGTGTTGGGAGCGCCCGGAGGACATGGACACACCGCGAACACTCTACAAGATCACTGCAGATTCGCCAGGTACAGAGGCGGCTGCAGACGCCGCAGCGGCTCTCGCATCCGCCTCCATGGTTTTCAGAAGAGTTAACTCAACATATTGGTCCAAGCTTTTAAATAGATCAAAACTAGTAAGGCATATCAATCTTATTCCTAGTACAAATTACTTTATTTATGAACACATGAGTTAGACACTTCTGCTTTAAACTCCATTCGGGCTAAAATTTATTCCCACCAGTTTCACAAATTCGATTATCCCAGGGTAAATTTCGGAAAATCGTAGTTAGTCGACCTGGTTTATATTGCATCAGTAGAGTTATTTAGTCTCCTTTGATCTTAACTAACATGAATCTTCTTATCAGCTTTTAGAATTCGCCAACGATTATCGAGGATCTTACCAAGCTTCTTGTCCATTTTATTGCTCTTTTTCTGGCTATCAGGTAAAGCCAACTAATCTCAAGGATCATGAAGTCGATTTAGTACACTCTTTTGAGCATAATTATCTCATCATTGCATTAGGATGAGCTTCTTTGGGCCGCAGCTTGGCTCTTTAAAGCAACTAATGACGCAAAATATCAGAAATTTGTACTAGAAAATATAGAATGGAGTCGATCTGTCTCTGAGTTTAGCTGGGACAACAAATATGTTGGAGCGCAGGTTTTACTAGCAAAGGTAAGCATATCCTTAACTAAGGAGCTGTTTGGCCCGGCTTTTTCTGTGGGTTGTACTAGAACCTGTCGCTGTCATCTATTTGGCGCGGGCTTCTAACTATGCGATGTGGCCCACAATTGCAAAAGCCCATATGGCTAGCAGTGGCTCCGAATTTGGATCTTCCCGCTACCACAATGCAGCGCAATAATGTTCCACTGCAGAAGCCTGGCTGAACAGGCTCTAAAATGCAATATATATTATACCGAAGTATGTTTTATTTCAGGAGTATTTTGCTGGTAACAAAAATTTGAGTAAATACAAGACTGATGCGGACGCATTTGTATGCTCTTTGATGCCAAATAGTGGCGGTGTTCAAGTCCAAACAACACCAGCTACAGTAAGCCCAAAAAATATCACCGAATTCAACTAATTTTCCTTTTCTTTTCAAAAAATTTTCAGTACCACCCATCAGGTATAGTCCAATTAGTTTACTCTACTACGTAGGTTAATTGAAATTTAACACTGGTTTTGTAAGTTCACTTTTTTGGTATTACGAAGGAGGGCTTCTCTTTACGCGTGATACCGCAAACCTTCAGTACGTAACGACTGCTGCTCTTGTGTTGTTTGTCTACTCAAAGACACTAAAATCCGCGGGGCTTGATGGAATTCAATGCAACTCCGCTAACTTCTCCGCAATCCAAATTAGGGCATTTGCAAAATCACAGGCAAACAATAAAAACCTTAACTTGTTAGTTAGTACTTAATTACCAAGTTATAACTTATGATACTGAGGCAGTTAATTTTGTGCTCTATACAATTTCAGGTGGATTACATACTAGGGAACAATCCACTGGACTTCTCATACATGGTCGGGTACGGCAACGCGTACTCTGAGCGCATTCATCATCGAGGAGCATCGATCCCATCCATTAATGTTCTTCCAAGGAAAGTGAGCTGCAAAGAGGGCTTCTCAACATGGTTGCCCACAAATGATCCAAACCCAAACACTCATGTAGGTGCTATTGTTGGTGGACCTGATTCGAATGATCAATTCAATGATGTTAGATCGGACTCGAGTCATTTAGAGCCAACCACATATATCAATGCGGCCTTCGTAGGTGCCGCTGCAGCTTTGATTGAAGAACAGTGCTTCCTGCAGCAGCCATTTAGTAGTTTAGCAATAGCCTCAGAATAATTTGACATCATAATTAGAAAAATATGTCCTATGAAAACACTGAAAAAAAAAAGAAAAAAAACAGAACAATATAGGCTGG
The DNA here is from genome assembly GCA_016920855.1 of Puya raimondii. Taxonomy (NCBI): domain Eukaryota; kingdom Viridiplantae; phylum Streptophyta; class Magnoliopsida; order Poales; family Bromeliaceae; genus Puya; species Puya raimondii. Next base: position 167,022,136 of record JABWPP010000050.1, read on the forward strand.
TAAAGAATGAAATTGTGAAAGATGTTGAGTGAATATTAGGAAGTTTGTTATAAGTGACAGAAATTTATGAGTAGGTTTTTGATCAGAGTCTTAGTACTAAAATATATCAGATAAAAAAAAGTACAGGGACTGTTCCGGATATTACTAACTATCAAATTCTTACCCAACTGCACTAGGTACGGTTAGTTAGTTTCACCAAACTTAAATTAAGCTACATAGCTTTCTAAGCACTTCTAAGGGTCCAATAGATTTTGGGCTTCATTTTGGGCTCAATCTTGAATTGGGCCATGGATGCTCCGGCCCAATCCACTCTATGCATCCATTTACTGTTTACTCGTTCTATATAAGAGCCTTCGCGGTGTTCGCCTCATACTTACTTCGGAAGCTCGCTCCCATGGCGACAGCACGAAAGCTACTGAAGAAGCCCTCTCCCGCAACACCACCCTCCCTCCTCCTCCTCCTCCGCTCCTCCTCCTCCTCCTCCTCTTCTCACCATGCTCCCACGTCCTCATCCCCTCGTCCCCACTCCGTTCACGACCCCGTCGACGCCGCGCTCCGCTCCCTCCTCTCCTCCCCCTCCCCCTCCCACCGCTCCCAAGCCCTCGCCCTCCTCCGCTCCACGCTCCTCCCCAATCCCCCCTCGCGCCCCGACCCCTCCACCGTCTCCGTCATCTTCTCCACCCTCTCCGATCCCTCCCTCCCCTTCGACGACGGCGACGACGCCGCCGCGTTCCGGCTCCTCCTCGACATGGCCAATCGCGGCGCATTCCCACCCGACACCTTCCGCCTCACCCAGCTCGTCAACAAGCTCTGCCGCAGCGGCGTCGGCGGCGCCGCCAAGGCCTGGGACTTCCTCCGCGCCGTCGCGGGCGCGGGCGGCGCCGTCGAAGCCCCCGCGTTCAACGCCCTCCTCGCCGGCCTCGCCAGGGACCGCGATTTCCCCAAAATGAAGCAACTTTTCTCCGAAATGTTGAGCGCGGGCGTGCGCCCGAATGTAGTCACGTACGCGATTCTCGTCAACCACCTGTGCAAATCTCGCCGCGTCGACGATGCGCTCCAGGTGCTCGACGTAATGTCGAGCCCGGAATCGGGCGTTGCGCCCGACACTGTCACGTTCAACACCGTCGTCGACGGGTTGTGCAAAGTGGGCCGGCTCGAAGACGGGCTCGCGTTGCTCGATCGGATGAGAACTCGCCAAGGGTGCACGCCGAACACCGTCACTTACAATAGCTTGATTGATGGGTTCTGTAACGTTGGAGATATTGATATGGCTCATGAGCTAGTGAACCGGATGGAGCGTGGCGGAGTCCCTCCGAGTGTTGTTACACTTAACACACTCATGTCGGGGATGTGCAGGACCTGCCGGATCGGCGGTGCCCTCGAATTCTTCAGACAGAAGCAGCTCGCATGGGCTGAGGTCAAACCGAACGCCGCAAGTTATAGCATTCTGATTGGGGCTTTTCTCCACTCCAACAATGTGGGGAGAGCCATGGAATTGTTTGATGAAATGGTTAGGGACGGGCATTCGCCGGACTCTGTTACGTACTTCACCATGATATCTGGATTAGCCCAAGCGGGCAAATTGGATGATGCATGTTCCGTCGCTTCATCAATGAGAATGGCCGGTTTCAAGCTCGATACTAAGAGCTACAATATTCTGATCAGCGGGTTCTGCAAGAAGAAAAGATTAGACGATGCGCATAAAGTGCTTGATGAAATGACTAAAGCCGGTCTTCGGCCCGATGTGTTCACATATAACTCTTTTTTGGCTGCTCTGTGCAAGTCCGGGGATTTCCCGGCTGTGAGTGAATTGTTAAGAAAGATGATCGATGATGGTTGTCGGCCTTCCGTGGTCACTTATGGCACTTTGATACACGGATACTGTAAAGCTGGTAATCTCGAAGAGGCACTGAAGATATTTGAAAACATGGCCGAGTTTGGGGTGGAACCGAATACGGTTATATACAATAGCCTCATCGATTCTCTTTGCAAGAACGGGAGCATGGATGTGGCCATCTCCCTAATGACTGAGATGCGGGAGAAGAGAGTTAGTCCGAATGTTATCACATACAATGCATTGCTTAAGGGCCTCCGGGAGCGAAACATGGCGGATAAAGCCTTTGAATTGATGGATCGGATGAGAGAAGAAAGGTGCAGCCCTAATTTTGTGACTATGGATATTCTTACAGAATGGCTTTCGGCAATCGGCGAGACAGAGAGGCTGAGGTGTTTTGTGCAGGGATAGGAGGCTACCGTCTCAGACAGGCAATTATTTGAATAGAGAGGCTCTTTCAACAGAGGTGATTTTTCATCTTGATAAGGGGATTGTTAGAATTAGAGGGCAGCGGAAACTTACAAAATAGCCAACGTGTTCAGAAACCGAAATTGGATCAGGTTGCTTGCGTTACTAGCCTTCTTGGATCGTACTTGTCTTGATGCTTCTAGGTCTTCCACATATCTCGCTGAACTCTAATAAGAAGATCTCTCCAAAAGGAACAGAATAAGCATATCAATTTGAAAGTAGAGATCTTATATTATCTCTTATTGAATCATGTAATTTAGTTGCCATCAGCTCCTCTTATGGATCAAAGCAGAGTCTGCAGTTCTTGATGTATTCACGGATGGAAGATTGGCCAAAAAATGACTGGAACAATGACCCTGGTTTTCTTCCTTAGATGTAGGAAACAAGAAATTTACATCCTCTTCCGAATATCTTTTGGACGGAATTAACGGAAGAGACTGGGAGCTGCTTCGTTGTTTTCTTTGTACATCGACAATAAAAGGTCCGCATCATACAATTGGGGGAAAAAAAAACAAGATTGGTGTGGTACAGAGAACTTAGTGGTGGTCTTATGGATCAAAGAGACTTCATTTGACTGTATATAAACCTAGGCGAGATCAGAATTCGGAGTAATACAGAGTTAAATTGTATTTTTTTTCTGTTTTAGCAGAGATTTCCAGTTTTTAGCTTGCCAAGTCTTTTTCTACACTCCGAGTTGACTCGAAGATGATCTCTTCCTTACAGTTAGTGGAAGTTCTATTGCAAACATCTTTCATTTCTTTCGCCAAAAAATGTATGAACAAGCAGCTTCTGGCTACTGCACTTTTTAGAGCGATGCAGAAATAGTTAGTTTGTACTCGAGTGTAATTGGAGCACAGCTATATTTCCAAGTTCTATTTAAAGTGTAATTGGAATACAACCATAATAATATTAAATCACGAATGAATGTTAATAGCTATCTTATATATGTTGTCTCCTCCGCATTTAGTGATACAGATTTGTGCATGTAAATATACAGTTCGAAAACTCGCGACTCAAACTCGAAGCCCAACTGAGGTTGACTCGACTTGATTTCAAATCGATTCAGCAACATGCTTAGCGTGTGTGAGATCAGAGTAAAAAATTAAAGAATGTCCTATCAATTTGTTTTTAAATTGAACCATACTATTTTTACAAAATTTCGCAAACTAACACATATCCAAACCACCTCGCATGTTCTCTTTTCCTTTGCAATCAGCAAATCGGTCAAGGCAACCCCAGCATCTCCACAAGCACAAATTTTATAATCTCTGATCACCTCAAGCACAAGACAATCAGCATACAAGAATCTCTAGCTTTTCCTTTAACCAAAAAAGAAAGAAAAAAGCTCTCTAGCTTATCTGATATTACTTATTAAAAGAAATATACATAAGCTAATCGCATAACATATATCCACTGAACACCAGTTATCCAAGCCAAGAACAGATACAAAACGCTCAACAAACTAGAGAGCTCCCACTGAACCAGCTAAACAAGTAAGTGTGGGGTACAGAGATTATATATATGGTTACTATAAATAGGGTTGAAAATGTAGAGATAGTATAAGATTCTTGCATTTTCACCCCTGATATAAGGAAAATGTGTTTTTAACCACTGCGGGTCCACACAACACTGTCCTGGGGCAAGAAATGGCACACCGGCACGGACCCGGGCGCCACCTTGAGCACCTGGAACGCCAGGTGCTTGGGGTTCCACGCCGCCGTGTCGGTGTGGCACACCGCCACCGCCTCCGCCCTCGCCCCGTCCTCCTCGCCCACCATGCTCACCTCGTACGCCCGCGTCGATCCCGCCGCGTGGCAGTAGAAAACCGCGTACGCGTATGCCTCCGCATGGCACGCCACCACCTTGTCCCCGCCGTTCGCTCTCCGCACGCCGCTCCCCGTGATCGCGTACCGCTGCTTCCGCGCCTGCGGCTCGCCGCGCACCGTGGTCGATATGGCGCGGACGCGGCGCGTCCCGAGGCTCGACGTGGCGAACTCGACCATCGACTCGAGCGACGTCGCGCACGTCTTCTTCTCGCCGCTCACTGCAGGCTCCTCGCACTCGCGGAGGGTGTTCTTCATTTCCTCCTAGTAGAAAATCGTTCAGAAATAATTATAATATTTTCTAAATAAATTTATCATTTTATACGTGCACTGATTGAACAGATAACAGAAAAAAAAAAAAAATAAGAGTACCGCTTCGACGGAGTTTTGGTCTACGGAGAAGTGTTTGAGAATGTTTTCAATTTTAGCTGAAGAAAAAGGAATAGACTCAGCCTCGCTCTGGGGAAGGAACGTGGAGGCGGCGGCGCCGTTCGGGGTGGTTTTAGTGAAGTGGAGAGTGAACGTCGCTCCGGGGTGGAGATCCTTCTCCAAGAAGAAGAGTGCAACGTCGCGGTCGTCGTGGAGCTGTGTGTCGGTGGCGGCGTATGCGTAAACGAACGGGTTCTTGCCGGGGTGCACGCCAACGACGATCGGCGGCTTCCCATTCTTGGGATTGACGTTGACGCCGACGCCGCCGGGGTTGACGTGCACGTTGGTGCCCCCGGGCTTCCCCTTCCCGGTGCCCACGTTCACGCCGCCCTTGCCGACGCCGACGGTGGTGCCACCGCTGCCCTCCGGCTTCCCTTTTCCGGTGTTCACGTTGACGCCTCCCTTGCCGACGCCTACGGTGGTGCCACCGCCGCCGCCGCCGCCCGGCTTTCCGTTGCCGGTGTTCACGTTGACGCCTCCCTTCCCAACGGTGACGGTGGTGCCACCGCCGCCACCCGGCTTTCCGTTACCGGTGTTCACGTTCACGCCTCCCTTGCCGACGCCGACGGTGGTGCCACCGCCGCCGCCGCCCGGCTTTCCGCTGCCGGTGTTCACGTTGACGCCTCCCTTCCCAACGGTGACTGAGGTGCCGGTCTTCTTATCAAGAAGCGTATCCGTAGCTGAGGATTGAGAACAGTACTTAAGAGACGTACACATTACTTTTTAAAACTTTTGCTATGTCTCCGCCAACAATTCCATGCACGTAAAAATCATATTATTTGTGCAATTTAAAAAACTTTTGTGATTAAAATTGAGAGAGATTAAAACAGACCAGGCGTCAAGAGGTCGCTGATGGCGCTTGGCATGGGAGTGTTTGGCAAGACGGACTGCCAATAGACTTGGGGTGGTAGATCTGCATGGCTGACGACTGCTGCTGTCTGCCATAGAATTCGTTCCACTCATTAGAGAAGTTTGATCACATGTAAACGTCGCACTAATAAATTGCATCCTAAAATTAAGTCTGTTTATATTTACTAAAACTTCTTCTAGCGCAAGTGATAAAGAGCTTGGTGGTCGGTACCAGAGCATTTTCAGTTAAATTTATTTTAAAAAAAATAAACGAAGCGGATAACATGCTATCTTTCTCTCAAAAAATTGTCATCACCTAATTAGGTTACTTGTGATAGTTTTCAAAAACTAAAAAGTTGGAGAAAAGAAAATCCAATTGGATCTTAGTAGAACAAATTTTATTATTTACAAGCCGCCGGCATACAATATTAGAAAGATTTCTAAAAAAAACCTTATGTTAGGTCAAATAAAGAAACTTGTATAGAACATTAAGAAAATGCGAACCAAATTTTCTGTTGTTAGAGTAAATAAATTTAAATTATGACTACATATAAAATATATTAGAACTTATTTTCGCAAATATTAGTTCCCAAATACAAATGATAAAGTTGAAGGACCTTGTGGTGCACTTACCAACAAGAAACAAAGGAGAGGTAAAAAACGATCCATAATGCTTTAATTGAAGGGGTTAGGAAACAACGCACGCACTCTTTGTAGAGTAGTGGAGGCGTTGGGGGAAATTTATAGAGAGAGAGTGGGGAGGGGGTGAAGAGGTGATGGGTCATTTGCTTTTCCCTCACCACCAAGAACAAGGACCGAATTAATAAAGCAACTCAACTGTCCCTGGCTCACACCATTGAATGCAGTGTTCGCTCCGTAAGTGTACAATATATATTTCTCAATTCTTTTTCTATAAGATTGATAATTTTGAATAATATAGTATCAGAGCGAATTCTAAATCTTTTTATTCGTGTCTTTCATATTCATGCATTATGATAGAGAAAAAAAAAAAAATGTGTGAAGCACAATTGGTAGTGGAGATTGAACTTTGATTTTTTTTTTTTTTGGTTTAAGTATGTTGCTCATTATCTCTCTAAACACCCAAACTACTAACGATTGTGGATTGATGGTAGAATAATAGCTAGAAGCCTAGAACACGACCTTCATGGAGAACTCTTCTTGTAGCTAAAAATTTTAAATCTCTTATAAAGAAAATTTTATCTTTTTTTTAGAGAGAGAAAGATAGTATGCTACCGTTTTATTCATTTAGAAAGTGAACTAAGCATCAAAGTGCATGAGACAACCAAGCCTCGGAGGAAAAGGAAAAAAAAAAAATTATCTTTTACTTAGACTTTGGTGAAAATTTTATCTTGTACTTGGTGGTTGTTTTATTTGTTGAAAAGAATGTGGAAAAAAAAATTAAAGAATCTTTTTTTTTAATTTTTCGCATGTTTGGTTTGAAGGAAATTAAGCAACCCATAAAAGATTATTTTTTAAAAACCAAACGGATTTTTCTTTCATATTTTATAAAAAATTAGTGTTGTCGCTTTCCAAAAAAAAAAAAACAGAAAAGCAGAAAAATTAGATTTTCATGAGATATGAAAAAAAAAGATTTTCAAAATTGTTATTTTCTTTCAAGCGAAATAGTCAGACAAATTGAGAAGAAAACTTTTCATAATTTTTTTTTTGAAATATTTGTTTTACATTTTTTTTTTCAAAACACCAAACAGCCTTTTACGTACGTCAGGCTTGGAATCAGACACAAAAAAAGTCTTAGAAATGGAAGGAATAGCACGTGCCGGCTGGCGAGTGCTTGTACTGGTGGTTTTCGGTTGTGTCTGATACTTTATTAAATCCGAATAAATTAATTTCTGTCCATTTAAATCTACACCAATAATTGGTTTTGGTATGAATGTTGATCATCATTTACACGCAAGATAATTAATCATCATTTTAAGTAGGTGCGAGTTTAATAGATCTTGATTTGCTATCATATAATGCAACTCTTTTGTATATACACCGTTCACGCGTTACTGAATACACATTGCGTTCTTAGATTATATGTATAAACTAATTAAAACATGAGTCCGGTTGGTATACTATCGATAGTACCGAGGCCTCCGTGCTATCAAGTTGTTTTCAATAATGCGGCTTCCAAATTGACGATCGGCTCCGTTAGACTTGATCTACACTATTGAAAGTATTTGAAAACTAAATTTCATATTTTTTCGACATCATTTACCTATCAAACAAGTAGTCTAAAAATGAACGGCTGAAACTTTTTTTTTATAAAAAATGATGATAAAAGACTTGAATTAAGATCAGAGGTACTGATCTTATTCTAAATAGTGAAAAAAAAATTCTATAAAAATTTCATCAGATTTGAATTGTTTTACACAGTTAAATTCACAAACGCATCAAATCGACCATTAAAATTGTCAATTTTGAGACTTTTTTATCACTAGCCAAATAATGTCGAAAATTTATGAAATTTAATTTTCAAATACTTTCAATAGTGTAGATCAAGTCTAGCGGAGCCGATCATCAATTTGAAAGCCGCATCATTGAAAATAACATAGTAGCACGAAGACCTCCGTGCAACTGATAGTATACCAGCCTAGCTCTTAAAACATTCCTAAATACATTAACAATTAACAATACTCTCATAACCCTATATTGCTTCTTTAATCATGTCAGTGCACCTTTACATAAGATTTTTTTTTTTTTTTTTTTTTTTGTAACAGATAGAATACTAGTTATTTTATTTTATCATGCAAGATCTACTACACTCTAATAAAAAGGACTTTTATTAAATATTAATATTTTTATATAAAATAATTGTTACAAAAAAAAAAAATTTCTCCCTAGTCCCGAGCTATTTTATGCAGGATATCAATTACTCAATAAATGCATGTCATTCTCTCTACATATAATATTCAACTGCTTCATAGATTGTCACAAGGGATCTACAGTGCCCTGCATGCATTGATGTGGCACTTGATCCACCATCTAAGTGGGAACATCCGTAGAAAATGTCCTACGCTAACTCATCAATTCTCATAAATGCATGCAGGCATGGACAGTTGAATATAATATGCAACTTTAATTTTTTAGAACGAGTAATTTTATAATTTCGTACGTATAATAAAATTCATCTCAAAATATAGTTAATAAGTCAGATTTTATGTAGAGTCTAGTTATTGGAATTAAGAGTTTAATTGCATATTACAAAATAGTTATAGTTCAAGAGGGTTTTTGTACATTTTTTTCGATATTTTTAATACTTTTGCAATTTAAATATGCTCCATACATTCATTCACAATTATAGATAAATGGGTCTGGCCCAGCTAAATAAGAAGTTAGTAAGCCCACTCCAGCTAGAGGCCTTACTATATTGGTCTCAGTAAACAAGCCCATGTGATAGCATTAAGGACCGGTCTGGTTCACGGTTTGTAATATTTCAGTAATTCTTCATACTTTCTAATCAAAATATTTAAATTATTACAATACACCCTAAGTTGGATACTTGTGAAAAATGTTGATGAAATAGTGGAATTATTATAGCAGTAGTAGTAAATTATCATGAATTATGATGTACTAGTGTAGGAATCCGCGCGATGCGGCGGATATAATCATATTTGATTAAATTTAATAATATAAAAAATACTTTAAAATTTTTAGCATAGAATTATAATTCAATAAAAAACAACGAAAGATAAAAAAAAATTATAGGAGAAAAAAAATTGTTATATAGAAATCGGACCCCTTTGTATCCTCATTTAGGGCATTCTCTACTGACGCCGACGATTTCGTGAAGTACCACAGTGCCTTCAACCCTTTTTCGGCAAGTCCATATCCTAGCCGATACTTCTCGTCCTCCGAGGCAATTAGAGGAGAGGGATACACACCCTTTGCATAACTATACATTACAAATTTAAGTGGTCGAGATCGAGGGAGGAGGGTTGGAGGCTAGGGTTAGAGTTCGACTCATCCGACGTTGACGGTGAGGGCGAGGGCGGCGCGCCTGCGGAGCTTGAGGTTGGAGCGGATGTAGTAGGCGAGGTTGTTGTCGAGGACGCCGTATGCGGTGCCCACGGGCTCTTCGGGCAACGTCTCTTAGAAAATAGAAACTAATTAGGCGGGAAGTCGAAACAGCGACATTACAGAGAATGAATTAATGAGACGGGAAGCTGAAGAGGCATACGTTACGGGGAAGGAATTAATGAGACGGGATGCCGAAGAGGCAGACGTTACGGATAAGAAATTAATGAGACGGAAAGCCGAAGAGGCAGACGTTACGGGGAGGGCGAGCGGTCGTAATGATTGGAGAGTAGAAATTTTGAGAATGAGAGACTATGGTGCTGCCACGTGACAAAAGCTTATGAGGAATAATGTATAGGTATAGATATAGATATTTATTATTATTCTCGATCGGACTCATTATTAGTCTATTAATAAAAATACACAAGTTCTTAATAACTTCCTAACATAAATGACATGATAAATTAGTAACAAAATTACTATTCCAAATATAAAACAGTAGAATTTCTGCAAAAGATACAAACCTTGAACCAAACGGCTCATAAATGCATCACTCATTCCTTGAACAACTACACACCCCACTCTTAACTCAATATTTCCCAAATACAGAGGACTTAAGTTAAACATGCTCTAATATCATATTACCTATCATAAATTATGACTCGGAATTGGTCTTAATATTATTGCTAAAGATCCAAATCATTCTTTGACCCTTTTTCTCCGAAAAAATATGTTTTAAGATGATTTCGTGGATATATTTCACTCTTGGATAAGACAATTACTAAAATCGCCATGGCCCGCAACCACAGCCACTGCAACCATTAACAGAACTTCGCGAAGCCTCATAATAATGGTTACTTCACTTGATCCTTATTCAATTTCATTGACAAATTCACTAACCACAGCAGTTTTGTTTTCTCTAATTCTCACTTCTGAATCTTCATCTCAAAAACAGCGACCAATCGAGAAATGTTAGGTGTAGGTCGGCCCTATCGTCGGCAATTGAGAAAGGCAGCATAAAACGTAAGCCATGAACATGTTCGTCACGGGAAAATGATAGATGACAAAGATATCAGAGAAAAATAACCCGCTATAATAATGCTTATAAAAGATAAAAGATGTAATAATAGCAACAACAACAATAATAATGATATATAATATGGTCTCATAGATTAATTTACTAAGCGCATAGATGGGTACTAGTTATGATACTCTGGTGCCCAAAGAGAATCACACCTATCAACTCCAAAGAGAACATAGTATATAAATGTAACACCCACACAAAGAGCCTAGTATTAGCCCCATAATTTGGATCCCCTGCTCATACATAAAAGAAAAAAAAAAATTATATATCTTATTCGTTATTATATAATACATCTCTATTTTTTTTTTGAGATAAAAGTAGTACGCTATCCGCTTCATTCATTTGGAAAATAACTTTTGCTATAAATGTTGAGGCAGCGGAGCCTCGAATGGATCAAACAGTTACATGAAAGAAAAATAAAAAAATAAAAAAATAAAAATAGATAAGAAAAGGTCATTTAGATCTGCACAACTTAGCTCATTCCTTGATAATACATCTTTATTATCAAAAAAAATTTATAGGTTAGTGAATGGCTAGGGTAAGTCTAAAAGTCACAAAAAAAAAATAATATTGATAAAAAATGTTATTATTATTTTGTTATCATAAAAATATAAAATTTTGTCATTCTAGATTTTTATTTGTTCGATCAAGATCCCAAAAAATTTAACCAATTTTCAAAGCATTGCTTGGAAACTAAAATGTGACTTGTGCATAAAAATGCGTGCTTATTAAATGGTCTAATCGAACTTTTCACATCACACACGTGGCACTTACAATTTGAAAGCTCTCTGATTGGCTGATTTAGTACACCGATAACATCTTAAACGAGACGGCATTAGGACCAAAATTGGATCTTTGATGAAAATGCCCGCGCACGATCTTTAAAGTCCACGTACGTACTGTTCCACCACCTTTCCCAGCTTTTAAAAATTTAATATTTATCAAAGCAAAATTTACTGTTATCAAAATAAAAAAAATTCAAAAAATAAGTAAAATACAATATACGCTTTGATAAATAATAAAATATTATTATTATTTTAATAAAATATCAATTCCTTTTTTTTTAAAGAAAAGCTTAAGACCGTGATTATTAACTAACCTGTAGGAGGCAGTGGTTTACAAATAGGCCTATGGTAATTAGTAGATATTGGCATGGTTAAAGTGATGTCCATAATTAATTAAACAGTAAAATGCTTAATTAGAGCCCTCTAGAAAAAGTTTTTACGGAGTTATTATTATATTGGCGAATACAGTAATATTTTGAATTCCCTATATAAGCTAATTAAAATTCTTCACATCACTACTTCCATACATTAAATTCCGGTAAAATTTATTGACCGTTTCAATTACAGACAAAGAACTTAATGTTTGATATTCAAGGTTCCAAGTTGGAAATATTATTACTTCATATTTTTAGACAAATTCAATTTTTATAAAAAAAATGAACGAAATGAGTAGTAGCATGCTATCTTTTTCTAAAAAAAAAAATTTGCTAAAATTTTCTCAAAAAAAAAAATGGTCTAATGAAAAGAACTTTTTTACATCTAGAAGAGAGGACTATTCAATACCGGAGATTTTCTAAGACTATTCATAAATTAATTTCACTCAGATTAATTTTTTGTGTGAGAGAATATTAGAGGTTGAGGGTTCAAACCCCGCGTCCACATGTTATGCTGTATTGCACTACTTTCTATCATATTGATCTTTTGAATGTTAAATTTTACTAATAACAAAAAAAAACAATTAAATTAGAATTATTCACTTTCGTAAGAAAAAGGGCGATGTGGCCACGGAATCTGATATGGGCGGACCGAATCAGCTTTACTGTTTAATTTAGTTTATTTTTTTGTGCCAAAATAATTTGTCGCAACATTGCACTCACAAAAATCACTAGTATGGTGTTAATTATTGACACATCAGGGGTTAGATATATGAGAAAGATGAAGGACGGAGGAGGTGACACGCGTCCCCCTGTCGCTCTCTTTCTTTCGCTTTTGCTTCCAATTACACGATCAAGCACCAGTATCTTCACCCTTTATAAAATTTGATATGCAACTTTAAGAGCTTAATGTGAAAACCGCCATATAAGCGTTCTCTGCTTAAGTCGGTTATTTATGTTTCCCCTCTCTATAAATCATAGTTTCGTTGAAGATATGGGCCATAGAGATCTCAAAATATCTTCGTTAGGACATGTTTGGTAAGATATAGTTTCAATATGAATATTATGCTAAATATTTTCTAATAATTTTTTTTGGTAATAAAAGTGTAAGTGCTGAATCAGAATTTCTATCTTTGATGGTGCTAACAAGCTTCTTATGTCATTGTAGCAGAAATTTTGAATATCTATTTATGGGGCGACCTGCTAGAGATGATTGTAACTGAAAGAAGAAGAAATAAATATGTCATAGAAGGAGATTGAGAGACAACATAGACAAGTGGGTCCTTCAATAAATAGAGAGAGGGAGAGAGAGCTAGAGAACCTTATCTTGTATATCTTTGCGTGGAGAAATCGAGTCACTAGAGAGAGAGGGGGTGATGGAGGGAAAGAGTAGCAGCAGCAGCAGCAGCAGCAGCAATAGTAGTAGTGACAACGTATGTTGGCAAGCACAAGCGGCGCCGTTCGTGGCGAAGACGTATGAGATGGTGAGCGACCCGCGAACAGACGCGATCATCCGGTGGGGGAAGGGGAACAACAGTTTCTTGGTGCTCGACCCCGCCAACTTCTCGCAGCTCCTCCTCCCCTGCTTCTTCAAGCACAACAACTTCTCCAGCTTCGTTCGACAGCTCAACACCTACGTACGTACCTACTTCACATTCATCTATAATAACTATCTCATACTTCTTGTTTTTGTGACTACTTGTTCTGATATAATACGAAACAACTGTTTTTTAAGCACGTAGAAGATTGATACTGTTTTACTCTTTTATATTCAACGCTTTGTTTCAGGGCTTTCGCAAAGTAGATCCCGATAGATGGGAATTTGCACATGAGTTCTTCCTCAGGGGACAGACACATCTCCTTCCTCGTGTAGTTCGGAGAAAGAAGACGAATGAAATATTAGCGGAAGTGAAGGAGGAGGAGATGCTAATAGAAGAGGTAAGGAGGTTGAGGAAGGAACAAAAGGCCCTCGAAGAAGAGCTGCAAGGAATGAACAAGCGGTTACAAACTACGGAGAATCGGCCGCAACAGATAATGTCATTTCTTGTGAAAGTTGCGCAGGATCCTGACTTACTCTCTCGTCTTATACTATCCAGAAAAAGTCAAAGGCCGGGAAGTGAGCATAAGAAGCCGCGCCTCACGGACGAACCTGCTACTACTAAACTGCTAGAGCAGAGCGTAGGAATAGCTTCTGATGCGGCTCCTTCGGCGAATGTTGAGAGGAGCCTGGGAGAAGCTGAAGAAGTGCCATTTCCATTCTCAATTCTTGGTCATGGTTTCTTCTATTAGCCTCACATAACTTGATTAAATTATTATTATTTGACTCTTTTTAATTTTTCTCTTTTATGGCATGTATACTATTTAGTAGTCACACTTGTGTTTCCTCTGTAGACCTTTGCTTAGAAGGAAGATATTGTTTGCCTTTCACTAAGATTTGCTTGCGTGTTCATATTTGTCATTAAGTTAATGAAGTAATTAAGTTTCGTTTAATTTATTATAAGTGGTATCTAAAAGGGAAAAAGGATACTCTCTGTAAGAGGGATTAAATTTAGTCACAATAATGCTTAATCAATTAATGGCATTTTACAAGGGATTACATTAATAAAAAAATTTAGACTTTTCACACATAAAATCTAGTGCGAGATCTTTGATTGACAAGTACTGATTTAGACATAAGCAAACTTTGAGTCGGTATTTCTGTTGACCAATCAGCAACGAGAATAATAGATGGAGTTTTTTTTAAAAAATAAATATCAATTGGCAATATATAAATAAATAGATAGGTAAATAAATAGATAGGTAAATAAGATTCTTCTTAAATCTCATTTTTATTGATAAATACTAATAAAAATAATTATGAATGAATAAATAAATACCAGTGAAATTTTAAGAAATAAACAAATAAGTAAATCTCAATTAGCAATAATTGTTGCAAATAAGATTATTTTTTCTTTTTGGTTGAGAACCAGCACTCTACCTTCTTTAAGTCTTTCCAGCTAGATTTCAGACTCAAAAACTCTCCCTCAACTTCGATAAAATGCCGAATATAAATATAAAAAATATAATTTTTTTGGTAGCTTAAGTTTTAGAATAAATGGTTGTTTCATATAACTTTTATACGATAGTAGAGAAAAAAAAATTTAGTTCGAATTCTATCAGTTCGTTAATTTTACTTAATTTTCTCCTATTTATTTTAAATCAACGTCTTGAATATCTCAAAATTTTTAATCAATCCCAGATGTTCTCTAGCAGATTAAACTATTAGAGATTATCAGTTTCTTAACATAATTTTTGTATTTATACTGATTCTTCTGTAAAATTATTATCTTTTAGTTTCCATCCAACACAGTATATTCATAGAAAAGACTGTATCTTATGATCTAGTGCTCTGATTGTATCCTGTAAGCCACCTACAAGACTTGCGTTTCTAAAACAAATTAAAACTTTTAAAAAAATTCCTAAATTTATTTTAAAACTAGAAATGTATCTAATTTTTTATTTTTTATTTTTTTCGTGTGTGAACGAAAATGCCACCGCCAAAGCGAGGGGCACGAGTGGGAGTGGGAGGATAAGGGTGCAGTGGCCATCGTGACTCTCCTTTTGCACTACAGCGCGTTTGGAGCACTTTCATCCAAAAAATATATTATGTGACAGTCACACCACATTATTCATATTCAGACAATTATATTTTAAATTTTGAAAAAAAAAATTATAATAAAAATATTTTTTAAAAAAATTATAATAGACGGGATAAATTTTTAGAAAAAATAATATGATTGATTAGGGCCGTCACATCATCCGTGTGGCTGCTGCATTTTGGATTTTTTCGCTCCCGTCATAGCTGGCAGAGGACACGTGGCGAGGCTCTACACGTGGGCCAAAAGGGCGCCCATTAAACGCAACGAGTTGGGCCCTCGGTGTGCATTATGTACTCGGATCATTCTGCGAGAAGAATATTTCTTTCCAAACCCCATGATGGGAAATGGGAATCCATTTCCTTTTTTCTTTTTCTTTGTTTTTAATGTCCTAAGTTTTATCTCAGAATTTTTTTAGAATTAATCATTTATCATATATAAATTTTTTTCCCCGTGAGGTCAGATGTCAAGATTTCGTTTGAAATTGTGAAAAAATTACTTTACGTACAATAAATAAATATCATAAAAAAAAACCTATGTTGACTTTTGTACATAAGATTACCTTTCATATATTGCTATGACTTGATTATATTATAATTTATGTGATCTCATTATATATATATGGCCTTTTTGTATAAAAAATATATTAGTTTTGGGCTTTTACAAAATTGGATAGCTATTTTTGATTTTGCAGATTCGGTCCGAATTTTCAGTAAACTGACCAAAATACACTTGTTACTCTTTCTCTCTCCTTTTTTTTTTTTCTCTCGCTCGCTTTTTTTTTTTCTCCGCCTGCGACCCCTGCGACCGCGCCACCCGCGCCTCTGCGCCCGCGCCCCCTGCGCTCGCGCCAGCTTGGGCCGGCGTCGCTCGGGACGGCGGCGGCGAGCGGCGGGGCCCGCGGCGCATGGCCCCGCCGCAGGCCCCGCCGCCGCCGTCCTGAGCCACGCGGAGCCTCTTCCGGAGTCGCTCGCCCCGCCACGGACCCCGTCGTCGTCCTAGCTCGTCCTCCTCCTCCTCCTCTAAGGCCTCCTCCTCGTCGTCGTCGTGCTCCTCCTCCCTGCCTCCCCCGATTCCGAGCGCTTCCTCGAGATCCGACCCGCGCCGCGCGCTCCGGAGAGGGAGATGATCGTATCCGAGTTTGGTTGGGAAGAAATGGTGTAACGAGAAGAAATGGTGTAACGAGAAAGAAGAAAAGAAAAAAAAATAGTGTAATTTTCATCCAAAGAGTACAATCTTGATCTAAAAAGTATAATTTTTATCTCAAAGAGTGCAATTTGCACTGTTAAAATAATATTACACTGGAACTCCGGTACTATGGTCTCATTTTCGATCTTAGGTTTAAATCAACGACCCACACCGTTAGAACTGATTTAGAATATTTGAAGATTTTAGGAATAAAATTTTATATTTTTTCGACAAAGTTTACTTTATGATCAAACTATTTCAAAATTGTTAATTTTCAATGGCTACTATAGCGAGTTTGTAGTTTAACGGTATAGAAGAATTTAAATTTATTCAAATTTTGATAAAAAAATATTTTAAACTATCTAGATCAAGATCAACAACTTTGATCTTGAATTCAAAAGTACTATCCTTAAATTTTAAAGATTGTTCAATTTTCACCGTTCACTTTGGCATGATTTACCTACTAAGTAAACGATGTCGAAAAAAAATTAAAATTTTATTCCTAAAAATTTTATATATCCTAAATCATATTTAACGGTGTGAATCATTGATTTGAACACCCTAAGATCGAAAATGAAACTATAGTATCAGAGCTCCGGTACTATAGATAGTATAGTAGTCTTAAATATATATATATATATATATATATATATATATATATATATATATAGTAGAGTTACTATACTATCGGAAGCACGAAGGGTTTAGTGCTTCCGATTTTTTTGCCCTTGTATGAAGGTTCTTGATCATTTATAACCATTGGATTAATACTATTAACCAGTGAGGACCACTCAACCCTAGGGGGACCACTTAATCCTAAAAAGGAGACCGCTATCATCCTAACCGTATAATTCTTGATCCAAGGGCTAAAAAATCGAAAGCACCAACTCTCTTATGCTTTCGATAGTATAGTAGCCTTATTCTATATATATATATATATACACACACATATTTGTGCCAATTTCGTTTTGCTTACTAGATTTGGATCAGCTTTAATATCAGATGAGTCCTGAATCATTTCTTTTAGTTTAGAATACGAAGGTGGATCAAGCTCACTAAATAACAACCAACATTTTTAGATTTTAATTCGCTTGAATAGTGCGCGGAATTTAATTTATGCAAACTTGCTAATAATATAGTTTGCATCATCAGATTTTTATTTTTTTTATTCTTTTGAGAAAGTATTATTTTTTTTAATGAAATTAAGGACCCATAAGTAATTAACCGCGGCACATGTGGCACGTCAGGAAATTATTGGAACAAAATCAACGTCAAAAGGGTTACCTCACGGAGAGTGGGGCGTGACACTTATTTACCTACCATAAAATTAAGGATCCATACCGACCGTTCCTAGCGCAAGTGGCAAAGGACTTGGTGGTTAGTACCCGAGGTTCCGAATTCGAATTCTAGTTGATTCACATTTTTAGCTAAGTTTATTTCTAAAATAAATAAAGCGGGTACCTTTCTCTCAAAAAAATATAAAAATTAAGTATCCATAAGTAATTTTTATTTATTAAAGCATGATGAAAGGGACATAAAAATTCTCCATAAAAGCCACAAATTTTAAAACATATTTTTTTATTATTCTTTTTTTGGTATCAGGATTTGGGGCATTCAATATATCTAAATTTGTTCACCTTTTATGGAATATAATTTTAGATGCGATGATATAATATCAGCGTACCAAATGTATGAAGGGACTATTCGGTTAACTATATCACTGGATCCTAAATTTGATCTGACCTTTTACTGTATAAGTTGGAGACTAATTTTTTTTTAAAAAAATGATAAAATTTAGGCACCAATGACATAATTATTTAATTCTATTTTATGAAGATCATTGCATTAAGCAGTACTTTGCCATTTGGATCGGGTTGTAATATCTTGGGCTGGATAGAAGCGCAAGTTCAGCCCACATGCTCAAGTAATGTCCATGCAGACTAATTTTTTTTTAAAAAAATGATAAAATTTAGGCACCAATGACATAATTATTTAATTCTATTTTATGAAGATCATTGCATTAAGCAGTACTTTGCCATTTGGATCGGGTTGTTAAAATAACTGCTTAGCCTGCGTCTCAAACAGCTTCTCTCTGGCCAAATTTACTGAAGCGATTACTTCGGTTCTTCTGTTTGATTTTCGAGCAAGCGGGTGGAAACAGTGGATTCAAGTTTTGTTATAATCTCCGCATTTTCTCGACTAACTCTGCTCTTAGAGACTGGCAAGTCGCTTCCTTCATATTTATTGTTAACGAAAGAAACAGCAAAAATACTCCCTCGCACTTATTTTCTATCAAACAACTAAGTACGATAGTTAATTTTCATCTAACTTTACGTCTACCTAAATGTACACCCACCAAAAACTTATTTCCCTCAAATCAGCTTAGAAATTTTGGCTAAAGCTATTAGCAAAAATATCGATATATATTTCAATCACCCGTAATTTTCACAAATATATAATATCGAGATAATAGAGTTTCAAAAGTTTAACTATATAGAGGTTAAATACATACCATCAAATAGCTTATATCTAAGTCTTAATGGTTTTTTTTTTTTTTTTTTTTTTTTTTTTTTTTTTTTTTTTTTTTTTTTTTTTTTTTTTTTTTGCCAACGTGGTAACAAGGTCTTTGCAAATTTTTACTCCTAACTTCAGGCTTGGGAGCTGGGAGATGACGTAATTCACGTCTGGGATAGATAGATGGTTAAGAAAGGATTGCAAAATAGGAGTAATAGCCTATCTGAATTGGTCGCTTGTTGGTGGACCATTTGGAAGGCCAGGAATGACCTAATTTTTCGTAACAGCCAACTAGATTCAGTTTTGGTCGTACACAGGCTTAAGCAGCTACTGAAATTCTGGAAACTCCTCCTCTGACCGAAATAATAGCCCTTTCTCTGCACGAAAAGTAGCTGCTGATTTTTTTTTTTTTTTCGGTTGTCGCGGTTTTTCTCGAGGCCTTGGGTGCCTCACCTCTGTAGCCTAGTTCATCTTTTTAATAAATGAAGCAGGTAGCGTGCTACCTTTTTCTCAAAAAACTTTATGAGCACAACATAATTAAGTACCCACTGTGGTGTGAGTGTTTTACATCACAGTGATAGGACTCAAAGCTGCTAAAGACACTACTCGGTGCGCACCAAAGAGAGAATCTGAGATGCATACCCTCCAAGATACCCGGAGATTCCCACCCCCCCCCCATGAGGAGAGTGCTACTTGAAGAAACACAAAGTCACAACCTTCTTTTTTTTTTTTCCATTGCTTTGCACTCACCACATTGTAACTTTTAGTGGCCAAAAACATCTTTTTATCATTTTCTTTTTCATATTTTTATAAGAATTGTAGTTTCGAGGTGTTATTATGATAGGTCTTTATCATGAAACAATAAGGATTGTCTAGATATTGAAGTTGTTTGTGAAGAATTTTAGTAAATATAAGTAAATCAAGTTGTTTTATATTTTCAACCAAGTTTCTTTTCTGAAAAAATGAAACAAGCAAATATATAGCATGCTATCTTTTGTCACCAAAAAAAAAAGAAAAAGAAAAAAAAATTGCATTTGAATATGAAAAGCTTCAAAGTGTTGTTTGTTATCATTTTTGTTCAGTACGTAGTTGCATCTATACACCACCAACCATGACATGTTCACCCAGTATTTTGTCAAATTTCATAAAAACAAGCCCACTCAGCAAAGAGAGTATGAAAAGCATTAAAGCCATCATATACGATCGGTAAAAGTGGGTCGTTTCTTTTCAATGAGTTGAGAACTTGAGATGTTGTAGGGTTTATTTTGGCAACGGGGATATGACCGGGGCTATCGAAAGGGCGGTGGTAAAAGCCGCAAAAAAAAAACAAAAAAATATAAAAGTTGGTGTGGTCTTTTCGATATCGACTTTTTGGGGGATCTGCGATTCCTTATGGATTCTATAGACTTGGAGCATGCTTGCTGTGAAATCGTTTGAACTTTCACTTACAATTATTAGGAGTTCTGTCTTCTGAATTTGATGGGGTGGGGAGCGAAATTAAGTTCACAAAACTCATAAGCTTAATTTCCGGTCAATTTCTATTGTAACGTTATTTGGCTTAAGTGGAGCTTCCTTAACAAGTATTAGTTGAGTAACAGTGTTTAAAAAAAAAACAAAAACAAAAAAAAACAAATTTGGAAATCAAAGTTTTTTTTTACCTCTAAGAATTGGAAGTAAAATGTGTTACATATGCTCAGAAAGCATTGACAAATTTTTTTTATTATATTGCATAACACGTCATGCAAATTACAGTAATTCAAATAACATATAATATTTGTGGTCTTACAGAAAACTAGAAGACTTTAGCATGTTTTTTTCTCGAATTCTTTTTGATCTAATAATGTTAGGCAACTCTCGATACCAAATGAACCCATTAAATCATTAGATGTATATTTCGCAAAATTTTTAAATTTTTTTAAATTGTTAAATATCTGAATACCAATTCTCAAGGTAAATTTTTTTAGAATTTTCTTGGTCTTTGAGGTCAAGGTTTCACTACAAAAGAATTCCAATATAAGGACGCTTTTTAGACGACGCTTGGGATAAGCGTCACCCAACGTCCCTACAATGTAGCAAATACCGACGCTTCAAAAAGCGTCGTCATATAAAACCTATATTATATTAAATTAATTTATTAAATGATAAATTTTACTATTATTTTCAAATTTTTGACTCTTTAAAGCGTCAGGATTTCAAATAATTTAAAGACACTTTAAAGCGTCGGAACATATTTCACCGACCGACACTTGGCATGCCAATAACAACTTATTTTATATAGACAAAATATATTTTTTAGAAATTTATGTTAATTATCAATATATATTAATAAATTAATTTAATATTTAGTATGTTAAATAATTGGATTCAATTTTTAGTTTCAGGTATGACTTTTTAAATTTTTTTTATTCGGATTCGATTCAGAATTTAAATTTTTATATCCAACCGCATTTGGATATGATTTTAGTCTTTCGTTCAAGTTCGGATTTTGCAAAATTAAGAGAGTTTGTGTTGGGTTCAGGTTGTATTACCTCCGGTTCGGATCATCCATGTAGTCAGAAGTTATTAAGAGTATCAAGGCGTTTAATTTTGCTTTAAATATATATTGCTTCAGATTTTGTATCATTTGGATTTAAATTATTTTAGAATTAAGCTGCAACAATTTGGATTTCAGTATTACAATTTGAAATTTACTCTCTTCTCAAATATATATTTTTAACAAATTTTATGATTCTGAAATTTGTAAATTTGAAATTAAAAATATTCAGTTTTTAATTAAAAATATTTTTAAATTTGTACCAAACCCATTTTGTGTGCACCCCACTCACGTGCACCGTCACAGTATCAAACCCATTTTGTGTGCACCCCACTCACGTGCACCGCACACAAGCCTAACCCTCTCTCCCCCTCTCCCAAACCTCACTCTCCCCATCCTCTCCCTCTCCTCGCCGGCGACCTCCTCGCCGGCTAGCTCCTCGCCGGAGAACCCAAAGGCGACGAGCTTCTTGCCACCGATCTCCTCGCCGGCGAGCTTCTCATTGTCATTATCCTCGCTGTGAGCCCCTCGCCGCCGATCTCCTCGCCGACGAGCCCGTTGCCGCCGATCTCCTCGCCGACGAGCCCATCTCCATCGATCTCCTCGCCGGCGAGCCCATCTCATCTTCATCGATCTCCTCGCCGGCGAGCCCAGCTCCGTCGATCTCCTTGCCGGCGACCTTATAGGTGACGAGCTCCTCGCCACTGATCTTCTCGCCGCGGTGCCCATCTCTGTCGATCTCCTTACCGGCGACCTCATAGCCGACAAGTTCCTTGCTGCCGATCTCATCGCCGGCGAGCTTCTCACTGTCATTATCCTCGCTGCCAATCTCCTTGGGTAACATTCCTCCTATAACTAGTGAATTATGCCCATATTCTGGGGTTATACTTGTGGAGTGGTGATGTTAGTATCTGACCAAATGCTTTGAGAACTTACGTTGCTAGTACAAGGACCTCTGGGATTGAAGATTTGTTGAGTAAGGAATGGGATTAGATGTGCTTGATGATATGCTTAAATGAAGGGGTCAATGTTGGTGGTCTTAATTGGGGGGTCATACATGAATTATTTGATATTCTATTAAATTTCTATTATTATTTTTTAAATTAGTGGGGACTAGTCAATTTATGGAGGAGACAGGTCCTACTAAACCTCTATCTATTTGCCTTGTTGAAACCACTTGAAATGGTTTGTACTCTTTGAGGACCAATTCCATCATATGTACAAATCCAATTAGGGTCCAAAGAGAATAATAAGTCAAGGATACTGCAAATGATGTTTTAGCTTAAGCGCAGGCGGAATTTTTAGTTTGTCCTAAGGAGCTGCTTGGAAACGAGGATTTGAATCATGCTATCTAGTTGACCTTTTTGGCTGGAGTTGTGTATGTGTATGGAGTGCCTTAACGGTGTGAGTTGGTTTATATCATGTTCTCCAGTTGATGTCTTGCCTTAACGGAATACTGCATCTTGTCCTAGTCTTTTCTTTTGATATTATTCTTAGTGCATGCATGTATACTATTGTAATCAATAAGTGCATATTCTCTTTGAAGAGTAATCAGCAAAAAAGAAGTTTTTGTAACAAGTATCATGCATGTCAGGTTGATGCTACTGTAACATTACAAAATGTTAAGACTACTTAACTGAGTTCACTCTCGGTTAGGATTAGAGTTCGAATCAACTCTGGGTTAGGATTTGATTGCAGATGAATGGTGGTGATTGATTACATGCTTCGTTGGACGGTAGAGATTGATTGGGATTAGGCTCTGCTTAGATTTATATCGTTTAAAGAATGGTAAAGTTTAAAAAGCACCCCGTATTATTCTGTATTTGCAGTTTTGTTAAATTACTCTTAAGTACTTATACCAATGGGAGTTTTTAACTAACTGATCATATGAATTTTTTGAAAACTTGAAAAATTACTACAATTTTCGCCAATAGAGTCGTATTTTAATTTCTGCATTAACTAGGTGTATTATCTTTCGACTCTATGGTCTCCTTGTGCTTTATTTTCAAGTGCAATTTTCACTCATGAGTCATGTCTATGGCGGTTGCTGCCTTGTCCTCTTTGAACTTCGTCTTTACGTAGTTCATAAAAGCAATTTTTCATTTACTTTAATAATTCTGTTTTGTACGTTTGCTATCAAGAGAAAATAGGTAGTGAAGTTTTCGTGACATTATGCTGTTAAGTGCTTAATTGGATTGTTTGAATTTTTGTAGGATAATGTGGAAAAAAAGATTGTTGAAAAAGGAGGCACATCTGAATCATCTGAAGCTACTAGCTATTTACAAGATGAAGCGTATACGGATATTTTAGGAAAAGATCGGTATGGGCGCGTGAGGGGCTATGGTATTGGTTACACCCACACAATTATTTGGAGTGGAAGCTTACATAAGGAAAATGGGTTGTAGGGGAGTTAGCTCAATGGAGATGCAGAAGTTCCAAGATCAAATGCAATCTATTCTAAAAGGTCATGAGGAACAAATGCAAACCATGCAAATAAATTACGAAGCTCAAATTCAAACCTTACAGAAGAATCATGAAGAGCAAATGCAAGCGATGCACAGTAGCTGTGAAGCAAAACTAGCGATGCACAGTAGCTGGAAGAGCAAATGACATTTATGATGCTAAGATTTTCTGGATCATTCGATAATCAAAATACTAGATATAGCTCATTTTGGATCCAATGCATTTGAAGAATCTATGCATCAAGCAATCATGAAAGGGAAATACGTTGAAATATAGAGGTTTTAAAACAATACACGAGGAGCCTTTTTTTGTAGTTTTGTTGACATAGACCTTTTATATGCTATAGTACCAATTTGCATAGATTTTTAATTAGGTAATTTCTTGTATGTCAAAGATTGTTATCTCATGAACAATTTTATTGTGTGGGGTATCATAATTTTACTGTGGATGTGAACTCATCTTTTTCAATACTAGTCATAGTAAATTTTGATTGTTGTATCAATTTTACAGATTTGTAAGTGGATAAATTGTTTCTTTTGCTAATATATTAAAATATTTCTTGGGTACAATGGAAAAAAAAAAAAAAATCAATCCGGGAAAAAGAGAAAGCATTAGAAATTTCTGACGCTTCGAAGCGTTAGAAATTTTTGACGCTTTAATTCTTGACGCTTGCAAGCGTCGGAACGTAATGACGCTTAGAAGCGTCAAGAATTCTGGACGCTTGCAAGCGTCAGGAAAATGGGGACGCTTAGAAGCGTCAAGAATTCCGGACGCTTGCAAGCGTCAGGAAATGGCGCTTAAAGAGTGCAACGTAATGACACTTAAAAGCGTCAAAAAATCTGGATGCTTGCAAGCGTCGGTAAATAAAAAATATGGGATTAAAGATTTCCAACATAATAACGCTTAGAAGCGTCAAGAATTAATTTTAAAGCGTCAAGAAATAACTTACCGACGCTTGATTAAAGCGTCATTAAATACATGACGACTCTTCATTTGCTGACGCTTTTACCGACGCTTTACAATGCGTGGGTAGATTTTTTTAGGACGTTTGAAAGCCTCGCTAACTACTCAAAAAAGGGTCCTAAGATGTCCT
Organism: Puya raimondii; assembly: GCA_016920855.1. Classification (NCBI taxonomy): domain Eukaryota; kingdom Viridiplantae; phylum Streptophyta; class Magnoliopsida; order Poales; family Bromeliaceae; genus Puya; species Puya raimondii. The sequence continues at coordinate 167,047,249 of JABWPP010000050.1, forward strand.
ATTTCTTGTAGTGTTTCCATGCCTCGAGTGAGCATAAAAATAAAGCTCGAGCCTCTACCTTCTTATATATATATATATATATATATATATATATATATATAACAAAAAAGCCGGGTAAGTAGTTTAGCCTAGTCCTTCGCAAATCCGAACGATCCTATTAGAGTTGAAAATGATTAAGGTCTATATATATAGCTGATATTTACAATTGGGCCACCAAAAGCCGTTTGTACTAAAATTGCTCGTTACGACTCCTAATTAGTAAGGCCAATATTACAAATGGGCTAACAGCCTAATAACGAAACCGATAACATGCTATTTTTCTCTAAAAAAAAAAAAAAAAAAAGAGTAACCAAAGGAGTTGCTCAAACATTCAGAAACTAAGTTTTACATGATGAATTAATGTCATGTTTCCACAACAATTTACATAACATCGGCAACACAATTAAAAGCTTCTTTGAACAAATTCTTCGGCACATCTCTATCGTTTATTCAAAAAGCATGCAGCAATTAACAATCAATGAGTATGATTAGAAGCCCATAACTGCATAGTGTGATTAATACGATCTCTGAGTTATCTTTTTGGAACAAGATAAATCATTTAATGTAAGAATAACACATAATATTCTAAGTCACATAATCTATGGGCCTTATATTTCACAGGTGACTAAGTGGCAAAACCAAGCTAATAAATTCATTAGGTCAGAGTAAAAACAAAGTAATCAAACATAGCTCTCACTTACATATCCGGGTCAAACTCAAACCAACACCACCTGATCCCATCTTAAAACCCCCTATTTCTCCCAGTTAGTAAAAGCTATTACAAGAATTAATAATATTACAAAAGCTATATATATATATACACAAATACTGATCATTGAACACACCCTAGATTATACAAAATATATATTCTCATGTCAAGCTGCTTCTTCAATTGTTGAGTCAGGTGCATGCATGGGGTTGGAGATACGACAGAGACCATGTACGTAATCTCTATCAACGTGGTCATAAAATTTCTATGGATCAAGGCTCTATGATCTGCTTTGGCCATGCTTTGTTTCTGCATTCCACTGTTGCTCTATGTCATGCGCAATCCTCCTCGCGTCGACGGAGGCCCCCATGAGTCCCCGTCGAGTGAACCCGACCGCGTAGAGTCCCCTCTCTCCCTTCCAACTGTTGGGGAATGGTTTCCTCGGCAATCCATCTTTATCTGAGAAAAACTCTTTATCCTGAATCAAAATAACTTAATCATTAATTAAAGTTTGAAAATTAATTGAAATTCTGCTAGAATCTAAAGAGATTGAGCCTTGGCTATAGAACTTGCACAAGCTTCAAGGAGAAGATCAAATAAGTTCACGATCAATCCTGACCTTTTAAGGTGAAAATTAATTAATTAAAAAGGTGATTAATCGGACTACTAATCTCCATTTGGGTTTTTCTTTTTCTTTTTCTCTCCAAAATGGAGCTAATTGTTTCTGTTTTGGGTTTCCCTAATAAGAGAATGTTTAATTATATAATTTTAACTCTTTGATTTTTGCCAGAGTACTTTATAAATATTCTCTACAAATTAAGGTCTAGTAAGGGCCTGTTACATCACTATTCGAAATTGAGATTTTCTCAATAGAAAAGAAAAATAATAGCTTGTGAATGTTGGGGACAACTTTTCTTGGACACATTTTTTGGTACGCACATCTGTCTATCAATTAATATCCAACTGTAGGTAGGGGACCGTCTTTTTTTAATTAGACGTACGTATATGATAGAAGTTTAGTACATGATCTCGAACAAATATAATGGCATGTTTGTTTACCTTTAGCCAAGAGGGCACGTTGCTTTTGTAGCCTGTGGCTAGAACTATGGCATCAAAGTCCTCCGATCTCCCGTCCACAAATTCGACTCTATGTCCTGTCATTCTCCTTATCGCCGTCCGCACCTGCACAAATTCGTCAGAGACAAGACACAGCAATTAGAAATTAATGTCACCTAACATTCAATCAAAACTTTTCAGATTTGTACTTGCGACATCAAATGAACCTTGATTTCACCGGTCTTGATCTTCGCCAGTGTACCGACATCGAGCACCGGAGTCTTTCCCAAGAGTGACTTGAGCTCAAGAGGGCCCATCTGGGGCCGCCTTAGACCGAACCGCGCCGTGTCACCGAGCATGAACCACGAGACAAGGAGCAGAAACCGGTCCACCAACCGAACCGGAAACCACTTAAGAAGCCACATGGAGAGCCCAAAAGTGGATAGGCCCAACATCTCCCTGGGTAGTATGTGCACCTGTCGAATAATTGTAACTTGTCAAAAAGTGGGGCTCATCATAGTGATTGGCCCATGGATTGGACCCAAATTAACTTGAGCTCAACCTAATTATTCCCTTATCTTGAGCATAGTTCACTACAGCCATAACGCACAATATTTAATTAGACATTCTATGTAATGAGTGTGAGAAAGGAACAAAATATAGCATGAAAAGTGAAGGTTCCTAAGGAGTTTCATATTATTAGTTGATGTGACAGAGTATGCTTTGATAGTGGTGATGGGGACACATGCAAATGTGCACATACATCTACTTTTCGCCAAGTATTTTAGTGCACAGCTCTAGTGTGCTACTTTTGGGAGATAACAAATGCTATTATAAGAAAGGAACCTAAAAAAGAAATGGTGATGGAGAAGAGATAGAGAGAGAGAGAGATGTGTGTTTTAATCACCCGCGTGTGATGAATCCCAAGAAACGACAGAGAGAGAAAGAGAAAGAGAGACTCGTGCTCGGACAACGACCAGTGAATGGCTTCACGAAGAATCTTTTTCTTTCTTCGCATGCCAACGGCTTAATTATTCTTAATTAACTGGATTAGTTAATTTAATTAACTATGTGTGTTCTTTAACTTGTAAGCTCTCAATTGTCATCATCATTAATGACTATCATTAGGCCTCTATCACCTAGTAAAGTAGCCGCAAATTAACACCACCTGTTTCTTGCATGTTCGAGAGATAGATAGAGAGAGAGAGAGAGAGAGTTCAAAGGTTTAAGAGTAGAGTGTTTATGTTGCAAAATATTTGAACATATAGAACAAAGAAGATGATTTTGGAATAAAAATACACTGAAGAAGATAGTACAAGAGTGTTTATGTTGCTATATATTATATTTATATTTATACTTATATTTTTTTTTAAGAATCGCGAGCTTAACCATCCTATATATACCTAAATTCACATACTTACCACTAAAAATCCAGATACTAATATATATATATATATATATATATATATATATATGTATATATATGATAGGAAATGAGAGAGAAGAGTGAATGGTAACGTTACACACACCGTATCTCTTACAACGATGGAAGGGGAGGCATTGTGATTGCAGAGGTCCAAGCAGACCTCCATGCCGGAGTTGCCGCAGCCGACGACGAGGACGCGCTTCCCGCAGAACGCGCCGCCGCTCTTGTACGCACTCGTGTGCGCGACAGGGCCCTTAAAATCCCTCAGCCCTTCGATATCGGGCGCCGCCACCTCCGCGTTCTCCCCCGTGGCGACGACGAGCCACCGCCCCACGTACTCCACCACCCCTCCCCCTCCCCCCTCCTCCTCCTCTCCCACCGCGGCGCGCACCCTCCAAATCCCGAGCCGCGGCTCGTACTCGGCGCCGACCACGGTCCGGCCGAACGCGGGCCGGATCGCGAATTTCGCGGCGTAGGCCTCCAAATACCCCACGAACTGCTGCTTCGTGGGATACGTGGGGAAATCAGGAGGGAACGGCATCAACGGGAGCTCGCAAAACTGCTTCGGGAGGTGGAGGCTCAGCCGATCGTAGGTTTTCAATTGCCAAAGCGAGGCTATGCAATTCGACCGCTCGAGTACCAAGCTCGGGACGTTCCTCGCCTTGAGACACGCGGCGACCGCGAGACCCGATGGCCCCGCCCCGACGATGATCGGCCCCGGGACCCACACGAGCCGGTCGGCGATGATCTCTTTGCAGTGCACCTCGACGTTGCATGAGTAGCGATCATGATAAAGAGGATCGTGTGCTCTTTTACCTTCGTTTTCTTTTATACAACACTCCATATTGAGATAATATACACTACTATTCTACCACTCCTAAGTACTACTTATAACAATTAACCAGGAATGAATTATCGAGGGAGTTTGTGATCGAAGGGGAGTTAAAGGAAAAAGAGAGGGATGGAACGAAGAGAGGTGGAGATGCGAGGGTGAGTAATATATAGTAAGCTTTTGGATGCGAGTGCGTACTTAATTAAATAGTAGCGTAAACTAGATTCGTGTTATTTAATTAATTAAATTAAGTACGCACATAGATCGCATATATTATACGCAGATGGACTATATCAGGAGAAATTATTGTTTGAACCGTACATAAATTAGCTCTAAACACTTAATTGTTATAAAGCCCTGAGAATCAAAGCTTAAAGGTATATATATATATAAAATACTATAATTTAATTTTGATGTCATCTTATAGAAAATAATTCAAAAATAGTCTAATTATCTCTAATACACTTTATTCAAAAGATTGATGTGATAGAAAACGGTCCAGAATTAGTCTTAATATTTGAATGTTGATTTTTCATGAATTAAACAATTTTTTTTTTCGGTGCTGTTGGTTTCTAAAATAAGTACTTGATGCAGTAGATAACTAGATTTTAAAATTTATAACTTTTTATATATATAGGAACACATAGGTTTTTTTCAATATTGTAAATCACATAAATAATTAAGATGTAGACCAAGTGCATGCAGGCAATAGTTTCCAGTACTCTATATGATAGCGAGTGATAAACAAAGGTAATTTTGCTTAGTAAAATACTACCTGAATATCTATATATAGATGTAAATCTCATACTTTTACCATCCTAAAGTTAAAAAAAATTCTTTGAAACTTTTCGTGAAAAAAAAAAAGTTATAAGACCAAAGAGACAATATGAACTGTTGGATGGATGGAATGTGAATCTTACGACTGGTTTAGAAGTGTACAGGTAATTAATGTTGCTCGGTTAGGAAAACATATAGAAACTCACGAGCATAAGCAAACGTGGCTATGCTAGGGGAAAAGAGAAGTACTAAAATAGCTTGGAGGTAGGCTCTCCAGATTAAATTAATGGGCATCTAGTGATTCTTAAGATGTCGTCATATAATTGCATGGCGCGTCTCCAATGCATGCAATAAAAGTAGATGCAAACTTTTACTTGAGAAGGCATTAGATATTTGCGTTCGTACAGGTTGTAGATAACAAGATTAAGTTAGATATAGATGCAGCTAATATTAAACTTATCATGCGTACGCAGAATTAAACTTATGGATTTTACAAACCATCATTAGTGCATGTCATCGTTATCATTCAAGCCATTAAAGGAATAATAGAAAAGGCACGACTAATAAACGAAGGGGGCCTCAGAAATAGGCATCAGCATAGCCACAACCTTTTGACATTTAAGTGTTAAGTGTTTTCTATAACTAAGATAAATAAAAAGTTGAGAGACTTGTTATAGGAACTATAATGCCAGTTGTTGGGTAGCATTATAGGTATTTGTTTCTTCTTCTTCTTCTTCTTATATTTTCGAATAATTTTGTTCGCAGAATCTCGAGTTCAAATTTCAAATGTACGAGCAGCAAAACCCCTCCAACCTCGTTAATAACAGCCCACATAACGATCACCAGGCTAGCCAAGTGGTTGTTACTTCAAAAGCATATTTTTGAAGTTGAGGACGATTTTTAAAAACTTACATTACCGCTAAATAATGGTGATTTGGACAATCAATTTCTCTAGGCATTTATTTGCACATCAAAAATAGCTATTACGATCTAAGAGTTTGGTTTCAATCCATTAAACAAGCTTTACAGTCATAATTTTTAAATAGTACACTCTGCTTACCGAATGATTTATCATATTCTGAGAAAAAGAAAGAGTCTTTAATAGAAATGCGGGTGCATTATAAAGATGCTACAAACAAATGCAGTTAAACATTCAAATTCGATGCTCAATTAAGTACATTAAGTTTAGATTCTCATGCGTGATCTGTAACACAACACCTATGAAAAAGGCAAAGTGAGAGATCCTACTACATATATAGGGTGGTGAAAGAGAGAGAAAGTGATCAGAGAGAAACACAAAGCCTATATATACGGCTACAAGTGGAGGAGAGGGACAAATCGACGGGAATTCGCTCGTGCCCCCCCTACTAAGACAATTCCACGGAGTTCTTGGGACCAATCAAACCATTTGTCACTACTGCTACCAAGCTTTTAAGTTGGGAGATCTCCCAGCCCCAATAATTCATTCGAATCTCTACGGTCTGAATCGCATGCAGCGCGTGCCCGACCATTCCATCAAGAATCGTTCCTTCCAGATCCCCCTCTATGAATTCAACAAATTAATTATTGCTGCATGCACCAGGTGTATAGGTTTCTGCGTATGTGACGGTACTCAACGCGATCGGCTAAGGAATTGATATATTTGGTATTTGAGATCCTAAGTTCGAACTCTAGTTACTTCACATTTCCAGCTGAGTTCATTTCTATAAAAAAAAAATGAACAAAGCGTTTAGATGGTAAATATACCCAATGTAGGAGCTAGATTGAGATTTTTGATCCCGAATGGGCATAAGAGTATTCTGCATTATAGTTAGTTATTAAGAACTCACATGTGTAACCGACCGCTCCTAGTGCAAATGGCAAAGTACTTGGTGATTGGTACCCGAGGTCTCGAGTTCGAATCCTAGTTGATTCACATTTCCTGCTAAATTTATTTCTAAAAAAAAATAAACAAAGCAGGTAGCGTGCTACCTTTCTCTCTCAAAAAAGAAAGATGTATATTTTCAAATCTTATGATTAATAATTAAAATAAATAATTGATATAATATATTAAATGGGCTTGAGCTTTTGGGTTGGTCGAATCTTATTAGATTTATTACATTTTTAAATCCATGTAGGCCTGAGCAGCACTAAAACTCCTAACGTGTTGCAGGAGCGTAAGGTTTGAAGCTACGGGACCAAAGGACAATTACAAAAAAAAAGGAAAAAAAGAAAAACTCGACCATAAAGCTCTCAAGATCAAAATCTAATTTGTATACAAACTTAACAAATTCTGGACGTAAATCTCGAATGCCTCGTATAGTGCCCTCTGTTGATGTAGTTGATTTCACACATTACATAACACCTAGGTAATAATGAATTTACCAAAACTTCTGATCAAGTAAGATGTTATATTGAAAATATTACCGACTATCCCTAGTGTAAGTGGAAAAAGGTTTAGTGATTGGTACTCGAGGTTTTAATTTTGAAGCCTAGTTGCTTCACATTTCCGGCTAAATTTATTTTTTTTAAAAAAAATGAAGCGGATAGCTACTATCTTTCTCTCTTAAAAAAAAAGAAAATATTAAAGTTATTTGATCTAAATTATTTTTTATCAGATTAATCTATAAAAGTGCACGCGGTGCAGGGAAAAGTTTCTCTTTTCATTCCTCGTTGGCCACACTCTGCTACGTTCCATCGTTTGGCTCCTGCCACTCTTTATGAACTTTGCCCTTGGATTTTTTTCAGTGTGCCTCTCTCTACTACGTACCCTCCTATATGCTTTTTGTTCAGAAGACATGTGAGGAACAGGTGCGAAATATTGATGGGTTTAACCTTCGATATATTGTTAGCATTTTATAGTGCAAAATTTACCTCTATGGTAATTTCTAAGTTCTAGTGTTTGGTTATCTATAAATGAAGGATTAGGATGTACTTGTTAATAATTAATCGTATTAATTTCGAGCGATCGAGCTATTCGACCGGTCGAAAAGGATTGAGGCTGATGATGGCGACTGTTAAATAGCTGATAGAGATATTGGCGGCAAATGGTAATAGCGAGGGGGATCTGATGATGACCGCCAACTGTGGTTACACATTCGCGCGTCTAAGTGTTTTTAGAAGCGCTAAGTTTTTTGTGCTACGAACTTTTTGATCCTTGAATCAATTTTTTTGACTTTTGAATCGTGTATGTTACGATTTAGTTAGATTTGTAGTTGAATTTCTAGTTGAATTAGAATTAATATTTAATTTTAAAAAAAATAAATTAAGATTTAAATATTAATTAGAGTGGAAGTTTAATTAGACTAGCATTTGGGTAGCTTTTGATGTAATCTATAAACATAGCATAGATGCTATTATTTTGGTGGTGGTGGTGGTAGGGCTTGGCCACACTCATATAGTATGGTCAAAGTGGTCATGATTTTGAATGCACCTAGAGCATGGGTGCAAGAGGATGTGTGCGGCTTTCATGGCCGTGGGTTATTAGTATATCTTGTGCATGGGTGCACAAGATGAGAGGGAAGTCTTTCTTTGAATTTATAGAAGACGAGAGAGGGATAAAAGAGATTCAGAGAGAAGGCTCGGGTTGAAACTATCCTGCGGTAGAAAAGGAGTCAGGTGTAATTTTTTCTTAATTAGTGAAACTTATTTTATCTGTATATTTTCTGTTTGAGTTTTTTTCTCTTTTATGATTGTATCAGCTTTTATTGAAGAGACGAATTTTATGATAAAATTTGATTTGACGCTTCCGTTGTAGAATTCCAACCACCAGTACCGAATTTACAGCACTCGGTATCATAGCGAATGCAGATTCACAAAATCTGGTATCAGGGCAAGTACCAGATTCCCAACAGTGTAGAACAGAATGTCTCACTATGAGCCCCTATTGTTAAGTATTGATCTAATAACCAAAATATCTGACCCAAGGACCCAAAACTTATGAGCATAAAAAATTTGGTGCTTTTAAAAGTATTCCAGCTCAATACCAATTTGTATATATAAAAGAATTGACATAACCAATATAACATATAGATTGCAATAATAACTATTTGTAAATTTAGTCACAAAAATTTGTATAAATTTGTATATATAACTCTAGTATCATTAGAAGAGCAACTATTTAAATGCCTAGTTGCAGCACAATGTGAATGAAACCTTTTTGGTTATTTTCATAAAAAAACAAAGCAGATCTTTTTGGTGCTAGTAATTAGCAGAGGGACCCTGCCAATTATTTAAAATTTTAAATGGCCTATTAATATTTCCAATACCCAAAATTTGAACCCGTGCCCCACTCTTTCAGTTACTTTAAAACATGCTCGTGCAATGATCATACCATAATTTGTAAAGAATAAACAGCTGTAGTACTTTTTATATAATTCTTATTTGGAAGAGTGAAAAATACTCTCACGAGGGAATAAATTAATAAGTAGAGAGTATTAATTTAAACTCTTTTGGAGATATAATATACTAAGGCACAATCAAAAATCTATTCCTCTTTTCCTTGCATATGGAATCCATAAAAAAAGGATGCATTTTATGAGGCTGCGAAAAAACTTACCACCAAAGCACCAGAAAAAGAAATCCAATGTGCATATGTTCAAGCAAATCAATCAATGTAATAAATGATGCATCTCAAAAAAAAAAAAGAAAAAAAAAAGAAAGAAAAATTTTTGGATATATGTATGAATTGGTAGGCCTAAATGTGTGTGGATATACTCAATAAGCTTTTTCTCATTTACTATATTCGAGGCTCGTATAAATCGAAGGAAAACATATAGAGTTAGGTTAAATTCTTAAATTTTGACCAGTTATTTCAAATGAATTAGAACCATTTTGGTAAATTGAATCATGCATTGATGTATCATAAAAGGAGCACCTCACAAGTGATGAATCTTTGTCAAGCACTCAATGAAATCTAAGAAAAATTAGCGACCTAATTAAGAATGATCATTCCCTTGTGCATGCATTAGCTTTTGACGTTTTAATTACGGAAAAGGTGGCGAAGAACATTCAAGCTGATTGTTTGAACCATCATTTTCAAGCTTTATTGAAATTCTCAACCACTAATTCTCCTGTTAAAGGGTTGATATGCCGTCGTACGATCGATGGCCCGAGCAAGCAATTACGAATATCACACTTTCTTAGTTACGATCATAATTTCTCCTTGTCGATCGCCACCGTGATTGGCGAAAACTTTATGTAGATTTAGTGATCTAAACCCTTGTCACATTAGATTCCATCATGTATGTATTATTCAATTTAATACAAATGAAGGGAACGCATGCAAGTGTTTTCTCGATGTTATAGCAAAGGAATAGTGATTAGCTATTGATCATTAAAACTAGAAAGGGTTACTTATGAGCACGACCGCCGCCTATAAAGCGCTTAGTGTAGTTAATTATGGCGATGATATTGTCAAGTGCGAAAAGGTTAGTACATGATTAGATGACCCCTATCCGTCAAAAAACAAACAGTAGAAGATATCAAAAACTCATCATAGCACTTATACTTAAACGAGCGAACCGTACTATCGAAACAATAGTGAATGAGTTGCATCATTAGAATATGAAACTGAACCACTAAGCAGAAGCATTAACACTTAAGAGCATTTTATTAATCCGAAGCTGAGTAGAGTGAACTAGACTGAACCAGTAACACTACTAAAGGAATTACCTTTCTCAGTATTAGTGTCAAAGATCAATTGCACTAATGCCAAAGTTATGTTCTGTGGCTTGCTGTTCACAATGCCACCTTTTAAAAAGCCAGAGAACATATCTATGAATAAATAATGCAGTGGAGATAGTTTTTAACTAAATTATTTGGCTTATTCTATTAAAAGCAAAATTCTTCTTATAGTATGCTAGAGGAATAACTGGAAATGTCGGTAAGGCCCCATGATGCCAATTCTAACTAAAAAAAGAAAATTATTTCTCGACGGCTAAGAACAGAGCAGAAAGATAAAGAAATCTAAAAGCAGTAACTTAATTTCTTCTGAGTGCCGATCAATTACTGAATAGGCGAAGGTATATTAGTAGTTAACTTGAACTAAGCCAACTAACATTGAATTTGCATTTTCTCTAAAACTATTCTTTCTGGAATTAGTGGACAGTTCTTGCGATGACAAATGGAAATGTAATCTGGATGGAATATGCGCGGAATTATGCGGTAAATATATGGAATTCAGCCGGAGTAGAACTTTTTGCAGAACTAGGGCTAGTGCAGACAGATAAACTATGGCGACTCATACGGACTGTAAGTGTGAATCTACGCATTATGCGACACTGACAACCAATACCTGTAATCAGAGAAAAAGGACAGCCATTTCTCGTATTTTATTCAAAAAAAAAAAAATCATACATCAAGTTTTAAATCTGTCAGCTCTGCATTTCCTTAGATTATTCTCTGAAAATAAATTTACAGAAACAGCACAATATCCTGATGCGGCATCCATCAATCCATCCTCGATGCTATGCTACACGCATGCATTATCATCGTCTGACCACTGATTCAGACAAAAGATACAGACTACGAAGAAGAAATTTTATTCACCTTTCTACAATTTCAACGACTATCAAGCGTTTAAATAAAACATTTCATGACACCCGCAGAGCAGAGTATCATTTTGCTCAAAATATGTGTAAATCTAGTAACACCGCGAAGTGCCAAAAAGAATCACTTTTGCTGCTGTTAGAACTAAGAACTATCCCTCTTGAGATTAAACTATAAAATTAGGCCATACATAGGAATATACTCTACATCATTTCGTCCACTTCTCCTGAAATTTTTGCTAGGGAATCAGTATGCAGACCCAGGAAAGCAACTTGGTGTGATTTATAAGGATATCGGAAGCTGATTGGTGGGTCACGGAAGCAACTAGTGTCATAATATCCGAATGCTTCCTTTGCATTATAACACTTTTGGCGATGCCACTGATATTTGGAAATGAATTGCGCTACCAAATGGAGAAAGATTATTCTTCGAACTTTTTGTAAGAAGCGAAAGACACATTGTAGTAATCTTGATGCAGAGTGCAAATTGGCGAGAGAACATTAACTAGCGCCGCTTTTTGGAATTGAAGAGATAAAGTTTCGGATGGTGCTAGAGGGCCAATCCCACCAAGTCTGCGACGCAAAATAAATTGTTTCATTAAGGAATCATTAGTTAAAAAGAGGTGGTAGTTAGATTCTTTTCTCATAGTGTATGTGAAGGTGAAGATTGGTGAGTCAGAAGTTTCTACCTCTCAAAGGAAAAATCTGATTACATGATTGCAATTGAAAAAAAAAATTTAAGAGAAATCTTAGTCGGGGCGACGTATCTCCTCTGAAATGAACACAAGGATCAGTAACTCATGGATGTTTATCAAAGTTACAATATCCTTTTTTATGTTTGAATAAATAACCAATCAAGTTTCATAATGTGGTGTCTAAACAGAGTTTGTAATTGCAATTATAGGTCCTCTGTAGGAAAAACACACACCTAACTAGTGCCTGTCACTTTTGAAGCAACAAAAGCGAAAATTTAAGAAATAGAAGATTCAGCTACAAACTTAATGCTTCTGAAACTACTAGAAAAAACAGGCACCAAGCAATGAGAGCACAGAATCTGCCGATAATGATAGGCAAGACTACTGGAAAAGGTAAGGATCATAGCGCTATGAAGCCCTAGAACAAGCGCAAAATAGCGACTTGGTTAAGCCAAATCGTTGCAGTATTAATTAGTTTTATCTTGAAAGAACCTACAAGATTATAGGCTCAGAAAAGGCTAGATTTTAAACAGTACAAGTCAAGTAAAGTTTGTGTCTAGATGCATCGATCGAAGTTATCTTTCTTATTTTACATGATCGCATGATTCGTAAACCATATTCTGCGACAGCTCATATGCTCATATGTTAGTTGATTCCAACCCAGTTATAATTCCAAGTGACAAAATACTACTTTTCTACGTGCTCGACAAACTACGTTGACGAATTTGCATAGCAAGTATTAAGCTAGATGGTGAGTAAATTTATCGCTCTCAATTACATGCAAACAATAGTGTAATTGAAAGCCCATTTTAGTATCCTATTACAACATAAGTATGATGAGATTAGCCTTAATCAGCAACTAGGTAATCACCAAACAATTAGAAAGATTATATGTGTGTGTGTGCCCGCGCGGAGATGTCTGTATGATTGTGGGTGTGTGCACGTGTGCTTGTGTTGTCAAAAATTTCTTTCTAAAATTTTTAGTAAAATATCTGTTTAAACAATTTCAAACAAAAACAATTAAACTTCAGTTTTGAAAAACCGCAAGCAAAAGTTTAGATGAGGTTTGTGAGTCGAGGCGTGCGAGAGCACTCTCCTAGAAGCGAGATTCCCCCTCCACGTGCGAGGCTTCCGGCAATTACTCCTAGCGATACAACGACCACCGCCACCCCATCGGCATGTCTCCAAGGTGGCACAAAACGAACCCAACGGACTTTAGAAGATCCAGCAAAAAATAGAAAATGAAGAATATAAATATCAGTGTAAAAACTTCAAGCTCGGTAAGAAAAAAAGAGGAGGGAGAGAGGGTCTGTATTACCTCTCGTCATCTATTTATAGATGAGAGCCCCAACGGTAGGGTCCAAGCCCATATCTTGACCAGGTTGGACCAGATCTGGTATAAGACCCTTCCCGCGCGCCGTCGTCTGCCCCGACTCGGGGCGTGCTCACGTGTGTTTAGTCGAAAGCATAACTCTCATTTTCTCCCAAATAAATAACTTGAGAAGGAGAGAGTATATAAAGTGCATCAAAATCACATTGGTTTTCAATATGGGACTAAACATCTCTCATGAGGAGACTTGGGCACGGGCTCCCAGGCAAGGCCCATTAAGCATTGGGCTGCCTAGGAAGCCCAAAGGCTCAAATAAAAGTTTTAAATCACATTTAAATAAATAAGCCCAACAGCTTGGACATATGTTTAACTATATATGTGTATCAAGCAAAAGCAGTTTAAACTAACAACTAGAAACTTGTTTCTTAGTTACTGGAATTTTGTGTTACAAGATTATTAATGGCTGTGAATAACATATTCCTGAATCGTGACGAGAAAGACAATAGGGAGAATAGGAGACACCAAATTTGGGGAAATTAGTTTTGTGGGTTTTTTTTTTTTTTTTTGGCTTTATCGGAGGCAAAGAACTCGAATGTTGATCCGATTAGAGAGCAAATGCCGAGTTTGTTTTGACGTCCGAAGACCAGTTGATAGTTTGCCGAGATATAGTCGATGGTCAGAAACATCTACTGCCGAATTTTAATGTAGAGTGAATAACTCGGTGAGAGAAACACCTGATACAGTATTTATAGATCGACAAAACACATGCTATTTACATTCCAAAGTCGGTGCCGAAACACCTGAATTTACCGTGTTCTACCTTGTGTGTAACTCATTAAGCGACGTCCCAGTGTCGCATTGTAATTTTACTCTGATTAATTAACCACCATCTAATGTCACGTTCTTAAGTTTTGGGTGTATTTAGTATATCACCTTCGGGACACTCGCGCACCGAAAACATTGGGCTCAGAAAACAACATTGGGCTCAGAAAACAAAACGAGGGGGAAAAAAAAATTGCAAATGAAATAAGATATCTTAAAAAAAAATGACTAGCAGAACCTTGAAACCAATTAAACTGAAAATTATATTATAATCGCCTTACCTAAAATAAAATTAACACACCATAACTTTTTCTTACAACCAAACATGCACTAGGAGAGAATGTATGTTCTCGGATGTTTACAAAATACACCTGAAGGAAAAAGTACAAGAGAACTTAACGGAACTTATAACTTTCATAAGCCATAAAATAGTTCTTTTTCCCTCTCCATGCAAACACCGCTCAACACGAGAGAGAGAGAGAGAGAGAGAGAGAGAGAGAGAGAGAGAGAGAGAGAGAGAGAAAAAAAAAAGAAAAAAAAAAAAGAAGAAGAAGGAGAAAAGAAAAGAAAAAAAGTGAGCTCGTATGAAAATTGGAAGTGATAATAAACCAGGTTGGAGCTTCTCAGATTTGTTGGTATTCCCTATCCAAGAAGCTGAGGCTGATTGGAGAAACTTGTAGAATACATTTCACATTCTTAGCAATGCCTATTATACAGAGGGATTATTCTAATGTTTCAGCCAATAGTTTCTGAGCTGAGACATGTGCAAAAGAATCTCGTCACGACCTAGGTTAGTCACGCTACTGGTCATGATCCAAGGCGGTGCGGCCTGAAAATACTCGCGTATTAAATTTTGAAAATCCTCAACATTCTCTTCTGGTCTCTTACCGCCGCTCTTCTTCTTCTTGCGCTTGTCGCACTTTGTGAATATCAGTGTCATCGGAATCTAAATGGAAATGTTAAAATGCAGAAACAATAAAGATCTTTAGATGTGACTTCGATACCTGTGTAAAAAAAAAGAAAAAAATTGATCTATTTCTAAGGAGCTATACAAAGTAGACATCACTCAAGCAGATAAATCAGAAACAACCGCTAACCATGATGACATTCTCAATAAATTGTTGGATGAATCACAGAATGCGGTGCTATCTGCAACCAAGCAACGCTTTTACAAACAAACAAGACTTCCTCAATCTCTAAATTCTAAAGCACATATAGACCAACGACATCATTACTCAGCTCAAGGCATCTGTTACAGAGTTAATGAAAAATTTACCGCCACTAGGCAGGAGGGCAATTGACTTTCACAAACCAGAAAAGAAATGTCATAGTGAACTAAAGGGATGAACTTAGAAGATCATAAATTAACATACTCAATCAAGTACCTTAACAGTTCGCCAAAGTTATAAGGCAGGTTCCTACTTATGTCTCATACTGTGGCATGATTTGGATTGATAAAGGTAGTATTATGAGGTAAAATAGTTGTATCTAGTGGGAACCCATAAGTTACACACTAGAAGGAAGACAGGTGGCAGCAACTAATCAAGGACGGAACCAATACTCAAGGAGGAAGTCTTACCTTGTTTCGGCCAAGCCAACTAGCATAATCGAGGTCAATCTTCTTAGCGGGAATACTAGCATCTACAAGCAGGAACACAGATACCAATGTCTCTCGGTTGAGGAAGTAATTTTTGGTGAACTCGCCCCAATTGGCACGCAACTCCTGCGGTGCGGCTGCATATCTGTTGTCAAATGTATTCTATGATAGTCAGAAACTGAACAACTCATTTACTTAAGATTGCACCATAAATTAATTCAAGAATATCAGATTTAGACAAGAGAGTAAAGAGCTGTCGAGGTAAGTAGAACCATTGTTCCTCAACATTTCAGTTGCAACATTAACTAGCATAAAACATGCAGCTGTTTTTTGTCTTGGGGTTATATTAAGTCACCGTAGAGGTGCTTCATTTCCTAGAAGCTGAATTAGAAACCATAGAAATGACCAAATATGATAATAACTAGAATATATCAGCACACTCATACGTCCTCAGATTAGTAGATTTCCAGTAATGTGTTAGAATGGATTCAATACCGTTCTCTAGAACAACTATATTAGCTTATTTACATTTCCCTCATCTCTTTCCAAATCCCTTCACCAAATGCGTGGCACCAATCAACTGAATGTTCATAGAGTACCAAAATATCCTTACAAAGTGGAGCAGAGACAGCTTTTAGCCACTTGTTCATGCATTACAATTCATCACAAGTTACATATAAGTGTAGCATACAAATATGCAAAAGAGGAAATGAAAATTAAAGCTCACCCATATCCGGGCAAATCAACAAGGTACCAACTATCGTTTATCCGGAAATGGTTGATAAGTTGGGTTTTTCCTGAAATCACACAGGGCACACTAACATTAACATTAATTCCTGAACCCTAAACCCCACATACATGTGGGTAATTCGCGAAATAAACAACACAAACAACAGAATCGAACCTGGCTTCTTGGAGGTGAGGGCGAGGCGCTTGCGGCGGACGAGGGAATTGAGGAGGGAGGATTTGCCGACGTTGGATCGGCCGACGAGGGCGAACTCGGGGAGGCCGTCGGCGGGGCAATCCTCGGCCCTCACACTACTCTTCACGAACTCGGCGGTGACGACCTGAGCATCCTTAGCGTAGGGGCCGAGCACGATGTTGGACCCCTTGAGCACCCTCCCGCTCGCAGCTGCCGCGGCGGCGGCGCCGCCGAGGGGGAGGTCGACCTCAGGGGGAACGAAGAGCTTGTCGAAGGGGATCCGGATCGGCAAGGGATCGTCCTCGAGCGGCGCGGGGGTGGATTCTAGGGTTTCGAGGGAGGGGGAGGAGAGAGCGAGGTGGGATTTGGTGGTGAGGAGGGAGAAGGGGCGGGGTCTGGTGGGGTGGAGAAGGAGGAGGAGGGAGGAGTGAGAGGAGGAGGGGAGGGCGGAGGAGAAGAAGAAGAAGCGGGGGAGGATGCGGGGTTGGAGGAGCATCGCGGGGGAGTGGGGCTGAGATGCTGCTTCACAGTCCAAGCGGATAAATCCTCGACGAGTATAAGCGTGCGTGTGCCGGGAAATTGCTGAATGAACCTGGTCCACCATATCAGGCGTGGAGCGCCCAGATTTTACAAAAAAAATTTTACCGTCCGTTCCTTCCTTGTGCCAGTGACAAAAGACTTGATGATTGTTACTCAAAATTTTAAATTCAAAATTTAATTATTTTATATTTTCAGTTAAGTTTATTTTTAAAAATAATAAACGAAATAAATAGCATGCTATCTTCCTCTATTAAAAAAAAAAGACAGTAAAAGTTTGAACTTCAAATTTTCATTTCAATGTGATCACTCCATCTAAATCCGTTTTATACCCTTTACTTTCGATTAGCTAGCTCATTTCAATCTTACGTTCAATTATCAGTCCTTTTGGAGCAGGAGCAGGGCGAGGCACGGCAGGACGAGAAGATCTTTCGTTGGCAAGATGATGGAGACAGAATCTTGCCTCCAACGGGGAGATCGTCATTTTCATCGTCAAAGAGGCCTTCGATTTAGAAGGCACGAAACATTAACAGCAGATGATTGTGGAATAGTATAATTCTCCTTGTTAATAAATTTTCCTAATAATATCGAGGATAAAACTATACTGAGAGCTACCTGTTAATAAACAGGTAGATACTGACGTTCTAGTACATATATCCCGTATAGTGCCTAACATGTGAATAAACCGAGAAATAGAGAGCATCTGAAACATCTTTGAAAATAAAAACTGAAACAACTCAATCCATTTATTGTGAGAGGGGGATTTATGACGAGGACAAGAATGCAGAAACAGCAAGAAACCAATGCTTGCACGGAGACAAGCAGGAAAAGTTTAAAACAACGTATTTTCAGGAACAGATAAAGAAGACATAAATATCTAAAAAGTTTCAAAGAGGAAATCTGATTGAGACTGCACGTTCACGTATTACTTTATGTATCAGATAAGCATAAACTAATAATGCTCATAAATGTGTACAGCTTTCTTACCATCGGAGAATAATAAGAAGGAATATACATAACCTCATGAACTGTAAACCTCTCGAAAACTTCAATGAAAGGGGAAAAGAGAAATTAGTATTGAGGAGATTCTGTTGAGTACACAAATATTTTGTTCATCATGTTAAAAGAGCTACATCCTCTAAGAGCATCCATAACAATCTTAAAAAGCTTTTGTGAAAGATTTTAAACCCAATAAACATAAAAACTGCAGCTAATGCAATAGAAGTTGACTCTGTAATATATGAATATTCAAACACAAGAAACTATTGAGAGAATGGATAATTTTGTAGATATAAACCATATTTAATCTAATAAATCAACTCATATCTAATTGCACAAAAAGAAGGATCGGTAGCATGAAACACCAATAGAAATAGAATTTTGAGTCTCAATAATATTTTATTCATCCGCATAATAATATTTTAAGTCTCCGCATAATATGCCAGTTTTCTTATCAAAAGGAAAAAAGAAGAGCTCTCTCCCGCCCCGATGCTATAACTGCTAAAGCATCTTCTCTAATCTCTACTCACCTCTAAAATTGTCACATTCGATCTCCCTCTAATTCTTTCACATTACCTGTTTGGATTGCCTCTTATTTACAGAAGTTCAGGATAAAGTTAGCTACCCAACAAGGAAGTACTACAATGGAATAAGCTAATAAACAATGCATGACCAAAAAAAAATTTTAAAAAAAAGGAAAAAGAGGTTACATAACAACTAAGATTTTCTCAGACTTTCTACACATAACCAGCACAAACTTTCAGAAAAATAAGACAGCAGCAAGTGCAGTGGAGAAAATAAGAGAGAAGCACATTTAACAGAGACCTGTCCAAAACTTCTTCACTAACCCAGCTTACCAGTCCTAGCGAGTGATCATTAGGTATGGTGTGGCATGGTTAATACATGACAGTGGCTATCCCAGTACTATACTAATTGGGAATGTTCTGTACTTGATTCCGAAAAGAATAGGATCTGATGCCGAAAGCAACCATATTCAATCCATAGCAGGGAATTGTTATCATATTAGCAACAGATGCACATACATCTAACATAATATTGCAAAAGGACTCGCATGCAAATCCTGTCAAATATAGATGTCACTCATCTTAATCAGTCTAAACATATGTTCACCAAACCTATATCTAACCATTAAAATAGTGATAAACAACCCAATGGAATATACTCTAAAATGAATTCATGAAGAGTGAAAAAAATAACAGTACTGCGACAAACTTATTATATAATATCGCTTCCAATTCAGCAGTATAGATCACATAGCTGACAGATAATCCCACAATAAATCACATCAGTACGCATCAAGCATCGAACTCCATGAACAAAGCCAAATTCTAAAGAGCCATCGAACTATATCTAGATAATTAAGATAACATAAGACGACCTAAGATCTCAATTGTTTCATCCTTGTAATCAAAGCAGATACACCAAGGGTTAAAAGCCAATAATATCCAAGCAAATTAAACCTAAATGCTATTCTGTAGCATCAAAACTCACAAAGATAGAGAATAAACCAAGCAGTAACAAGGCAATCTAACCATTATACTCAGATCCAGCAACGATCTCCACAATCCAGAGATCCGATTCGGGGGGAATCGGGACTTAGACGGGGCTAAAGAGCTGGGCGAGTTGGGGCTTGGGCTCGGAGTTCATGCCGATAACGATGATGAGGGGAATGAAGCCGTAGTGGGTGATCACCTTCGCCTTCTTCATCGCCCACGTGCTCCACTCCTTCACGAAGCGCCCCGCGGAGCTCTCCTCGGATCCCTTCAAGCCCTTCGCGGCCTTCGCCTTCCCCTTCGATGAAACCCTAGACGCCATGGACGATGGAGCTCTCCTCTCGTTCGCTCCGGTGTGCTGCGCCCCCCCTTTTCTCCAGGATCTTAAAACCCTAGCATCCCGACGCTCCCTCGTTCTTATTTGGCTATTCGAAAGTCGGCAACGAATTTACCTGCCACGTAATATTACTCCCACCACTTCTGCTGTGAAATTTGTCCGCTGCGCGTGGCCCACCACGTCGTTCATGGACAGTCCAATCTATGTATTTCCACCTTATCTTAAGAAGCCAATCATCGTAATTTATCGATTATCAAATAATTATAAAATTTTAAAAAAATGAGATAAGTTGTGCAGCACTGTTGTCTTTGTGATGGGGTGAAGTTTTTTTTTTTTTTTTGAGACCTTACTGTCTCATCTCTTGTAGTTAAATTCATTTGCCGAATAAATGAAGTTGATAACAAGCTATTTTTTTTTCAAAAAAATTATTATTCAGTAAACTTTTATGTTACAAAAAAATTATATCTGTTTACATTATAAAAATTTAAAAATAATGGAATGGATGAATAGATTTTTTAGTAATTTATTATCTAGGCCATAGTATTTTAAAAAATTTGAACATTTTGTAAGTCTGCATATAAAAAAAAAATTATTATTATTTTATTTATTCTATATCTACTAGACGACCCAATTATGTTAAGAATATTTTTGTAATTCTATCATTACTCTTAAGCACTATCCCTGATGAATTGGATTCAGATAATAAATTAATAATAATATTTAGTTCTACCAAAATTAAAAAAAAAACCATTTAATTACTTTGGTCCACGGCTGACGTGGTGACCACTGTTCAGCGAAAACCTCCCGCCAAACCGGGTACGCACCCGAACACTGCGCCCGATCCGTCAAGTCGTGCAAAACCCCTTCTCGCGGATGATCCGCGTCTGCAGAAGCCGATCGCACCCGGCAAGCGAAGCAGCGGAGGGAGCAGAGGGGGGGGATCGGAGACGACAAAAATGGGGGGAGGGATGGAGGTGAACAAGAACCGTTGGATCGAGGACTGGAACGCGGGGCGCGAGAATCTCGAGCATAAATTCCGCTGGACCCGCCGCAACCTCGCCATCGTCGGCATCTTCGGCCTCGCCGTCCCCATCCTCGTCTACAAAGGCATCGTCCGCGAATTCGTACGCTCGCTTTTCCTTCAATCCCTAACCCTAATCGCCCTTTCTCTTCTTTCTCATCCGATCCGCATCTACGGGGTCTTCTTCTTCTTCCTCTTCCTCTTCCTCAGAACCCTAATTCGGTAGATCTAGGGCTTCGTGAGTACTGCTGTTAGGATCAGAAGCAGTAAATCGGAGTTTCTGCTGTGGCAGAAGCTCTGCGAGTGTTTTCATGCCACATTCTCTACTGGAGATTGCTGCTGCTACAGAAAACAGAAGCTAAATACATGTATTTATATACTTTTTCCAGGGGATTTCATGTTTTGCTTTGTTTGTAGCATATGCAAGATGAGGACGCGGGGAGGCCTTACAGGAAGTTCCTCTGAAGACGCGCGGAAATGGGCGGTATCTCTTTGTTTATGCAATAATAATATAACTTTGGAAACATGATGAACTATGCGATATTCGGGCACTTTGTTTCTCATGAACTGTATGTTCTAATCCTCAACAGTTATCAATCCTTGTGCTTTTTATTTCCTGAATTTACTGGATAATGCTCTTGTCTTGATCGCGGTTCCGTTTTAGTACGTTTGATTTGCCTATCACTTTGCAGAAGAATTTGTCTTATAATATTTTTTTTGCATTAAGTTTCTGTGCTTTTGCTCTTATTTTAATTTGTTCTCATTGCCCCTAAGAAAGAGGTGACTGTTGAGTTGTCGAGCAATAGGAGCTAAGAGATGTTGTTTTGGTACCGCGATTTTGTGCGTATTCGGATGCTCAAATCAAGGGGGAGGTAGAGTGAGTGGTTGAACTTGAGTATCAAAAGATGTCTACAATTGTATAGTGCATAGAGTCTCTTAATCATTTTATGATTATATCATCTTGAAGATGGAGTATACTATTCTAAAATAATGCTTTCACAATATCCTTATAATCATGAAAGAAAATCCCCTTACGATCCGTCATCAAAAGCCCTTTATGAATTTCTTGTTGTTTGAACTCTTAAATCTAGATTGGCACACTTAGGTGTGCACTTATATAAATTGCGTAGGAAAAGAAGATAGCATATCTTTATTTTGCTCATTCAAAGCATCTTTACATAAGTGTATTGTAGCCTATTCGTCTTCTTTTTTCGTTTTTGCATTTGCTTAGTGGCATGAAACATTGTGGATTTTGTAATGGTAGATTATGCAGGAAACTATTAGGAGAAGCTAGCAGGCAGGAAAAAAAGAATCAAAATGCTAGCATTTTAGTTGTGACTTAAAGTTGATCTCATTGGCAGGTTGGTATTTGTTGAGCAACAGTCGACCATATTTTGCATCACAAAACCAAGATAAGTGCATTATGAATCAAACAATGGTAAACATATAATGATCACGCTGGTCGGCCTGTTTCTTCAAAGCATTGAGAGTTGCAGAAATATTATTGCTATCGAATATCAATATTTCGCAATCTACAGCCAATCTCTAGTCTAGGACATTATCAGAATTAATATCAAGGAAATATTGCTTGCTTGATTTGATAGATGGGTGTTATTATTAGTCAATCTTCAAGATCAAATGTCCTTTAGGAGTTACAAAATGTTGGTCCTTCCGTCCAAAATATCTGTCAGATCCATTTGTATTTAGTGTTTTTGTTATTTTAACCAACAGGCCTGTTTCCATGTCAGTGTATCTATTATATTGATCTAACAGTTAAAGGACTCCATATGGTGGGGTAGTATATGTTCTAATTTAGGATTTTATTGTTTAGACTTTGGATAACTAGTTTTGCTAAGGGCTAATTGCTACAGAGACATGTTATCAGCCAGAATTTATGTTTACTTGTTGGATAAGTTGGGATTCTTAGAAGAGACAGCTCTAGAGGATCATATTGGTTGACTTCAAATTAGTAATCTCTTTCTTACCTTGATGCTCCATTTCAGTGGTTTAGTGAAGGTTTAGAGGATCCATTTCTGTTAGGCAGCCGTGAGTGATGTAGAGGATGGATTAAGGAGATAATAAAAAATTAAACCTAGTACCATTATTGTGTCTTCTAGTTTCAGAATAGTTTCATTTCAAATGAAGAAAAATGTTTAGGACATCAATACTGCTCTCTTGTAGAGATCTAAAAGATTAAAGTCAATTGGTGAACTTAGCAAATTTTTTGATAATGGAGTCGATTCGTAAAGCTAGAGGATGCATATGAAAATCAGATCCTTGCAGTTGAGTTGAAGATAATTTACTCTTGCTTTAGGACTTGTGCCGTGTAGCTAAATCACTCCAACCAAAGAAATGTATCATTTTTTGTTTTGTTATTATCATCATTATGACTATCCTCGGATTTGAAACTGGACACAATCACATGAATCTGTAGACTAAGCCGAGAAGCAGAGCTGTAAAAGTACATTGGTTAAATTGAGACAGTAAACCCCGATCTACTGGATTGCAAACTTTTTGTTTTAGTTTCAGTTTTCTTATCTTTCTTTCTTTGTTCATGTTTTTATCCTCGGTGAATCTATTATTGTGAAAAAAAACACTATATATTCAGGGTTAGTAAAATCTGCTTGTGGTATAGCTATGTGAATGGTGAAGGTGTTCTTCGTTGGTTATTCGAGTCTTATCCCTTTATCCTCTTTTGTATGTCGATTTTTGTTTGAGTTGGCAAATGTACATTTTATGTTTACATTTCTCAGTGTCACAGCAAACATAAATACATCCTACTGGGTTATAGAATGTGTGAATTTTACTTTAATCGTGCACAATGGATGTCCCTTTTCTTTTGTCTTTCCAACTCTTGCTTTTTTTTTAAAGAGTGCATTCTAAATCCCGGACACGGCCGTCCATTTGAAGACGAAATGCATCTAAACTGCAGGACAGATGCTAGCTCGGTTGATCGTGGGATCACTGCCAACTACTAAGATGATCAGTTGATCATTGGTAGTTGATATAGGAGATTTTGAATTCAAACACTAGTTACTTTATCTTTCTAATTAAGTTTATTTTTTTAAAAAATAAAGAGAGTGAATAACTTGTAATTTTTTTATCTCAAAAAAATAATAATAATAAACAGTAAGTTGCTTTGCCACCACAAAGAACACAGATATTTTAACTCATAATCTACCAACAAGCACATCAAAAGGTCCTTTATTTTTCATATTGTTATTTTCCTCTTTCCTCCTTAATAACTTTTACCCCCAAGCCTCAACAATTCAATAGCCTTGTTCCATGTAAATGTACTATACAAGAAGTATATGCATATCAACTGTTCCTAGCGCAAGTGGCAAAGAGCTTAGTGGTTGGTACCCAAGATCCTGAGTTCGAATTCTAGTTGATTCATATTTTCAGCTAAATTTATTTCTAAACGAATAAAATGAAGCGGATAGCGTATTACTTTTTTCTCAAAAAAAAAAAAGTATATACATAAAATTATTGTTTAGACATTATTTTCAACTTGAACTTTACTATTTTGCTCTCAATTAGGCCATCATCATCTCATATAACACAATATCACGATCAAATACAAAACATAAATAAAAATAATTATTACAGAAGAGACTTTTTCTAACAATTCATTCACATAAAAATGTATGCTACAGTCGATTCATGCAGTGATCAGGACCCCAACTGTTCCGATTTCGACTTTTACTGAGGCCCATGACTTGTCCATTCCGTCCTATGTCGGCCATTTAGTTATTGGGCACGGACCTGCCATGAACACTTAAATCCTTCATCTACATTTTTGTAGAAGCATAAATGTGTCATATATATATATATATATTAACAAATAATTTTGCATCACACGTAAAAAATACATTATAATTTACTTGACTCAAAGGAATAGATTTGGCAAATCTCCAAGAGTTCACTGTTCACCTACTTAATCGATAAAAATAACAGTTCATTGGCTAAATTAATATTCCAACTTAACCAAAAATCAATAAACAAACAACTCAGGAATAGTACCCCAAAACAAAAAAAGGTTGGACGAAGAGAAAAGATTGATGTCATCAGGTAGAATAATCGGTTCAGTTTAATCACGATCTCAGAGAGATCGTCATGTGAACTATGCAACTGAGCATCATGTGACCTTATCAATCGCCCAAACAAATCAAATAATGATCTGATAAATCCCACGAAGTTGATAATTCAATCATCATTGAAAAAAAGAATTTGAAAAATATAAGATTAATAATTTGCTAGAAATAATTAAAAATAATGAGGCCTCAGAAGGAAGGCAGTAGGATTTGTAATCACTTTGTTTCAGAAACAATTTATTCCACAAAATTCATCATAGGCCCCCAAAAATTATTAAAAAATTAAGTTAAATAAATATGCTAATGGTTCCTATTTCCTTGTAATTACTGAAATTTTACTTACTTTCAAATGGTTGTCTCAATTAAATCCCTAAGATAATTGACCGGAACAAATAAAATTTACAAATTCGGTCACAAAATTTCAGATCCGATTAAACTGGGGACAAATAAAACAAAGATCAAAATCCAGAGTAGTTGACAAAAACAAATAATTTGAGTAAAAAGAGCGGCCTCATAGAGAAGATTAGATCTATTCCACATGGAGTAATCTTCAGACATATGCTTGTCATTGTAATCTAATAATCATCGGCCAAATGATACCAAAAAAATCAAAATCAAAATCAAAATCAAAAATCAAAAAAGGATGATCTATGAAAATCGTAGGGGGATGGGACTCGGAATATGGGTGGTGATATATCAGGATGGTCGGCAAGGCGAAATCGCCATTACGACGAACGAGACCTTTCACATTAAATCGTCATCATCCAAATCCCCAAATTGGAGAATAATAAATCGGAAAACATATAGAGGAAAACGAAACCCTAAAAATCGAAGTTGGAGGCAAAAGCTCACCAGAGAAATAAAAATTCTCTCGACCACTTTTTTATAGAGCTTCGGGGTAAAGCTAGGGTTTTGGGGTTTCCCCCGACGGATTGCTTCGGAAGGATGTATCACCACCGTCCGTTGTCTCGCGGACGGATAGGATTCGCCTTGCGTAGTCGCTCCGTGCTTTGTAGAATAGGGCAGAGAACTACGGGTATGGGTTCGGGTTCGGGTTGGTGTTGGTTTTCGGGTTCGATTAATTTAGCCCCTCGTCTGTAATTAGGGATGTCAATCGGTATGGGTATCCGAAATATTACCGAATCCGAACCCGAATCCGAACGGGACGGATTTATCCGAACTAAATAGATATAAATTCGGGTATGTGTATAGAAAATAAAAATTCGACGGATATGAATACGGATATGAATTTTGTATGTACCCGACAAATCCGAACCCGAACCCGAACCCGAACCCAAATAAATTATATATATATTATTATTTACTTATATAATATATAAAATGTCTAATAACATTTTAGCCATTAGATCTTCATCCAACGGTCAAATTATATATATATATATATATATTATTTATTTATTTATATTTGATTGTGTTTTGAAAAGTTTTGATTTTACTATAATATATTTTGAAATATAGTAAAGAAAAATCATTACTTCGAGTTTGAATTTTTGGGTTCAGGTTCAGCTTCGGATTTCAATTTGATTGTCAGATTCGGATTCGAATTTTTAAAAATCCAATCCAAACCCGACCCGTTGACATCCCTATCTGTAATATAAAATGACTAGTCTCCGACTCTCCGCAAAGAAGCTTTTAAAAAAGGTTTAAGACTTCCTTTGAAATTACGAGAAAAAGATTATGTTAGGTAAAATTAATTGTGAACATGTCATAATAAATTAATTACTATATATATTTTGTCGTCCCATCAAAAACGAAAAAAGTATATCTTTATATATTTCGTTCTAATTTTATTTTGACTAGATAACTATTAATATCCAACAGATTATTTTTCCTAACAATAGTAGATGACTCACAGTATCAGCGCAATTGTGATACTACTTTTTCTACAACAAAATTATTAAATCAGCGTGATTTTAACTCGTGACCTACACACGACATAACCTGATATAGTCCTACGCTGAAGTACCAATCCACTGGTCTATTAGTTGGTGAGTCAAAAATAAAAAAAATGAAACAAGCTTATCAATACGGATATCGACCTGACCTGCGATGGACTTCATAACATCCGAAAACTGCCGCAGCTCTCCCGAAATATTTTCTGTATAAATTATTAATACATCGACCTACATATTACAAAAAAATTATTAATTATTTATACATAAACCCCACTTATCATATACATTTGTCAATAAGCCAACAACCAATAAGATCCTTTAAGGAGAAGCATTTTCCAATTCACACTTACTCTTGTTTTCCAACAGTATGATGCAAAAAAAATAAAATAAATAAATAAATAAAAAGACCCTCCAAAGTCGCATTAATAGCAAGGAACAATCAACAACCATCTCACCAAGCTCAATAATGCCGTAAAACTCCACATACAAAAATGAAAAGCGATACAGAACACATCAGCATATAACAGCTTAGCCACCACTCCAACTACCTTTACATAATGTACAAAGCTCTAGCTGGTTAAAACATCCAGTATATTAAGATAGAAGTTGAAGTATATTACACCATCGTAAATCATAATCTAACCCTAGACATTGAAGAAATCAAAGTTTCTATAGCCTGCTAAAAAGCACTTAATTTGGAAAAGATGGAATACGGTGCTTGTGAATTAACTTCTACCAGCCCTTGCCCTATTCTCGAGTATTGTGTGAGGATCCAAAGTAGAAAGTAATTGCGGCATCGACATGCCACCAGAAACTACAATCTCTGCACTCAAAAGATAAAATTGAGGATGTTAATAGCCTGCAACTATACATAACTAATCCTGTGTGGCATCTTAATAAAAAAAGGCTAAATTGCATGTAAGACCCCAAACTGCAATTTCCGTTTTGTGCCCTTGAAGTATTGCTACTGACATTCCCTTCTACGTCAGTGTTCAGTTATGTGGTATAGATCACTTTGCTCGTAGGTCATTGTGGGTAAAGTTTACGTTTAAAATTTCAGGGTAAACAAGATGAAAATAACGAAATGTATGTTAGATGCATTTTGGCGTTTAAAGAAATAGAGGAGAGGAGCATCAGAAAGTTAGAAGCTTACCAATTCCCTCACGAACAGATAGATTTGTCCTTATGACATCCCTCGAATTGACCATAAAGATATCACCAATGTAGAGATGGTTGGTTGGGACATAGACACAGTAGAGTTCCTCGTCACCAGAATAACTCTGCGAATAGCAAATAAGATGAACAAATGAAATAAAATTAAAGTCGTTCTGCATATTATAATATTTATGTCTGGTAACATATTTTTCTTGTTATGCAGAAATAAGATAGATGATAGTCATAAAAAGCTCCATAAACAGCTATAGTACATGTATTATATAAGAACTCAAGAAGAAATGACTCCTCCGAGTCACAAATGCGTTCCGTGTATAACAATAACAACAGTTATTGTGAAAATATTAATAATGATAATGAAGTGGAAAAAAGGGAACCTGAAGAACGACGGAGGAAGTGATGAACCCAAATGCATATTCACCAATTCGAGGGTGCCGAATGATGACCACTTCCTTGAAGGCTCGTGTGTTCTGATCTGGAGAGAAGAGAGAGCGCAGTAGTTATACATGGCCAGGAAAAGGCAGCCCATTGGCATGAGCCCCATTAAACTTATGGCTCAGCTTGAATTTAATGAAATAAAAAAAAAGAGAGAGAATTTACCAGGTGAAATTGCAGCACTTATTTGTTTTGATGCATTATAGATATGACGAACAAGTGGCATTCGCTTGATAATCCACTCACCAAGGCTGAGGATAGATGCCCCAACCCATGATGACATGAACACTCCAACCACGAAGATGAATGCTATTGAAGTTATAAAACCAAGCCCTAGAAAGAAAAGGAATTCAAGTAACCTTGAAAAAAGCATGAAAACTATGATAAACCATTACAAAAATTAACCACACGATTAATTGCTGAAGCTTGCCATGAACAAGCAAAAAGGTGTAAACTAAATTTCACCACACAATAGAATTGTTTGCAATTAAGAAAAACTAGAAAAGATAAAACGCCAGACATTAGTACATAAACTTACAGAAAAAAGAAAATTTGAATGAAAAACAACTATATAATGCGAACCCCTAGAACACAATGATGAAAAAAAACTAGGAAGAGAGCATATAGTACATCAAGAATAATTCTCACTTGATACACACATTTACTCAGAAAACACTTATATACACACATCAAATAATCCAAAAATGAAAATGATATAAAGACAATCCACGTACCGAATAAGTTGATTCCCAGTTGTGCATAGATTGGCGAGAAGAATCCATCAAAGAAGTTAATGAACCACCAGGTGATGTAGAAAGTGATCGCAATTGGAAAGAGGATCACACTACAATAAAGGAGAGCAAGGAATGGTATTAACGCAAATCAATATTATCTTTCAACGCAGTCACAGTAGAAGAATTGCTATGTAACACACACATAACTAACACAGGTAAGTATTTAACTCATATAGTTGGTTTTGTTTAAGATAATCAGAAACCAGAAGTATTTGTCGGTAATCTGCACCAACCAATAAGATATCTTACACACCACTCTTACCAAAAATTTCGTCAAATACAATTGATATAGCCAGTACAAGTTTCAATTGGTACAATATAAGCACCGTTGATCACTTGCTAAAGAGCATTATGTTGAAATCAACATTTTTTAAACAATAATTGGCCAAAAAAATTATATGTATGTCTATGCAAGTAAAATTAGCATACCCAATATCTGAGCTACAGAATGCACAAAAGCAGTGTTAAGGATGTAAATTATCATAGCCAAAAGACAACCATAAAGTCTGACAGTTCAAATGTTTGAAATATGAATTCAATCCAGAAATATGTGAGCAACCAATCAGAAAGGGTTCACTTGAGTCGAACTATATGCCTTTAAAATGAATCCAGTAACTAAACGACATAAGTTAATGGCAAATGCAAGCACCAAAGTCGATCAAGAGGATCACAAAACATGTCAAGAATGAAGATAAAGTATGCAAACATTTTGATTTAGCCTTGGAGTGCTACGGTATCTTCATACTACTATATGAAATAAAATGTAACAAATGAGTTTATTCCATGTATATAAGTATACAGTTCAATAATCAGCTTGCAGCAGTAAAAAGGAGTCTACCAGCCTGTCATGAACTTTTTTGAAGCCCAGCTACGCACCACCTTATAGAACGCCTGCAAGGTGAAAAGGAAGCAGTTCAACCAGTCTAATCTAAGAAAAAGCACAACATCCCACATGGAATAAACTATTCCTAATTCAGCACATTAATCTGTAGCTATATTTGTTTAAAAGAAATTATCTCCGACACTAGCTCTAGCTCTACCAATCTAAACCAAGTACTCTCGACAAGAAGAAAAGCACAAATCACTAAGCAAGTCTCTTATATGAGTTTGGTAAATGGAACTGCAAAATCCAAAATAACTGAATAGCTATGACACCAAAAGCAGGACAAGAAAAATTTGTATAATGATTAAATTGTGACTCAGCAGAGCAGGGGATTTCGTGATCAACTGTCTAAAGAAGATCAGTAAAATGAATCCGAAATTGTAGTTCAACAATTTGTATGTTTCTTAACAGAGTATCATCTACTTGAAGAAAGTAGATGAACATCTGTTACAACTAAAGAGCACTTCGCTCCAACAATAACCATATATGGCACAAACAGCTTTCAAAATATCTACACCATACACCTCAAAGCAAGCACTAAAACAACCGAAGCTGGCAAAAATCGCCACTCAGAAAGGTGAAATTGATTATACGAGCTAAATATAAACTTAATTCCCTTCAAACACTTCAAAGTTCACTACAAGCTAAACCAAATGTTGATTATATCTCTCATGCTGCATCATCCCCACCAAATCACTCCAGAAATAATCTAGTAAACAAAGAGAAGCACATAGCCCCCCCTTCCAAAAAAAAACCCTAGTAAGCGAACGATCACAACCCAAAAACCTAGAAAAGGCAATATGATCAGCAATCACCTCAAAACCCGAACGAAATCGGGACATACCGCACTGAGATCAAATCCTAGGACTCCGATCAAAGAGATTTCGCGTAGTGAGCTCACCTCTCGGCCGGAGGCGAGGTGGTGGTTGGCGGCGGCGGAGGAGGAGGCGGAGGCCTTGGAGTCGTCGTCTCCGGCGCGGTCGTCGTCGCCGGCGACGGGGATGAGGAGCTCCCGATCTCGATCTCGATCGCGGCTTCCCATGGGGCTCAATGGCTTGTCGTCGCCCATCACCTACACAACCCCCCCCCCCCCCCCCCCTCTCGCTCTCTCTCTCTCTCTCTTCCGCTCTTTCTCTCTCTCTCTCGTTCGCTCGCTACTGTATTTGAGGAGGGAGGGGAAAAGGAAGGGTGGATCCGAAGAGAGAGAGAGAGAGAGAGAGAGAGAGGAGGAAAAGGACAGGGGCGGTTTACTTCTGAGGGGGTAACCCCGTCGAGTCGTCTTAAGGACCCGATGGACTAGTGAGGGTACGCCCGTTACACGATAAATAAAAGGTTTAAATAGTAAATATATTTATATAAAATTTAATTTTTTATATTTATTTCTATAAAAATTTTAATATTTTTAAATATATCTCTGCTATTAAGATTAGTTAGAAAAATATAATTAACCATAAATAAAATACTTAACTCTGATTAATAAATGAGTTAAATTAATCTTTTTATCCCTCTTATATTATTGGATAAAATATTTTTTTGAAAACACATTTCTATATAATTTTAACCGTTGAAATTTTTGTAAAAACAAAAATATCATTTCACTTATCTGCAGTTAAAAAATAAACAGTGCTATAATGGTACCAAACCAGAGGAACAAATATGAATATCACTGAACTTTTACAGGAATAAAAATAAAAAGTTAAACTTTATAGAAATATATTTGCTATTCGATAGTTTACATATAGTTGTATGCAATTAATCCTAAATATAAATACAAATGAAATAAAGATTAAAAACAAAATTAATTAAAAGAAAAGGTCAAAAGTCTCTGTACGATCCTAATTTTGCAGCTTGTATTTTAGTTAGCTTGATAACCTTGGTTACGTTTATATATATAAGCTTACTGATGATAAATGGAGTCGGTCCGGTCAAATAATCTGTCTTTTAATGGAATTGTTGAATTCCGCCCACAACATTCCGGTCAAATAATGTTATTCAGTTTCAAAATCTCGTGAACCACTTTCATTCTCTGCGACCTCGGTGCCTTTCAGGATTTCCTTGTTTTACCAAAAGTATAGTTTAAGTTGAAAAAAAAATTAGACAAGTTAGAGTTTAGATAAAAATTATTTATTATTTATTTTTTTAACAGTTATGAGAAAATGTAGTTTTTCTAATTTTATTATTTATTTGACAGAAAAAAAAAATTAGAGAAGGGTAGCATTCTAGACGCTTCGTTTATTTTATTATAAATAAATTTAGCTAAAAATATAAAAAAATTAAATTTTAAAGTACTAACCATCAAGCCTTTTGCTATTTATATTAGGGACGGTCGATATTTATTCGATGGAAGTGTAAGAATTAAAGTTCCCTATCGTTAATATTTCATCATTTTTTTTCTTATTTAGTTTTTGACTTTGATAACACTTTATTTTCTCGTTTTATTCCATATAATTTTTATTAAGTTAAACAAATAACTATTAAAAACAAATTAATATGTTGTTCATACAAAACAATTACTTTCTAAAAATTTAAGCAAACAGAGGATGATATTTTCGATATTTATATATAACAATCCTACACACTAAATAGAGCTTAATAATAAATAATCTTTTAAATATTGTATAAAGAAATCAAATTTGTATCAGAGAACAAGCCCATATTTTTTTTTACCCCAAAAGAAACATAAAAATTTGGGAGACCAAAAACGATGCGATCTTCAGGAGAAATCAGTCTAACCCCTCGCTAGCTGTCGGCAAAATCAAATAGTTAATTCATTTATGAAGACAATTTTTCTCAGCGAGAGAGAGATCGAAGTAGCTCCCTTTTTTTTCTTTTTTTTTCTCTGTAGTTCGCCTTCTTTGAGACCGTCGTTGCCTCACCCTGTAGCCTAATTTATCATTCCAATGAATGAAGCGGATAGCTTGTTACTTTTTTCTCAAAAAAAAGAAACACAAAAAAAAAATAAAGAAAAACCATTGTTGCAGGAGAAACATAAGTTGAGTGAGGAAACTTTTACCGGTCTTCATAGAGATGCCAAATGGCAATTGATTATATAAGACAACAAGGCCAAGTGATGCAAGGAGCTTAAAAATTAGTAAAAAAACAAAAAACAAAAAAACAAAAAAAAAGGTTTGTTGCGCTTTTACCACCAAAATCCAGCCATGCGGCAAGGATTTTTGGTGGATCAGCTGGCAGTTTGGAGCATAGCCATTGGGCTTCATCAATCTTCTGGGCCTACTTTGGGCCTACTATTATAATAATAATAATAATAATAATTTTATTAGGATAAGCAGAAGCAGCAAATTTGCCTAGTGTTTTGGAATATCTAAAACGCAACACCAAACACTTGTTATGAAAACATCGATACTCTAGTTCCCAACTAAGGGACTGTATAGTGTTGATGTGCAACACAAGTGTGCTCGCAATCATAAAGCATACGCTCAAATGTTTATTCCACCGCGCCAGTAAATGAAGAAAATCGTACTGTAAATATCCACTCTTGTGATGCAAAAAATAGGAAACATTTTTTGCCAATTGAGATCTAATTTTATAACGTGATTCTGAGCGCCCCCCCCTTCCCCCCCCACCCCCCAAAAGAACACATCACAATATCGTATTATGTTGGTTGACTGATAAATAGCTATATAAGATAAAATAAAATATAATTATTTTGAATCGCGTGGTGTTAACAATGGGGAGAAAGGGATATTTACTATGAAAACGTTTGCATAATGGTAACTTAAATTAGACAACTATGGGTCACCATCGTTTGTTTTTACCCTAGAAACAAAAATTATTGGAAGTACCATCATTTATTTTAAGAGTACTACCACAGTTAAAATTACAATTTGTTTTTTATATAATTTTAAAAATTAAAGTTACTGAATTAATTTTAATTTAGACCTATTAAATCGAACATCTTTTTAATTCGCGAAGGGGTGGGCCCAATTGCCCAAAGCAGTTTCCTTAGCGTAATTATTGGCCGCATCCCGTCAATATTCGTGCTGAATCACCTAATCTTATCCACACTTCTTTTCGGGTCGAATAAAGCCCATATCCCCTGTTATTTAATAGTGTCTAACGTGTCTCCACGTGGCACTCGTACCATCCTCGAAATTCCAACGCAAAACCAATTTTTTCCACATTTCCCCTTAACCTTTTCCATAATCACCTATCTCCCTATATATACATCTTTCTCTCTTCCCCCTACTTCGCACCATTGTGTACCCCAACATCGTCGTCCCCCACCCCCCCACCCATGTCTTAAAACCCTAATTTGCGAATTCTTAGAAACCCTAATTGTGCCGTCCTGAGGCGGAGGAGGAGATGGTTTTCTACTACAAAGCTCGGCCCGAGGTGGGGGATTACACCATCTTCATGGGACTCGACAAGCACGAGAACGAGGAGCTCATCAAGTACGGATTCCCCGAAGATATCTGGTAATTTTACGATTACTCTTTCTTATTTTTTTAGAAATAGTTTGATATGCAGATGTTAAGGACGTTTCCCAATTGGATTTGGTTGTTGGGAAAATTTTGAGTGTAGAATCAACGAATGGTGACACACTTTTCATGTTTCGATTAGTACTGGAAAATGTACCTGGCCATTATTGGCAATGGAGTAATTGCATCTAGTCTCAATTTACAGTTTTGTTGTGTAGTTTACTTCTGTATGTACATACTATGATATTAATTTGACCACTCCCTTGTCAATTGCCATTGAGCACTTTGTGAGATGAATTTATATTTCTGTTGTTTGATTGATTCGAAGAAAAGAAATGGACTCTGACTCAGTTGTTAATTTGACTGCAATGTGGCAACAAAGATTGCCTATTTTTAGGTACTTGAGATTTTGTTATCATTTTTTGATGCACTTGATGTTTTGGTATGATGGAATTCGAGGAGAATGTGGTGCTGTTACTATCCTTTTCAAAAAAAGAAGAAGAAGAAAAGGTTTGTTTTGAATTTTCGGTCATTGAATGGTCGTAATGCTGATGGTTTTGTCCTGGGGTGTGAAAGTCTCCGGCATTGATTTGGATCTGTAAAGCGCTAGTGAAATAATTGGATTATTTGTTTTTTGTACGTTTCATGTAGATGAAATTGGATAATTTGTTTCTTGTAGGTTTCACGTCGATAAAATGTCCTCTGCTCATGTCTATCTGAGATTGCACAAAGGTCAGACAATAGATGATATAAGTGAAGGTTTACTCGAAGATTGTGTGCAGCTCGTCAAAGCTAATTCCATTCAAGGCAATATCTCTTTTCACAATCATTTTCTTTCCACTCCATTCGTTCTCATTGCATCATATTAATTTAGGAGTATGAAAGAATATTCCTCACTTTAAGTTTCTTGCTTTATAACTTGCAGGAAATAAGATGAACAACATTGATGTCGTTTATACACCATGGTACAACCTGAAGAAGACTCCTTCGATGGATGTTGGGCAAGTTGGCTTTCAAAATTCGAAGATGGTTAGTTATTATTTTAGTTAGGTTCAATGTAGTATGTCTGATCTCAATCGCTAATATACCATTTGGTTAACAACATATGACATGTTTTTCAGTTACCTTCTTGTGGAAGCCGCACCTACGTACGAAACATTAAGTTCTTACAATAAAAAAGCTCCCTAGAAGCTTACACAGTAATAGAACCATCCAATATTTTCTTTAGTTGTCTTTTTCGTCTTTTATTATTCCAATATGACAAGCTTCTCTACTTGATATGTTCTTGACTTGGAGCCAACATACCATGTGAAATGCCTACTTGGAGCTTAGTACAGCAGAAGTGGATTTCCAATTTCGGCTCATTGTTATCTCAAAGATTGATTTAGATTGGTTGATGTTGATACTCGATACTTGTCTAAGACATTATAATTTACGTAACTTCCTGTTTACAGGCGCGTACGGTGAAAGTAGAGAAGCGGATTAATGAAACAGTTAATAGGCTGAATAAGACAAAAGTAGAGAGGAAGCCGGACTTAAAAGGTAAAGGTTTTTAGAGATATGTGTGCTTTGGTGACATTTATGGTTCAATCTTGTTAAAGGCTGCATTTTTGCTTCATTCTGCAATATGTCTGCTTGCATCAGATTTCATGTTTCCGAAATTAAAGAACTTCTAACAATGAAGTCAACCACATGTTCTGTGTGAATTGAGTCTAGAGTTGTATATACTTTGTGCCTTTCTAGAGTCTAGACAATGCCTATGCAGTAGTGCAGTTTTAGCTGCAATTTGATAAAGATTATGCAGTTACAGAAAAATGAGCATTGTTGTGTTTATTCTCCTGTACAGCTGAGAGAGAAGCAGTTAGTGCCGCCGAAAGAGCTGAAAAGAAGCTTCAATTGAGAGATAAAGTAAGTTGGAGCTTTCTTTTGCCTTTTTCAGTATATCAATTATTGCTAAGAAGAAAGGGAGCTCTGTGTAGGACAATTCCTTGTTTATTGGCACAAGATTATAAACTGCTTTAAGAACTTGTTCAAATTTACGATACACTTTGAATTAATGGCCTCACAGAAACGCCGGGAAGAGATGCAAAGGCTTGAGAAGGAAAGGCTGGCAGATCTTCGAAGCTACAAGGGCTTGATGGTCTCGGAGAAGATGACATCCAACAAACAAATTGCATCGAATCACAAATCATTGCAGGAACTCGAGGACGAGTTCATGTGAAGCCCAGCCAACTCAGCAAATACCTCTCAATGGGATCTTAGGTGTGATTCTGTATCTTCCTTCCACATTCTGTAAGGTAATATGTCCTCCAATTGTGAAAGTGATGTTGAGAGTTGTGTACAGTGTATTTGTCTGTTCTTGGGCAGGCCAAGATTTGTAAGATTTGATGGTTTCTTGGGTTCAATGAAAAGCAGGGTATTTCACCACTTGTTTTTTCATTCTTGAGCTTTCAAATTCTTCTTATATCTGGTGAGATATTGTTATGCTATATCATCATCATCATCATCATCATCATCAGTAACGATAAAGAGTGGCAATGGTTAGGTTTAGATTATGGCAGCCAGGTTGAGTGGCACAGTTAAGGCCACAACGATAGTTGGTCAAATTTGGATGACGCAAGTTTGGTTAAGTGGGGTTTTCATTGACTTAGCTCGGGATAGTTGGTCGGTCATGTATTAAATGAAGCCTTTTATGAACCTGGAACAAAAAAACAGACACTTTGTAGTGGAACTTATTGATGCTCTCTGTACGTTTGTATACCGAAATGTACTGTTGTGTGAAATATATTAAACTACTGCTGTATTCTAAAAGCTTAAGCTGTTAGAGAACGGTGTCTATATATTTTTTATATTTAACACTTTTCCTCACGTCTGAGCTCGAAACTTT
Organism: Puya raimondii; assembly: GCA_016920855.1. Taxonomy (NCBI): domain Eukaryota; kingdom Viridiplantae; phylum Streptophyta; class Magnoliopsida; order Poales; family Bromeliaceae; genus Puya; species Puya raimondii. Next base: position 167,085,010 of record JABWPP010000050.1, read on the forward strand.
TTGTAAGGCTCCTGACGTGGACTTGAATTAAATGAGAGAAAATTAATAATGCTAAAAGCCTGACGTGACTCGAACTCAGGACCTCGAGCTCTGATATCATGTGAAATATATTAAACAACCGTTATACTCTAAAAACTTAAGCGGTTAGAGAACGGTGTTTATATATTTTTTATATTTAACACTGTTGGACTCCCGATATGCAAGTTCTAAATTAGTTATTGATACAAAACGAATAGCAAACAATATAAATTAATCATTGATACGAAACTAATAAATAAACGTAAGAGCTTCCCAAATAGCTGTACTCGAACAACACATTTAGAACATTCAATTAGTTGAAAGAGGCATTTAGCGTGAAATTGTTAACGTGAGCCAAAAAAAGCCCTAAGTTGTTGATTGGTTGCCAATGTGAGTCAATGAAAAAAAAAAAAAAAAAAAAAAAAAAAAAAAACTACTAGTGCTCAATGAGTTCTAATTGAACCACAAAGCTTCTGCAAGAGAAATCAGGAAAGCTGCCCCTCTCTAAGAAGTCAGAAAAGTGCTTGCCTAAATATCAGATGCAATAATGTTGCAACTTGGAACAAAGATAGAATAAACGAAACTAGCAATATTTGATTCTCGAGATGGTTTGTAAATCTGGAAGATATAAACTATCCGTGATAACATCAAGATAGAGTACAAGGAAATAACCCAGCTTCTATTTTGAGCATGATAGATGATCAATAGTCAAGGCAGAATCATCAAAGCAATCTACACAAAAAATTAGTGCATAAGCATATGACTCGAACCATGTTTTTCAGTTACAACAAATAAATTGTTCCTTTACGGATAAAAGATGAACGTGCGAACCATGATGCAATCAGAAAGCAGCTCACATACAAGCAGAGAGAGCTAACACAGTGGAAAGCCTATGAATGGCATTATTAGGTTTTCTCCAAATCGACAGAAGGTGGTGACCGGGACTCGTGAAGATATTTTACATAAAATCTTACATTATATAAGACTTACTGATGTTTCTGTAGAAAGTGTAGAACCTTGAGACAAATTATGACGCCCTTTATTCATTAAAAGTGTAGAACCTTGAGATTCTGTTGGCAGATGCCATGCTATCTGCAGCAAGAAGGATAAGATTAAGAATTATTAAAAATGAAAAACTTGCAAAACTAAATCTGCAATAGAATATCATCTTTGAACAAATCTTGAATTCTATGTAAGGAGTATTTGTGTGCATCACAGCCAATATTGCGTGGTGGAGATGGACAGCAGAAACTAGCTTCGCGGTTTCCTCTACTTACCACTTGGTTTCTAGCAGAGTGAGTGGCTGATTTTCTCTGCCTTCCGGCCTTAAGACAATCTCTAGGACCCCAATCCTTCCCTCGAAGATATTTGTTCTGCAGTGGGAAGGCGTCGAAACTCGGGTGAGACTATGCGCTCACAGCCTTCTGCTGAACTATTTGGCTCAAAAGGAAAAAGCATATCTCCGAGAACTCTTCTAAAGCCTTGGTGGCCTAAGTTTGGAGATCTTTGATTTACTATCCTTATGGGTGAAGCAGTCTCTGCTTTAACAAGGACGACCTTAAAAGAGTCTATCTCGACAACCTGGCGTAGTAATTTTTGTTCTTTTTAAGTTTGTATCTATGGCTAACATGCAGAGTCATTCTTCGGCTATGCGTGGAAACATCTTATCACTCTGTTATGCTTCCCACCTTGTCTCTTAGTTCTTTGTACTCTACCTATTTTAAACTGTACCCGTTTTGTTTATCAATAATATTATATGGGTCAATGAGGCTTGATTCCGTTACCCACTTTCAAAAGAAAAGGGTTAACATCCAGTAATTGTCCCCTCTGCGTTGCTTCATAAACAGATTATGGAACATCACACTTGGTGAAACGAATTTATAAACAGCTGCTTCAACCCACACAATTGCATAGGATGTACTGCTATTCCTCCCACCAGTCAATTTATACATACCAAAGTAAGTTATATGATAAACCTTTTATGAGTTGATGTAACTTTACCATTGCCGACTTCGGAGATTCATCGAGAACCATTACTCAGTCGCCCATTTCAGATGGCCTCTTAAATGCGGCATCTTCACATCAAATCACATAATAACCCCACCTTCAATCTACTGAATAGCTCCATCAATCTTGCAATTACCCTATTTTCTATCTATTAACTAACCAGATACTCACCATGAATCAGGGAGATATGTGTACGCCGATCATCAGAATTTTAAGTTCTAAAGTGAAGCTGATACTAAGCCACTTCATAGCTAGATCACTCAAGACTCTCTCGTTGATGAGCACATCCGTTGGTCCACAATGGTTTCCCATGATCAATTTGATCACAGATTTTAATAAACACAATACAAAATCTGTCGCGAGAGTCTAAATAACTTCAAACAGATAGCAGGTCATGTATGTAAAACCCTACATATGACATACCAAGATACAATCTTTGCTGTGCTCGGTTCGGTTATGTCTCTATCTCTTGGTGCATATATATACGTCAATATACGGCTGTATAAAAGAGTTGTACTGTTGAATTAAAGGGCAGTTTATGCATATCATCTACGAGACTATGATCTCATATTTACTGCAATAACTATTATCAGAAGCCCTAACAATAACATTCGGGATAGTGTTTCTTCAAGCTTTTTATTAATGGAAAAAAAAAAAAAGGAAACAGAAAATTTTAGAACGGAAAAAAAAGAGGCGTAGGGTTCAATCACGAACCTGTTTCAACTCGGGCCGATTCCTCGGCATCAGAGCTTCGCCGCGTTTAGCACCCGCTTCTCCTCCTCGCTCTCCTCGGCGATCAACACCGCTCTACACAGCTCCGGGAACATGCCCATCCGGATCGAGGCGTAGACCCCTCCGTCCCAATTCCTCGCCGCGAGCTCCTCTCCGACCCTCATCGCCTCCTCCACCGCCTCCGCTGCTCCGGCGCAGACCCGGTCCACGATCCCCATCTCCCTCGCCTCGGCCGCGGCGATCTTCCTCGCGCGCAGCGCCACGTCCCTGAGCGCCCTGGGATCGGCGATCTTCGCGCGCATCAGCGCCATGAAGTAGGGGGGGAACGGGAGCCCGATGTCGAGCTCGCTCATGTAGAGGAACCCGCGATCGCCCCTCATGGCGACGTAGTCGTGGCTGAGGGCGAGCATGAACCCCGCGGCGGCGGCGTGTCCCGTCACCGCGGCGATGGTGGGCATGGGGAGGGAGAGGAGGTCGGCGACGACGGGGCGGAAGAGGGCGACGAGGGAGCCGAGGCGCTCGCGCGCGGCGGAGGGCGAGGGGGCGGAGTTGACCCAGGCGAGGTCCAACCCGTTTGAGAAGAAGCGCCCCTCGGCGACGGTGACGAGGGCGGCGCTGCCCCCTCTTCCTCCGCCGGAGCACTCGGAGCGGGCGCGGAGGAGGGCGGAGCGGATGGAAGTAATAAGATCGTTACCGAGACGGTGCTCGTCATCGCCCGTGAGGGTGAGGACAAAGATGCGTCCGCGCTTTTCCAAGGAGCACATCGTTGAGACAGCACCAAGGCGATGGTGCCGTGTGATAGCTCTTCTTTTTATAACCGGATCCATTATTCCTACTCTTCGTGATAGATATGTATTATTATTTTTTTACCTCCATCAGATTCAACACTTTACTTATAGACTATTACTTATATATATTTTTTAAATTTCACTAGTAACGTACTGTATGTCTTCTGCATTTTATACGGCCCGACCTTATGGATCAAAAAATGATGAGTAAAAATTATTTTACCCCGATAATACAATTTTGTGCACTAACTAATTTTTGTAAAGAATAATTTTATCACTCGTCCACCGAGGAATTGCTGTAGAAAATTTAAAGTCCAAGTCAAACTAATTGAAAAGTAATTATTATACATACAAAAAGTGAAAGAAAGGACATCCTCGGAGAGAACCACATTGATTAGAACAGTACTAGCTTACTGATCATGTCCTAGGACGAGTCCCCACGCATATTCTAAGAAAAAGTCTAGAATACAGAATGTATAGCAGATTATTATTTTAAATTTTATTAAGTATCATGATTATTAAAAAAATATTTTTATTATAATTTTTTTTAAGTAAAAAAATATGATTGACTGATTATTGATGATGTAGTGTAAGTGTTACATAGTAGACTTCCTCCTGGAATAAATCGTTATTGATTGTACCATTAGTATAGGATGATTACGAATGCATAGTCAATTTTATTCTGCCGAAGTCTATCATAAAGTATATATTATACACCTCTTGTTTATTTAAATTTAATTCAAAATTTTTGATATTAAAAAAATAATAAGATTGGTGAGTAAATCTTCAACTTTTAAAGCTTACATTGTAAGATTTATATTTATATTTATTCTATATACAAGTTTTTTTTATTAAGGCTTAACTATAATTTACTATAATAAATTTGAGAGAGTGCCAGCGGACTAATGCTACGGAGAGGTTTTATAACACACAAACTTAAATTAAATAGAAAAAAATTAAATAAGACTAGGATTCTACTGGAATTCAAATTTAAATTTTTTTACTCTAATACCACATAAAATAATATAAAATAAATAATTTTTTTCTAATAACTTAAGCTACTAAAGAATAGTATAATATTATTATACTTTTAACGCCTATGACCGACTAATGAACAACTAGTTACATCATATTACTCAATAAAATAAAAGTAGATCAGAATAATATGTAGAGATCCATATAAATTATATAATAAGAAATTTTACACGCTACCGATTGTTCCTAATAATTAGTCCCGAAATTTTAAGTTCGAAGTTTAGTTGCATTACTGCACAAAAAGATTAATATCTTAGCTCTAAATTCTTACACATATTTTCTTTAAGGTTAACATAGCATTCCTCGTAACATAAAATGAGTACAATGAAAATGTCTCATTCTCTATTATTGAAAGGGTCACTCAATAAAAGTCCCAATTAAAATGGTCATTGTCATTATCATTATATAAAATTCGGATCGAATCTGTAAAATTCAAAATGATAATTTATATTTGTAAAATTTCAAAATTAATAAATTTTTTATGCAAATTGGCCTATAATTAATTATGGCCCATAATTAAGAAATTCATTTCTTTCCGTTAGTGGGTTTGGATGGGCCAAGTCAAGTAAACCCAACATCATTAATTCCTCCCCTATCTGATTCCTCCTCTTCTATAGTTCCTATCCATCCATCTAAGCGCCTTGTTGGCTCATTTTCTTTCTTTTTTGGGTGGGGTTACTTTCGATTCATCGCACCCAATTTTTTTTGATTCCTTGTATATATATATATTTTTTTTTATTTTTATATATAAGGGTGATCAAAAAGAGAGGAAGCGAACCCTCTTCGACCCGATGCGGTGAGGGGTCCTCGATGCCGCAGCGCGAGGGCGAGGCGCGCGACGGAGCCGACGCCGCCGGAGACCCGCCGCCTCCTCCTCCTCCGGCGCCACCGCCTCCTCCGGATGCGGCGGCGCCGGCCGGCGCCGTCGCCGTGGTCATCGCGGTGAGCGAGGTGGACGCGGATCGCTCCGCCGCGCGCGATGAGGAGGCGCGCGGAGCCGCGGAGGGGCATGGGGAGGGGGAGGGGAAGGGGAAGGGGAAGGGGAAGGGGGAGGTGGCGGATCGTGGATCAAAAGCAGGCGCTTGCGTGGTGATCGACGTGGGGCGCGGTGGCGGAGGGGCGGAAGGGGGCGGCGGCGGAGGAGGAGATTGGGAGGGGGAGAAGGTGTGCCGGATCTGCCATTTGAGCCCGGATCAAGGGGAGGAGGCGTCCGAGCTGATCCAGCTCGGGTGCGGGTGCAAAGGCGAGCTCGGGATCGTGCATCGCCACTGCGCCGAGGCGTGGTTCAAGCTAAGGGGCAACAGGTAAAGAGTCGTCTTAAGCTTCAATTTGATCACGCTTTAGTGTTCTTTTTGTGTTGGATTCGTACGACTAATGTATTGCGATGCATTACTTGATCTGGTAGTTTAAGGTTCTTATGATCTGGGAGTGTTTTGATTGGCGATAATGTTTAAGTATGATCCAAAAGATGCCTTTTGTAAGTTCTAATAGGATATGAGAGTTGATAACTTATGAAGTACATGTTGACTTTTATATAGCTGGTTAGTTACTGATGAAATATATTCGACCCTTCCTTTCACAGGGAGGCACTCTTCATGCTGCATTCTTTGACTTTTTTCTCTCCTGCTGTGCTCTGTATGCAATGATCTTGTACGTATTTCCCCTAGTTGTTTGACTTCTGACGTAGTAAATAGAAAACATATTTAGTTTTGAAACTTGAACGTCGTAACTACCAAACTAAAAAACTAAAATCTGAAATTTTATGCGCAATTGAGGGTTACTGTAATCATCATCAACCAAGTTTCTATTGACGCTGTTGTTTTCTTGGACAAAGTCGAAGCAAATAAGAGAGGGATGCGCCATGAAACTACCGTGAAGAGTTATCTACCTTCTATAGCGCAGTTTGTGCTCATGAAATTTTGGATCCATTCTTTGTGAATCCTCTAAATACTGGGGAAATCTAAATATGGAAGAATGATGAAAATTTTGGATCAAACAGGTTCATGGTCTACGTCACAGAAAAGCCAGAGTGCTAATTGCGGCTTATTCCAGCATATAGTAATGAGGGAGGAGACATAAAATTGTCATGAACTATATAATGTCACTTTGATAGTTATTCATTGATACTTGCTATTCCTTACTTGAAATTATGGTTTAGATAAGGTAGCATGTCGCCATACTGATCGACCATTGGCAAACTATGTCCATCAAGGTGTTCCTTGCCATATCGTTTGGCCATTGGCATGATGACATGCTCCTTCCATAAGTTGGTATACATTGTCATTCAGATGGTTGGCAAGTGTCCACTGCACCGACCCGGCACAACAATCTTTACTTTCTATAGCAACTCGGTGTTTTTCCCAATTCAACGTTAAGTAAATAAAGTAGGTTTTGGTATTATGAAATCTTATACCAAATTACGTGGGATGCATCACATGAATCCTCTTGTACTATTTGATCCTTTCTTGAGCTGTTCTTCTCCTAAATTGATAGTGTATAAATCGTTTCCTAATCACTTCTAATGATGTTATTATGGTCTCTCTTTATACTTTCTTTCCACACCATCTACTCAGCAGCTTAGCATTAGTTCTGCCATATATTCCCGTTTAGTAGGTCAAAGCAACTTTCCCTATGAAAACTAATATTATCGAGCCCTCAATAAGTTTGAATCTTGGGTTAAAATGCATCTAATAGTTTGCATGGTCATAAGTTGACTTAAAAGGCTGCATGCATTAAAAGGTCACATACATAACAGGCATCTATGCTTTGTCCTGAATGATGCATGTGAAGGTAGTAGCTGGTCATACTTTTTCCCATTATACTAGGATGTTTTGTTTTTTCTTGCATTTTAGATGTGCTATCAGATCTTTTCAATTTGGCGTGCTTCATCATGTTGTTTCTGGTCAATAATGCGAATGCCTCAGTTCAATCATCTTTTCAATTTTGCAACTTAGATAGTCTTTCATGCCTCAAATCATCACTCTCTGCTCTTGTGGTTATGAATCGGTGCAAATGATATTCATATAGATAAAAATCAAGGCATATAGAATGCAGCCTCAGTGGGAAGGACCAAATGAGATGATATTGTCCAAATGCAACAGATAAATGTGAATGCACCTCTGGACCAATCCACAAAGCGACGTTCAAAGAAGTCGACGGAGGTGAAATGACATAATTACAGCTGACTAGGCCAAATTTACTGTATGGATATATTAGCAAACAATACCTCGAAATAGGATAAGTGGTCGAAAAGGATTTGTATGATTGAACTAAGTCATTCCTTTCTGAGAATTTAGGTAGTTGTTTCCATCTTGTTTGTGATTAGGGGTTAGTTTGATCTGAGTTCTCTTTCTAATAGTTGAATTGAATTGTCTTCCTATAGATAATAAAGAGCCAGTAGAACTATAGTAGTATTCACTGTCTGTCTTCTATCCAATTCGCTAGAAAAGTCAAACAATGTGAGAGTAGGTTTCTTCAATGGTTTTTATCATATTTATGATGAATTAAAGAAAAATTCTTTTGATTGTCCAAAGATACAATTGTGGATGTGAAGCAAAAGTGTGAAACTAGAATGAGGAATATGATCAGTACAATAAGAGTTGCTACAAAAGAAAAGTACATAAACTCTAGTAGGTGATATGCTCATGGTGTTCATTCCCTTCTTGATAGTTTCCATTTTTAGTTTTGCTGCATGTTGTACGAGATATTGGCTTTTGAACCTATCCATATTTCTGGCCTTAATGGCTAATTCCCTACTATGGCTGATCGTGTTTTAACATCTTTCTTGCACACTTCTCGATATATTCTTTTGGAAACAATGCAAAAGTACTTTTTGGTGAGAGACCAAGAGAACACCAAAATGTTGGGTAAAGAAAGCCTGCTTTTTTAATTCAGTATGTTTGATTTTGATTTTAGAACAGAAACCTGATCTATGAAAGAAATTGATCTAAGTATCAAACCTTTCAGTATGTTTGATTTAACGACCTCTTCGTCAAAACTGAAAGGCATTTATAAGTTTTTGTACAGATGTTCTATAACATAACAGAATTTATGCAACTTGGGAATATTCTGTAACTTTAGATGGAGACTCGTGTTCTAACAGAACTTAGGTAGAATATTTCTGCAGTCAAATTATATGGAAGGTTAGCTGTTAAAACCAATTTTTTTAATATTCAGGTTCCTGCATCAAAATATATTATACTTTGGGTAAGATCTGTATTTTATACCTATTAATTTTACCATTCCCACTTGTTGCAATCCGAACTTATTTCCAGCCTCCTTTGAGGTGCAAAATGGAAGCCGAACAACCAGGCTAAGTACCAACCCACTTATAGCCATTATATGTCGTGGTTGGTTTTAGAAGTTCTTCAGCTTCTTGAGGTTTGTTAAGGTCTACTTTGTCATTTCCTTCCCATTTTATAGTCATTTTAACAAATGGATTCTGATTCAACTATTGAACAGGTGCTGCGAAATTTGTGGTTCGAATGCCAAAAACATCACGGGCGTCGAAGACACCCGATTCATGGAGGAATGGCACGAGAGGAGAATCACTCTCCAAAGGAACACAACGGAGAGAGGCGGTTGCTGGAGACGCCAACCCTTTTGTAACTTCCTAATGGCATGCCTCGTGATCGCTTTCATATTGCCGTGGTTCTTCCGCGTGAACGTGTTCTAACTCTCTGCCATCTACCACCTTTGTGTCACAAGGAAGCAGAAGCTGAAGTTCCTTCCCAAACTGCTGCTTTTAGAAGCAGTCAAATTTGCAGCTCGTCCTCTGTTCTGAGATCTGCCTGACAGGAAATCCAATGTTTACGCTGGACATTTTGATGTGCGTGTGTGTGTTCGAGTTACACAGTAGCACAGTTATACAGAGTTTATTTATTGGTTCTTTTTACTTTTTCTCAACTTGTTTTGTCTATAAATTTTATAGATGGTTTGGGATTTGTTTGGGTCTCCTCTGTAATTTTTTTCTAAAATCTCCTGTACCGTTTAATCTTGTGTATGAATACTAATTTTGGGAGTGAACTGTGCGCGGGCCTATTAACTAGATCGAGTATGAAAGCAATTTTGCACTAGTTTTACATAGTTTAATTAAGGATTAACTTCTTCAATACCCTCCCCAAAGGTTGTAATTTTATAAATACTCCTTCAAATTGTAAAATATTATTGGTGTCCTTATAAATATTAAAGAGTTTAGGGTTTATGCTTTGGATTTCAGGTTTAGAAGGGCATTTATGATAGATTTGCACGTTCAGAGGAGTATGAATGATTGATTTTATATGTTTAGAGGGGAAATGAATGCAGGGGTGTACAAATTTTCTATTTTTTAGAGAAAGATAATATGTTAATCTCTTCATACATATTTTTAAAAATAAATTTAGTTAAAAATATGAAACAATTAGAATTTATATTTGGAATCTGAAGGGGCATATATAATATTTTGAAACTTAAGAGAATTACATGTAAAATTACCCCTTTGATTAAACGACAAAAAGTGCTTACACCAACATTGAATCGATTAGTAACCAACTACTAAAGCATATCAAATCAAAACATACCGAATTGATCGTCCCTAGCGCAAGTGGCAAAAGGCTTGGTGGTTGGTACCCGATGTCTCGCGAGTTCGAATCCTAGTTGATTTACATTTTCAGCTAAGTTTATTTTAAAAAAAAATATACGGATAGCGTGCTACCTTTCTCTCTCAAAAAAAAAAAAATATCAAAACATACCGAAGCATACCAAATCAAGTCACCCTCCATTCACTTTTGCTCAGCTTCGAAGAATCCAAAACGTAGAAATAAAAAACAAAAAATCCTCGTCATTTTTATTTTTTTCTATTGTATGTTAAAAAAATAATTTTTATTTCAACTTTTGACGAAATATATACAACGCTCTTTATACACATAATTCATAATGTTTAAAACATGGATTATCCTAAAATTTGACCGATCAAGCAACAATAGTCATGATGATATATTTTTCAATCTATATTAGATCACTTCAAACTTATATATAATATTCTATCTACATCAACTTCATGTATGATTTTTCAACCATAAACTTATAAAATAGTATTCTAAGCCTCACCAATTCATCATTCCTTACCTCATTCATAGCTAATAAATAGATTCCTGAATAATTTGGGCATCCAAATTTGTACGGTGTCTATGTGTAGAGACCATTTCGGAAAGTGACTTAAAAATGGTAACGTGCAATGTACTGGAAATTAACCATCCAATCACACTGGCCGCAATTAATCAATTTACTTGCACAATCTTTTTATTTATTTCGTAGATATCTTTTCACTTCACAAGGAACCCATTTATTTTGAGCATTTGAGATCACACAAATCAGCGTCTAAATAAGTGTGCCACATAAAGTTTAACACTTGCCTCGCTGGCGCTGTCTCGCCTCGACACGTGGAATTTTCTATTATAATATTACTAAATAAATTATATTTATTTATGTAACACTTCCTACTTGTGTATTATATATAGATATATACATATGTCACAGGTAAATTAGAGCTGCGTGAGTTTGTTTTAATGGCGGAAACGATGGAAGATAAGTATAGGTCTCACCTGGTGGGAGAGGGAGAGAGGAACACGCAGTGGAGGCTCGGATCTCCTCCTACTTACGACCTCGTTAACCTTCTCTTCGAGCAAGAACGAACCAAGGTAATTTACTTCAATTAAATCTAAATCCTTTGATACTTTATTGTCTTTATTTTTTTGTTCACGTAAAAAATTTAAAGTGCGTAAAAAATTACTGCATACTAAATAATCTAGTCATCAATTTCTCGTATGTTTGCTTTATTCTTTTATCAAGATCAATAGTGTGTAGAAAGTTTCTCCATATTATCTTTGTGTGGAATATAACTACACGCGTTTCCTAATACTCTGAATATATTCAAATTTTGTACTAGAACTTATTATTTAAACAATTTTGTTTTGAACTTCTGTTAGTAGCCGTATCTCGGGCTCTGATTTTGTTGTCCAGGAAAATTCTGATCCTCCTGCCTATTTTAACTCTATCACACTATTTTTGCGCACAGTGTATATATTAAGTAAAGAAGGTCACGTGCTAAGAACTAGACAAAAAGAAAATCACAAAATATAAAAAGCTTAGTAAATATATACAAGCTTAATTAGCGACCATTAGATTTCAAATTTGAAGCTCAGTTGTTTTATAAGTGTAGTTAAATTTATTTTTGAAAAATAAAAAGAAAGTTTAATTAGGAATTGAATTTCCTCTGCATGTTTGTTTTGCAGGAATGGCCCAAAGGGTCGTTAGAGGAAACGGTGCAAAACGCTATCAAAACCTGGGAGATGGAGCTGTCGCACAAGACCCGGCTCCAGGACTTCAAATCCATCAATCCAAACACTTTTCGGCTCTCCGTCAACGGCGGAAAGCCGCTGACGGGCGAGGAGACGCTGGCGCTCGGCAGCTACAACGCGCTGCTCCGGAGCGCGCTGCCGGAGGAGCTGCGGTGCTACAAAGCGGACGCCGAGACGTTCGAGTCGTCGCACGAGGTGTTCCGGATGGCGTTCCCCCGCGGGTTCGCGTGGGAGGTCACGCAGGTGTACGCCGGGCCGCCGACGGTGGTGTGCAAGTTCCGGCATTGGGGATACATGGAAGGGCCGTTTAAAGGCCGTGCGCCCACCGGCGAGACGGTGGAGTTTCATGGCGTGGCCGTTCTTAAGGTACTCCACTCGAAACAACCATTTCCCTCTAAAATATAAATTATTTTAGGGTTAATTTCATACAGATTCCTGCAAATATAGTGAATAGCAAATATATTCCTACAAAGTTCAACTTTTATAAATTGTTCCTATAAAAGTCCTGATATTTTCAAATATGTCCCTCTGGTTTATTACCGTTTTAGAGAACCGTTAGAAAACCGTTTATATTTTCAATTTTGCCATTATAAATATGTCTCTCCAAAAGTCATACAGTATAATATAAGAGGGATAAAAATGTCAAAAACTAATCAGGATTAAATATTTAATTTATGATTAATTAAAATTTTCTAACGAATTCTAACGGCAGGAATATATTTGAAAACATCAGAACATTTGCAAAGACAACATATGAAAGTTGAACTTTGTAGGTCATTAACTATGTTTGCAGGGACCTGTATGAAATTAACCTATTATTTTATGTTTGACATGTTGCGTGTCTGTGTAGTAGGCTCACGACTTATTTTATAATTTGTTGTTTGAATCAAATATTCATTTCTAAAATCTTAAACTACTAAAAAAATAGTAATTTTAATATATCTTATACTCGATGAATATTTTGTATTATATATATCTTTCAATTCTTTGTAAAACTTATCTTTTGCACCGGTTTAACACGTACTCCATGAACTGGAAAGAGGCTGTGTTATACAATTATTTTCTCAACGACTAAGCCTTTCTTTGTACAACGGAATGACATGTTAAATAATAAATTTTTTTAGGTACAAAGGTGTTCTTGTGTGATTGAAAATTAAGAATTTATTTTGCTTCTCGAAAGATCTTTTAGTGTTCATAATGTTATAGGATAGCATATTTTATCTACGAATTAAGTTATCTTATTCTAAAAAATTTAATTTGTATACCGAATATGATACTCATTCAAAATATTTGATAATATTACTCGTCTATCAAATATTATATATTTTTTAAATAAATTAATAAAATATGTTAAATAAGATATTCATACATTAAAACAAGACCTAAATGACTCTTACAGTGATATGAGAATGTTTCTTAGTCTGTTAATAAATGAGAAACAAATGTTGTTCTCCAAAAGCTCAAAATATCGGTTGATATTATTGTTTCTAATATTTCTTGAAAAAGTAAGAAATAAACAACAATTTCACATTTTTAAAAGTGTTATAAAAAAAAGGGTGCTGAGTTCCAATTTCACCAAATACCTAGTATCTCATTTAATTAATTTCCTCAAGTCGGGACATGAGAAAAAAGTATTAAATATGAACATTCAAAATACCGTTAGCTAGTAGTTTGAGGTTTTAGAGAACATCAAATGTTTCTCATTTATTGATATGGTCTTTAGACCGTTGGTATTTTACGCAGTTCTACAAGTTGAGCACTGTTTGGATTAAAAAATTTAATAAAAAAGAAAATAAAAATAATAAATGTAGAAAGAAAAGATAATAAATAATTGAAATTTGACTACACTTTCGATAGATGTCTTGATATCAACAAGAAAAGTGATACAAGATAATAATTTTACCTTTTTTTCAAAATATTTTGAAAAGTTTCTAAAAATAACACAACCCAAAGGACACTATAGATTGATGCCCTGGGTTTTTTTTTTTTTAAAAAAGAGAGAATTTGAAAAAGAAAAAAAAAGAAAGAAAAAGGAGGAGTTAGAGGGGAGAGAATTTAATTCTTATTTTAGGGATTAAAACGAACTTAATCAACCGAACATTTCCTAGTCCATGCTCAAAAAACCTAGCCTTGGAAGTACATACTTAAATACAAAGATTAAAAGTACTTAAATTATCTTATATTCCCAATATCTATATAGTAAAATTCTTGTATTGTACTTGCTGTTAAGATGCAAAAAAATCGGTTTTGATTCAAATAGAACGCAAGCGGTGGGTCTCGCGCACAATCTTGTATTTGTGCTATTAAATTGTTGAAATCATATATAACTAATCTGCGTAATGCTATGTCCTTCCTCTCAAATTATAGATGAAAATAAAATTTGGAAGGTAAAAACTGTATCATTAAGTAATTTGTATAAATTTCGAAGTGGTGGGTCTCGCACACCATCCGAAAAAAATCAATGGTTTCAGTTTCGGATTCTAATTTTAGAACTATTAATGCAGGTGGACGAGGAATTGAGGGTGGAAGATGTGGAGATCTATTATGACCCAGGGGAGTTCTTAGCAGGGCTTATTAAGGGGCCACTCCTCTCCTCTACTGGTGAAGTGGAATCACATGGAACATCTACTGTTACTGCCACTAATCCAACTCAGAATACATGTCCCTTTTCCAGGTCAGAGTAGTGAATATATTATTATTGTTTAGGGTCAAAATAAAGAGGAGAGAATAAATGTGACAGCAAATAAAGATGTTGTATTTGATGTTTGTGGTGTTTGTCTTAGTTTACCACTTCATAAAACTGTTCTGAAAAAAAAGTATCTCCAATGTGAGGCATACCTTGCCTCAAAAGCTAAGTGCCTTTCAAGGCACTACTGTGGGTAAAACAAATGTGTTGTGAAACGCTACGAGATAATCTATTTTATTTTTGAAAACTAATTTTGAGACTAAATATAATACACATTTATCTATTCATACTCTCATTTTACTACTTAGTATGGTATGTTTTTTTTTAATAAATAAAAAAGACATACAAAATATGCGGCTTTATACGGCTCCTTTTGAGGCCCTTTGAGGTTGTAAAGAATATTGTTTCATACGATGGAAAAGTGTGGTAAAAAAATATTATTCTCGTAAGAATAACATATTTTGTGGAGTGTTTAGTCTGAATAAGAAGTTGCAATGTAAATTTTACGGTCTTATAACAAAAAAAAAGAAGAAAGAACAAGGCTTAATTTTTTATTTATTTTTTGGAGAAAGAAATATAACTTGTTACCCACCTTGTTTATATTTTAGTAATAAACTTTTAAACTAAAAATATAAAACAATTATATTTCAAATCTAAAATTTTAGATATCAATTATTAAATTGATAGCCAACTACGTCAGGTGCGTAGAATTAGTAAATCTCAATCTTTTATGACATAGTCAGTGCTACGTAGCTCTCAATATCAGAGGGCAGGAAGTGACAAATAATGGTCGCGCTTAGTTGCCGGGCATTGAAAGGAAAGGATAATCGAAAGGGTAATGATGCTGCTTCCATTAGCAATCGATTAGTACCGAGCTAGAATATGTCCCACGCAAAAAGCAATGTAAAGCAAATTCGATCGATCTACGGGCTTCTCCCTTTGCCTTCATTCATTCCACATCATTTCTACCGGATGCCAAAGAAGGAGTACAAATAATTCTACGAGTAATCAGTAGATTTTTTATATTTAACATCCTAGAAGGTAGGCATTTTTCGGGACCTGAGATGAAGGTCAGGAGTGTCTGGGAGCTGCTAGCTGGAGAGCACGGACTAAGGGCAGCAGCGAAGGATCTAATTAGGATCGTAACCTTCTGGTGGATGATTTAGCAAGAAAGAAATAATATAATTTTTAGGAACCAATCATTTGACCCTTTTGAGATTATTAGACGAATCCGGAACGTGAGCAGGAAGTTGACTGAGTTTTACAGCTCTTAGTGACTTGGCTTTGAGTGTGGAGTAAATTTTTTTTTTTCTACGAGTTTTTAATTTTGATTTTATTTATCTTTTTTGTTCGGATTGCCTTTATTTTTTTTCGAGACCGCGTTGACTCAACTCTTATAGCTAAATTTATTTGCTAAATGAATAAAACGGATAGCGTGCTACCTCTTTCTCCAAAAAAAAAAAATTTTATGAGAAAACCCCTCCTAGTGGAGAAATTATTAATCGGACCAGTTCCATCATGAAACAATCTTTTAGATCTCCCGATACTAAACTTAAAAAAATGCTCCACAAAAAAATAAAAAAAAATGCTATTCTGAACATTTGAAATTGAGAGAGAGCTTAGATAGCTAAACGATCGATCTAATAATGAAATGTGGTATGCAAATAGTGTTAATGACAAAAAAGAACTCTTGTGTGTTAAAATTAATCATAGACTATTTTTTACTGAAATGATCTTTTTAAAAAATATAGTATCAGAATCAATCATAAGTCTCCTCCGTTATAAGGATCTTGAGTTCGATTTTCATATCAATCATGATATGATTTAGCTGATATCCACCGTATACGTGAGTGCAGGTGTTAAAATTGATTCTGAACCATATCCTACTAATCCGATCTTTTGAGAACATTGTCCATCTTGATATGTTTTCTAGTATTATTTTTCTATTTGAGATCTAGGTAACAAGGTGCCAACTATTGATTTTGTCACATGCAAACCATTTAGAGGCTGATGTGGTGAACCGGGTTCAGAAAATACTTTCTTTTTACAGTAACCTGACACAAAACCCCACCCATCAGTCGTTTTTTCCCCATTTCCGTACCCTCCAACAGGTATCAACTGCTATTCTCCAATCCTACGGTCCAAAACAGCGCCATCCTTCGGCCAACGTCCACGAGCCATTTCATAGTCCTAATTTTTTAAAAGCGTATCTAATCGGACGGCTCGTGATCTCATGATCATTAACAGGAAAGCCGAGAGAAATTATCTCCAGCACCAAGTGTACAAGTATATCTCATGCACCGCATTTAAAACTCTATAATAATTACCTCAAAATCAGAGAATGTAATTTAGGTAATACATGCTATAATACTAAGTTGTGCGGTGCATAAGATATATACAAATACATCTGGTGCAAGCAAATACTAATTTTAAAACGAAAAAAACTCCACTCCACTCCGCTCCGCTCCCAAACACAATCCTCGAAACCAGCAACTTATTTTATCATTTTTGAAAAAACTGACACGAGACCTCTGTTCTCCAAATTCCCACTTTTCCTCTCTCTCTCTCTCCTTCTACACTGCTACTCTTTCCCACTCTCACTCTCATGGCTACCCCCAAAACCCCACCCTCTCTCCTCCTACTCCTCTTCGCTCTTCTTCTTCTTCTTCTCCCCTCCACTGCCGCCACCCGGGCCGCGTCGTCGCCGTCGCCGAGCCCAACATCGTCGCCGGCGCTCCCGCCTCCCGTGGACCGGCCGGGCCCCTCCGCCCTCGACCCGCGCCAGCTCTCCGCGCTCCAGTCCCTGGGCTTCCCCGCCGCCCGCGACCCCTGCTCCTCCTCCCCCTCCGGCACCGGAGCCGGCACCGGGGCGGCGTGCGACGGCGCCGCCCCGTTCCGGCACGTGGTGTCGCTGGCCCTGGCCGACTGCGGCCCGGACGCGGAGCTGTCCCCCACCGTCCTCCGCGCCCTCTCGACGCTCCGCTCCCTCTCGCTCGCCCGCTGCCCCCGCGTCCCTCCCCCGCGCCGCGCGCCCCCGGCCCCGCTCGCCGCGTCGCTCCGGTCCTTCTCCTGCTCCGGCTCCCTCCGCCGCCTCCCGGGGCTCTGGGTCTCCCGCCTCCGCAACCTCACCCTCCTCTCCCTCGTCGACGTCCCCGTCCTCGCCTCCGCGCCCTCCATCGTCATCTCCCAGATGCCCCACCTCCTCGCCCTCACCCTCTCCCGCGCCAACCTCTCCGGGCCCCTCCCCCACCACTGGCACTGCCTCCGCCTCGCCCACCTCGACCTCTCCTCCAACCGCCTCGCCGGCCCCGTCCCCACCTCCGTCAACCTCCTCGCCTCGCTCCGGTCCGTCGACCTCAGCTCCAACTCCCTCTCCGGGCCCCTCCCCGACTCCCTCGGAGACCTCCTCGCCCTCAGAAACGTGTCCCTGTCCAACAACTCCTTCTCCGGCCCCATCCCCGCCTCCTTCGCCGCGCTCTCCGCCCTCGCCCGCCTCGATCTCAGCTCCAACCAGTTCAACGGGAGCATACCCGCCTCCCTGGCCGAGCTGCGCGGGCTCAGAGTGCTCAACCTGGAGAACAACAACTTCCAGGGAGTGATCCCCTTCAACGCCTCCTTCGTAGCGCGGCTCGAATCGTTCAAGGTGCGGGGGAACGCCAACCTCTGCTACAACAAGACGCTGCTCTCGCCCAAGCTCAAGCTCGGGGTCGCGCCCTGCGATCGCTACGGCCTCCCGGTGTCGCCGCCGCCGCCGCCGCCGCAGCGGGCGACGCGGTCGGACTCCTCCGACTACGCGGAGGACGGCGGCGATGGCGACGACAATGGCGGCGGCAAGGGTTCGGACGGCGGAGGACGCCATGGGCCGAACAGGCTCGTGCTCGGAGTGGCCATAGGTTTGTCTTGTTTGGTGTTCTTGGTCATCTTCCTTGTTTGCCTCTCTAAAGTTTGCGGATGAAGCAGAGTTCAAAATGTGCGTTGCTTTTGGATCAGTTCTTTCTTATATTTAGTCGTTTATTAAGAGATGGATTTTGAGCGAAGATTTTGAACGGAGAAGGAGCTGTGTGTGTGTGTGTGTAAAGTTTCCCTTCTTTGGCAAACTAAACTATTCAATTCATTGTAGCTTCTTAATTACGGAATAGTATTTATTTATGTTGCTGTTTACGGAACGTTGGTTGGACGATTGGAATTTATGGCCATGCTATTTGAGTTAATGAGAGTAAGAGGACGGTTCAGAGAGGATTGTCAATTTCTTCCATATAATAATCTATAGCATTTTTCTAAATTAGATATGCAGATACATGGGTTATGGGTTGATGCCCTCGGTTTTTATTTTTTTTTTATTTTTTTGAATCTGCTGGGTTTTACCTTTGAGCTGTAAATTGTCCTTTGCATCTATTTTATAGTGATGATTCTTTTCTCTTCTTTTTATTTTTTTATTTTAATGCCAAAGAAAGTAGCACTGGGTGGGGGGACCGGGGGGACAAAATATAAAATGTGCTACCAGTACAAATGCGTGAAACAATCAGAGGTCTAATTGAAGTTTACCTTTAACACTAGCACAAAAATCAAAACTACAGATCAAAACAACAGAACACCACATCAGTTTGCAGCTTTTAGTGTTGTAGAGAATATTGAATCTATGGAGCAAATCTGATTTAAGTCTGAGCAAACAATCCTCCCTTTGCAGAGGATCTGCGACCAGATGTAGCCTCTGAGTTGATACCTCTATTGTCCAGAGCTTTCAAGAAACAGAGTTCCTATCAACGCCGTTCCAACATGCATTACAGCAATCAACACTACTACAACATAGAAGATCTAAAAATCTCACAACATTTCTATGAATCGGGCGAAACATACAAAAGTCCACCAGTTAGTTTCATGAATTACCAGCTAGATTAACATTAAAGTTGCACCAGTCTGACAGGTTGTATGGTGCTCTTAGGTCTCCATAATCACCTAACGGCGGTAAGAATTGTCGCTAAAACTAGGATTCTGTTTACTATAAATGTACCGACAGAGTGCAAATTACATTTGATAAAACTAACAAACTGAATTCCAACTAATGCAAAGCCAATAGCAAGACACTTAACAAGTAGGGATAGAAAGTGCCAAACATAGTTCTGAAGCAGGAAAATAGAAGGGTTAATAATAGCAACAGAGACTGCTTAAACCTCCAAAATCCACATAATGCATCTGATAGAAATATGACCTTAGTTGTTGCACAAGTTATGCGAAAAACCATCTTAGAAATTATCAAGCAAGCAAGTTATCATGCTAGATAGATAATTCGAGAATAAGGGCATGTTTGGTTCATAATTGAAATAGAAATGAAAAATAGAATTGTATTGCACTGGAATGAAAAATAGAATGACGCAACATCAAAAAATATTTGGTTCATTATTGAAATGAAAATCAGAATGCATATTTAAAATTTTAAAAGAAAATTTTGGTTAAAAGAGAGAAGAGTCGTGAAAGGAGAGAAGAGAGAATTGTTTGTGAGAGAAGACTTTAAATGATTTACTTTGTAATGGACCAATCCCGAGGGACAAATCCCGAATTTAAGGCCATAAATGGATTGGGTCATTCTCATTCTATAGTGGAATGGAAATCGAAATTCGATTTCTATAAAACAAACAACAACTATCGGAATCAATAAATTTCATTCTAATTCTATAATCTAAAATAGGTAAACCAAACAAGTCCTAAGTGTGATTATGATGGTCTACAATATTCTAGATGAAAGAGTTGGAGAATGAACCTAGAACAACAACAACAACTATCTCCATGAAGCATAAGTTTGCATCAATAATACAAAAGAGTCACATAATCATACACTGAATAACGCTAGCAATCCCTCAAGCAACATACATGCTAACCTAAACTACATTGGTACATTGAAACTATATGTCATCTTCTCCTTCACTTTGCCTCTTCGCAATCGAACTAATATAACCCAAAAACATTACTCTTCAGCTACCTTTTAGCCCCTGGTCACAGGGCATAATTTTGATTCTTTTCAAATCAAATTCAAAACCAAATGAGATAGGAAATGTACTTAAGGTATGATCAGCTTCTTTCCGGCGTATATCGTGTCATCGTTGATACCATTAGCTTGTTTGATGGCGTCGACGGAGACCTAAAATCACCATGTCACCATTAGGGCATTTCCACAAACAGTTAATAACCAATCACATTGAACAGCCAAATTAAACTGCTAAAAAAATAATAATAATACAATCCTTGGTACGAATTATGCTCTAAGTATGGGCTCTTGCCCCATTCATAAAGATGAAAATTGACATGACATAATCCCTGAGAGGAAAGAAAGGAGTCTACCCCGTATCTCGTAGCGAGACCCCAGAGGGTATCTCCCTTTTCGATCGCAACGACCCGATCTGAGCATGATTCTCTTGCGAAACCCTCGTCAAGCTTGGGTTTATGAGTAGAAACCTAAAATGGCGTCAAAATTACACGAAATGGTGGAATGTGGGAGATATAAATGTCGTAATTGTTACCTTAGAGGGCTCGGGAGGGGGAGGAGGTGGTTGAGGATGCGAGTGGTGGGGGATGAGACCTTTGACGACGCTGAGTGCGATACCGGAGAAGACGAAGAAGCCCACCGCCTTCGCCACCGCCGCTTCTTTGGATCGGCCGTTCCGGCCATCTTCTCCGGCGGCAGCGGCGTCGGCGGCGACGGAGGAGGAGGGCATCGTTGCGAGGGTTTAGGCGAGAGCTTCGCTCACGTGCGTAGTTGGTGCGCTGAATCTCACTTTAATTTGCCTCTCCGTATTTGACACGGTAGGACACGTAGCATAAGTGGGGCTGCTGCTAATGGGCTCTTAGTAGGCCTGATGGTTTCAAGGCCTATTAAAGCCCGTATAGATGATAGTGTATGTCCAAATCCGGGGCCGCTTTGGGCCGTGTTAAAATGGAGTAGATGAATAATCCAACTAAGACTCTAGTTGAGATTGTGAGAATAATATTTAATCAAAAAAAAAAGAAAAGATTGTGAGAATAATATCATTGCGTACAGTGAGAAAGTGCGATAAAAAAATATTTTATTTAATTTATCGGAGATTACGTTGAATAGATCGTAATGGTTCTATAATGGTATAATTTCTGTGATCCTATCAGCAACGAACAAGCAATCTTAATATGCTTACTTTTGTTCCAACTCATTTTGATCCAATAACATTAGGTAGTTCTTGATACCAATTGGACCCTAAAAGCCTATTTGACCCAACAGTATAATTTGAAAATAGAATACAATGCAATGTGGTTTGCAGAAGGTTTTCTCTTACTTTGTCCGTGTCAACAAACAATTCGAAATACCTCGACTTTTTCAGAACAAATCCGAGTCAAATAGTAATGATTCGAAGCAGAGAAAGATTGCAGTCAGTTTGATAATAATCGATTGACCTCCTCCCTGTAGGAGGTCAAATTCCAGTTGCAATTCAAATATCTGTCCGAATTCTATTTGCACATATAGGACAAATGGTCTCAGTACCATTTTTTTGTTATGATTTTTTTTAGTTAATTTCGTGTCTTGCTTTTGACCCACTAGGATAAACAACCGTAACGGGCTGCTTTTACGATAGCGGAGCACTGTAGCGAAAAAGCACAACCAGAGAGTGATGGAACAATGAAAATGTTATGAATCAGCTCGAATCAGATTAGTCCATTAATTAAACTGATTTATTGAAACATCTATGAAATAATAATGGAAATAATATGGATCACAAGATCCAATAGGATAACTTGTTTTTCTTTCTTACCCAATACGTCCTGTTCAAAGGTTGGGACAAATTTTGGTGGCTTTGAGAGCTCGGAGGAAACTTCAGTATTTATCTCTCCCCACATTCTTGATGATTCTATAGTACCCACAAACCTCTCAACTGGAAAAAATTCTAGAATGCAACGGGTGTATTTGGTGACGTGGCGTCACAAACCAATCAAATTTATTTTTTTAGATATATATATCCCATCATAATTATAAAATTTTTTTATTATATTTTTTTTTAAAAAGAGATATAATTGGCTTATTATTGATGACGTGGTGCAACGTGACGGTGTAGACTTCCTCCTCAAGTGGACCCATCTCGAGTCTCCTCCTCAAATATATCACGCAAACTCTTTTATTCAACTACAACCTGAAAATGGGTCGGGTACTTCTCCTTAGCACTTCACTCACCTACTCTCTTGAGGCATAAAAATTGTTGCCTGCACATGGTCTACTGCATCACGCGTGGACCTTTCATCACTCTTTTCACTCCTAAAATAAAATGAGAATTTACAAATAGAGCAATGCTATTTAGCATCATCATTCCTTTTTGTATTTTGTTTAAACACTAATTCTATATAATTTGATATACCAGTAAAAGTATTTTTAAAAAATGTTAAAGATAATTTTTTTTAAAAAAAATAAAAGTAAAAAAAAAAATTCAAATCTCTATTCTTTTGTTACCAAAGAAATATCTTAGAGGTAAATATTACAAGCAATCGATTATTCCCTCTTAATTTTATATAAAAATTTTATTTAAAAATAAAATCAAAACTGTGCCAAATGTTGCCTATGTTTATAAATAAATTTTATAATATTTTATAATTTGCATGTATGATATTATTTAATTAATAGAAATGTATCAATCACGAATTGTAAAAATCAATAATAAAAATAAAGTTATTAAATTTTAAAATTTATAATTTAGTGCAAAATGATTGGTAAGCGTAACATCTTTTATTTAAGACATTAATATAACTTGATTGAGCGGTGATGATTTGAAAAAGAGATGGAACGACGTTGCAAAAAAAAAGTTTGCCGTCCACGGATGATGTGGTGGACCAGGTCCACGCAATACTTTTCTGAAAACGTCCGAGGACTCTTATACTCACCGGAGCTAACCGTATCGCAGCTTCGTTAAAAATCGCACTGCGCGGCTCCAAAACGCAAAACCGAAGAATAAAAATCGCAACGGAGTAGTGGTGGAGGAGGAGAAGAGAAGAGAAGCGCTTCTAAGCAATAGAAGCGCTTCTCACTATCGGCTTCTTCCTTGTCGCCCTTCCCCATGGCGCAATTCCTCTCCCCGGTGCGCGCCGACTCCCTTCTCAAGTTCCAGAACTCGTCGCCGACTTTAGCACTCTGCTACGGAGATCGGCGGCGGAGCTCCGGGGAGGCCACCAGGCTCGTGGCCGATCGGCGCCGCCGCGTGCGGAGGGGCGTTAAGGTCGCCGCGGCGGCGGCGCCGGCGGGGAGGGGATCGAGCTCGTCGGATGATGTCGCCGATGATTACTATGCGGTCCTTGGAGTGGTAATCCACATCTACACATTCGATTTTGTTTAGTACTTGTGGTATTTTTCTTTTTTAATGTTAGTTTATGAAATGTTGTTTAATGATCCAGGAGAAGAAGAAGAAGTTAGGAATTATCAGTTTCTGTTGATCATCTATGGAGAATTTCTTATTATATATATACATTTTTTAACCTGAAATTGTTTTTTTGATTAATGCAATAGCTGCGAAGTTCCGGTCGAAGGAGTTTCGTGTGGTTGCCTAAAATTAACTCTAGCTTTAATTTTGAGTATTGGAATCAAACTCTGGAGTAGGGGCTAACTTAGATGGGTTGGATTTGGATGTTGCTCTTATTATAAAATTAACTTGCCATTTGTTGTTTCTTACGAGTCCTAGAGGTGTTATGTGAATGATTATGTGTGCAGGCCTGTGTGGATGAAGCGAAATGGATTCTTTTCTACATGGTCATTTAGTATTTACTAGGGAACGGGAGTTAATGACAAAATTTTTGATGTTAGGAATATTTACAATAAAGAGGTTTTCCAACTAAGAAGATGCATAGATAAGAACCTGGTGGAATATTTCTTCAATTTGTGTTAGTTTTATGCAAATGTCTAGCCGATGTTTGGCGCTAAAAGAAAAGGGACACAAGATATTAGCATTATATACTTAGGAACTTCATCTGACGGTTTGCTCAGGAAATATACTCGTAGCTAAATCACTGCAATTGTTAACGAACATCTACCTCTCTACTTCTATTATTTAGCTTCTTACACATTTATAATTGTACACATTTCAGATGCCAGATGCCACCCCGCAACAAATAAAGAAAGCTTACTACAATTGCATGAAAGCATGCCATCCAGACTTTAGTGGGAATGATCCGGATGTGACTAACTTCTGTATGTTCATCAACGAGGTCTATACGGTAGGCTTCTCAGACTTATAACTCGAGAGAAGACTGTTTAAAATGCATGCCCAAGATGTTTTATTCAGTCAGCTAACATGAATCAGGGAAGAGCAGGTGCTCAGTGATCCTGTGCAGCGTATGGTGTACGATGAAATTCATGGTTATGCGGCAACTGCTACCAACCCTTTCTTTGACGACAGTCCTCCCAAGGATCACACATTTGTTGATGAGTTTTGCTGCATAGGTATTGGCTGTTTCCACTTCTACATTAAATTGTATCCGGGAAGTGAAAGAAACTTCTTTGTTTTGCTTTCTTGATTATCATTTCATAACTCTAATACAGGAATGCACTTGAGATGTTAATATCCTATTTGTCAGCGTCTTATTCTCTGATGTTTCCTATATTCATTTATTACCTTTTTCTCATGTATAAACAGGTTGTAAAAATTGTGCTAATGTGGCTCCTGATGTGTTCCGAATCGAGGAAGACTTTGGAAGAGCTAGAGTTCATTGCCAATCAGGGAATCCAGATCTAGTTCAACAAGCTATTGATAGTTGGTGAGTATTTGAATTTTGAGGATTTATTCCTTTGTAATATGCTGATGGAATAACTCCTCCGGTTCTCACACCTAATCAAATTTTGTCACTACTCACTAGATAGAAAACTTCAGAGGATAAATCCGCTTTTTCCTGTACCATTCTTAAAGGAATAGGAGCATGTGATTCTAGGATTCTGTTTTGTCGTTAAATCCTTGATATTTGATATCTTATCTCCTGTAAGTTCAGTCAGTTTGTTAGACAGTTGAGCTTCTCTCTATTCTGGCTGTAGTAAACTAAAAATGGGATTCACAGTGTTATTCTTCAACCAAAGTGGATTTGGTTTATCCATTCCTTCAATGATTATTCCATGACTCCCCAATCTTAATTCATGATGGTCCATTATTTGCCTTTTCTTGTAGAGTTCTCTTTCTTCTTTATTTATCTTTTTTTTTCCCTCCCCCTTGTGCTAATATTGCTTTGTTGGAATCTTCATCAACTTTCCAGCCCAGTTGATTGCATTCATTGGACTTCTGCTGCACAACTTTCGCTCCTTGAAGATGAAATGCGCAGAGTGGAGAGAGTAAATGTAAGATAAATTTCAGATCAAACTTTAATCGAGACA
This sequence comes from Puya raimondii, assembly GCA_016920855.1. Lineage (NCBI taxonomy): Eukaryota > Viridiplantae > Streptophyta > Magnoliopsida > Poales > Bromeliaceae > Puya > Puya raimondii. Next base: position 167,110,972 of record JABWPP010000050.1, read on the forward strand.
GTGATATGGTAGTTGTGTTTATAATTGATACTTATCTTGCTTCTTATTGTTTTATGTAGGGGGAAAACTAATCTAAGATGACAGAATATGATTGTAGCATTTTATCCATGTTCTATTGTTTTCTTTTCTTCTCTTTTCTTTTTCTTTTTTTGCCGTTTTCTGTGAAGGATATTACACAACCAATGTGTGCAATCATGTCAGCATATTATATGGTACTAAAGGCAGCATATATTCTAGCTGTTATCAGCATCATCAGAAAACTGCAATGTTATCTATCAATGTTTAATATGTTGAGTGCTTTAAATGACTATGATTTGCTGTAAAGGAAAATGGTTCTGAAAGCTGTAAACCCAGCTTAGAAGCCGATCTTGTGTTTTAAATTACTGGTTGGATCAGAAAAGCAACTGATGATACTTCACCAACTTGAGCTTTATTCAGACATGGCTAGAGCAGGGAAGACGTAGCTTGGCTCTTGATTTTGCGAATGGCCCAGACCCTCTGTTAAGTTATATGGCGCTTGGTAGTTTATTGAGCCAAATTTTTGGAGATCATCATAATTTTTATTGCTAAATCAGACTGTTTCATCCATTTCTATGTTAGCTCTCAATCTAGATTTTTTTTAAATTTTTTTTATATTTTGGCTTGTGTTCTTTTTTGTTCAATGAAAAGCCTGCTAAAATAGAAGCTAACTGTTTTATGCTCTTCGAACAGGTTGGCCTAATGCTTGCTGGCATGGGAGGCTCATCTATTGATGTATTTCGCATGGTATTCATTCGACTATCTTAATTCATGATCATTTCTGTCATTTTATCTGACAATGCAACTTTCCAAGTTATGCATAAGTGCTTGTCAAATGTGGATTAACTCGATCAGTGTCATTAATTGACCCGTAGGCCTTAGCCCAAAATCCTTTGATGATTAGGAGTCAAGCACGTTGCTGAAATCCAGTTGATAGCCCTAAATTCTTGTTCATAGATGTAGTCAGCGGTGAGATACTCTTGTATAGTAAATCTCTATTCTTCTAAGGTACTTTAAATGCGATTCAAACTATTGGATGCCATGTATATTGAGGATCAAAAGCTTGAATTTGTTAATGTGCCCTCTGCTGATGGAGGATGAGGATTCCAGACTAGAAACCTGGTATAGGGTTCATGTATGTGCTCACTAATGTTTCCTTTTATTACATTTCATGTCATAAGATAGTGGTTGGGAGTCCTAGCCGGCTGGAGTTTGTTTAGTCTGTTGTAGTCCATTTCTAGGGAAGTTTGCCACCGGCTTATGCAGTCCACACTGGTCTGAAATTAAAATCCAGATTTTAGAACAGAGATTTGATTGTTATAGAAAAATTCCATATTATTGACAAGTGAGTTAAGATGCATAGTCTTTCTACTTCTAACATTTTTAACACACATGACAGGCATGTTCACGGTGGGAAAAGCGACAAGCAAAAGTCTTGGTATGTTTCCTGATTTTTCAATTTACTGCTATGTCCTTTCTCAAATTTTTAGCTATACTACATCAGTAATGTCGAAAACCACTTTGATTTCTTGCTTTTCACTTATTGCAGTCTTATTCCTCAGAATGAAACCTGATAATTATTTGAGGATCTCTGCCGATTACTTTTTATTTGTTTTAGAATATGATCTCCGTGGATCCTATCTCGATAGGAAAGTCATGGATCATATCTATTGGTCATAATAATTGCATTCCTTTGCAATTTTCTTAGATACCAGTGTGGCTAGTAATTCTGATTGTGAATCTCACTCTTTTAGTCAATCGATACATAGTCAAACATTTACATGTCATTTGCAAGCATGTTGTTAGCTACTGTTACCCATATAGGCAGAGTTTTATAGCAATAAATTAGGAATAAAAATTACACGATATATGAGATTCACCAGCCTTTTTTAGATTCACCGGCCTTTACATTTACTCATTTCATTGGAATTGGCTTCTTGCATTCAGGAAAAGGTTAGGATTCGAATGATGAAGAAAGATTCTGATACAAGTGGGTCTTGGACTGATGTTTGGAGAAAGTCAAAAAGTTACGAAAATACAGGTACTTCTAAGATAAAAAGTTATGTGATGTTACCAGTATCTTTTGTTTTGTCATCATCTATATAACTTTTAGCTATTTCTTAATTTATCTTCAAGGTTTATAACTTTGCCTGGAAAAGTGTATGAGCCTTATTGTTAGAACACATTATCACTAGTTAGATGCGTCCACATTCATTTGAATCAAAACGGGCGTAATGCCTGCATGAATATGAAATATATTATTCAGTGAAATTTGAGCATTGTTGTTGTTGATTACGATGTTAATTGCTTATATCTGTGTATCGTGCTTCATCTGGATGTGCACAATATAAAAGTTCTTTGGGTAGAACCTCATGCATAGTTTCAATATGAAGCAAAAAGCACCTCTTGGGGAAAGACTTGTCCTGCAGCCTGATAGTTGCCATATAGACAAAATCTCTTCACTGCAATAGTTCTATTTGCTAATTCTCAACTAAACTTCTCCTCTTGGATGCTTGCATGCTTATGTAATTATCTTTAGGAATAATACCATAGGTTCAATTCGTATCTCAACCAATCATCCATAGTACTAAGCTAGTTCCACGTCAGAAGCTTGCATGCTGCATCGAACATGTTCATCCTGTTATCAATGATCGAGCAATACCGACTACTAGAAATATCTAAACTTTGCATTATTCAGATACTAAATGTTAAGTTTTGAATAAAAAAATAATAATTTAGTGGTGTGATTTGCAGAAGAGGAAGCAAAGAGAGCTGCAGCAGCAGCAAGAAGGTGGAGAGAGTACTCGAGGAGAGGAGCGGATAGACCTCCGACATTCAAACTTCCAGAGGCGATGTCCAGCAAAGAACAATGAAAGAAGGAAATTACTCTGGGTCAGCATTTCTTGCCTATTGATCTGACTCAATTTTTTCCCCATTTCATGTTATATTATATTTGTAAATCCTGTATAAATCAGATGATAATTTTACATGGTCACTACCCTCTTTAATATGTAATATATATGTACATACTGTCTCACTTCGATTATTTTGATTGATATAGGGAATTATTTCTCCATAATTTAAGAGTCAGATTCGGCTTTGTTCTCATTGCGAATGCATTAGTCTTGCATGTGTAAAAACTTCAGATCTTTCTGAGTGCAAAGTCAGACATCTGCTTCCTTGTTTACACTTCCAGATTAAAAGTTTGAAATTAGCGTTGTACTAATAACCAAAAAGAATGAAACACTGTTCACACTACTTGAAACACTTGCAAATAAATAATTAGATTGCAAAAGAAGACACAAAAAAGAAGGGATTGAATTGTGCTGCGAGAGTCTATATGTCGATCCTATCTGACGGTGCAGGCAACAGCTTGAGCCCAAGATTTTAGGTGTTCTTTCATGGCTAAACTATCACTGAAAGAAGGCAAAGCATAATAACAATTGAGTGGTGTGACAAATCTCTCCATCATGTACGTTCTCCTCATCCTTCGGTGCGCCCGATTCGCCGAAACCGGTCTAGCCTCTGAGCTCATCGCACCGCAACTCATCGTATGTATTTGATTTTGCGCTTCAAAGTTAGTGCTCTGTTTTTGATTGCTCTCTACCCTGCTCTGCTCGATGCTGATCGCTTTAGCGCATTTTGAATCTCCCTCTGCCGATTCTGTTGTTAATTCTTCTAACCGACCGCGAGCTTTCGACCGTATTCGGAGAAAAACCTTGGTCATGGGTTGGGTTTCTTTTGGCTTTTCTCTACATAGCATAAAAGGAGGAGATGGAGTAAGGAGATTGGAGAAGAACCAAAGAGAATCGATACATTCCAAGGTCACATCTTCGTCCATGCTACGTGATGGCCTAAGGAAAATAGTGAACTGGGACGAAGAGGAAGAGAGAAAGCAACACTGCAAGCAGAACTACATGAGCAGAGGGAGTTTGAATTTGGTGGGTTGGCGCGCGATCGTTCTATTTCGACTTTCGAGGTGGCAACAACGGCTCTGTGGCTCACGTGACAGCTAAAAAGAAGTCCTACGCGCCTTGGCGCAGCTTTTGAGGACGCGCCCAGCCAACCTAACCACAGGGCCCGCCAACTAATGTATTTGGGCCAGATTAGCCTTTCGGAGTTTGGGGGCCTAAAACTGTCCAATCTTAGCCCAAATCTTGCAGGATTGCTGGCTGCACAGGCAAAATTATTATTATTATTATTATTATTATTATAGTCCGGCTACTATGCTATCAATAGCACCAAGCATTTGGTGCTACCAAGTTTTCTGCCGTTAGATCTACCCCTTTGACTATTTTTACCCGTTAGATTATACTATTCAACCAACCATCCATTCAATCATAGAGGGCCCACATCATTCTAACCGTATATTTTTTAATCCAATGGCCGAAAACTTAATAGCGCCAATGACTTGATGCTATTAATAGTATAGTAGCCTAGTTCTTATTATTATTATTATTCTTTTTTGTTTTCCTGATGTGTGAGTGAAATGCAGACAGCTATTGGTTTAAGGGAAACGCAGCGTGACGGTGCAGCAGACGTGGCCGCGACGGGTTGCTATTTGTTCTGTTTTTCTCCAGATTGATAGATGCTGAATCAGTCCACCACTCTCGACTCAATTATTCTTCATTCTTTCTCATAGTGTGGTCCACTTCTGCTCTTTTAGTTCAACTTAATTGTATTATGATCTATCATCTATCTTAGACGGCGTAATCAGTTATTAGCTTATAACCAGCTAAAGAAAAAAGTGTCACCGAGTTAATAATTCAGTTGGTATAATAGGCATTGTCTTTGTATTATAACATTAGCAGAAAAATAGGCTTCCAAAGAAGATTCTCATTACAAAAATCTAAATGAGACAGGTCATGGCTTTTTAGTTTGCCTTATATCTAATTCGTTTTTTTTAATTTTTGAAAGTAATTTTGTGCCACCGAGATGCAGGGAGAAATTAAACCCCTGGACCTCGTCCATCACTCCCCATCACCTGTCCCCTGCATCCCATAAATCCCAACCGTAGGAAATTACAACTCTCTGCAAATTTTTTTTTTTTTTTTTTCGGTCGTCGTCACTTTGTAGGCCTAAAGTTGTCTCATCCCTGTAGTCTAATTCATCAATTCAATGAATGAAGCGGGTAGCGTGCTACCTTTCTCTAAAAAAAAAACTCTGCAAATTTAAGACTTTCAAAAAAATCACTCCGCGATCCGAGGTTGGCATGGCGGACCACGTCCAGGCAATAATTATTTAAGGCGAAAGGAGTAGCTGATGCTGCATTTCTGAGGCAATCCAGTGGAGATTGATGGGTTTCTTTCCATGTTATTCCCTGCTACCAACTAGTGAAGGATCAAAGAAAGCGAGAAAAAGAGGTGAGCCAAAAAGAATGGAAGATCCGGGAGCATGTTCTCTGTTCCCTTCCTTGTCGCCAAAGATTACGCGGAGGTTCGATTTTGCGTATCTAAATGCGTAAAATTTGTCTATCAAATTCAGGTTCCCTTTAGCCACCGCCTGGTACCATTTAGCCGTTGAGATTCCTAAGTTGAAAGGAATTTGAATAAAATGCATGTGAGTTAAATAAGGTCATTAATTGTCACCTTTTTCCTATGCATAAAATGGCCTCTGTCACTTGGACATGGATAGCTGTATATATATCGGTCTTTAAACTCGGGATGTCAAGTATGAGGTCTGACGTAAACTTGGTATTTAATTTCTTTCGACTGTATATAATCCATGATCCATCTTCGTCTAGATGGTAATCAAGAAGATACTAGGAGAGTTAACTTGTATATACGCAATGATTTTGAATTTGTACTAACAATTCAGTGAAATGGGCGAGCTACTCTCCATTTCATTTGGATCTTTGTATGCAGTGACTTCTTCTTCTTCTTTTTTGTTCTGATGCATAGCGAAAGTGCACACAAACACGTGCTCACACACACGCACGCGCGACAAGCATACATAAGACATAAAGTGATAGATAGATAGATAGATAGATACATAGATAAATAGGCGCATACTTACGTAGACAAAGACATCATGCATTGACACAGAGACATTGGTTAGGTACAATATGCCCTTTAAACGTGAATAATGAATCCTAACTACCACAAGATAATATATAAATATACAACTTATCTATACAAAGGTATGAAGCATTACTTCACACATGTTGAATTTGTAGCCTCGTCGTTGAAGGAGACCACCTTGCTTTTGTGCAGTTGAATTGCCGGGCAAGTCTCCTTTGGCAGTAGTCCATTAATTAATAGTCACACACTCAGTTGGTGTTCTACTCAAGCCAACTGCCAAAGGAGGATTGCCCAGTAATACAACTGGACATTGTACATAAACCATGTATATATGCGTATCTCTTAAACACAGTAGTACTCCACTCTAGCTGTATTATTGTGTTGTTTGTATATATAAGTAAGTGGCACGGCACACAGAGAGTTGGATCACTGTGTTTGGTATTTATAAATTGAGACTATGTATGGTGAAGGTGGAGAGAGGCTACAATTAATGCAAGGGAGCAATGGCATATCCAAGGAACATCCCCAGCATAAATCGGGAAGGGACCTCATTTATTCCCCAAGTTCCCTTTTATGTGGTCCTTTTTGAAACAGCTCATTTCGAGAAATGCTACTTGTACACGCAAAAGTAGGGTCTAAGATTTACACCTTCGATGTCGAAGGCACTATTTTTGGGTTTAAATAGTGAAAGAAAAAGGATGACTAGTGTGAAAAAGAAATTTTGTTTTTTGAATAAAAAGGATCATGTGTAAAATTTGCATTTTACTTTGTAGGTGTATAAGTAGTATTGCTTATTTTGGTTTACCTGGGCCTAATAGAGCACATTGTCGCTCAATATTTTAATTTGTCGATGATTCTTGAACGGCATAGAAAATCTCCCTTTCTTTTAGCATTGAATAATATTTTTTTTTTGAGAGAAGGTTGCTACCGCTTCATTCATTAAGGAAGTGAATTTAGCAACAAAGTGAAGCAACTAGGCTTCGGGCAGTAAGACACAGAAACATGGAGAAAAGTAAAAAACATGCGTATCACCGAACATGAAAAAAAAAAAAGAAAAAAAAAGAAGAATAGAAACTCAAACTAGAATCTAAGAATAAGTGCCCTAGGCGCAGAAAAGATTCCACAAATTTCTACGGGTGCGGACTTCCACCAGCAACTGTCTCAGCGAAAGCTTTCTCCGGTCAAAATTCTTCTATTAAAATTAACCATCTATAGTTTTTAGAAGGGCCTTATTTGAAATGTAAGCATCAAGTTGTCACCCCGAGCTGTTCTCGAGTACTAGAAGAAAGATATATATTTGGAACAATGCTAATATATACATGCTTAATTCCAACTGTTTGCATGTATGCATGCATGCATACAATCCAATTCTTTTTGATTCATCCATATTGGTGCAGTTAACAGGGCAGGTGAAAAACCTTAAAGCTTAGAAAAAGAAAAAACCAATTAAGAGTGTCTCCTTTTTGTATGAATATAACATTTTTCAATAAATTCTGGAAGCTTTTTCAATAGCATCATCTAGCTCCTACAAAAACTTGCATCTAAAAAGCACTTTTCTTATGTAGGGGGCTTTAAAGTAAGAACATACATATACAGATCATCTAAGAAATTAAACAACTTTATAAACTTGTATTCCGATCAAAACCTGACGCATTATAAGTAAAGTTCATAGGTAATTAACCAAATCATATATTTCCAATCCAGCAGGGAGGTCACTTAATGTGGTCCGAGATAATTTTTTTTTTTTTTCCTTCTTTTTCTTTCTTTTCAGCTCTCTGCACGTTCTACGTTTTATGATAAAGTGTGATTTGGGTATAATTTTGTTCCATGATACTATTCGAATAATATAGCAAGAAAACAATGCCATGAGCAAAGCCATGGGAGATTCGAGAGCATGTTCTCTTGCTCCAACTCTTTTCACATTTAATTTCTTTTGTCTTGTGAAATGTGAGGCGTGAAATTAAGGTGCGTGCATGGATCCGTTATGCTGCAAAGTGGCTGCGGCTTTTTCCTACTCTTACTTACACAGTTCTATATTATTTAGTAGGACAACTATACAATAAATGGAGTAGAAGTAAATTAATAATTAGCTCTGATAAAAATTCACTTGTAATCATATTTCGTGAGGATTATGCTGTGTGGTCTTAGGCATCTTTTCTCACTAGCTAGCGACCGAAAATGATCGCCTGCTATCTAAGCAAACAAAAGAGAATGCTAAATATATAGATGATCATAAATTCAATTCTTCCACATAGAGGACAATTATAGATTTGGTTTATTTGGCGTCGAATTTAAAATAGTTTGAAAGTTGTGCTCGATCATATATGTCGCTGGGCTTTTTGAATAACATCTCCGTTCCAATGTATATTAACCATCAATTAGATTTATTTATAATTTTGTTTCAATGGAAATATAGAATGAACTTTTTTGTCCCACACCGACCGTCCCTAGCGCAAGTGGCAAAGGACTTAATGGTTGGTATCCGAGATCCCACGAAGCGAGTAACATGTTATCTTTCTCTTAAAAAAAAAAAAATTTGTCCCACAATGAAGTGAAGCATTGGTTTCTGCTTTAATATGAAGTTGTTGCAGAAACTTTGGTGAACAATCTGGTAATGCTTTTTTTTTTTTTTTTCCCCAATATTTCTAAATATCAAATAACATCCCATGGCTGAAAAGTTTCGACTGTGAGACCAAACAAGCTATTATCAGTTGTGTGCTATTTTAATTAGTAGAGTTGTTCGAAGAAGTGCTAACTGTTAGAATTAATTTGATTTCTGTAATTTAAAATTTCATTTTAGCCCATAAGCTTCCTGGGCAGCCCAACATTCTAGGGCCTTGCCTAGGAGCCTGTACTTGAGTTTCTACATTAGAGGATTAGTACCACATTGAAAACTAAAGGCTAGTGGTTGCATCTTATATACTCCATTATCCTCAAGTTAGTTGTTTGGGAGATAATGAAAGTGATGCTCTTGACTTAACACACGCATGCGTGCACTGCATGAGCCGAGCCGAGCTGCGCGCGGTCCTGGCCACCCGGTTCACTTTGCCCTTTTCTTTTTTGGGCTTTTGTATAATTTGTTGGATTTCTGAAAGCTCGATTGAGTTCGTATTGCACCACTCTGAAAACGTGCCGATGGGTGGATAGTGGTCGTTGTATCGTTCTTGCATGCGTTTTAAAATACTTATTTAAACTTTGTGTTTCAAAATATTTTCAAAAAAAATTAATTTTCACTAAAAGAATAGAGAGCTTTTTCCAACACTAACACTGTTCTCATTACATCTCTTAGCAATAGTTTCTTGCCGAACCAGAGAAAGTCCACATTAATTGAAACTACTACGTACTCTTGTAGACTAAATAGAGTCGTATTTTACCGTAGGCCCAAATCAAAAGTTTTAAACTTTTCCTTCATAAAATAGTTAGAGTACCCAAGCCAAACTAGCGTGCAATAATTAGCTACGCACCATAACAATCATCTACATAGCTTAACTATGTCCATCCATGGCACAAATGCAGCTGCACAGTGAAAAATGCATGCATACATAACACAGTAGTATATGTATTGTTCTCAACTATATATGTATACGAGTGCTACTCTTTTGTTTTTTAGAGTGAAAAAAAAACACTAGAGAAAAGTATTGATTAGCTAGGAAGGGGAAAAAAGAAAAAGGGAATTAGGGGTGGTTATTTGCTAGCTAAGATGCATTGCTGGGCAAATCTCCTTTGGCAGCGCCCATCCCTGATTCCGAAGTAATGTTGAGGTCGCTGCCAAAGGAGAAATCGCCCGGTAATGCACCTTCGCATGCACTTCGATGTGTTGCTCCTTCGAGTCCGAGGTTTGATTTTGGCCTTCCATGGGTATTTAAAGGCCCACAGTGACTTGGTTTGTCGAGGAATATATCATCTACTTGGTGCAACATGTGTTCGAACACCGACTCATACACGCTGTTCGCTCGACACTTTATTGGTCTTGGTGTATCAAAAGTATGCCACTACAGTGGATATGCTCCATTTATGCTGTAGCATATCCTCTTTAAAGCAGTTCTATATATGTGGTCACATACATCACCTCCCCTCTCTCTAGACACACACACACACAATTATCAAAATTTAAACCAAAATTCTATGTATTGTGGATATAGTTACAGCATATACTATAGATTGAAACTGCATATATAGAACGTCCTGAATTTACGATCGCGTGCAATTCACAGCAAGATGATGAAGGAAGTGCACGACGGCTCCTAAAAAGGGCATTCTAACTGTAAATTTTGCTGGATCAGTTATTGTTTACCGACAACCAATTCGATATTACATTTACCCAAAACATTATTTTCGCAAAAAGCTCCAAAACAAAAAACACATGAACTCTTCTAATATTATATCCTTTATTATAGAATTCTCTGGTTGGAGCAAAAGATGAGAGATTTATTTGCTAACAAACCACTGTTTTTGCATGTCGCATTAAACAAATACTTCGGTAAGGAGTGTGAGTCGATTTTTCATCTTTGCCTCTAATATAGTAATCCTCATATTCTACTTAATTTCCTACTGTGCAATATCTTTATACAATAGATGTTCTCAAAATCCAGCCTCGCGTATGCATTGCATTGATAGACCAATATGGTTTTTTACACTGGATTCTTCCTTCCAGCTGTTTTTTTTTTTTTGTGACCACTATTAATATTAGGAGCATCACGTAATAAAATATTCTTGATGTTTCTATGGAAAAGTAGTATAAATACACAATTCTTGATATCTTTTATTAAAAAAAGAAACGAATAGAAGTAACCAAATCTTAAGGAGGTATATTTTTCACAAGTCCACCTCATTTGCCATAGTGTATATATATAGATAGATCTAACGGTAGAAAACTCGATAGTACTAAAACTTGATACTATAGTAGCCGGGCTCTTTCTCTCTGTATATATATATATATATATATATATATATATATATATATATATATATATATATATATATAGAAAATTTTCACAAAAAAACTTCAATTTTACGCGTCATAGGAAGCGAGAGAGCATCAAACAAGGAAGATCCGGGGGAATGTCCTTCACCCTGATATCCGAAGCACAATTTTTGTGGTCTCATGGGAGAATTGACGTGGATTAAAAGGCGACCACCCTTTATTCTGAAGAATTAATGTATAATTTGTCTCGAGAAAAGTCCGATCATGCTTGAACAACGACAGAAATTTCGGCAACAGTAGCACAATGTTTTTTATTGCAATGTGATTATACAACGCCGAATACCTTCCGTGAATCTATGTAAATCACTTGCTAAAAAAAAAAGTAATTAATTAAAGAGGAGTTCACTGAGCGCGAGAAAGAGTTCTTGCTTTTTCAGAGAGATGAGAGAGACAAGAGGACCAATCCTCTACAGCACAACTTAAAAGGAGAAAGCGAAAATACCACAAAGAGGAGCTCCTCAGGAATAGTCCTGGTTTTAAAGCATATCCTGTAGCATATCCATGCAACAAAGCTAGAGTAACCACACTATAAATCCACAGCTTAGGTAACATATGATCTCGTCCAGCATCGCCGAAGAGAGAGATAGAGCGGAGGCGAAGGAGAAATGTGAGGTCTAAGAATCACAGGGTGGTTCTCCTTTGGCACGAAGGCCTGTGTAGCTACGCATGAAAATGCCGCGAGTTAATGCTTGTGCTCTTCTTGCCAAAGGAGAATTGCCCTGCCATTCACCTTCACAAAAGAGTTCACAAGAGAGTATAATCTTCATATCATACAAATTTACTTCTTTTTTTTTTTTTTTGTGCAGCAAAGTGTTTTTTTTTTATTTTTTTACTATACAGATCAAGGTTGTTGACTTTAATTTTATACTAAAAAATAATCTTTATAATTCTTTTAGAAATAAATTTTACAGTATATATCTTGTTTAATTTAGTTTGTTCAGTTTTGCCATCATTTCGTACTAGCTTGATACACCATAAAATTTCTTGTATAGGAATTATAAGCTTGACATTTTGGAATTTTGTTTAGATCATTATATTAAGGAATGATGTAGACATTTTGATAGCTAATTATCATAGGATGGAAAATAAGGAAGATATGCTGATCATGCATGCATCTAAATATATCCATTTCTCTTTCACATGTCATAGATGTATTTGAGCTTCTTCTTTTTTTGTATATAATTAAAAAGACATAAAATAGGGTGAGTGTCGAATTAAAACAAACTGGAAATTTTTATATATCATATATTTTTTTTCCTTTTTAAAATTTAATGTTTGAGCCCTCCAAACAGGACAACAACAGCTTTAAAACTGGGGGAAAATAATCTCTTGGGATTTGGATGGGCACGTGGTTTCTGAAGTTTCACCAGCTAATTAATAATCCAATTTAATCTCTTCCTTAATCATATATACTATGGTTTTTATTAGTTTTGGTAATTTTTTCTATTATTCTATTCCACCTAAATATAAACCTTTTCCTTGCTCCTTAAGCTATTCGACAATAATGAATGCACAGGTCCATGCATTAATTAGAAATAGCCGTTAACAACCTCCCCCTCCATCATCTTAGAATTTTTCAAGGCAAATTTAGAATATAATATGTGCAGGGTTCTTTGACTTTTTGAGGAGGAATTGCGTAATTGAGAGGGACAACTAGAGATCATAGTTTTCAACTTGTTATAAAAATAATAAGAAGAGATGACTTATAATATTTGCTTAATTAGCCCCTATACCTTCTTTTTCTACACATACACGCACAAAACTTAGAAAAAAAAAATGCATCAAAGTAATTTTCATATTGTAGATTAGAACTATCGAAATATATTAATATTGCCAAAGCAACTGAAATTCTAATTGTACGACTTTAAGAGGAGAAAAAGGTGAGGGTACGGCTAATAATCTCACCTACAGGCAAGAGTAATAATAATAATAAGCATTAGTGTCAAAATAGGACCTTTTTTTTTTTGGATAAATAGTAATTAGATCATCAGTTTATCACTCAATGTTCGCGATATGCTTAAATCCAAATTTAAAAAACTACCATGCAGGGTCCAAATAGTATAGTGGCCTGATTGAACAAATGGAACGAAATTTCTTTCGATTTAATTTGAAAATTAGGACAGTTGAAAAGAATTGGAATATAGGAGAAAATATAAGAAATTACGACGTACCCCCCCCGCGTAGAAATGGTTTGCAAAATTGCTCAGTGTCGCGTCGCACGTAACTCGCGCTCGGCGATGCTTATTTGTCAATCCGAATCGGGCCCACCACACGTGATGGGGAACGGGAATCCGACGGCGCCGCCTCCTCCCGTGCAATCCACGTGCACACTTCCAAAACTCAACAACTTTAAGGAAAAAATTAAAAAAATCCCTAATAAAGTACTTTTTTTTCAATTTTATATACCTAATTTTCGCTCTTTGCGATTCTCCAAACTAATTAAATTAAACAAAAAAAAATGTAAAATATATTATTAAAAAGCTAAAAATCGAAGAAAGGCAAAAAAAAAAAAAAAAAAAAATCATAACCCCACCGTATACAGATTACAGGTCCAATATCGAGTACTTGAAAAAAACAAAAAAGGAAAAAAGAAAAGAAGCTAATCAGGAATCGTACGGCGCACGGCACGCCCTCGGCCTCGGCCAGATGAATCCCCTAATTCCGGTGCGCGCGTGACGTCACCTGTCGTCAGCCGGTGGTCCCGCACCAGGGCGCCGCGGCGAGGCCGAAGGCGCCGCGGCGGAGCACCACCGCGCACTCCGGGAGCTCGCCGAGCCCCGCGAAAAGCGCGTCCTCCTCCTCCTCCTCCTCGCCGGCTCCTCGTCCCCCGCCGCCCAATTCCTCGGCGCGCTCCTCGGGGAGGAGCATCGCCGCGTCGATCTCCGCGGCGCCGAAGATCGGCGCGTAGAGGAACGCGTCGTCCGCGGCGGCGGGGGGCGACGTGGACGCCGGGGAGGACGCCACGTCGGAGAACCAGTGGAAGTCGTCGTGGACCATGAGCGCCGGCTCGTCCCCGACTAGACCGGCGAACTTTTCCTCCGGTTCGGGCCGGGCCGGGGGCGGCTCGGCTTCTTCGACGGGCCGGGCCTGAGCCTGGGCCTGTGCCTGTGCCTGTGCCTGGGCCTTGTGTTGGTGATGGCTCTTGGGCAAGGGCCAAGGGTGGTTGTGCTCGAAGGAGTAGGTAACGACGAGCATGTTAGGGTCCGTGCGACTCCGCTCCACCTGCTTCCGTGCGGGGCACCCCTTGGAGCTACTGCACCTATAGTAACCCCTGCAAAATTAATAATTTAATTAAGATCCGTCCCCATGCATATAATTAAGCCATAGAGGAGGGCACTGGGCACGTCATTAATTTACCTGGGGTAGGGGGAGCCCTTGATGGGCTTTTGGCCGTACTTCCTCCAGGCCCACGAATCCGACGGCGGAGCGCCCTCGCCGGCGCCTTTTGCCCGCGGCCCATCGGTGCCGGCGATGGGCACCGACACCACCCTCTTCTGCACCGATCGTCGGCTGTTCCAATAAGATTCAAAATCGATGTAAACGATTAATTGATCAGCATGCAATGAAATCGGGGTAGAAATTAACGAGGCGGAGAAGCGAACCTCCGCTTCGCGGGAGAAGTACTCTGAGCAGAAGCGAGAGGGTGAGCGAGCATGTTTTCGCCGGGCGGTGACGGGATGCTCTCATGACCGGGCGCGATACCGACCTCCTCGGGCTCGAACGTCGGCGAGTCGCTGCTGCAGTAGCCGTCCATAATACGAGCTAGTAACACTTCGTCGATCGCAGTCGCCGGCTTCCGTTAATAAACAGTTACATAAAAAGTTGCACTACTACTCTTTCCAGAACTAGAAATCATTCAACTGCACAAAGATCGAAGGAAGATCGAAGGACGAGGAGAGCTGTGGGGAGAAAATGGTGGGGGCAAATGGTGACAGATGGGGCAGTTCTTATAAAAGTCGTCGATCTTATTTATACATCCATCTGATTGTACATGTGAACGTTTATATACATCACACCGAAAATGATGTTTCTATGAATTTTTATATGCTAGTTGTACTTTTCTTATGTATTTCGTTTGGCATCTCAAGGGGAGGGGAGAATGTGGGGACACATAAGAGGAGAATAAACTAATGGAAACTACGAAAGTAGTGAGGGTGACCTCTCCCCCACCTATTCCCCATTTCCCACCATCTGAATAAGGTAGTTGGAATACAATAACATAAAATCTTATTGGGAGATCGATCGATCCCCTCTTCTCGGTGAGATGCGAGAACAATTTAGAAGGTGACAGCTTTTTCTACATCCAGCCAAAATAGTTGTGCTCTTCATCACCTCCATGTGCTTTTTCCGCGAAAGATACTGAATCGTATTTTAATGCGGTGGGGATCGATGATGACGCCGATGATGCGTTGCGCGGGTGTTGGATCTGCGGATGTTTCCCCCGGGTCGAGACACGGCTTGGGTGGGACCCGAAAACACGGTTTGGTGGACCCGCTTCTGGAATGGGTCCATTCGACCGTACCCGGTACCCGTGGAGATCTTCTTCTCTTCTTTTTTTTTTTCCACTCCTCTTTTTTTGATTTGGCCCTGAGTAGTTTCCAAAGTTGGTTAAGGAATATATATATTAGTACATATATCACAGAGCACAGTTAATGAGTTAATTTTTAAAAAAAGATACTGTAGTTTAGCTCTGGAACTTCTCTAAGAGTGTTCAAATCATATTTAGCTTTCTCTTCCTTTTAATGACATTTGTGTACCTTTTTTTTGTCATTTAAAGCATATTGACACCTAACTAATCAATGATATATACATCCAAGAAATGGAGGATACTCGGGCCATTACTGTTGGTACTATATGCTTGTTAAAATACAGTACAGTTTGAATAAATAGATTCATTGAGTACCAGCAAAAATGTATTTACTGAATTCAATCATTTTGATAGGATATTATGTCTCCAGTAAATAATGGATTTATTAGTTTCGCTGCACTTTCTCTTGTCTTCTAGAGTAGTTAAAATTACCAACTTATTATGAAAGTTTCTAGCAAGTATTGGAGAGAATATAACATTATTTTATTGGCTCAAGATTGTAAAATTTTAGTCCAAAAGAGGGAGAATTTTCCCACAACACCATATGATTTTTTCAAAAGCTAAGAGAAAAGTACAAGTTTTCGACGCTCGTAAATAATTGGTAAACAACAAATTTGATTTTTTACTTTTGTAAACATCAATGTGATTGATATTTGCCAAACCGTTGCGTTAAAAAAATACACGTCGTTCAATCACGAACTGTCACTATGTAATTCTTCGAGAAAGTTAAAAAAAGTATATATGAAATCCACAAACAGAATTCTTTCGTTAATTTGTTATCCATTAATGATAGTTCACATAATTTGTAACTACAAGAAACTAAAGTCATACGATGTACTCTAGCTTTCAGAGTCTAACAAGAACAACAACACTATTGTACTCAGGGACGAAGCCAGAATTTTAGTTCTGGGGGGGCCAAAAATACATTATACAAAATAAATTGATCTTTAAAAAAATATTAATAAAACAAACTGTATATGAGAAAAATTCGAAGTACAAAAATATATAAAAAAAATATAAAAATTTTACTTACCATGCAAAAGTTAGAATAGTGCTCGGCGCTCCTTCAAGTCACGAAATCCATCAATGATTGAATCAATAGTAAACTTCTCGGCAATTTCTCTTTCAATATACACGATCAAAGAATTCGTTAGAAAGTCATCATCCATCTTATTCCGTAGATCGGTTTTAATAATGTTCATAGCAGAAAATGCCCGTTCAGTAGTTGCAGTTGAAACTGTAAGAATCAGTACAAGTTTAACTAATCGGTAGAGAAGTGGATATATTTCTGACTTTCTTGTTGCTACTAACCATCGACATAATTCAGAAATAGTTGTCAACTTTTGCAAGTCGGAATGTCGTGAAATTTCAAACTCATAATGACGAAGCTCTATTCTCAACCCTTCTCTTTCAAACTCGGTAAAATCTTGAGGATAATACTTTTTTGCAAGATTACAAATATCATCAATATTAAAAGATTTGCAACCATCTTTAGGATCCAAAGCACAACTTAGAGTAAGTAATTCTATCATATTGTCACTAAACCTTGTATTGTATTCAATTCTTGCAATTGACAATCTATTGCACCATTAAAAATATCAACTCGATAGTGATGCTCAAGTGTAATGTGGTCTCGTTGAAGGCGAGCACGACCTCCTCTTCCCACATAAGGAGCTGACATAATTGGAGCTTCTATGTCATGCTTTGCACAAAATAACTTTACTTTCTCAAAAAGAGAATCCCATCCTTCATCTCTAAGCTTTTGAATAAGTGATTTTGTAGATATCACAAGATGCATAGCATTAAGAATATCTTGAGATTTACATTGCAAATGTTGACAAAGAATATAGCTCACCTCCGTTATTTCTTTCATGAGGTGTAAAATGAACACAAATTCGAAAGATGTCATTGCCTTATGAGCTAAATGTGCTTCACCGCGTTGAAATGCATTGGATCCTTCATCAATAATATTCTCTAAAACTGCACATGTTGCTTTAAACATTCTTAGCAAACTTGTAATAGATTTGTAGTGTGAACTCCAACGAGTATCACCGGCCCTTTGCAAACCGCCAACTTGATTGAGTCCGGTTCCTGTCTCAAGCTCATTCTTTTCAATAAGTTCGGCAATTTCAAAACTATGAAACTTTTTTAGTTCATCATTTCTCTTGGTAGAAGATCCAACAATGTTGACTATAGTACTTAATTTTGAGTAAAATTCATAAACTTCAAGAACATCTTTAGATGCCGCAACCAAAGCCAATTGGAGACGATGGGCTAAACAATGGATATAGTAAGCATATGGACAATCATTAGAAATTAATGCTTGTAATCCATTCCATTCACCTCTCATATTACTCGCTCCGTCATAACCTTGGCCACGAATATTTTGAACATCAAAACTATAACGAGAAAGAATGCAATAAATTGCATTTTTCAAGGTTAGTGCTTTAGTATCCGAGATGTGAACAAGACCAAAAAATCTTTCCTGAACAAAACCTTGTACATCAACAAATCTCAAAACGATAGCTAACTGCTCCTTTTTTGACTCATCGCGTGCTTCATCAACCATTATAGAAAATTTCGAGTCACCAATTTCATCTCGAATTTTTCTTCTTACTTTTTCCGCTAGAACTTGTAAAATTTTTTTTGCGTATCCGGCGAAGTATAAGAAGCATTTTGTGGAGCATTTTCTAAAATAACTTTTGCCATATCTTCATTAAGAAAAGAGAACACCTCCAACATTTCGAAAAAATTACCCCGATTGATAGATTCTTTACTTTCGTCCCGACCTCTCATAGCACATCCTTGAAAAGTAAGATATCTAACTGCAATTATTGATGCTTTAAAGCGTAAACGATTGTTTGCCTTTTGTTGTGACGTATGTCTATGAAGCACATTTTGAATATGTTGAGATTGTTTCATCAATTCTTCGCAAGCTCTTTCGGCAACTTTATGAGACGAATTTGGTTCTTTACCTATATGATTTAGAAAAACACATCTTTTTCCATCTTTAACTTTCTTCCAATTGTGAAAACCGTCAACAGTGAAGACATTTTTGTGAAGAATGCCCATGTGGCTTGTTAAAAAGAAAGCACGGTAGACAAAATACGGCATCTTTGGTTGGAGAATATTCTAACCACGATTTGAATGATTCAAACCATGAAGGTTGGAAACGACGCTGATGAGAAAGAGGCCCACTTTTTGGATATTCCAAAAGTATCGGTTGATATGGACCACTGATTATATATGCCCGTCGAACTTCATCACGTTGTTCAATAGGATAATCCAAAATTTGAGATCGTAATCCAGGATCACGCTCAAAAGGCATGTTATTAACCTCCTTAACTTCTATTCTTGGAGATTTCGAACGACAAGTTTGAGAACCCGAAGCCTCATATCTATAAATAACTTCTTGTTCATTACCTTCCAAATTCTCAATATTTTTTCTTTTAAAAAATGAATCGAGTGTAGTTGTCTTTCCCATTAAAACAATAACGGTCTAGTGACGTCTAGAAATCTACAAACATTATGTCAAAAAATTAAGTGTTAAGATCTAATTTATATAAAATAATCAAGTGTTAAGATCTACAAACATTATGATTCAACAATATATGGATTATGGACAACTCAAATTATTAATAAATAATAATTATGATTCATGAAAGTATGAAACAAATATTAAATAATTTAATACCAAACATAATTATACAAAACAAATTAAATTGCTATAATACTCTTATTGAACTGAAACAATCCAAAAGGGAGAGAGAGATTACCGGTCTAATTGGATTTTACGGCACCGGCGCGCGGCGCGCCGCAGTTGAACCCGGCGACTGGGCCCTACGCGGCTACGCGCGTACGTGACGAGGCGTCGAGGGCTTGACTGCTCGAGACTATGTGAACACACGAAAAAAGAATAACCGCGAGAATCGCGAGACGGCGAGACGCCGAGAGGACCGGCACTCCGGCAGTCTGGCCGGAGCCCGAAAGGGCGTAGGCTGAGCGCCTGAGCCGCTGTCCGCTGAGGTGCCGAGCCCGGAGCCCAGGCCAGCGGCGAGCACCACCGCCAGTTCCGCCACAACCCACAGAGTCACACACACACACAGAGAGAGAGGGAGAGAGAGAGAGAGAGCTTGAGAGTTGAGAGAGTGATAGAAAGAAAAAGCTCAGAGTGTGAGAGAGAGAGAGAGAGAGAGAGAGAGAGAGAGAGAGTTTACCTCATTAGACTCATTAGTCATTACGTGAGCAGTGAGCCATGTCAGCAGCGAGGGCGGCGGCGTGATGATGTGCATAAATTCTTGGCCCAAAAGGCAACCCACTTTTTTTAAAAAAATTCATTTTAACCCCTAAATTTTATAATATTTTAATTTTTGCATGGACCTTTTTGTAATTTTAGAAATGCTGGGGGGGCCATGGCCCTTGTCAGCCCCCCATTGGCTCCGTCCCTGCCCCCAGCATTTCTAAAATTACAAAAAGGTCCATGCAAAAATTAAAATATTATAAAATTTAGGGGTTAAAATGATTTTTTTAAAAAAAAGTGGGTTGCCTTTTGGGCCAAGAATTCATGCACATCATCACGCCGCCGCCCTCGCTGCTGACATGGCTCACTGCTCACGTAATGACTAATGAGTCTAATGAGGTAAACTCTCTCTCTCTCTCTCTCTCTCTCTCTCTCTCTCTCTCTCTCTCTCTCACACTCTGAGCTTTTTCTTTCTATCACTCTCTCAACTCTCAAGCTCTCTCTCTCTCTCTCCCTCTCTCTCTCTGTGTGTGTGTGTGACTCTGTGGGCTGTGGCGGAACTGGCGGTGGTGCTCGCCGCTGGCCTGGGCTCCGGGCTCGGCACCTCAGCGGACAGCGGCTCAGGCGCTCAGCCTACGCCCTTTCGGGCTCCGGCCAGACTGCCGGAGTGCCGGTCCTCTCGGCGTCTCGCCGTCTCGCGATTCTCGCGGTTATTCTTTTTTCGTGTGTTCACATAGTCTCGAGCAGTCAAGCCCTCGACGCCTCGTCACGTACGCGCGTAGCCGCGTAGGGCCCAGTCGCCGGGTTCAACTGCGGCGCGCCGCGCGCCGGTGCCGTAAAATCCAATTAGACCGGTAATCTCTCTCTCCCTTTTGGATTGTTTCAGTTCAATAAGAGTATTATAGCAATTTAATTTGTTTTGTATAATTATGTTTGGTATTAAATTATTTAATATTTGTTTCATACTTTCATGAATCATAATTATTATTTATTAATAATTTGAGTTGTCCATAATCCATATATTGTTGAATCATAATGTTTGTAGATCTTAACACTTGATTATTTTATATAAATTAGATCTTAACACTTGATTTTTTGACATAATGTTTGTAGATTTCTAGACGTCACTAGACCGTTATTATTTTAATGGGAAAGACAACTACACTCGATTCATTTTTTAAAAGAAAAAATATTGAGAATTTGGAAGGTAATGAACAAGAAGTTATTTATAGATATGAGGCTTCGGGTTCTCAAACTTGTCGTTCGAAATCTCCAAGAATAGAAGTTAAGGAGGTTAATAACATGCCTTTTGAGCGTGATCCTGGATTACGATCTCAAATTTTGGATTATCCTATTGAACAACGTGATGAAGTTCGACGGGCATATATAATCAGTGGTCCATATCAACCGATACTTTTGGAATATCCAAAAAGTGGGCCTCTTTCTCATCAGCGTCGTTTCCAACCTTCATGGTTTGAATCATTCAAATCGTGGTTAGAATATTCTCCAACCAAAGATGCCGTATTTTGTCTACCGTGCTTTCTTTTTAACAAGCCACATGGGCATTCTTCACAAAATGTCTTCACTGTTGACGGTTTTCACAATTGGAAGAAAGTTAAAGATGGAAAAAGATGTGTTTTTCTAAATCATATAGGTAAAGAACCAAATTCGTCTCATAAAGTTGCCGAAAGAGCTTGCGAAGAATTGATGAAACAATCTCAACATATTCAAAATGTGCTTCATAGACATACGTCACAACAAAAGGCAAACAATCGTTTACGCCTTAAAGCATCAATAATTGCAGTTAGATATCTTACTTTTCAAGGATGTGCTATGAGAGGTCGGGACGAAAGTAAAGAATCTATCAATCGGGGTAATTTTTTCGAAATGTTGGAGGTGTTCTCTTTTCTTAATGAAGATATGGCAAAAGTTATTTTAGAAAATGCTCCACAAAATGCTTCTTATACTTCGCCGGATACGCAAAAAGAAATTTTACAAGTTCTAGCGGAAAAAGTAAGAAGAAAAATTCGAGATGAAATTGGTGACTCGAAATTTTCTATAATGGTTGATGAAGCACGCGATGAGTCAAAAAAGGAGCAGTTAGCTATCGTTTTGAGATTTGTTGATGTACAAGGTTTTGTTCAGGAAAGATTTTTTGGTCTTGTTCACATCTCGGATACTAAAGCACTAACCTTGAAAAATGCAATTTATTGCATTCTTTCTCATTATAGTCTTGATGTTCAAAATATTCGTGGCCAAGGTTATGACGGAGCGAGTAATATGAGAGGTGAATGGAATGGATTACAAGCATTAATTTCTAATGATTGTCCATATGCTTACTATATCCATTGTTTAGCCCATCGTCTCCAATTGGCTTTGGTTGCGGCATCTAAAGATGTTCTTGAAGTTTATGAATTTTACTCAAAATTAAGTACTATAGTCAACATTGTTGGATCTTCTACCAAGAGAAATGATGAATTAAAAAAGTTTCATAGTTTTGAAATTGCCGAACTTATTGAAAAGAATGAGCTTGAGACAGGAACCGGACTCAATCAAGTTGGCGGTTTGCAAAGGGCCGGTGATACTCGTTGGAGTTCACACTACAAATCTATTACAAGTTTGCTAAGAATGTTTAAAGCAACATGTGCAGTTTTAGAGAATATTATTGATGAAGGATCCAATGCATTTCAACGCGGTGAAGCACATTTAGCTCATAAGGCAATGACATCTTTCGAATTTGTGTTCATTTTACATCTCATGAAAGAAATAACGGAGGTGAGCTATATTCTTTGTCAACATTTGCAATGTAAATCTCAAGATATTCTTAATACTATGCATCTTGTGATATCTACAAAATTACTTATTCAAAAGCTTAGAGATGAAGGATGGGATTCTCTTTTTGAGAAAGTAAAGTTATTTTGTGCAAAGCATGACATAGAAGCTCCAATTATGTCAGCTCCTTATGTGGGAAGAGGAGGTCGTGCTCGCCTTCAACGAGACCACATTACACTTGAGCATCACTATCGAGTTGATATTTTTAATGGTGCAATAGATTGTCAATTGCAAGAATTGAATACAAGGTTTAGTGACAATATGATAGAATTACTTACTCTAAGTTGTGCTTTGGATCCTAAAGATGGTTGCAAATCTTTTAATATTGATGATATTTGTAATCTTGCAAAAAAGTATTATCCTCAAGATTTTACCGAGTTTGAAAGAGAAGGGTTGAGAATAGAGCTTCGTCATTATGAGTTTGAAATTTCACGACATTCCGACTTGCAAAAGTTGACAACTATTTCTGAATTATGTCGATGGTTAGTAGCAACAAGAAAGTCAGAAATATATCCACTTCTCTACCGATTAGTTAAACTTGTACTGATTCTTACAGTTTCAACTGCAACTACTGAACGGGCATTTTCTGCTATGAACATTATTAAAACCGATCTACGGAATAAGATGGATGATGACTTTCTAACGAATTCTTTGATCGTGTATATTGAAAGAGAAATTGCCGAGAAGTTTACTATTGATTCAATCATTGATGAATTTCGTGACTTGAAGGAGCGCCGAGCACTATTCTAACTTTTGCATGGTAAGTAAAATTTTTATATTTTTTTTATATATTTTTGTACTTCGAATTTTTCTCATATACAGTTTGTTTTATTAATATTTTTTTAAAGATCAATTTATTTTGTATATGTATTTTTGGCCCCCCCAGAACTAAAATTCTGGCTTCGTCCCTGGCTGGGGGGGCCATGGCCCTTGTCAGCCCCCCATTGGCTCCGTCCCTGATTGTACTCATCTCTTCAACTCATAAAATCTAGTAAAATTGTGAAATACAATTTGATCGATAAAACTTATATACAAGCATTAAAGGAAACATTTTGTGTTGAAAACAAGTTTATTTGGTATGAAGGATGTACTAAAGAATTGCATTATGCAACTGTTCTTGTTGTTCGGGTTCAACGCAAACTCCTAATACTTTTATATCATGTAAAATAATCAATTATTCTAAAAAATTAAGCTGTCAATAATGATATGTTTATTCATACAAGCTGGACGTCTCACTTGCTTATTTTCATTGTTTCCTAAAATTCTATTTAAGTAATTAAAATTTAATTTCATAGCGACAAATTTTTTAAAAAATACAGATTGAGCCTTAGTAATTCTATAGTTTATCAAGGGTTGCCATTATTGGTTTAAATGGACCAGCATTCTGCCATGTGGCGGGAGGCCAGATTGGACCAAGTCACATTCAAAATGGAGGGAGGTCAGGGTGGGCCAAGTCATGTTCGAAGTGGCGTGAGGCTGATTGGACCGAGTCATAATCGAGACCCGTGTGCACGCTTTAGTTAAGATAAATTTCACTAGCTATTTGTAATTAGTTGTCTTACTTTTATTTAATAAAAAAGAGTTAAACTTGTAAAAATGTGGTAAATTATTAACTAGTCTGACAAAATTCTTATTTTATCATAACCACTCAATCATTCTTTAAAGAATAATTAAAAGCAGAATAAATTTTTGCCTATCCTGTTCATTGAAAGTTGGCATGCCGAGTTATATATAATATTGCATTGCAAATCCACTTAATTCTTAGTATTTAACCCTCTCTTCTCCTCCTCTCTTCCACTCTTCTTGTTGTGTTCTTTAATTATTCTACGGATAATTAAATATTTCCACCTCTCTCCTTTTGTCAAAGCATTTAATCAGCGGAACCTAGCTTCCTCTCTTACTGCTCCACTATATATTTATAATTCAACAAATAACTTGGATAGATTAACCACCAATATTGTGCCTCCCATTATAAAACTCCATCCAAGTCAAAGGCAAGTTCAATACGAATACAGCTGCGACTCGAAACTCTTACAGAAAACCTGTCACGTTGGAGGAAGTCTACTATGTGACAGTCACACCATGTCATTTGTGTCCGACCAATTATTTTTTTTCTTTTGAAAAAAGTGAAATAAAAATATTTTCTGAAATGACGAAGGAATGAAAATTTTTCAAAAATTCGATTTGATTAGCTGGAGATATCAAATCAGCAATGCGAGTGACACACTCTAAACTTTTTAATTACTTTGAGAGTGGCGTTTGTGTCACATTTGAGATTGAACTTCGCTTGGATTTTTTTTATTATTATTATTTTGATTCGTTTGGCGTTTCCCAATAAGGTGCTACTCATTATGCAGGAGGATAGATAGTTAATGCATTGATAAATTTTTATACCAATTACTATATTACGTATATTAATAGATTAAGAATTTTTTTAAGAAAAATGGTCTCTCGATCCTTGTAAAGTTCCTAAATTTTCTATTTACCATTTATTTCAAATGTACAACTGAAAATTTTCTTCTTTTCTTATAAACCTCTATTCTAAGAGTTTAATTGAAATAACTTAGATTTTTAGAAGGATAAATTTGGAAACAAATGACCGACCATCCCTAGTACAAGTGGCAAAGTGTTTGATGGTCGGTACCCGAGGTCTCAGGTTCGAAGTCTAATTACTTCACATTTCCAACTGAGTTTATTCTAAAAGAATAAACGAAGCAGATAGCATGCTACCTTTTTCTCTCACAAAAAAATTAGAAACAAAATGTTATTGAGGAGTATATGTAAAATAGGTTTGTGCTGAGAGAAATATTGGCAACTTACCCCAAGGATTTACACAGTAATAAAACAAGGGAGTCCAGCTACTATCCTTTTAGAAGGACAGAGGCTTTCGTTCTCCTAAATCGTTTTAGATGATAGAGATTCCGAATCGATGATCCAAACTGTTAAAGTTGATCTAGAGCATTTATAATGTCTAGAAACTAAATTTCATACATCTAAAAATTCTTTATCAAGTTCATTGAAAGAGTCAAAAAATGAACGGTGAAAAATTAATAATCTTGTGAAAATAGATGTTAGACTATTTCAATTTATGATCGGAGTTATCAAACGTTATCTAAATAGTATAAAGTATTTTTTTTTAAAAAATTCAAGCTGTTTGGATTGTTCTACTCCGTTAAATTAATGAGAAAGTTAAAACTAAAGGATAGTAAAGTGAATATTCGATAAACCATAGGTGGGATATTTAAAGTTTTTATGTATAATTTAACGAAAAAAATTAACGAAAAGATAACAAAAAAAGAGAATAACCAAACCACATGGTACTAAAGTGATACGTTTTAAACCACATGGCACTAAAGTGAGAAAGCACGAAACCACATGGGTGGTATTTGAAGTTATCCCAATAATTTATAACAATATTTTTACATTGAGTGGATTGGATTCATTAAATTAGATCATATTTAACTAATATTATGTATTGTGTCTGCCGCCACGAACGGCCCGAGCCGCCGTGGGTATTTTTCCGGCGAGTGGTCATTCATGGTAGAGATTAAATCTATTTAAGTTTTATTTTGAAATCAAGATTATAGGTTCATGGCTTCCAACAAACTCAAAAATTTATTGTTAATTACCCCACACTTTCAGTGTTAAGGAACCCTCGATTAAGAGACCGAATGTAAATGCTAATAATAAAAGAGACCAAAATATGAAGATAAAATTTTATTAATATAATTTGCTGTGTACATGGCTTAAGTATGGGCATATCCCTACTATACATGGATTTTGTAAAACTTAAAATACTTAATTTATGGACTTGGCAGTCAACTTGAGTTGAATTTGAATTTAATTTGCTCAGTTTAACGACTTGGCGGTCAAATTGGTTTGAATTTGAATTTAATTTGCTCAGTTTAACGACTTGGTGGTCAAATTGATTTGAGTTTGAATTTAGCTTGCTCAGTTTAACGACTTGACGGTCAAATTGAGATAAATTTAAATTTAATTTGCTCAGTTTAACGACTTGCGGTCAAATTGAGATGAATTTAAATTTAATTTGCTCAGTTTAACGACTTGGCTGTCAAATTGATTTGAGTTTGAATTTAGTTTGTTCAGTTTAACGACTTGACGGTCAAATTGAGATGAATAATTTTAATTTGCTCAGTTTAACGACTTGGCGGTCAAATTGATTCTGGCTAGTGAGTCGATTAAGTTGACTTAGCCGGTTAAGTTGAATTTAGCTCAGCTTGAACTATTGATCTGTTTTGGTTCGGGCAGAGCTAGTTTACTTAAGTTGGATCATTCTGGTTGGGTTCAGGTTGAACTGATTTGAACCCCCTTGTATTCTATTTGAGTTGAGCCACCTCAGGCTTGTTTGGCCCTTTTAGTTTGGTTTGGGTCGAACCGCTATACTTTGGTTCAGAACCCGTTAAAATTTAATTTAGATCGAACCCTTATAGTTTGGTTTAAGGCACTCCGTATTTGGTCCATATGAGTCTACGATGAAAACTCATTGTGGCGGAAAAGCCATCTTGGACTCATGATAAAAATTCATTTTTTTGGGTTCATGGAGTTAGTTCATGGTTTGATCATATGGTGAAAGCTCATTTTGTTTCATAAAATTAGTTCATGATAGAAGCCCATTTAGAAAGCCCATTTTGGATCATGAAGTTAATTCATGATAGAGACCCATTTGGAAAGCCTATTTTGGTTCATGAAATTAGTTCATGAGCCCGCTTTATTTATTTGGATAAATTTGATTTGGGTTCATGAAGTTAGTTCATGATAGAAGCCCATTTTTGGTTTAGATAAATTTGGTTTGAGTTAGAGGCATTTGGATGATATGGATTTGATAGGTTTGTGCCTTATACTCTTGGGCTTTGGTGGTTTTATAAATTGGATTTTATTTATGGACTAAATTGGGTTGGATTTTATTTGTGAATTTTGGGTTTTATTTATGGACTGAAATGGATTTTGGGTTCTATGGGTTTTCGGCTCGAATTTGCATGTGGACTGGATAAGGAGATTATTTATTTCTAAATCTAATTTTGGATTTTGTTAACATGTGGGCTGAATTTGGAGTCCATATGTAGATTGGGCTTTATTTTTATGTGGACTGGGTGAGGAGATTTATTTATATGTGAACTGGATTCTAAATCTGATTCTGAATTTTATTAACATGTGGGCTGAATTTGGAGCCCATATGTAAACTGGGCTTTATTTTTATGTGGACTGGATTCTCAATCCATAAGCAAACTGGGCATGCATTCTAACGGGCTGGATTCAGGGCCCATAAATAGACTGGGCTTGCATTTTATACGGACTAGATTCAGAGCCCGTATGTAAATTGTGTCTGTATTTACATACGGGCTGGATTCAGGGCCCGTATATAGACTGGGCCTGCACTGCATACGGTCTGGATTCATATTTCGGGCTGGATTGGATTTAGTTTTATTGGTGGACTCACATGGAATTTTGTTCATTGAGCCCATTATGAGTTATATTATTTTGTTTAGTTTTGTTGACTTTTTTTGAACTTTTATCTATTTTAATTTAAATTATTAAGTTATTTAAGATGGAGAATTTTTTTTTCCCCTAAACTAGCAATCTCATTAGCTACTGATTGGTGATTATTAAGAATCCACAAATCCTTCAGCTAAAATAATAGTAAAGATGTAAAATTTGATCAAATTCAAATTAAATTTTAAAAAAAATTTAAGAAGGTTTCAGAAAAAAAGGAAAAAGAAAACTTACATAGGCCAAATGTCAATTTTAGACTTGCCTATAGTTGAGGGCTCTCAGTATTAATTGTTCCTAGCTTTAATGTGGGTTAAAACTTTTTAAGTTTTTCTTAAATCGGCTTGATAGGTTATTAGTATAGTAATATTCTATTTATCTTTTTGACTTTACCAGATGAAGAATGTAGATGTATTCTATCATAATATTTTAGCGAGTACTATAACAGAAGCATTTCTCATATGGACACATGCATAGCTAAGAAACAGTTATCAATCACTTTAGAGCGTTCTCTAAGTGATTGATGTAGTTTGTATGATCCCTGTTCAAATAGGGTTTATCCTTGTTTAATCAAAAAAAAAAAAAAAAGTCACTTTAGAGCGCAAAACTTTCTAATATGGTGACACCCATTTAAGTTATCAAAGTTCCCAATCAAAGGTGAAAGCCCATGCTATAAAAAAAATTTCTAATGCGGTAAATGTGGTTGCTACTAATGAAAGAGGGAACTTTTTTTAATTAAACTACTTAGGGACAAATATTACAGTGGTTTTTGGTTGTGGGAATGAGAAGAGATTGGTAGTGGTAGGGAGGAGTGATAGAGGAGGAGAATTGGCAGGGAGTGATAGAGGAAGAGAAAGAAGAAGTGAAAAGAGCTTGGTGAATCAAAATGGTTTATAGTTCAGGTAAGTTCTATACTTTTTACTGAACAATAATCAAACTCTAATTTGTATAAACTCTATCTCTTAATTAAATTTTGGAATAATTTTGGATTACAGCTCTCAATAATTTCGTAGAATGAAATATCTTTTCAAATTTATGTATTATTATATTATTAGCATTTTCTTATATTTTTAATTAGATAAGAAGTTAAATTTTTTGCTATAGAACTTCTAAATCATCGGTAAAAATATGAACTGATAATATAGTTTTTCTGTGACAATTTAAAAACAAGTTGCAGGGCATGCTGCGGCAGAGTCTCTCTTTCCTACCACTGGTCTTGTGTCTGTTTCACGAAGTATGAAACTTTGTTGAGTTGTATATACATTAAACTGATAAGCGTAAAATATTATCTATGTTTTCTATCCAATAAATATTATTGTATCCTGTTAACAATGGAGAAAGGTTCTCCCTCGAAGGAGGCCATCAACCTGCAAGAGTTGATTAAAGCTTGAATCTCTCAATTTATCTTGCATTTCTTCCAAACAACGACCACGGGAGAGAACAAGAAGAAGTCGTCAGATTTTTGGCTAGGTAAGCCATCATCGGACTTGCCGGAGTCAATTTTGTCAGAACCTACTCGAAGGGTCACAAGATCTCAATCTGTCTGTAACATGAGATTATATATATATTTTTTTGTTTTTCATGTTTACTACCATAAACTTTATTTTTCTTAATAAATGAAATTCCACTTGGTGTGCCCACGGGCCATTTGAAAATGAAAAAAAAGAAAGAAAAGGTAATGCAAGCTTAAAAACGGAAGGAGCCAAAAATTGGTATGATGACACCATATTGTCCAAAAGAGTGATTTGTAACTTGCAATACAAGGCCTGGTTGAATTTGTGAACTCATTGTGTATATAGTTGTTGTTCATTGCTCATACATATATATATATAGATATATATATATCTCTGCACGAATCTTCTAAGGCAGGTGTTGATTTCTTTCCTCATCTAGTGATACCCCAATCAAAGAATGTTTTGGAGGATCTACTAGTATCCAGTGTAAATAATATTTGTCTATATAGACAATAAGAATTTCTATTCTCTGATGAAATTAACATATCGACACCAAATGGATTGCAATGTTAAGGTCGCATTACTATCTCTGGTGATCTATCTTCTTCTTTGGATTAGCTCCATCGAAGCAAAACGATGGCATCTGACAGAAGAAGAAGACGCAAAATTAGAGAGACAATTGAAGATCCTCAACAAACCATATGTTAAGTCCTATAAGGTAAAATACATAGCCATCTTTTATGTTAAGATTATTTCTAAACTATTTTCCATAATATCGATCTTTTAAGTAACATAGCATCAGAGCTACCATTTCTTACAAGATGGATGTTTTGAACATCTACATAAGCCAGCCTTCATGTTTTTTTTTTGTCTTTCCTGGAAATTGCATTCTAAGTAAATGTCTCTCTACGTGCTGAATAGAGCACATAGTTTTAGCAAAATATGCATATGCGATTTGTATACAGTCAACTGATGATTTTTTACTCGAGCAGTCGAAAATCTTCAGAAGATAAAATGTAAACTCAGAAACCATATTACAACCTGGCCGGGTTTATGACAGATTTAGTCCTTGTAAGGTTGATTATGTTTTCAATTACATCCTTAGAGTTTCGATTTTGACGATTGAGTTTATAAGAGATTCTTCTGCATAACAAACAGGCACTTTTGCTGATCTACCAACTGAAAATTGATGGTACTGAACTCTGATGATGATGTTGACCTGGGTGTTTATTTTTTAAACAGTGTACTAATAGCAGTAGTGCCTATCATAATGCAGAACAAAATGTGAGGACTAAATTATTTAGAATTGAAGCTCTGAGGACGTAATTGGAATCAGGATAAACTTCAGGATCAACCCTTTTCCGCAGGTTGTGGTCGAATTTGTTTTGATAAAGATACATCTAAAACCTAAAAAAAGGAAACAGTGGCGACTTTCTTTGAATTAATATTCAGTAAGAGAGAGCCTGTTTTCTTCCAGATTTGTTGTTTAGGATTGCTGCAGCATAACATTTGTTACTCTTCAGTATATTACATCTCTTTTTCTGGCCGCTGGATGCCAATTTCCCAACAGTTATGAGACATTGCCTAATTGATTTGTATCTTCTAAACTGCAGGTTGCAAAGGGAGATATTATCGATTGTGTTGACATCTATAAACAACCGGCTTTTGATCATCCTCTCTTAAAGAATCACACGCTTCAGGTGATGTGTATAAGTATCTTCTACTCTCTAGTTCCAGCAGATATATATTATTAAACAAAAAAAATGTCAAATTGCTATTCATTGACACTTTTGAGCAACTCTGTAGCCACCAGTGTTTCTAGATTCCATTTCTCTCACTTCTAGAATTGCATAAATAAACCATTAAATTGTGACTTACACATAATTTTGGCACATCAAATTTTGTGTTTATCTATGGAGATAATTTCACTTAATTGCTACAAATAGTTGTATCTTTAACTCAAATCTTATGTTTGCGAGAACAGCTGAGACCAAGTTCAGCTATCAAGAATGCGGTCAGTGGACCGTCAGAAAATGGAAAGCATGAGTTTGGCGTAAAGGAAAGTTGCCCAGAAGGGTATGTTCCTATAAGGCGTACTCGGAAAGAAGACTTGATGAGAGCAAAAAAGTATGCTCAACACCTTCAATTTAAAAGATCAAATCGCGTACAGTCAAACATCCGTGCAGGAAATCATGTAAGTCATTTGTCCCTTGCAGAGCTATGCTGATTTGCATCAATTTGTCTGCACACATAAATACGTCTATGTGCAGGCAAGAGAAACCACTTAGACCTTGAAATTCAAACATTCCATCTTTAGTTGTTTTAACTCTACACTATATTCAGCGTGGCGAATGTAATTGGCAAGTTATATCTGTAGTTCGAACGACCATTGCTTTCTTATTATTTCTGGTTCGTCTTGTATTTGCTTCTTCTTGCTTTATTTATTTGTTTTTTTAAATATCCATCACTGATTTTGACATATTATTTGGCTCACAAGTATGCGATCCTCGGCTGGTTTGGCGGTCCGCTGAGGTTCTACGGTGCAGAGGCTCTTATGGATGCGTTCAATCTTCCAGGTGTCTTAGATGATCAATTATCCTCGGCCCAAATAATCCTTGAGAAAGGAGATGGTGGTCCTCAGAATTACATAAACACCATCCAAGTTGGATGGAATGTGAGTCCACTTTCTCTGCACTGAGAGCGAATGCATTCTTTAACTTGATCACATGATATCTAAGAAGCATCCTCAGCTAAAAATTTGAATTTCCCATGTAATAATGTAGGAAGAATTTAAAATTGTCAACTTCCTAGAAAGAAAAATGCAGAAGAAAAAGTAGCAAGGGACATAGACAATACTTCTAGTATGTTTGTCAACCAAATTGCATCACCTACAGATTTATTGAGACCGACAAAATAATTTGTAATTTTTGTGTCGGTCTTTTAATGTAGAATTTTTGTTTTTTTTTTCCAATGGCCGATGTAATTCTTATATGTGATTTTGAGAGCTTCTCGTGAAGTCATTTTGCCACATCAAATCAGAGAAAATTCAGCGTGTGTTGTCTCCTACATGTTAATTTGGTTACTAAAATTGCGGTTGATTCCAATGGCGAATTCACTTTAAATTTACAATAAAAAAAAGAAGGAAAGAGAGGAAGTACTTACAGATTAAAGCAGTCCCTTTGGTACTATATTTAAATCTAACTGATTTTGCTTACTTAATCGGTTTTATGCATCAAACTTCTTTAACATCTTACATTTCAGATACACCACAAACTCAACGGCGATAACCTTACTCATTTCTTCCTTTATTGGACTGTAAGTTGCTAAACTCTTCTGCAATTACTGTGCTGAGTCCTCCCAACAGCGGAAATATCTCATGTGATGTTTGTTCTTGTGCCAGTCGGATGGTTATCAGAAGACAGGTTGCTACAATCAATTGTGCCCGGGTTATGTACAAGTCAGTAAGAAATTTTTCCCAGGTGATGTTCTTCAGCCAGGGCGAGGAGCTATCAGACTCCGAGTTGTGAGAGTACGCAAAAGATTCTAATCATATGAACTAACATTTTTTTGTTGATATACTGTTTTCCACTACTTTTTTCTATTTTGAATCTTGATGTCATTTACCGCCTATTTATACTTTGAAGATTGCCAACTCTTACATCTCCATTTCATGTTAGGATCCATTAAATTTGAATTGGTACGTGCTGACTTCAGATGAAGCAGTAGGGTATTTTCCGAAGGAAATCTTCAACAACATGGCAGATTCCAACCAAATCGAGATGGGCGGAATCGTCTACACGCCACCGAGCGAGCTTTCGAGCCCGCCTATGGGCAATGGCGTTTACCCTGACAGATGGAGAAGCGCTTGCGAGTTCAAACAAATTGGCTTCTTCGATGGATCAGCGAACAGCAATCCACCGAGTACTACTGCTTACCATTATCACGATGCCCCATCTTTGTATGGTCTCTCTGAACCCAAAAACTTCGGCGGCGACGACGGATATACGTTCCAATTTGGAGGACCAGGAGGAGTCCTTCGTGAACCTCCTTTGTGAATAGTTATGCTGCTTTTATATGCTTTCATCAATAAACTCTTTGTTAGAAGGTTATGATGAGTTAGAACATAAACTCGTTCTCGAAGAGACTCCTTGTGTTGAATTGATTGTCTATTATCCACCATGATCAAGAAACATGAGGTCCATATCATTCTCCGTTTCATCTTTTCTTATCTTTCCTGTAGAACCTATATTGATATCTTACTATTCGAGCCTGATTTATTAAGCGCATCATATTTGAACTCTGAACTTTTCAGCTTTTGATTTACTTGTATGAGAGCTGAAAACCAATCGCACAGTTGGAGCTGTAGAGGGGAAAGGGATCATCAATACATCGCACCACAGACTACTAAATTGAATGTATTTTCTTGAAGCGTGTTATGGAATAAGCCCTATCTCAAATCAAATTTTGGAATAAGTTCGGATTGCTACTCTCACCGTGTTTTTTCAAAACTAAATTTCTTAATGAGTTGCCAATATTCTAATTTTCTTAAACAAAAAAAAGGGAAGCTGATCAGACCTTTGAAGCAGCAAATGAAACCAAATTCTGCCCTGTTTCATTATATCGAGCCGAGCTGCGTCAATTAACAGAGAGCGACGATGATGAGCGCGAAAGATGCACTATTTGCCAAATGGAGCTAGAAGATGGGGAAAAGACGCGGCTATTACCTTGTAGCCATCATTTTCATCATATGTGTATTGATACATGGCTAAGTAGATATAAGGCCAGCTGCCCCTTATGCCTTAGATCATATAAACATTGAGATTATATAATTTTTTTCGTTTTTCATGTCACTATCATAAACTTCATTTTTCTTAATAAATGAAATTCGACTTGGTGTGCCCACAGGCCATTTGTAAAAAGAAAAAAAGAAGTAATGCAAGCTTAAAAATGGGAGGAGCCTAAAATTTGGTATGATGACCCCATATTGTCCAAAAGAGTGATTTATAACTTGCAATACAAGGACTGGTTGAATTTGTAAACTCATTGTGTATATAGTTGTTGTTCATTGCTCATACATGCACCTCTCTGCATCTTTCTTCAAAACAATTATATCTCTGCAGGAGTCTTCTAAGGCAGGTGTTGATTTCTTTCCTCATCTAGTGATACCCCAATCAAAGAAAGTTTAAAGGATATACTAGTATCCAATGTAAATAAGATTTGTATATATACACATAAGAATTTCTCTTCTCTGACGAAATCAACGTATCGACACCAAATGGATTTAACTGTTAAGGCCGCATTACTATCTCTGGTGCTCTGTGTTCTTCTTTGGATTAGCTGCATCGAAGCAAAACGATGGCGTCTGACGGAGGAAGAAGACGCGAAATTAGAGATACAATTGAAGATCCTCAACAAACCCTATGTTAAGTCCTATAAGGTAAAATGCATAGCCATCTTTATGTTAAGATTATTTCTGAACTGTCTTCCATAATATCAATCTTTTAAGTAACATAGCATCAGAGCTACCATTTCTTACAATAAGGACGTTTTAAAACATCTTTGTAAGCCCTTTTTTTTTGTTTTTCCTGGAAATTGCAGACTAAGAAAATGTTTCTGTACTTGCTGAATAGAACACATCAGATTTAGCGAAAAATGCATTTTACGATTTGTATACAGTCAATTGATGATTTTGACTTGAGTAGTCGAAAGTCTTCAGAAGATAAAATGTAAACTCAGAAACCATAATACAACCTGGCCGGTTTTATGACAGATTTAGTCCTTGTAAGGTTGATTATGTTTTTCAATTACATTCTTAGAGTTTCGATTTTGACGATTGAGTTTATAAGAGATTCTTCTGCATAACAAACAGGCACTTTTGCTGATCTACCAACTGAAAATTGATGGTACTGAACTCTGATGATGATGTTGACCTGGGTGTTTATTTTTTAAAGAGTGTACTAATAGCAGTAGTGCCTATCATAATGCAGAACAAAATGTGAGGACTAAATTATTTAGAATTGAAGCTCTGAGGACGTAATTGGAATCAGGATAAACTTCAGGATCAACCCTTTCTTGCAGAAGTTTACGATTTAGTAAGGTTGTGGTCGAATTTTTTTTGATCAAGATACATATAAAACGTAAAAAAGGAAACAATGGGGACTTTCTTTGAATTAATATTCAGTAAGAGGAAGCCTGTTTTCTTCCAGATTTGTTGTTTAGGATTGCTGCAGCATAACATTTGTTACCCTTTTCAATGCACACATCTCTTTTTTCGCCATTGGATGCCAATTTCCCAAAAGTTATGAGACATTGCCTAATTGATTTGTATCTTTTAAACTGCAGGTTGCAAACGGAGATATTATTGATTGTGTTGACATCTATAAACAACCGGCTTTTGATCATCCTCTCTTAAAGAATCACACGCTTCAGGTGATGTGTATAAGTATCTTCTACTCTCTAGTTCCAGCAGATATCTATAATCTATAAACCTATATGAAGCCACAATTTTTGCCACGTGTCATGTTAGCCTTCATCCTCATAACCCCATAAATAAACCAAACCACTTTTTTGAATCCTTTCATAATAATATATCCTCATTTTAAACCAAACCATTTTTTTGAACCCTTTCATCCTCATAATAATATCCCCATTAAACCAAACCACTTTATTCTAAACCGAACCGAATGAGTTCTAAACCGAACCGCTTTTCTAACACTTGAACCGATCCTCTCATTGCATCTCTAAACATTTGAACCGAACCGAATGAATTCTAAACCGAACCGCTCATTGAACCTCTAAACCTCTGAACTGAACCGAACCGAACCGCTTACTATCTAAACCTCTAAATAAAACCGAACCGCTACACTATTCCGGTTTTTTTTTTTACAGAACAGAGCATTTCCTCTCCTGCGTTCCTTCTTCCGTACGTTGCGTCGATCGTTTCCTCTCCCCTCTCCGCCGCCGCAGCCCTCCCCCATTTCTGTTTCGTTTCCTCTCCCCTCTCCGCCGCAGCATGGGATCGTGTCTCTTCCTCTCCCATTTAATGATTTCTCCCGTCCGTTGCGTCGATCGTTTCCTCTCCCCTCTCCGCCGAAGCATCCCTCCCCCATTTCCGTTTCCTTTCCTCTCCCCTCTCTGCCACAGCATTACTCCCCCATTTCCGTTTCAGATGAGATCGTGGCCGATTCCTCTACCCTCCCTATTAGATTCCTCCTCTATGCTAAATTTTTGTCTATATAAACCATCCATGCCTCATATCAAAACCATCATTTCATACTATTATCCCAAAATCTGAACGGTAAGAAATTTAAGTATTCCCCTGTTTAAATTCATCTTGCCTACTATATCAATTTTTTCTTTCTTATATATATAAGAATGCTACTGTTTTATCCCCAGGTTCATTGATAGCCGAGTGTTGCAGAAGTAGAGATTTAGATCGCGCATTTAAGTTGTTCGATGAAATGCGTGAGAGCGGAGTTTCACATAATGTAGTAACTTATAATACTTTAATTGGTGGTCTATGTAGAGAAAGGAGAACGACGGATGCTCGCAAGTTGTTCGATAAAATGACAAAGGAGGGAATAAGGCCAAATTTGATTACATTCAATCTTCTTATTGATGGGTACGGCAAAGTAGGGAAGATGTCAAAAGCTGTATCTACAGTTGATTACATGAAGGTAAGTGGGCTTTTGCCTAATATTGTTACTTATATTAAATTAATAGTGATTTGGAGTATATTTTGCTACGTCTATCTCTAGAAGTATTATAAAATTGTCGAGATAATTATTGTCACACTGATCATATGCAAGCAGATGAAGTACTTAATTTTTCTTTCTCCCATATTTAGATTGTTTCATACCTATAAGAAATTTGTATATTGCGCTTAGATTGCTTGGTCGAAATGAATTTCAGTTTGTTAGACTGATAACACCCACATTTAGCTATTTTCGTTCCATGACTAGCCCCTATTGTATTTGTTTTTAATTAAAGGATGGCCAAAAGAAAAGGATTGGGAGAAAGAAAAGCATTAGAAAAATGTTGACATGGTTTCTTGCTAATATTAGTTATATTTGTTTCTTCTCACCCCAAAAAAGGAGTAATTATTGGATCCATAGATAGATGTAATTTACAGTTAGGATTAAATATGGAAAGTGCTAATATTTCTTTCAAAATTAAATGTTTGTGATGTTTAAGATTTTCATTTTCTTTGACTTATGATAAATTAGTTTTCACCTAAAGTTAAAAGTCTTGGTGATGAAAAGTTTACACTTTAGGACATCAGAAAGATTCAGATTGTAATAGCAATTAATTGTAAACAGAGTTTTTATATCTAATATGTCATGCTAGATTATTCTTTAATATGTCTAATATGTCATGCTAGATTATTCTTTATATCTAATATGTCATGCTAGATTATTCTTTAATAAAGAGAGATTTCTTTTTTGGTATTGTCTTTTTTTTTGTGAGCTTAATAGCAGTGAGTTCTCTTTTGAAATTTAAGGGAGATATATTTTTTTGCACCATGATCTATGCTGCATTTGAGGGCGGTGAAATTGTACTTATGCATTTGCATTTAAAACTATTTGGTCCAAGCCATTATTTGATATTATAAGTTATTTATCTCAATGGCTAATTATGGTTTCTTTCCTCCTCTTTTGTAGGTTGGATGTGGCCATGAGCTTCCTGATATCTTCACGGACCTTGAGGTATGAGTTACATATCCCCGGATTTGTTTAATTTGGGCTTCTGTTTCAACTACTTGATTTTCTTTTATTCTTTTTTTTTCGTTTCTTAGATATAACGGTTTTCAAGACTTCAATGTTGAGATCCTAGAATATTTAACCATACAAAGGTAAAAGAAAATATCATGAAAGATACACCCATATCCCACTTTGTTCACTTTTTTGTTGGTAACTAGAGTGAAATTTGCAAGCTTCTCCTGTGTGAAAATGTCGACCGACAAAAAAGGAATGAATGTTGGCTTAAATTAGAATGCAATCGAGTAAGTTCATTGATGACTCTATTAGGTTTTTCTCCCTATAATTTGACAAAGGATACGATGAGATCTGACATGTTATTTTACATAAGGAGAGAGTTTAGTTTTTTTTTCTTTTTTTGACATGTAATAACATAGGGTACTGTTTAAGTTTCTGTTCATTAGTTGATTACATTGATATGCCGAAGTTTACAAATTTCCTTTTAAAAAAAAAAAAACTGCTTTCTGTTGGTTGAGTATTTATATAATTTTACAAATCAGAGGTGAATTTGGGTTGGGACTTTAGATAGTTGATTAGGGCATTAAATCTCATCCGCTCTTCTGCATCGGCGCGGCTTCTGCATACTTAGCTTTTTTGTATTTGTTCATTTATGAAGTCATTTTAATATCTAGCAGCATAATATATGTCTACATTTCCTAACTCGATGGGTTTTCAGTTTGAATTAATGCTTTCAATTAATGCGGAAATCCGTTGGCTCACTGATACTTCTTTCGGAATAGCAGAGGTCCTTCCAAAGCTTTCTCTGCTACACTATTATTTAAACGATAATGCGTTAAAGTTAAGAGAGTAAACATATAGTAAAGACATGCATTAATCTTTATGTAGGAGGTGATTAGCATTTCAGATCAATGGGCAAGTAGGTTATTTGAGTAGTGATCAATATAATTGGGAGTATTACCATAAATTTTGGGACTAACCTTCTAAAATTAGGCCATAATCAGGTACATTTTATTTTAGCTTGCACTGTGGACAGTTATTACACTTTAGACATGAATATAAATGGTTGATTTTGACATAGTTCTAATCATTTCAGAAACTTCTTTTGGCAGCGAGAGAGGCTTTCCCTTTCCTGCAATGTCGAAGATGATGGCAAAATTATCCGCAAACCAATTATATATTTTCGGATATGGAGAATTGGTATATTTCATTTAGTCTATTTTGCAGTTATGACATAGAAGTCTGACTAGAAAAAAAAAAGCATCCAGTTTAGTTGCTTTCAATGCCTAAATTTTGCTCTAGGTATTCTCCTTTTTACCCAGGGAAACGGTCGTAACTTCATCTCCTTCACATTTGCAGCACAGGTGATGTTTACATCTCCTTTTGAGGTGTACAAGTAATATTTCTCATTTCGAGCACTACTACTGATACACCATAAAAAGTGTGAATCTTACATCCCCTCATCCAAGGGATAATAATGGGTCCTTTTTCTTACCATTTTTTTTAATACTAAAGCCCAAAACATATTGTAAACCGTAGGATGAGAGTTTGTATATCATAATATATTTTATGGAGTCTTTCTCAATTTGATTACTGTGTACATT
This sequence comes from Puya raimondii, assembly GCA_016920855.1. Lineage (NCBI taxonomy): Eukaryota > Viridiplantae > Streptophyta > Magnoliopsida > Poales > Bromeliaceae > Puya > Puya raimondii. Next base: position 167,150,934 of record JABWPP010000050.1, read on the forward strand.
CCAAAAGGAGGTGTAAATATTACATAATATACAACCCCTTTAAAATATTAAAATGTTCAAAATATTATATACATTATCTTCGCTTTCATTTGTTGTGCATTATCAAGAAGCTTAGTAACGTCAATTTATACATTATCTTCGCTTCGTAACTTCTATCTACTTATCAAGAAGTTTAATGTGTTTTTTTAATTAATTTATTTTTTGCGTGTGCAAGTTCCTTGCAAGTGTTGTATATCTGTTGGCGTTTGAAATGAAAAAGCTCGCATATTGTAGTTTTTCTACATTACCATTGGGGAGTTGTATGCATAACATGAGAGAAGTACTATTTTGGTTATTTTTTTCTGTAGAATTTATCCGCCGCAACGCGCGGGTATCTTCACTAGTATATTATTAAACCAAAAAAAATGTCAAATTGGTATTCATTGACACTTCTGTGCAACTCTGTAGCCCCCAGTGTTTCTAGATTCTATTTCTCTCACTTCTAGAATTGCACGATTAAAACCATTAAATTTGTCTTTAACTCAAATCTTATGCTTGCGAGAACAGCAGAGACCCAATTCAGCTATCAAGAATGCGGTCAGTGGACCGTCAGAAAATGGAAAGCATGAGTTTGGCGTAAAGGAAAGTTGCCCAGAAGGGTATGTTCCTATAAGGCGCACTCGGAAAGAAGACTTGATAAGAGAAAAAAAGTATGCTCAACACCTCCAATTTAAAAGATCAAATAGCGTACAGTCAGACATCCGTGAAGGAAATCATGTAAGTCATCTATCCCTTGCAGACCGACGCTGATTTGCATCGATTTGTCTGCACACATAAAATACTTCTATGCGCAGGCAAGAGAAACCACTTAGACCTCGAAATTCAAACATTCCATCTTAAGTTTGTTTTAACTCTACACTATATTCCGCGTGGCGAATGTAATTGGCAAGCTATATCTGTAGTTTGAACAATCTTGCTTTATTTGTTTATTTTTGTGATATCCGTCACTGATCTTGACATATTATTTGGCTCACAAGTATGCGATCCTCGGCTGGTTTGGCGGTCCGCTGAGGTTCTACGGTGCAGAGGCTCTTATGGATGCGTTCAATCTTCCAGGTGTCTTAGATGATCAATTATCCTCGGCGCAAATAATCCTTGAGAAAGGAGATGGTGGTCCTCAGGATTACATAAACACCATCCAATTTGGATGGAATGTGAGTCCACTTTCTCTGCACTGAGCGAATGCATGCTTTAACTTGATCACATGATATCTAAGAAGCATCTTCAGCTAAAAATTTGAATTTCTCATGTAATGTAGGAAGAATTTAAAACTGTCAACTTCCTAAAAGGAAAAATGCAGAAGAAAAAGTAGCAAGAGACATATATAGACAATGTTTCTAAGTATGTTTGTCAATTAGGTGGTTTAATAATTCCAGATGAACATGTATCAATTTTCTACCCAAAAAAGGAAACACATAGAATTTGAACTTTCGCACCATTACACCTACCCTTTTTCATGCAGTGTATGCTTTAAACCAAATTGCATCACCTACAGATTTGTTGAGACCGACAAAATAATTTGTAATTTTTGTGTTGGTCTCTTAACGTAGAATTTTTGTTTTTTTTTCGATGGCCCGTGTAATTGTCATATATGATTTGAGAGCTTCTCGTGAAGTCATTTTGCCACAGCAAATCAGAGAAAATATCAGCACGTATTGTCTCTTACATGTTATCTTGGTTACTAAAATTGCAGTTGATTCCAATGGCGAAATCACCTTAAATTTAAAATAAAAAAAAGGAAAAAGAGGAACTGTTGTTTAAGGATTTATTTAAATCTAACTGATTTTGCTTACTTAATCGGTTTTATGCATCAAACTTCTTTAACATCTTATATTTCAGATACACCACAAACTCAACGGCGATAACCTTACTCATTTCTTCATTTATTGGACTGTAAGTTGCCGGACCCTTTCTGTAATTACTTTGCTGAGTCCTTCCAACAGCGGAAATATCTCATGTGATGTTTGTACTTGTACCAGTCGGATGGTTATCAAAAGACAGGTTGCTACAATCAATTGTGCCCAGGTTATGTACAACTCAGTAAGAACCTTTTCCCAGGTGATGTTCTTCGGCCAAGAAGAGGAGCAATCAAACTTACAGTTCTGAGAGTACGCAAAAAAAAATTTATCATATAAACTAACATTTTTTGTTGATATACTGTTTTCCACTACTTTTTTCTATTTTGAATCTTGATGTCATTTACTGCCTATTTATACTTTGAAGATCAAAGATTGCTAACTCTTACATCTCCATTTCATGTTAGGATCCATACAATTTAAATTGGTACTTGCTGACTGCAACTGAAGTACTAGGGTACTTTCCGAAGGAAATCTTCAACAACATGGCAGATTCCGACCAAGTCGAAATGGGCGGAATCGTCCACAAGCCGCAGAGCACGCATTTCAGCCCGCCTATGGGCAACGGCGCTTTCCCTGACGATGCGAGAAGCGCTTGCGAGTTCAAACAAATTGTCTTCTTCGATGGATCCGGGAACAGCTATCAACCGCGTACTACTGCTTACCACTATCACGATGTCCCAAATTTTTACGGTCTCTCTGACCCCAAAATCTTTGGTGGTGACGACGGATATACGTTCCAATTTGGAGGACCAGGAGGATACATCTATGAATAGTTATGTTGCTTTTTTATGCTTTCATCAATAAACTCTTTGTTAAAAGGTTATGATATGTTAGAAAGCATACATCCAGATGACAACCATTGGATTAGTTCGGTACTTGTTTGTCAGCATGTGCAGCCGTTTGAAGTGTATGGCTATGATGCGAATGTGCAATATTTATAAAAAAAAAGAAAAAGAAAATCAATGTGAGCCTAAACATGAAAAAAGAATAGACTAATGCTTTTCTTTTCGTTCTCTCACCTATTAATTAATATACATAATTTGCTAAAAGATTACTAAGATCACATGGTAGAAGGTGAATGAATAAGAGGAATGAGAGAAATAAAACAAACTTGGTGAAGATGCTTTATTCGCCATCTGGACTTTCTCTTATGTTATTAGCAATTCATCTTGGAGATCGTGTAGACAAGCATCTTCCACAGAAGACAAATTTTGAAAGCGAGCGCGGTCTCCGCGGCCTCATTCTTAGTTTCGAGAGCTGTAGAGAGATGTTTAGAGTCAACAACATAGACATCGGAACAGAGTAACAACAGGTACACTTTATCATTTTATCATGCAAAAGAACATATTCAAGTTCCTGCATAATCATCTATTGGTACATATATCCCTGTGAAATAAGAATTTTCATATATAACGTTCAAAAATGCAGTTTATTATCTTAAGCTTGGGAGTCAAAAATTTCTGTTGTAAGTTTATCAAAAAAAGGAAGGGTGTATACATACATGTCGAGTAATTTGACTTATGAAGGGTTCAAAGAAAATTCATGTAGGGATGAATATGTGCACAGATAATTTTGCAGGAAAATATATGTGTGAATATTCTAAATACAAATTACCAAGCACGAGCTAACATGGTTGTTTGTCTCAATGAGGAAACAGTTAATGTTGAAGCAATACCTTCTCTCGAGTCATCGTAGAAGCTTTCCAACAGAGTAAACTTCTTGCTCTGGGCTCCAATCTCCTGTAAAATCACGAAATTTAGCGAATATAAAAATATGATATATTATTTGTTTGAATGAAGAGGTTCATCAGCATAATACTAAGCCATTAAAAGATTGGAAGAAACTTGATGAGTGCAAGGGTTGACTATAGTTGCTTTGGACTAGACTCCAGCACAAAACAGTACTAGTGTAATCACATTGTCCCAAAATATAAAGTCATGAGCATGGATATTAGAAATTATATAGTCAGTGACTTAGTAACTATTTCAGTGCAGATATATCAGAATTCCTTTAATTTACATATTGCATTGTCCTCCTAGTGTTTTTTGCTTTTTGTTTTTTTTTTTCCTTTGGGGGCGTATGGATTTTTCAAGTTATTCTATGCAGTAGCAGACATATGAATAGAGTAAATCCAACCCTAATCTAATTTTGAGCAAGATGAACTTGTATTAAGCAACAGGCCGGACCTAAAATCCTCTCACTAAAGGTCTGAGCATATATGTACTTGATATAAATTGCATAGGCCAAATTAACAACTTCCACTAAATTAACACAGCACAGTAGTATGAGATCTCCTTGCAGCTAATTTCTACTATTTCTTCACCAAGCATAAAAAATTGACTAATGAAAAGAAAGCATAATAAAATTTGCTATCTCATCACTTACAGATTCTCTTGTTCGAGCTTTTCAGCAATTGAAACCGCTTTTCGTCTAGACCATCCTCCTCGCTGTGAACAACCTTCTGCCTGGTTAATAACACGTGCAAGGGATACTTTTCCTCTTACTAAGCTTTTCCTTCGATGTTTCCCTTCACTCTCCTTTCTTTCTGATGAAGGAACTATGTCTTCTTGACCCCGAGAAGTTGATGCTTCCTCCACAGATGCACACGCTTTATTCTTATCCTTCCCTCCTGTCCTTGAATTAATCAGTTCATTGTACTCATGCTCTTGACGGAAAGGTCCAGTTTCAATAATTTCGCCTTCTATCAATATATGGGGATCAGATTGCAACCATCTGCCTTGACTAGAACCAATTCCTTTGACAATATTCTTTCTATTAAGATTATCCTGTCCTGTATAAAGAGACCTATGATTGGTAAGTGACCTCTTCAAAGTCATCTGAGAAGAACCATTCTCAGAAGGCTCTTGGTCATCTGCTCTAATGGGTTTCCTTGATTCATATCGGATTTCCAGTATTACTGGAGAAGAAAGTACAGACTCAAATGCCTGCAGAACTTGTCCTCTGAACTTTTCAGCTTTCGATTTACTTGTATGAGAGCTGAATACCAATCTTACAGTTGGAGCTGTAGAGGGGAAAGGAATCATCAATATATCATACCACAGAGACTAATAAATTGAATGTATTTTCTCGAATTGTATTATGGAATGTTGTGCCATGAATGCAATAAATGAGTGCAGTGCGAAAAATGCATTTAAGATAGTCACATTATGGTTCCTCTTTTGAAAGAAGTCAAATAGGTGCACGTCTCAAATGCAATCTCCTAAGAATATAGGCCGGAAATAAACAATTCATCCATGCTTATCTATATAGTGCTAAGTAGAAGGAACAGACGTACAAAACAGCATTTCAGTATTAAAGGGCCGAATCAAGGAAATAAATAAAACATTTTTCAATAAGGTGTGATTTCTTGCAAATCCTAGCATCACCTACCCCGAAAAAGCACACCGGCACAAGGAATACCTGATGCAACTTCCATGCGAAGAAAGCAATAGCAAGCAGAGATGAATCAATAAGTAAATCTTCAAAGCTTATGAGTTCATTACATAACCCTAAAGCAAATCATCAACCTCTCTTCCAAGTTTTAGGATCATTTTTTATATGTCCTCCCCGTAGTCATTTATCCACGGGCTAGGCTAAGTTTTCAAGTCATTTCCAGGATATTCATCATGCTAATAAAATCTACAAATAACAATTTCAGCTTTATATATACCATACGGTATTTCTCTTACCTACTTAAATATGAAACAATCAACGGAAGAACATAAACCGCCAAACCAAGTTTAGATTGTTATACCTTCACCTAGGCTGACCGAGCTTAGCTTTCCCTCTTGAGCCAAAAATTGTCTGAGTGTATCTGATTGAATATACCCAAGCACTGCTTGCCAGATCTTCTCGCCATCCGTATGTCCTTTCCCATGACTATATCTCTCACTTGCTCTAGTGCCCCTTGTTGACAACATAAGACTATCCGGAGTATGTTCCCCGTGCCTCTTTCCTCTAAAGTGAGAGCTAGGCATCTTGTTACTACCATGCATTAGATCATGATTATCATTATTAGAATTCCTTGGTACATCTCTCGCTGAATGATTAGGAAGGGTTAGCGGGCTCTGATTGAGGCTTGTATCTGCGGAAGAGCTTGGCAGCATATACTGTTGGTCTGGAGCAAGTTGAAGTAGAGCAGCAGTAAGCCAAGTTAACTTGTCATTTGACACTCTCAACTGCTTTTCAGCTTCAGATAGTGTTTTCAGCGCCTGACGTAGCTTTTCCATATCTTCCTTCGATACTGAATTCAGTAGATTAGATATTAGAAAACAAGGGTGGACAAATTTTTAGATGAAAGGGCTTTTTACATATCAATCCCAGCAAATCACCCGTTAGCAAATATAATCATGGAAATGATGAATTTTCAAATAAAATTCACAAAAGGCATTCCAAGAAATGATATCTTAAGTCGGGGACTCACCAAACTCACGTGGAAAGTTGGCTTTATATCAGGAAAGTTTTCTAAGAGGGGAAATTTGTAGGTATGAGGCATTATATTTAACAAATCAAGATTTTGAAGGTCATATATGAAAACTCAGATTTTGCAGGGAGCTGAACAGTTAATATATACTTTTCAGCAGGGATATCCATCTAAATATCTCTCCATAAAATTCTTAGCATCACAAAACTGCCGAAAGAACAAAAGAAAGATGAAATAACCAGATTGATAAGCATCTAGTAGCATCATGTATAACGTACTATTTGAACAGAGTTACGCACACTCTGGAGGAAAATATAAATTGCGATGAGCTCATTGATTGAACAGAAGGAAGAATAAAACTGAGCACTCACAGGTTGGTCGGCGAAAAAATTTTCTGCGTAGTCTTTCTCTTGTGAATACGTAACTACCAGCAAGAATATCAGTAATTATGGTAGCAAGTTGAGACATTAATGCCAAAGGTTCCACGCCAGATTCCATTATTTCTCTCAAGCTTTTAACAGTGTTTACAGTGTCAGCAGATAAGGCCAAGTCAAGCAGATCTACCAATTTTTCATCAGGCACCAAACCAACCTGCCAAATGCACAAATTACATAATGTTGGAAATAAAGGGAATAAAAAGAAGAAAAAAAAAGAAGGACTTTCTCTTCCTAAAATACAACAGAATGGTTTGTGCTCTGTCTATCACTACAAACTATAGCGGCACTCTTAATTTGTCAAGGCCCGACAGGGAATGAGCCCTTATATGTATAAACACATTAACTAGAAACTAGAATTGCAACTATTTTTGACATTGAAAGAGCAATGGAAAAACTTACAAGTTCTTGGACCAAAGAAAGTGATATTCTCTGCCCAAGCAAGCTAAGCTGGTCAAGGGTCATCTCAGCATCTCGTAATGACCCGTCTGATCGAGAAGCTATGAGCTTTAATGCATCCTTGTCAACTTCAAGTCCTTCACTAGTTGAAATCCACTGCAAAGTGTTGATTACATCAGTCTCCTTCAGCTTGGGGAAAAAGAACTTCTGGCACCGAGATATGATAATATGAGGCAGATCAAGATTCGAGCTGACGAATATGAAAACCACATGACGGGGTGCCCTATCGACGACTTTCGAGATCACACTCCATGCATCAGCAGGCAAAGTGTCACAATCATCAATTATAAACACTTTATAGTGAGAGGACAATGGCGAAAGCATCACGTTGTCGAGGATATCCATAATGCTCTCGAAATCGAAGTTACCAATAGGGCCTACTTCCATCACATTTCTACTCTTACCTAGATTGAATGAAATGCAGGAGCAACAAACATCGCACGGCTTAGGATACTCTACAGCTTCACAATTCAAGGCCTTAGCAAATACCCTGGCACAAGAGGTCTTCCCTGTTCCATGAGGCCCGTAAAAGACATAAACCAGCCCAACTTTTTTCCTCAGAACAGCGTTCGAAAGCGCCTGCACAACCAAGTTCTGACCAACGAGATCTTTGAAGGTTTTTGGCATGTACTTTTGTGTCAAACTCCGATGCCTACCACGGCGGTGCCCTTTCGCTTTGTGTCGATTATTACGTGATCTTGCCTCCGACGCAAGGTCGGAATCCTCCTCACACCCCAAACTATTATTAGAATAAATTCCGAGCTCCCCTGAATAATCCTGCGCCAGATAAGGATTGCCGCTGCCATTCCGAGTCTCAGATGCCTGAACCAGCAACGGCAACGCTTCCGAATCGGAGCTCGTCGAAGAAGTCAAATTGTCTGGTGCAATCGGCAAATTCGCACCATTCCCCTGGCTTTGTAGAGCAGTGCCTTCCGATTTCCTCCCCCTCGAATCGGATAACCCGCAGGATAAACTCCTTCCCGCCAAATCGAGAAACGATTTTCCTCTGTGGTGAATTCTCGACCAATTCCAGGGAATCCCACAAACATTTCTCGACACCTGCGACACCTCCGCATCCTCTTCTTTCCCGTCCCCTACACTGCATCTCTGCCACATAGCTCCTCCTCTATGATCGAATAAAGCACGATCTCGCCTGACCCCTTTGAATCTCCTCTTCTTTCCCCTGCTTAACCCGTTAGGTCGCGTTCTCCCTATTGCTTCTCGCCCATCACCTGTTTGATTGGGGGCTTCATCCAGTTGCTCCAATAGGGTTCTGAGGCCGACTTTGTGCGAGTGCGTACTCTTCCGACTCCTCCTGCTCGCGTCGCCCGATTCGTCCGCAACGCGATCCGAACTCGCTTCTTCGGCGGCGACTTTGGCCGACGCGAAGCGCGGCGAGCTCGTCGAGAGGCGTCCGATCTCGGCCCTGCGCCCGTCGGCGCCGACGGATCTCCTCCCGCTCTGCGCGGCGCCGTCCCTCGCCCGCCTCCGCACCGCCGCGCTCGCGGCGGAGGGTGAGAGCCACGAGGGTGGGCTCGTGGAGGGGTCGCGGAGGGATCGCGACCGCTGGAGCGCGATGAGGTCGCGCATCAGCGACCGCTCCGCGGGGTTGGGGCTGTGGCGGTGCATGTGGTTCTTCAGGTGGATGCAGTTCGTCAGATGCACGTGGCTCCGGAGGTGGTCGCCGACGCCTCCGCCACCGCCGCCGCCGCCGCAGCCGCCGCTATCGTCATTGGCGCGATCTCTCTGCACGGCTTTGGTCATTGATCACGAACTAAGGCGCATCTCACCCCCAAAAGTTTGCTGCTTCCATGATCTCAACTTCACCAACAAGCAGGGTCGAAAAATTAGGTTCAGCAAAAGAGCAAAATCACGAGAAATCTACGGAAAAGAGGAGGAGAGTGGAAGCTCACTAGGATAAATGGGATGCTTTTATCTCACTATCTCCTTCGCCTTTTCGAAACATCCACATGAACTCTCATGGATTCCCCCTTTCCCGAAGAGGTAGGAGGGAAAGAGAGAGAGCTAAAGAGAAAGAGAGGCGTTGGATGGTGAGAGCTCGTGCCCAGTGTAGATGTGGGCGGTGCTATCGGAAGTCGCAATCAGAAGGCGTACCATAGGGTAGGGTTTTTTTCTCTTTTCTTTTTATATTTTCGTACATATGCTTCGTATCATATACTACATAAGTAGTATTAATTATAATTAATAATTAATTAATTAAAGAAAATAAATAAATAAATAAATAAATATTAATTTCCGCATCTGGCCATCAAGGGATCGCGAGAACGTGCGGCGATGGAGATGCTGGGGATTGGCCGTTTGATTGGATTGAGAGATTGGACGGTTGGGATTGATTTTGGGTGGGTCCGAGGAAGCAATAATGGGGCAGTTACATTAATATAAGATGCGAAGGGCTAAGGGAAGGAGTCACCAGCGCAATCATTAGAGCGGGCATCAAAACGCCCCCCGAACAAATAACGACAGACGGGGGTAGGGGGGTGAGATGGGATGGTGCCGCGCACGTGCGACGGTCCGGCTGCTGCTGGGCGAGAGGGAACATGCCGATGAAGGTAGGGGTAGTTTGGTAATTTTGTATTAAGAAAAAACAAATACAGCTGGCATTTAAACTTGGAGAAACCTGACAATTATTTCACTCTGATTTTCTCTTTTGGTAATAAGAAAAAAAAAAAAAAAGGACGGTCAAAAGACACAAACAAAAGGACAATTTCCTGAAAGAAATTAAGAACAAAAATCAAGGAGAGAATTGTATTGATGCAATCAGTTTTTTGGATGACCGAATGGTTACAGATGGTGTAGCTACTTTGTTAAGATCAAAGTAGATTTTTTTTTTTTTTATCGCAGCTCACTATACAAAGTTGATGTGTGATATGAAAGTGAGCCAACGGAATATTATCGCAATCTTTTGTTTAAAAGAGACATATAGCAATTAACTCCTTTGTTTATTTTTTTTTTAGAAAACAACACAGCTAGAAATATAAAGCTATTAGGCTATAAGCCTGGAACTTCTAGGTACCAACCATAAAAGAAAAGGAAGGCTTTTGAATAGCAGAACTTTAATTTTTTAATACAATATCTGATTGGGGGTTCTTCGTAAAATAGAAATAGGGGTTTTGGCAATTACTTTTTCTGGCATGATAATTCCATTTTTCATTTCTTCATTGCCTCATTACTGACCATCTCTAGCGAAGGCCACACGGGCCAGTGACCTCTTAAATACTTCTATCAGATGATTAAAAAAAATTTAATGCAACAAAACCAATTTTAAGTTTGAATAACAACTTTGAAAAGAACAAAGAAAACGTTTCTACTTTCAACTAGATTTCAAACTTTTTTAATTTTTTGAGACAAAGGTAGCATGCTACCGCTTCATTCATTAAGAAAGTGAATTAAGCAACAGGGTGAAGCAGCAAGGCTTCAAAGAAAAAAAAAAACCACTAAGCGCTATAAACCTCCCACAGATCCTTACACGAGCGTATATCCACCAACAACTGTCTTAACGTACGCTTTCTTTTCTCAAAATATCTTTTATTCCGCTCCAACCAGATGGTCCACTAAGAAGTGATGATGATCGTTAACTCCCTTCTCCTTACAGTGCCCACTGTTAATGTTGCTAACTTTCCAGAGTGCACCAGTTGAAGTGCATGTATTTAGGAACCGTTTGTTCGGCATTAGGCAATCCAATAGCGCTCTTGAGAAACAGCAGGTCGTGAATAGGTGATCGACCGTCTCGGGTTCCTCCAAACGGAGTACACAACTTACCTCTCCCGACCATCCTCTTTTCAATAGATTATCTATTATTAATACCTTTTGTTTCAGCGCAAGCCACCGGAAAATTTTAACTTTCGATGGAATTTTGATCTTCCGCAGTCGTGTGAAGCTCCCTTCCTTGATTCCACCATCCTGCAGAAAGTTATATAGTGATTTAACCGTGAACAACTCCGTTTGATTCCATCTCTATTTAGCTAGATTTCAAACTTAGTTACTCATATACTAGACATAAAGTCTTTAGCTAACTGTGGTATATATGATTAGTAAGTCTACGAAATGTCTTTTTAGAAAAGTTATAAATTCGAAATGAAAATCAGAGGGATTGTCTTTAAATGTTTTTTTTTTTGAGAAAAGATTGTCTTTAAATGTTGGTCCAAAGAAATGATAGTCAGAAATCGTTTAGTCCCATGATTTTGATTCAAAAATAGAAGCGTATAAAAGAGCCAAATCCTAATCCAAAATAAAGGATTGTAATTAAGAATCTTATTTTTCTAATTTAGCCGGATATAAAAAAAACAAATTTTACAACAGTCAAAATTCAAATTTAGGAGCAAACAAAGCTACCGGAGCTGTGTGCGCGTGCATCGCTCGACACGCACAGGAAAAGTGATCGGGAGCGGAATGCCTTCGCATGTTTGCGGCGCGGAAAACGAGGCTTGGGATGATGGGGATGGCGGAGGGGGGAGGGATGCCTGCCGCCCTCCTCTTCTTGAGTTCCAAAACTCGAGGGCAGAAAGCCAAGTCAACAAATCGGCACAAGTCCCGAGGCCTACTCTCCCCTGTCCCCCAATTGATTCTCTACTTGGTTTTTTGAGAGAAAGGTAGCATGCTACCCGCTTCATTCATTGAATGGATGAATTATGTACAGGGATAAGACAATTTTAGGCCTATAAAGTGGCGACGACGAGAAAAAAAAAAGAAAAAAAAAAAGAAAAGAAGAAGAAGAAGAGAGAGAGAGACAGAGAGACAGAGAGTCTAATGCTGATTGGCTGGTAGGATTTGGTCCCACAGTCTCCTGAGCTGCTTGGTTTCACAGACTGCTCTGAGTGGATTCTCTACTTGTTGCTTGTTCTTTTCTTTGCCACTCGCCACCTTACTAGGACGTGTTTGTTTTGATGGAAGTCGGGATTAAAATAATTGAATTTTCGTAATCGGAGTTCGCTGGTGTTAGGACGGAATTAGTGAGCTCGACTTTTGTGGGCCCGTGTGTGCGAATTCGTCTCACAAGGGGGCGAGTTCGTGTAAGACGCGAACTCACGACTTCGCCCTTGGCAAGCAGGAGGGGGTTTAGCTCCGTCCTGGGAACGAAAGTGATCGAGTTTGATGATGTGTAATTCTGTTTTACGAAACAGCTCATCATTTGTGGAGCAATGCTTTCTGTACACCTATTATAAAGATATAAATTTTATAATTTAGTTTTTTAAAAGATTAAGATTTTTAGATATTTTAAATGTCTAAAAAGGCAAGATTTCCACACTCAATTATTCATGCATTGCTAGAGTCTTTTATTTAACAAATATCTTATACAGAATTTGTATTTAACTAGTTTTATTAAATTATATAAGAGAAGGCTATGAGGTAAACTGATGTCAAATAAAATATTTATCTCCAGCTTCTATACAAAATAAAAAAGATTATTCAAATATTTATTATTTCTACGTATAATAATAATTATTATTATTTGACCTAACCCTCTAAATAATGCGTGGGTTGGTCACGTTCTCTTCTCTCGATAGAACCGTATGACTGTAACCATTATAGGAAGAAAAAAAAAGCTACTGTACAAATTCATCAAAGTGTGCATTAGACATGATTTATCGTGCTAACACTGAAGAACTCTACTGCACGTAAAGGTCGTTCCAGTTGTCAGCTTTCTATTTTATATCAAATTTATTTTCAAAACAATACGGTACGTAGGTATCATGCCAATTATAATCTTTTAACAGTTTTGTGAGATAAAATTTCTTTCTCATCTCTTACAAATAAAATTTACATATCTTTTATATCAATAATACGCACAAATACTAACATTAAATATATTTTTTGAATACCTTGAATTAGGGATCTGTTATTGTCCCCACAACCGGAGAAACTGGGAGCTAATATCTGTGACGAGCCATTACCATTTGTTAGTTCTTTTTGTCCTTGAGGTCTTTGTGGTAGTACAACCGATTAGACAACAAGTAAGGATAGGCAAATAATTGTTGGGAAGCAGCAACTAATGGGTTCTGTGAAACCACCATTGTCCTTAATTCTCTCTCTTAAAAATTATAGAAAAAGATTAGCTAACCATTTTATTTATTTTTTAAAAAATAAATTCAGTTAGAAATATAAAATAATTATTAGACTTCGTATTTAGGATCTCGTTTACAAACCATCAAACCCTTAGTCAACTGCATCAAATTAAAAAATAAATTCAGTTAGAAATATAAAATAATTATTAGACTTCGTATTTAGGATCTCGTTTACAAACCATCAAACCCTTAGTCAACTGCATCAAATTTTGCTATTTTGATATTTTAAAAAAAAATTATGGCTATTTGCACTACCATTTTTTAGCAAAAGAGTGAAATGCCTCCAAATTTTTTAGATCCTCTAAGCATTAAAAGGGATTAGTTTAGCCACTATAATTCTAAAGGGACTTAACTATTTATGTAAACACTAAATAGGTTGAAATAAATTGAGTTGTGTAGAATAGCGAGAATAGTAATTGTGTGGACTTGTCTACTCGGGTCTCAATTGAAGCTGTCTCCCCCAATATCGTTCAGGTCAGAGGTTCATTCTCTATAAATATACTTATAAAATAGAAGCGTTCTGAGCTGCGGCGCCGCAAAAGTTTTACAAATTTTGTGATTCACTGGAATGATATATAACAATGTACTTTCACGTGGTTAGCTTTTGCGTGTTGGCTATAAAATCTATAGACTATGCATCATTTCAACTCTTTCACGTTCTGAGCATCATATGCGCGGTTGAAGTACGAAATATATATAGAAAATTGAGTTAGCTAATGAAACATTAATTAATAAGGGACCTATATGGTATGTCGTATCTGTACGCACTCGCATCATAAGCAGAATATTTGTTAGCAGCTTTAGTTCATCTTTACGGATTAAGCAACAAAGCGCTTTTGTGGAACTTGATTTGCTTTTTTAGGTACCAGCTGTTTATGAAACAATTGATTGGGCATGCCCAACCACATGTACTTTTTTTAACTTTTTGAAGTACAATGCGCAACCACATGCTATACCTCCCATGCTACTACCTAGGCTGAGGTGGGAATATGGATCATAATAGTACTACGCAAAGGCGCTTTTTTACTGATTTTTTTTTAATTTTTTATTTTAGTTTGGAGAATCACTGCGCAGAGACATTGTTGGAACGTCCAATCACCCACTTATTGTCAATAGTTGTAATTAGATCACCCACTTATTGTCAATAGTTGTAATTAGATTAACAACTCTTTTATCTCTCCTTAAATGTCCTTCATTATCTTTTTTTTTTGTGTTTTTTGGTGTGATGAGTTCCTCTACCCCCATAACTCCATTCCATTTGAAACTAACGGCCTACTAATGGCACCCGAGAAAACTGAAAGGTCAAATTTTGTAAATATACACGTAGCGAATTCAAACTTTTGTTACAAAAAAATCTTTCTAGATGAGAATCACTATATACGTGAAGGAACTGTTTTTTTTTTAGTATAGTGTTTCTAAAAGCATCAACTCGAATTAGTTCTTTGAGCAAGCATTATTGAATTTTTCATTAAATTTCACCGCTTCTGACTAGCAGAAACAAATTATCAACTACATTTTGAACATACCAAAAACTTATTTAAGTTTTTTAGTGCAGCAAAATCTTTTAACCTTTTGTTTCCAAACTTTTATTTTTTTGACAACAAATTGTTCCAACAATCAATTAATTACTACTACTCATGGTAGTAGATTGAATTGAGAAACTGTTCTCAAAGCAAAAACAAAAACAGAACCTCATAATGATGTAACCTTTTTCACTTCCCGCCTCATCTAGTTCAAATTTTATCGTCTTTTTGCAAACTAGCAACAAAAACAGGTCACACGTCAGAGAGTACAGATGCAAGGACGATTAAAGTCATTCAGTGGACTCCACGAAAGCTCAATTTAAACAGTGAAGGAATCGAAATGTTGGGAACAATTTTAACCGCGAAACATTTGTGAATTAAAAATTGCATCAACCAAGTGATTTTGTAATATAACAGGTTAACTATGTCGATTGCAGATCACAGTAACTATTTAAGGGAACAAAACAATCACTTACCTCAAACCAGATAGATACAAAAAGGCACAGTTCCTTTCTTTTTTACATGAAAAAGCATCTCATTTCCCACGAATTTTGAACAAGCAACCTAACAAAAAGCATTTGGTGTAGCACCAATATAGAAGATTATCCCGGTTATAACATTCTAATAAATGTATATGATTATTCAAAGAGGATACAATGGGCATATAGTAGTAGCAAAATTCATCTAGAGCAGGCCATGATTTAGAAGAGTGAGGGAAAGATACATGTGAAGCTTCATATTAGACCATAAACACAAAAGCATACCCGTAATTTCAGAGCTAAGTATGCGTCGTAGAATTGAAACATAAAGCTTGAGTACTATGACTCATATTTCAGTTCAGTTTGCAAGTGCACACAGGAATTGAATGAAGAAACAAAAGGAGAGTCATTTACATAATTTACATTAACTTATTTAAGCTTCGGCTCTTTGTCACGGTTAGCTGTCCCGAATTAAATTAGTGGGCTCGCTCAAAACATACTTGGGAAGCTCATACTTGGCACCTACAATAGGTTTTGTGGGAAGTAAATTCCATATGCATGGACAATTTAAAAGAGAAATGATAACAAAGGAAAATGCAACAAAGAGAGTAAAACAACATATCACCTCTTTCATCGTAACAAATAGTCATGTCGGTGCTCGACACAATGATACCGGCACTGTCTACTATTGCTTGCGCAAGGCTTAAATCAGCTTCAGCTGCAGCCCGGAGTGCATCCCAAATCTCTGCAAAAAGAGAATAAAAATAAAAAATAATAATAGAAGAATGTAACGCCTAATAATCACAATTTAAACATTTTGCTCTTTCTTAGAGCAGAGAAAATGAACAGGACTCGATGCCTACCAAGTTCTTGTTCTACTTTCCCGTATATCCCAGGTAGAAGAAATCACAGTTTTGTAGGTCTCCATTGAGATAAGGGGTTGCCAAGAATTAAAAAACAACACTTCCTACATATCCTTTTAGTGTGTAATAAATTTGAGTAAGGTCCCAACCTAAACCAATACAGACAATCCCGTCGAAACAGAGCAATCAAATATGGTGTTATTTAGTTAGAAGAGTGCATTGCCAAACTAGTAAAAATATTACTGTTGAAAAAAAGAATGCTATTTGTACTAAATAAAACCTAACATGAGAAGGCAAAAGCTTCTCAAAAGAATATTTTTCATATTTTCAATATATTCACACAGCAAGCAGGTAAAATCAAGTTTACACAGTGTGTTTATCTTTAGATTAGACATCGGGCCTCTTGTGAGAATTGTCTAGCAACATATTGTCATAAGGGCTGATAAAGGCAACCTTACTGAAAAATGGAGACAACTGTAATCAGCATTTAAAAGATAAGAACCTTTCTGGCCACCATAATGAGGAGCAGTATCCCAGAATTCATCACGCATCTGTTTGAGCTCTGCGCTAGTTATCGGCTGAGTATGCTTCCAAGGCTTTGGCTTTCGGAGTTTCTTACTATTCTCTGCATTCAAGCAAATAAGGCTCGATCTATCAAAATATTCAACACACGGATAGATATTAAAGGCATAAATGATCATAACAAATGTAGATTTTCATGATAGTTTGACATGTCAGAAATTGTGAAGAGAAAGCTAGCACAAGCCAGATGCGGGACGTAAATAAACGTAGTAGAATGGACACAATCTGTTAGAACCAAAGTTGTATTACCAAGGAATAAATACTAAATATCTGTCAAGTGGATATAGGTGATTAGCACAGCTCAAACTTTTGAAACAAGCGAAATACAGCTTTAAATTCATCCAGTGATGCTATACTTGGAACAATGAAATAATCTTATGCGGCTCAGATGACAAGACAACACATCTCTGTGAAGAATGAAAAAAAATTGCACTGTTCATGTTCATAATTCAACACCTTCCTAATTACACCAAAGTCCTACTTCATTGTTGTAGAACATAGAGAAAGAAGATAATGAGCTCAACCTTCCAAAACCTTGTAATCTATGCACAAACATACAAGTGATAACTACATCAAGAGTTACTAATCTCCCTTCGGAAATAACATCCATAAGGAGGGTTTCACAAACAGGCAATCCTCTATAACAACCATAATGATTACTTTGATCAGCACCAGAAATTGGCTAAATACATCAAACTTATGACTTATCTCAACCGTGCATCGTCTTAACGCTACTGCAATTCCACATGAGACTATGGACCTGTGATTTCATAAGAAAATTATGGACTAAGATCAAGAATTGTGCACAAATAGATTAGCCTAAGGCCAAACCCAATCAAGTTCACAGTAAAAACAAAACATCCCGCCAATTTTCTCCTTCCAGTCGGGTTACAAACTGGACTGCAGAGCTGGAAAAAAGAAAATACATAACTATGCAGACCTCAAAATGAACTCGTACATGTAAATAAGAGAGCAGGGAGAAGAATTGACAATTACTCCCAATTCTGTTATAATGTGGTCAGCACTTCATGCTACATTTCCTCATCAAAATGTATTATCAGAAGTTCACAATAAAACAAAGAAACATAACAAACACCGCCATCAACCTTAAATTACATACTTCACAATGAATGTTAAGATAGCTTATTTCACATTCTGGGCGAAAAAGCACTTTATATCTGTTGCTTCTCATTTCCTATTACCTCACCTAGATTCAGCATGTAGCAATTCAACGCAACTTATTACCAAGTAATAACACAACCATAACTCACCATTTGCATCACTGATGCTACCACTGACTAGTAAACACACTAGTGACATATTAGAGCCCCAAAAGAGGTCATAAATTCTCCGTTAAGCTTAAGCCAACAATTTATTCTTTTTCTGGTAACTAGAAACTATCCTGAAATAGGACTCAAAACGTAATTCTTTTTCAATTGACACTCCCTCAGGTTTCCTCTTTTTTCTTTTTTCTTTGGATCTAAGATAATTCAAGGGTTAAAAATTTCGGTAAATTAAAAATTATCTCGTCAAATTTAACAGTCTTATGTACTTCCTTTTTGACGAAATTCTTAACTGAACAGAGTAAGATAACTCAAATTAACACAAATCAAATTTACAGGATGTTAACCAGAAACTATAAGTTTCAGATGCCTAGTTCAAAAATAGCCAATAGTTTAGGGGGCCTTCATACATTTTATCTTTTTTCCTACTCCTTCCAAATACAGATCTAAACTGATCCACCTAAAAGACGCAAAGTTTAGCAACAGGACAACGACCGATTCTACAATCTACAGAACAACGAGTTCAATTTCCAGGAATTAGGATCACCGCAACACCGCATGATCTCCACAAACGATCTCGAGGGTGGGAAATAGAAACCGATGTAGAACAAAATCTACAAGAATGATTGAGAGGGGGGGTTTGTTCACCTTCTCCCTTCTGAGTAGATCCAACACAACCCATGGTATTCGATCGTCTTCTTCCTCGCGCTTCTAATCGGCGGGAGATCGAAAGCGAGAGGAAGGCGAGTGAGGAATCACAACATCGCCTTCTCCGCTGCGGCTTGAAGCAGAAGCGGTCGAGAAGAGTCGATTTTGGGCGGTGGAAGAGAGAGAAAGAGAGAGAGAGAGAGAGAGAGGTTCTCTGTTGAGGTCAAAGTGGGAGTCGCCGAGAGAGGAGGAGAGAGAGAGAGTAATGGACTAGGAGTCCTTTGTTGAGATCTATCTAAAGTATAGGGTGATGATAAATATATAAATAATAATAAAATAATGATAATGATGATATAATAATAATTTGAGCTCTCGTCGTTATACACTGCGTCGCCTCCTCTTTTTTAACGGAGCAATGTTTTTTTTTTTTTAAAGAAAAGATAGCATGCTACCGCTTCATTCATAAAGAAGATGAATTAGGCTACAAACTGAAGCATCGAGGCTTCGGAAACATCGCGAAGAAAGAAATAAGATAAAGAAAGAAAAAAATAAGTTCGAATCCTTGTTGATTCACAATTTCTACTAAATTAACGGAGCAATGTTAAGTGCACATTTCTATAAACTTAAAAAAAATTATTTTTCACTTGTCTTATTAATTTTTTTATATAAAAATTTAATTTAAATTTTTGTAAATTTTAAAATAAAAAGGTTGTAAAATTTACGCCTTTTAAGTAGTTATATAGATAGTATTTTTCTATAAGATGTTGCTCGTTCTATACTTGAAGGTTTTTAGAAGTAGTATCTCTGAATTCAAAAAGAAGAAGAAGAAGAAGAAGAAGCGATTTATAAAGTAGCCCCGTGTCCTAATTTGATGGTAACAGGTAAGCAATTTGACATGCTGTGGATAAGTAGCATGTAAAAATTAGATAAAAAATGCATTGAGATGCTTCAACTATTGATTTTAGCTAAATAAATAAATAAATAACTTAATTTTATTAATTACTTATTTTATTAAATTTAATAATATAAATTATTTACAATGAGTAATATTAAGGGCCATTTGATTGCATGTGGTAACTGCATGCAAATGTACATGCAGTATTTAGTTTGATGTATTTAACTCCAATTGCTGCAGAAGGAACTGCAAGAGGAGGCCCAACTGCAACAGTTGGAATTACGCCCAAATTGGCCGCAGTTTCAACTGCAGCAGTTGAAGAGAGTAACTTTAAACAAAAAATATGCTTACCTCTTTAATTATTTTTTAAATAATTTTTTTTTTTTTTTACATCGGAGATAATCTCACCATCATATATATAAAATGATAAACTTTTAAAAGTCATTTCTCAACTGCATGTAACCAAATAAATTATTTATAGTTGCAACGCTTTCTACTTCATCTAACCAATCAGAATGTGTGTAGTTATAACTGTTGCATTTCCAACTGCATGCATTTCTAACTGTACTGTATTTGTAATTACATCTAACCAAACGGTCCATTAACTAATTTTTTCTTAAAATAATTTGTGTTGTTACGATTTTCTACAAATATATAATCTTTACTATATTTGATGTGTGAACTGAGCCACTGACACTTATTAATATACGCATCGAAAAGTCAAGAGCATGCATATTGTGTCTAGAAGTTTTGATGTTGTGTCATATAATTTCCTTTTTGGAGGTGCTAGAAAATAAATAAATAAATAAATAAATAAAAGTAAAAAAGTGAAGAGTTTGGTAACTTAATGGTGTTGACAAGTACCTAACCTGTTTCCTACTACTGAGTCCTATTTTCGAGCTAGATTTGTATCAGTTTTAAACTATTTTTAGTAATTTTTTTCGTGTTTAGTTGTGTTTGTGTCGCATTTTAAAATCTCTATCCCTCATTGTGTGAACTATGCAATTAAAATGGAGTTGAGTAGCATAACTTATTATTTAGCCATGTGGATCTAGGCTCACTAAAGGCCTAATTTAGTACCAAAATTTGGGCTAACCCTCAATTTGTTCATAAATTTTCACCGAGCCCATAACTTTTTTTGGGCTCGGCCACGCTCGGCCCGATTAAGACCTATCGGAGGTTCCACTACTAACATGCATTTCCGGACCGGCGTATCCGTACATCTCATACATTACTACGTCTAATTTTTAATCATCAATAACTTAAAATCAAATTCTAATCCAGTAATATAATCTACAGTAACAAAAGAACCTACGAAAATCTAATACCTGAAGTAATTAATAATGTCTAAATTTTATGTTCTGAATATCACCGAACACATTCAATAAAAATTATATTTTGATTTGAAACCTCTATCATGATATTTTTTCTTTTTTTTTAGAGAGAAATGTAGCACGCTACCCGCTTCGTTTATTTCGTATAGAAATAAACTTGGCTGGAAATGTGAATCAACTAGGATTCGAACTCGGAACGTCGGGTACCAACCAAAGCCCTTTGCCACTTGCGCTAGGGACGGTCGGTTATCATGATATTTCTTGATTTTAAGGATTACTATCAATGGTAATATTAGGGGCGCGCGGTTGCATGCAATTTTTCTTGTTGTGTGACCAGGGCTGAACCCAACCTGATTGACCTTTTGGTTAGGTCTTTTTTCCAAACTAACCTAGCTACATTATTAATCTAAACACCACCAACATATTCAACATTCGAGTAAAGTTAAGTTTCGAAAAAATGTTTCATAATAGAAGGCTAATTAAACACAACATATTGTACCCTATATATATATATATATATATATATATATATATATATATATATATTTCGAGGATAAGCAGGGACCAAATTGCACCCCCCAAAAACTAATATTAACAACCAAAACTAAATATATATTTAGACTAACAAAGTGTGCAAAAAGTACTAATTGACATTCTCTTGGGCATACTCTAATCACTTTTCATATACATTTACGAACGTTAAAAGTGGCTCAAAGAGAGATTTGAACCACAAAATAATGTTATACTTAAAAGCGAACTTTACATCACTTTACGATTTCTATGATTCCTGCGAGCTTATGTTATTGTACGCTGAGCTCGCCAACTCATAATTGCACATACAAACTTGAGCGGCGGAGGAAACACGAAGGGAAAACTTTTAAATTCTTACATTATTATTATCATTATAAATTTCATTGGAGTATATAATAATTAGCATCATAATAATCTCATATATAGGGGAGAATATAATAGATTCCAATAGTAATCCCTCCTCTACCTCTCGTTCACGGTCTCACCGATCGTACGCTCGCTTTTGCTCCTCACCACTAATCACATGTTGGATTTCGCTTCGACCTTTTCCAAAAGTAAAGGAGGAAAAACAAAAAACAAAAACAAAAAGAGTGGTCCATCACTTCTCATCTCTCATGATTCTCAACATGGCAATGTGTTTTAGATTCTCGCGGTCACCGTTTACCTATTATGAAAAGTCGAAATCCAATCTAGCGTCCTACACCAACCAATTCAAACAGGAATGATTCTTCACTCATTCAACTCATTCCCTTTTCCTTTCTTTCTCTTAATTATTCATTTAGTATATTAAAGTTTTCTTTAGATACAGCTGATGAGCTAGCATTATTCGGTAATGGCTAGTTAATAATATTTATCGAGTCTAAAAAGTCGAGTCGTGTACGTTTGCATGTGCTTGGCCATCCTTCAATGCCTAAGGACCCGAGGTTAATAGACCTATATATAAACCTTGATATGGTCATAAATGTCACTAGCCACATGGGTGTAATTACTAAGATGAAGGCGCCGTAACCTATATATTTTATTAAAATTATTGGGATTCACAAGGAGATGCTCCCTAACTTTTACATAGTTTAGTAGGGAGCCATTTTGTTTCTCACATATGAAACCCTTTGATCACTAAGGGTACGTAAATACACACCCAATAGATCGCCCAACTATGATTTATGAAACAAATCGATTCTTACAAAGACTCCAAACCTTTTATTCTTTAACACACTAGAACATTTGGTGTTTGTTTCGCTCTACTTTTGCTTTTGAACTGATCATAGAATCATTTCACTAGAGCTTTTTCAGTAAACGTGAATATTTGAAACTTCTACTATAGAAAAAAAATAGAAATCAAATTTGGAGTTGGAAAAACGAAAGCTATAATTTAGAACTTAGTGAAGATGCTTTTTAAGATAATTCATTCTTTAATTCTATTATTTACTTAATACTTTATCAAACACTACCACTTACTGCAAAAATCAACTAAGTTATTTCCGAAATTATTTTACAAAAGCAAGTAACTAGATCAATGAGTCACAAGGTGGGAAAGGTTTTAACTATCAAACCCAGTAGGCCGGCGATCCCCTCTCTACTCTACTCTTCATCGCTTCTTCGGCACTCCACGTGGCATTCACTCGTACTCAACGCAAACAAAGACTCTATTATAGATAAAATAATAAAAATAGTAATAATACAGCGAGAAATATATATAGAGTCCGGTTATGTTGTTTCTAAAAGCACCAAGTACTTGGTGCTTGCAAGTTTTTTACCGTTAGATTTATCATTTTGACTATTTCTATCTGTTTACTTATACTATTCAACAAACCACCCACTCAATTCTAAAAGACCACTATCATTCTAACCACACATCTCTTAATTTAAGGATCGAAAACTTACAAACACTAATTACTTGGTATTTTTAAAAGTATAGAAGCTCAATTCGAGATATATATATATATATATAATATTTGATATCCAGCTAAAATAAAGCCAACGACACATGGTAGCAACGCACTCCACCATTTGACTGCGCCCAAATTTGACTTGATCTCCACGCGTTCTCTCTCCACCAGCCCCGAGGTATCCCTTAAATACCACTTTAGGTGCGGCCAAAAAATATAAGCCCCACCTCCACACAAATCGTCCAAAAGTGCTTTTCTTAGTAGTAGTACTCTCTCTCTCTCTCTCTCTCTGTTATGGCCTCTCCTGCACAAAGAAAAGCACTTCTCCTCTTGGCTCATCTTCTACTGCTCTCCTTTTCAATTGAAGGTAGAAAATTTCTGAACGAAGAAGAGAGTAAGATTCAACACTTGGAAGTCGGTCGCAGTCATGCTCCGCCGCAGTTCTCGAGCGATAACGAAGGTCGGCACGTCTTTGTTCGCGTATCGATGAGCAGCGGTGAGGGCCGCATGCTGCAGTCGGTGCCGAGCCCTGGCGTCGGTCATTAGCGACGTCGCTCGTTGTTCCCTCATTCTCTTTTTCTCGACGACTCCAGATTAAGAAAATATTTGCAGGTTATGTGTGATACTTTATTCTATTTTTTTCCTTTTTTCTCGCAAAGTTGAGAGGCTTATGAGAATTGATGCTCCTAAGAGTAACATCAGTGTATATATAATCTGGTGAATATAACAGCTGTGATGTCATAAAAGTTGTTCTGGTTCTTTGTTTTCTTTTTTTTTTTCTCTCTTTTTTTCTTAATTTAGTCCAATGTACGGATAGTAAAAAATCTGAATGTGTGATCAATGGCAAGTTGATTTTTAATGTCTTATTTAAATTAATAGACTAGTTTCTTAACTTTAGTTTATTAGTCTACATGCACTGCACTGATTCTAACATACATTTAGATTTTTAACTGATGTGTGATGAATGATAATTTATTTTTAATTTTCTAGTCTGCAAATATCTGTGAGTACGACTAGAAATTGTTATACACATCTCAAATTCAAACAAAGACAAAATAATTTCTTAGAAGCTTAAATGCTTCAAATAAGATTTTTCTTTTCTTTTTTCCGTCTACACACAAACTAAAAAGTTAAATTTAAAATTTAAAATTTAGAAAAGTAAGAATCTCTTTATTTGTGCGCACGTGGCTGCTTTATTTTGCGTCCGAGCCCCACGGCAAGCTAGCGTTGAAGTATGAATGCGTGTCGGTTAAAATCGTACCAGGCTTGATGACGTGGCGTGCAGCAGTTAGGGAACTCAACAAGAATCGGTTAGGCTCTAGAACCTGGCAAGGTAGAGGTGTACGGGTCGAATTTTGGTGCAAGTTACACGCGCCTCCACGTGTGGTTTGTAAATGACGAAGAGTGGGTGATCGAGAAATGTACAGGTAAATAAATCGCATTTAACCATGAAATATACAGGTAATGGCATTTAACAGCGACCACACTACCCACCGCACTTAACGTAATTTTATAATATATAAAAATAATAATATTTAATAACGATTGTCATTGATCGTACTTAGCGCAGTTCTCTAAAATACACATAATAGTATTTGACAACGACCACCATTATTGACCGTATTTATTATAGTTAACTAAGAATTTGATAATTAATACTTAAATTTTCAAATTTGAAATCTAATTATTTTTTATTTTTAGCTAAAAGGAAAAAAAGAAATAGATAGATTATTATCTTTCTCTCTCTAAAAAAGAAAACAAAACAGTAACTACCACCGCTACAAATCTAACACTAAATAAATGCTACCAGCACATCCTATAAATAAGTATAAATCTTACATCTCTCTTATTTGAGAGTTCATACATATTTTTTTTTTAAATTAGTATTAAAATAAATAATTAAACTAATAAAAAAATAAAGTAAAAATATACATAATGTACCTAAACTATGAATCATTTTGAAACGATTACTCAACCTTCAAAATTTTGATTTTACTATCAAATCTTTCAATTTGTTTGATTTAAATCAGTCGACGATATTTTGACTTCAAAAGTTAAATACGCCTTTATCTTCACATGTTTAGGTAGTATACTTCCTACAATTCTCGTAACCACCATAAATTCATTGAAATAAATAATTAGCTTGAATTTTAAAACCAAAACATCCTCTACTGGCTCAAATCAAATAAATTAAAAAAATAATTAATAATAGTAAAATTAAAATTTTGAAACATTAAACAATCGTTTCAAAATTACCTACAATTTGGATTAGTTATATATATTTTTATCAAAGTCTAAAGATGTAAAGATAACATTCCTCGCTAACGAGGTAATTCTGATGTCCATGAGCAAGTCTTTCTTTTTTTTTTAGAGAGAGAAAGGTAGCATGCTATCCGTTTCGTTTATTTTTTTTAAAAAATAAACTTAGCTAGAAATGTGAATCAACTAGGATTCGAACTCGGAACCTCAGATACCAACCAGCAAGCGTTTTATCACTTGCGCTAGGGACGGTCGGTGTCCATGAGCAAGTCTTAGATGAATGGTCCGCACGCAAACATGTGCTGCTGCTAACAATTCACAGGAGGTCTTTTCTGCCATCCAAACAAAGCATTTTCCGGATGCCGGTGTACAAATTCCAACGATATGAAGCCAACCAAACGTGCAATTGTCAATCTACGCAGAGTTTACAAAGTTGCAATGCACGTGTTACAACATATTCTGTCTACAATGATCCATTCAATTCTCAATTCTATAATCCTCATTCTCCAACAAGACTACAGAGTACACACACACACACAACGCAACAACTGTTTAAAAGGAAAAAAAAAAAAAAAAAAAACCCTCCAGATCAAACACTGTTTTATTAAAATACACTTCAAGCGTTTTTTTTAGTACAGTACTTCAAAAACTTTAAAAGTCCCTCGATCAAGTTTACCACCAGACAGAAACCAAAGCAAGCAGAAAATGGTAAACAAAGTGATATTTTGACTACACTATTTATGACCAAACAGCAATCAACATATTCAAGGAGCCTCAGTAGTTTAATCACAAAATCTATGATTAACTGTACTACCTTACCCCACTGGAACCATCCAATGTTTACCTGTCCATATTTGATAGTAACTTATTAGAATAGCTAAATAAATTTAGATGGAAACTACCAGCTTCTGCAAAAAAAGACTAACAGGACAATCCTGGATGATCCTTCAATACTCGCGACAATCAATCAAATCAACCTCTTTGAACAATGTGGGCGTAGGTACATATCCAAGATTAGGAATACTCCTGCATTGCTAACAAACATTTACTATGTCAACTTGATATCATGTTTGATATCATACCTCTACATACTGGTACCAACTTTCCAACCAAAGCAAAGTCATATAAGAGGACTAATTATAAAAGCAGTAAGGCAAGGTTTCTGAAACTAATTTTTAATGTTAAGATACTAAGGCCTTCAGAAGCAATATCAAAACTAAGCAATAAGAGTGACATTTTCATGTGCTCATGTGCTTTCCTTAATAGATTATACGATGGAATTTGCCAAGATAAAAGTTACTAGTTTTACGTAAACATGAGCTACATAAATAGCATACACTCCTGCATGTGTTTTCACATTTTGTTGTGGACCCCATTGTTTTTCATATAGGATAGTAACTTCGGTGGCTCTTAAGTGCACACGAAATAACTAAAACCAGACCACGTAATAGATAAAATTAAACAATGGCAAACCCAAAACTTACCAAACATTCAACAAGTGACATCCAGTGCATCTCTCGAGGGTACATCACTCGCAAGGTCCATTAGTTATTTGAAGTAATTCAAAGGGAAGAAGGTTTGTTTCATTATATTCCTTCTCATCTTCAAACACAACATGCTTTTAAGTAATTTGCTCTGTGCAATAAAGGAGAGTTTTTTCTCTCAAATTACAAAGCCCTAAGAGCAATGTAAATCAACAACATAAATAGAACTAAGGCAGCTAAAGGTTAATTTTTACTAAAGAATGGTTGGTAAGTAGAATGGAACATAAAGCCACTGCATGATTTTGTCAAACAGTTCAACATACTAAAAGAGCTGGCTGCAGATTCTCTACATCCTCGTCCCCATGATTGCACAAATCATCTGTGCTCGATATTAACCAATACATGACTTTCTTATTGACTAACAACTAAAGAATGGTAAACCTCAACCTGACATACATAGTAAATGAAAGACAGGTGTCATCTTTGGTTCTCTTATCACCTGTCTCAGTTAGCTATGAACACATGGTAGATCTCCCAAAATTAAAACATGTACAAGAATCTAAAAAGAAACAATCAAGAGAAAGATAAATGGCAGTCTACAGAACTATTTTGCAGCATCAATCGAAAGATGGAGAACTAAGATAAAATCAGAGTAATACTAAAACTAAAAAAGGGGCCGCTGTTACTAGCTGTCAATCTACAAACTAACAGAATAACACAGTCATACAAAAGACTAGTCCAGCACTTTGAATGACAGGGGTGGGAGGGTTGGGGGACATGAGGAAAAGGGAGAGTAAAAATGAATTCTAAGTATTACTATTTTACATGATATATAACCGGTCATACCTCGTCGCCCAGTAACAAAAATTTCCACCAAATTCTGAGCTTAAGGAGAAACATTTTTTATGTCTTTTCAGATGAAGTGAGATGTCCCATTTTCTCTGTGAGGTGATCAACATTCTTCTTTTTCCACCAATTCTGCCCCATTTCCACAACCTTTCCTTCATTTCTCTTTTCATCAGCATCTCTTCTTTCCGATTGGACCTCTTGTGCATCAGTCGAACCAGGTGTCTCAGTAAGAAACTGTTCCCAGAATACATCATTTACGCCAGTTGGCACAGCGGGAGCTGCAGTATTGGGTTTCTCCCTTGCTGAATCTCCTTCAGCAACTGTAGGTTCAGAGTTCACGTCTATTTCGACAATCTTGCTTTGATTATCTGCATGAGTTTCCGCCACATGAATTTCTGTCAAAGGAAGAGCAGGGCTTTCCGCATAACTAGTGGATTCCGCCAGCTCAGGTGATGAATGGATATCTCCTATACAAGGTGAAGAAGAACGCAACTCGGGCGGTGAGTGCATATTCACATCAGTCTCACCAGATGATGCATCCATCTCCACAAGAACTGCAGTAGAAGGGGGGCAAGGGACAAAACCGTCATAACACATGTCTTCTTCCCCCAAAGCTTGACTCACCCCTCGGAAAAAAATTTCTAAGGAGTTCAAGGATGATTCCATCTTATCAAAGGGCTCGGTGTCCAATGCATGCGTAGAAAATACATCCGACCTCTCTTTACTTAAGACCTGCAAAGGTGCAATTCTGTTTTCTTCCATATTGGCATCCTCGTAGAAGAAGTTACTTTTCGGTAGCCTCCTCTTCTTACTGAAATGGTCGGGTTTCTGAACAAATTTAGACAGAAAGCCGGGTGTCTGAACTATTTGGCTCAATGAACCCATTAGATTTCTTTGGTGTTGTTCCATGACTTGCAACCTCTCCTCTAAAGACTGCATTTCCCGGTCCATCCCATGCTGCTGTTGTGTGTGCTTCTGGAGCTCTGCTATGAGCAAACCCTTCTCGTGCTTGAGTTTCTCGATCTCCTCCTCGAGTTCTTGCCTTTCCAGTTCGGCCAATGGCCCACTCCCTTGGTTGTGCAACGAATGGCTGTGGACGGGTTTGCGCCTATGGATATTTTTTAATAGGTGCCTTTGTCCCCTTATGAATTCTTCATTTGCGAATTCCCACTGATCAGGATCTATTTTACGGAAACCCTAGAATATGACAAACAGAGCAAAATGCACATAAATCACTAGATCAGTTTTGCTTCACAACCAATGAATGAAGATAATTAAGGCAATAAAAAGTCTGTCTCACGTTCGACCTATTTACGCCAACGAAATTCAAATAAATGAAGGTAGTACCAAGAGGTACCCTATATTCGTAGAGGTGACACACCATCCTTTTATCAGCGAATAAAGCTCTAAGGTAAGTTATAGTTAAGCTGAATGAAAGCTTGAAAATATTGGAAGATATTCTACATGATACCATGGATTGTACTTCGGGGACAAAAAGTACAACATAGTAAGCAGTTTTCTTTACATGGCCAAATGCAATTCATTAAGTAGGAAACAAACAAACAATTCAGCAGTAGAAATCATAGCAAATCAAACAATCCACGATACACACGCTAAGCAATTGAACTAATAACCTTACAGATAATTATGTCGCATGTATAGAACGAATTATTGACGAAGGAGAAAAGCTCAATCCATTAGCAGCCAATTCACAAACTACTCAATTAACCATACACAGGGCTTAGAATGAGTATAACTAAACCATTAACAATACATCGAACCCACTATAACCGGAAAATTTTAAAGGAAATCAAATAAAAAAAGACGCCTTTTTTTTATCAGATTCAGCTCACTTACATAAGTATTAAGCTGCCTCACGAAGCTAGAGAAATTGTTGTGCTTGAAGTATTTGGGGAGCAAATCCTTTGCAAAATCCCGCGGATCCCACACAACGAAGCTGGTATTGTTCAACCCCCACGACACTATGGAGTCCGTGGAGGGATCATCCACCATGTCATACGTCTTCGTGAGGAAAGGAGGCGGCGAATTCGAGCTCCCCGGCGACCCCTCCATCTCCCCCTCCCCACCCAAACCCTAACACACCCCCCCGATCAATCCCTACGCATCGCGGAATCCGCCGCGAAGGCCCGAAACCTCGATCGATCCGCCTCGAATTGGAGCAGCAGAAGCGTCGATCGGAGTGGGATTGACCTGGTCGTGGCGAGATCGCGAACCCTAGAAAAAGCCCTCCTAAAAAGGAACCCGAAAAGGAGAGGAAAAAGAGGAGGTTTTTTTTATTTATTCCTTTTTTCCGAGAATAACGAAAACGAAGAGGAGGAGGGGCTTCTTCCTTTTTTTTCTTTTTTTTTTTTCTTTTTTTCAGGGCTTTATTGTTCGATGATGGGAGAAGAGGACTCCACGAGGTTCTGGAAGGATTTGATGCGGCTCTCGAAGTATTTATGGCCGTGGAAATTTCTAGAAGAGAGAAGAAGAAGTAGAAAGAGAGGTCGGGGCATAAGCACAGGTTAGCCTTAAATGTCGAGCTTAATTTGTCTTTCTCTTTTATTATTTGATGCAATTGGCCTAGATTTTAATAATCTCACATTAATGAAATGCATAATCCATAAGTTAAATAATAGAGATTTTTGCATACATAGATACCCTTGAAAAATTCTCTACCAACCGTCCCTAGCGCAAGTGGCAAAGGGCTTGGTCGTTGGTACCCGAGATTTCGAGTCCGAATCATAGTTGATTCACATTTCTAGCTAAGTTTATTTCTAAAGAAATAAACGAAGCGGGTAGCGTGCTACCTTTCTCTAAAAAAAAAAAGACGAACTTTATTGCACCGAATGACAAAAGAAACAATATTTATTATAAATTTGTATTTCAACTTAGGAGTCTATTTGGATGTGTGAAATTTTGCGCGTAAATTCGTACTATTCACATAAGTCCAATGAAGCGAGTGTTTGGATATATAAACAAAAGACAGAAGAAGAAAGGATATTCAGTACTACGACTGATTATCACAATTTTGTAATAGTAGAGTAGGAAATCATCGAGATCATTTATGCTGCACATTTAGGACGCTAAAGATACGTACTATGAAATGTGCCCTTATCCTTTCTTGCAGAAGAACTACTAAATATAATGCTAGTGGGTAAAGTGTCTGTGATAAGTTATAATAGCGATGGCGATAATGGAGATGTTGTACGAGATGAATGGTAATGGTTCATTAGTTCTAATGACAAGTACATGCCAGTGATGGACAAATTGACTCTTGCGATTTTCAATTTTAATTGTGTGACTGCTATAAGGAAAGTTTTCCGATCTAATCCTCTTCTATAAACAAACTACTAAGATATCGATGCTAGTGGTTTGTAGAAAGTACTGTCGATAGCAATCGTAGAAATAGCATACTAGTCATTCCTCGATGCTGATAATGAGTAAAAATATGATCATTGATGCATAGCTGCGATTTGAGATATATGGTAATGCTAATAATAGTGATACGATTGACAACAACAATTAATAGTTGCGGTTTGGTAATAACAATGTTACGGTCTCTCGAATATTGATTCACCAATAGGCCTAACCTAGCTCGAATCATGTGATTTGTTGTGTTTGTTGACCAATTCAATCAATTCTAACAAAATAAGATCCCAAAGAAAATTAAGCAAAAGAAATGTACAATTCTCTTTTTATTCACAAGGCCAGTCAAAAGGGACTCAACAAACACAGGACTTTTTTTGGCTTTTAATCAAATATCAAAAGAGAACTTGCTTATGAGGTTAAGGCTAATAATATATAGTTGATGGAAGAAACAGTAGATTAGAGTAAAAATATGTTTATTCAAATTATTGGGAGAGAAATATGATTGTGAGGCCTAGTATATGAGAATAAGGGCCTGTTTGGCCTAGCTTCTGGAAAAGTAATTTCTGCAGAAGTGATTTTGTTTTGTAGAATTGATTTTGGTGAAAAGTTGTAGAGCGTTTGGCAGAGTTTAGGTAAAAGTGATTTTTCTGAAATGATTTTCTAAAGATGTTTGGCAAAATTTTTTTTGATACTTGCATATATTAATATTTTTACTAAATTTTATTTTAAAATAGTTTAAAATTAAAATTAAAATTAAAATTTTAAATTTGAATTAAAAGTATAATTTTTAAATTTTAAATTTGTACAAAAAATAAATTTGAAATTTCAAAATTTAAAATTTAAAATTTGAATTTTAAATTAATTTTAAATTTTAAATTTTGAATTTTAAATTTTAAATTTTAAATTTTAAATTTTAAATTTTGAATTTTAAATTTTAAAATTAAAATTAAAATCAAAATTTTAAAATTTAAAATTTGAATTTTGTAATTTGAAAATTAAAACTTGTAATTTTAAATTTTAAAATTTTAAATTTTTAAATTTACACTTTAAAATATAAAATGTCAAAATTTAAATTTTATCTTAAATTTAAAATTTAAAATGTTGAATTTTAAAATTTAAAATTTGAGATTTGAAATTTAAATTTAAAATTTAAAATCTAAATTTTAAAATTTAAATTTGAAAAGTTGAGATTTAAAAATTCAAATATGAATTTAAAATTTCAAAATTTAAATTTAATGTTAAATTTATACTTTGAATCTAAAATAGAAATAAAAATTTGAATTTTAAGTCCAAAATCAGAATCAATTTTGGAGAAGCAGCTTTTTTCTGTTTCTGATTCTGGAGCCTTCAAAATCAGTTTTCTGATTCTGAAAAGTAGAATCAGATTTTTAAATTATCGTTGTCAAACACTCTACTGAGCTCAAAAGTGAGTTTGGGCTCAGAATCACTTCTGAGAAGCTAGGCCAAACATCCCTAAGCCAACAAAAATGCTCGTGTAAACGACTTTTTCCTCATAACCCTACTTGGGGCCAAAGCCTGTCTTTCAATTCTAGGATATTTCCAAACCAGGGAGATCCTTAATATCAATTTTCTCCATAATGAATATCATTACATAGTTGTGATTGGATTTTTTCGACAAATCTCTGTGCTTAATTTTTAACTGCTAAACAAAGTTACAAGCACAAATTACTGCAAATGCATGCATGCTTGTGTAGATCCAACATAACAACTCCTGGGCTAACAAACAAAATGAAGATATTTCAACCCAAATAAAGAGGAAATTTTTTTTTGGTTTTCATTTACAAATAACAATTTTATCGTTGAATTTTTTGATGGATAGAGTTTCTTATTTTTGTTATTGTTGACTAATTTACACTGTAATCTGACCAGATGCTGAATATGTATAATTTACAAATATCTCTTCATCTTTCTATAAACTGTATCACATAAAATTTATAACTGAAAAATGAAAAATAATACTAATAGTATCAGAAGGAGCCTCAGCATGAGAAAATATTGAGGTCATCCGATTCTTTTTATGATGACTAGGTAATGTGATTTGTCCCCAGGTAAAATGGTCTTCATTACTCTCTAAACAAACTCTTAGCATTATGCGGACGCTATTATTATAGTACGTACGAGCCACATCAACGTAGAATCCAAGGAATTGTGCAAAATTACAAGCGTCTCTTACGTTACGTAGCGTGACATTTACAATAGAGAGATATAAGGCAAAATAATTGTATACATATATGAAATATATCCTCCTAATTTACGCCTATGTGAAATTTTAGAGCTTCCTTTTCAGATAATCGAGTGCACGTGTTGCTTTCTATTTGCTACACTGGTGTGAAAAATCCAGTTCGAGTATCTCGGGGGCACAAAACTCATTTTGACAACTTGCTACATAACAAATAGAATTTAAGAGGTTAATGCTGTCGAATTATTATTTTGTATCTCCTTGTTAGAGAAGCTATTTTATAAGCTAAATATCACGAGAAAATATTACGAGAAATGTGCAGAGTTGGTACCATCTGAGATAGTTGGTGCATACGAAAAATTTAAAATATGATAGTCACACCACCTCA
This sequence comes from Puya raimondii, assembly GCA_016920855.1. Taxonomy (NCBI): domain Eukaryota; kingdom Viridiplantae; phylum Streptophyta; class Magnoliopsida; order Poales; family Bromeliaceae; genus Puya; species Puya raimondii. The sequence goes on from JABWPP010000050.1 coordinate 167,184,810, forward strand.
TCTATATTCCTAACCAATCAAATTAATTTTTTATTTCTTCTCCACCAAGATACCGTTGACTTTGACTATAGACTCAGACGAATCCTTTCATTTGGTTAGCGTCAGCAATGTTGTCACTCGTCACTCATGGCCTTGAAGATTATGTGATGATTAAATTGAATTTGTTTACAACCGTGTCATTCTAGAATATTGTTTGACAATTTTTTGCCATTTTTTTACGTGGTTTAAGCTATTCTCGAAACTTGTGTTTTCTTCTAATGTGGTGTATTTTAGTAACATGATTCTAAATTAACAATGTTGATGTGTTTACACATTACAGGTGGATGTTTTTTTATTTTTGAGAGAAAGGTAGCATGCTATCCGCTTCGTTTATTTCATTTAGAAATAAACTTCGCTGAAAATGTGAATCAATTAGGATTCGAACTCGGGACCTCGGGTACCAACCACCAAGCCCTTTGCCACTTGTGCTAGGGACGGTCGGTACATTACAGGTGGATGTTTAGCTCAAAGAATGTAGAAGGATCCGTACGTCGCTCAAACCCAGTGATCGAGTTTTGGATTAAACAAGTTCTAACGTTTGTGTCTTGCTCCAAAGTCGTAATAAAATTGCAAATTTCTGTTTTCCAAATCGGAGGAAAAACAAATGAGCATTTTATTTTATCTCCTTGCTATATATAGCTGAATCTTGGGAGTGTTATATTTGCTAAACACTCTAGTATAAACGAGTTGTGGATCACTAGCGCTAACCAACTATTTTAAAAAATACGTGTTAACATATTTAAAAGCTAAACCACAGCGCTTACGGACTTCAAGCTAACTCAATTATCATTAAATTTTTAGTGAACCGCAGCACTACTTAATTTATTGGGCTCAACCTAATTCAACTTTTTACTTTTCTGGATCTATTATTATATGGCAAAAAGTTGAAGTTATTTTAACCAGTATTAAATAGCTAACACATTTTAGTCTAAGTAGAAATAGAAGTTAAGCCAAATGAATTTCTAAATGACCGGTTCCGATCTGGTTTAGAGTGTGGACCTAGCCTCGGCTCGGGATATGAAAGTCATTTTATAGAAAAACACGGGCTGGGCCTTCACCTTATGAATCTGATTGCCTTCGGTGAGCACCTAATGGACCCATTACCGTATCCCCCGTCGGCTTCGACCTTTTCTATACCAAATCCGAACAATCGCCACCATCTTATTTCTCGACTTGCATATGTTCACGAATGCTTGTGAAAACAAAGAACAAGATTTAGCTAGGCGTGCGCTAGTCCGAACTTCCTTGACACAAAGAGTAGTTGGCCCGTCCTAGCTTTGGCTCGGTCCGAATTGTCGGGTTATAGACCAATTTGGGAGTTTTAAGTTTTAACCAGGCCTATATTATGTGTCCCGATAGGTCTCCTTAAAGATTAGTAATGTACTGGCAAATAATATGCGGCATAAACGAGATGTTCCATGCACATGGCGTACATTACCAACACTTTTTGAGGCACATAATGTTTTGCTTGGAATATCTCTTTAATTTACTTAGAAATTTCATAGTATTTAACAGATAAATAATGTTATCAAATATTTGGAATGATTATCATATTCATCATTCAAATTATTTCGTTAGAATAAATAAATTGTAAAATCTTTCGAGAAGTAAAAATTAAATTCTTATCTTCTAGTTACACAAAAAAAAAAAATCATATTGAATTAATTCTCATTAAATATACCTTATTCTAATATTTAATCTAAAGAGAACAAAAATTTATATCCGTTAAATATAAAAATGTTTAAACATCGTTCTCTAAAAGCTTAAGCTTTTAGAATACAACGGTTGTTTCACATGGTATATATCAGAGCAGGAGGTTCTAAGTTCGAGTCATGCCAGGCTCCTAGCATTATTAATTTCCTCCCATCTAATTAAAGTCCACGTCATGAGCCTACGAGAAGTCTCGAGCCCAGACGTGAGGAAAGTGTTAAATATAAAAATATTTAAACACCGTTCTTTAATAGCTTAAGCTTTTAGAGTACAACGATTGTTTCACAGGATAAGTTATTTGTGATTTATTTATTTCAGCAGCTAAATGTACTGGCAAAGAAACAAACACTCGTTGGCCAGCTACATATTCTACCGCGCCTCTTTTTGCGGATATGTAATGACACAATCACCATTCACGAGATGCACGCACGAAGGGGAACTGCGCAAATGACGCAAGTAGATGCGAGAATAGCAAGTACCTGCGAGGAAGTACATGCGCTTGTTTTCTTTTATATATTTTTTACTCCCTCATTCATGGTTAAAGAACATATTAATGATTTAGTAAGGAACAAAATATATATATATATATAATAATAATAATAAAATAACACCACGTCAGATAGAGGGCTTAAATACTTAGAAAAATAAAAAAAAGTTAAATATGTACGAAAATTTGTATTTACTATAATATGGATCGACCAGTATAGTTCGACATATATCTCACTCTTAAACCTTTTTCTCTAATTACTAGTTTGATGACCGAAAATAGAAGTAATTAAGTAAATAAATAAAGAAAACGAATTCGAGAGATGGATCATCGAATCGGCCGTACGGGTGGTGCGTCCACCGGCCCTGCTGACTGCTGTCGTGCCCCCACGCCACGTCTGTGGTGGTCAGGCAACAGCTGCTCTCTGCCTTCTTTTGAATTCCTGTCTCCCTCTCCCACCCCTTCCTCTATCTCTCTCTTTCTCTCTATACATGACCATTACTTAATAATATGATGATATTATCTTAATGATCACTTCCTTGGGGGGAAAAAAAAAAATGAAGATTCTTTACGTGTTTTGATTCCTCGAAAACCTACGGTTCATTGACCACCATCTAGTTAATGTTCTCCAGACTCTAATAATAATGAACATCGTTACGGTTGATTTGCAGGGTTAATATTTATAAGTTTCAGGGCACATATTAGTACCTGTTTGGTCTGATGTCTATGCCGGCTTCTTTACTTAGGAATTTCAAATTTTATATTTCATAAATGGCCAATTTGGAATCCTTGATTGGAACGGAAAGTGAGAGTGGGCTTTTAAACCCAAATGGAAACCCCTAGATTGATCTAGTTTACCATTGTATTATACATACAAGCTTTCGAACTCAAATCATTATCCAAGAATAATTTGTTTCGTATAAAATGTTTCTAATGTGGATGTAAGTAACGGTCTTATTTTTTTGCTTTTTCAAAAGTGTTGCTATCCATAATTTAAGAGGATAACATATTTCACTTACGAATTGGATTTACCTCATTATAAAAAAAATGATTTAGAGTCCAGTTATGATATTTTATTTTAAATATTTAATGACACTCTTTATCAATCAAATGTATAAATTCTTTGAGTAATAAAGACTTTATTTGAACGTCGAAATAAATTATCCAAAAATAACTTATTCGGTATAAATCTTTTTAATATTATTGTAAGTAGAAAGTGATTTTTATTTTCTGAAAGATTTTATTATTCGTAATTTAGTAGGATAATGTATTGCACATACAAAATAATTTATTTTATTCTGAAAAGATAACTTGAAAGTCAAATATGATATTCCATTCTAAATTTTTTATCACACTTTTAATCGTCCAAATGTATAATTTTTTTAATAAGATATTTATATATCCAAACAAAAATTTAAAAATATATATCGAATAAAATATCCAAACACTCAAATATGGCCTTAATTAGGTTCAAAAGTAGGAAGTTAAGATGAGCTGTTGTTTGCTATTTTACTTGTTATATAATTTTCATTAGAAATGACATGATTAGATAGAAGGATAGTGATAGAGATCAGCTACTCCGTAAGAAAGTGAGATGCGTAATGGAGTGGGAAGTGGGGCATTAGCATGCATTATCTCGTTTCTGATGTACGTCACGTGCATAAGCAAGCAAAGAATAGGGTAGTAGTGGGACTCCTAAAACTTGCACTCTACTCTCTCTCTTTTCTGAGAAAGTCTACTGTGTCACGCTTGTATCACGTCATCAATAACAAATCAATCATATTTTTTCTTTTCAACAAAAAGTACAATAAAAATATTTTTTTATAATCATGATGGAATATATATTTCGAAAAGAAAATATTTGATTGGTTTAGAACGCCACGTCATCAATATACCCGGTGCATTCTAAAATTTTTCCTTCTCTCTCTCTCTCTCTCCCTCTTTTTTTCATTTTCCTTTTTTTTATTTATATTATTATACTAACTAAGAACGTATAATACTGCGTTGTGTTGATTTCCACGAAGGGGCGTTACTCCCCTTCCGCAGGATCCACCGGTCATCAAAAAGGTCGTTCTTCGTCTGATGACGAAACGAGAACCGTCCGATCGTATGTTCTCTCATTTCAGGAGTGCAATGCATCTGAACGTATTCGATGCTGTTTAATGTCGTAGCCGCACGTGGCGAAGAAATACTTTTCCCTGCACCAGGTGTATTACTTCATCTCAATACACCGCGCTACTGAATTGCATAATAGAGATCTCTAAAATGAATAAATTTAGAAGGTTATTTCTTATAAATTAAATAATATTTTTTTTATCTACGGTTAATTATTAATACTACTTAATACACCAGCAATAAATTTTTAAATTTTATAATTTTTCGATGTGGTGCACGAGGTGGACGAATATACAGGGTGCAGGGAAAAAAAAGCTTATCCGCAACTCCCAGGCGCGTGGGGCCCACTATCACGTGGAGCGGTGGAGGGAGCCGTTGGGAAGCGGTGCGGACACCCCGATGCGAAGGTTTTGCGCACCATACTGCGTCGCCCGCTACACCATGCAACCAATTGTACGAGCGCGCGCATAGGAAATTCTACGCGGGTGGCGTATACGGTATCTCTACAGTCACGTGGTGCACGAAAGAGTATCTTTGACCACAAACATTGCATTCACAAATACATACATATTTATAACTCAAAAGAAATACATAATATAATAATGAATACCATGAAGTATTACTTTAACGCCCAGTTGGGAGACCCTATAAAAGTAAAAATATTTGTTGAAACCATAGTTTTTTATTTAGTACTGTAGTTTTTTGAAAAGCTATTTCGATGGCTTTGTAATATTACAAAATATAAGAAAATAATTTTATTTTTATACACTTTGGAAAAAAAATTCGAAATTTATGAAATTTTAGAAAAGTATGAGTAAAACACCATTTATCCCCCTCTCTCTTTAAAAATGAGGTATTTTTTAGAGTAATTTGGAGTGATCCAAATACATTAAACATATTTTTTTTAAATAACGTAATATTATTTTTAGCAGGCATAAGACTATTGGAAAATAATTTGAATTAAATTTCAGAGTTTCCAAACAAAGAATACACAAATAAACGTTTGAAAAATATAGTAATTAGATAATTTTTAGTTAAATTTATTATTTATTTAACAACTTTAATAAAGATTTTATTTCAGTATATTATGTTTTAATATGGAGAATAAGAAAGTCGTTTATAGAAATTGTGCTATTCCCCAAAATCCAATAGGATACTATTTCACAGATTGTAAGAATATTTATTATTACTTCAATTTTATTTTTTTATTTATATATATTTTTTAGAGAGAAAGATAATAAGCTTTCCGCTTCACTTATTCTTTTACAAATAGGTTCAATTTGAAAAATAAAGTAATTAGATTTTAAAATTAAAATTTTGAATATTAAATATTAAATCTTTAGCTAACTGCGCTATTTCTGATGAGTATGTATAATATATTAGGGATAACTTCAAATACCACCCCTGTGGTTTCGTGCTTTCTCACTTTAGTGCCATATGGTTTAAAACATATCACTTTAGTACCCTGTGGTTTGGTTATTCTCTTTTTGTTATCTTTTCGTTAATTTTTTGTTAAATTAATGAGAAAGTTAAAACTACAGGATAGTAAATTGAATATTCAATAAATCATAGGTGGGATATTTGAAGTTTTTATGTATAATTTAACGAAAAAATTAACGAAAGGATAACAAAAAAAGAGAATAACCAAACCACAAAGTACTAAAGTGATACGTTTTAAACTATAGGGTACTAAAGTGAGAAAGCACAAAACTATAAGGATGGTATTTTGATGGATACGTGTAATAATTTTTATTTCAGAGGAATAAACAGTGTTTATTTTAAAAAAGACACGGGCATTCACGTAATTTTACGAAACGTAGAAATTTTATTCTGTAGGCGTCCCCGTCGATGTGCGAACACGTGCGCCTGCTGGGGACCGGCCGTTGCGTGCGGGGCCCACCACTCCGATTTTGTCTCTCTGCGGGTTTTTCTCCTTCTCGTAAATAAAAACTGAGCCACGTGGGGGAACGGTCTTCGAGCCCCCTCCTTTTCTTTTTTCTAAAAAAAATTAATCTTAATTTTTTTATTTTTTCTCCTCTCCTTCTCCCCCCTCTCGCGTACGGCGTACACCGACCCTAATCCTTTTGCGTACGGCGTTTCCCTTCGAAAAGAACAATTTATATATTTATTTACAATTTTATATTACTTTAATTTTTTTTATTAAGCAATGCTATAAGTACATGAAAAACAGTGTAAATCTTACACTTTTTAATTCATAGATCTATACTAAAATTTTATTTTATCAAAATTATTATTTTTAAATATCAAAAAAAAATTTATATGATTGTAAATTAGAACTACAAGTTTAGTTATTAGACGGTTCGATATCCATAATTTAATTACTATTTTAAAAAATTAATTTAAAGACTAAATATAGTAAACTTTTTAGATATTTAATTATCTTTTTATTTATTAATTTTTATAAAATTTTTAAATAAAAAACTATATGAAATACAGCTGGTGTCCGCTTAGTTACACTATATATATGGTTAGCTACGAGCTTCTGCACCGTCTGATCGAAGTATTCGATCTCAATGTTGATGTGGCTCTTCTTTCTCTCACGTATTCAAATCAGTTTATTTCTCTGGGCCCCATTCTGTTGCTTGGGTGAAGAGAGTGGTGCGATTTGACGTGTCACCTTGAAACCCAACAATTTTTTTTATTTTTTATTTTAGGCGTATGTATTTTCTATGATACAATATTTATGTACAAAAATTATTTTGTTATTTATCAAACAATTTATACTCAATAACTATAAAAATTTTGTTCCTTCATATAGACTAGAGATAGTATATATTTTTTCCGGGTGTTATTATTCTTAAACTTTCGTAATATGCAAACTATAATAAAAAAAATTAAATAGTTAAATCAAAAGTTTTAAAATATTAGATAATCGATTCAAAATGATCCGTAGATCAGATAAGTTCAGTATATTTTTACTAATTTATTAATGTGTTTTTTTTCAATTTATTCAAAAAGTAATTGTTTATGGCTGTTCATGGGCTAGTTCCACGCAATAAATTCCCAACGCCATGGTTCACATCAATTGTTTCATACCTTTGCTGGCCATCCAATAATGGCACGGACTCGTGCAGAACGGTTATTGCTTTTTCCAAAATTACCCTCCACTTAATTAATAATAAATAACGGATCTGCGTTCACACCAATCACACACACTAGTTCGAGGAGTGAAAAGCGACACTAACACACCACTGTTTAGTGTTTACACTAGTGGCATTCTCGTAATTTTCGTGCCCTTTCCCCCCATCTCGCGACCACGCCTCTATTTAACGCTCCCTTCGTTTATCTCCGCCGCGGTGGCCCCTTTCTCTCTCTCTCTCGTCGACCGGTCCGGTTCAATCGAACCGGATCTTTTCCTCTCCGTAGTTAAAAGCCCCGATCGCGTTTCCTCGTCTCTCAGATCCGTTCGATTTGGGCTAAATTCGCCGTGTTCGCGCTTCTCGTCGCCGATTCCGACGAAGAGCGCTAGGGTTTGGGTTTGGGGTTGGGGCTAGGGCTAGGGCTTGGAGATGACCTCGGGGGGGAGGATGCCGACGTGGAGGGAGAGGGAGAACAACAAGCGGAGGGAGCGGCGGCGGAGGGCGATCGCGGCGAAGATCTTCGCGGGGCTGAGGGCGTACGGGAACTACAAGCTCCCGAAGCACTGCGACAACAACGAGGTCCTAAAAGCGCTTTGCCACGAAGCCGGATGGGTCGTCGAAGAGGACGGCACCACTTACCGCAAGGTAACCCGATCCCTCTTCTCTACTCTTCCAATTTTTTACTATTTTTTTCTTCTTTTCTCGGTAAAAATTATTTAACTATGGGCATTATTTGAGCCTTTAACATTAGTTAGGCCAACTTTAGTCGTACACGCTTGTTCCAGTAGGAAAATGCTCCTCGCCGTGCGCATTTTAGCAGATACTACTTGTTCGTGCTATAATGCGCCGGTAAAACATTGTGGGCCTGGTTTGTTTAATTTTTTTTAAGAGAAAAGTAGCACCGGACTCGATTTGTTTATTTTGTTTTAAAAATAAATTTTACTGAAAATATAAAGTAATTAGGCTTCGAACCTGGGACGTCGGATACCAACTATCAAATCTTTTATCACTTGTATTAGAGACGGTCGATCCTGATTTGTTTATTTTTATGCTGGGAAAATAATTAGTTCAATTTTGTTTCCTTACTTTATCATCGTGTGGACGTGATTAGGGGAGCTTCTTTAGATTTTTGTCGAGCAAATTAGCCTTTTTACTGTTAGCAGTAATTAAAACTCCTATTTGAGGGGCAGTTTAGTCATTTCAGTAAAGGTCGGGAAATTGCGTTTTCTCCGGTTGTCCCTGTCCGATAGCGTCACGCAAGTCACGCGTCGCACTGGGTAGCTTTCGCGTGTCACGGAAACGCGGGGCGGGCTCACGTCTTTTGACCAAAATGCCCCTCCCTCCCGGGTCACGGCTCTCGTGCTCGTCCCTGTTGCCCCCACAGCAACTGCCGCGTGGGGAGAAGCACTGCGCGTAAACGCGGATCGCGAACGCGGCTTTTGTCCCTTCCGCTTGTGCTGCGGAGGTGAGAAGCACGTGACGTGGACGCCATTTCGCCCGAGATTGATGTTATACTGACCAATTTTTGGGTGCATCATTTGAGTATCAGTTTGGGCTCAAATATGATTTGGGCTCGACCGAGCTCGGCTTGAATCCCATATATTCTGGCTCGAAGTTATTTGATTTATAAGCTAAGCTTGCTTGTTTGGTTCAATAGATTTTGTTGCAGATTCAGTATATCCTCTAAAATTAGAGGAAAATATTGTATGGGACGCATCTTAACATAAGATGCGCGAGACCACAATTGTGCGGGTGATTATAAAAGTTTTGTCCCAAACTAGACTCATTAAATTTAGCTTGGCTTGATATATTCACTTTTGGACAAGAAACTAAAGATTAGCTTGAAATAGAACAAAAAAATAAATATAGTTTTTCATTGAACTCAAATTTTTGGGGGATCTAATCTTTTGGGTAGCTGTTTTCGACGCTGAAACGCCATTTGGGAAAGGGAAAAACAAAAGGAGATGGGAACTTTGGAGTTGGAAAGAGATTGAAAGGTTGGGAATCCTTGTGCTTCAACTGTGTGCCTTTTAAGTAACGTGGTAGAAATTTTGTGCTGTGTGAGTCGTCAAAGATTCGAAGTGCAAGTGGAGTTTCCTGTTACTGAGACGACCTACCTTTGCTCCACTGCAGGATATTTTAGTTGTTAACATCCCATTCCACTACACCTCTTTTGAAATGGCCCTCCTTAATTGACTGGGAAGTGCCCAGTCCACTTAGGTAAGTGGATATGCAGAGTAGGAGAAGGATATTCTACGTAAATAACCCCAAACAATTATATCATCTGATCTCCTCTTTGTTCGAAGAGTTTCTCGAGAAATTCACTATATCAACTGTTAATTTGGCGAATTTTAGTATGAATTCGAGTTTATTAGTAGTACTTCGTCTTTGTGATGGTGTGTAGTTCATCTCTGGAATGCTTATTATCACGAGTTATCAATAAAGCACCAACTTTTTTGGTTTGTTTCAACTTTGTTATTTGATTTGTAGGACAATATTTTTGCGGATCATTTTTGAGCTGAGTTCTTTTTCAACATTTAAAATTTTCGAATGCGAGAGATCAGGCCGTAAGTTCTTGTGTTAAAGGTTGCTAACTATATTCATTTGGGCCTATTATTGTTCGTATGTTTGGTAGTTCTTTGATCGCTGCACTGCATTGAGTTTATTCAAGACAAACATATTATAATGTCCAATTACGTGAAATCATCTGTAGTGTTATCCTGTTAAATTGTTTTCCACCAAGGTAAATGATTAATCAGACGAGGAATTATTACTTTTTGTTTTTTAGATTTGTATGAAGAGCATTGATTATACCGCAGAAAAAATATACAGATATGGCGATGTAAAAATTGGATAAGATAAAGGGTACACCTAAGTTCTGAAAAAAAAAAAAAACAAAAGTATGGATTAAATTACAATGCATCTACTCCGTCAAAACTTTAAGGGCCAGTATGATTCGTGTATTGATTGTTTCATTGTGATGGTATTTGATTCCTTTCTCCATCTCAAGTCATCAGGAAGGGGGTGCAAACTTGCTTGCAATTCATCATCACTTGCAGCTCTCCTAGACAGTTTAAATTGCAACCCTTTATACTTAGAAAGGTATTTCTTTCCATGCCTTTCAGGGATGCAGACCAACGGAACGCGTGGACGTTGTCGGCGGCGCGGCTGCCTCGGCTTCGCCAAGCCCGTGCTCGTCATACCAACCGAGCCCGTGCGTGTCCTACAATCCGAGCCCGCCATCGTCCTCCATTCCTAGCCCGACTTCCTCGTCTTACATCACCAACCCCAACAGCGGGACCGACTGCAATCCCCTACTCCCGTGGCTGAAGACCCTGTCTTCCGCCTCGTCCTCTGCCTCATCCTCGAAGCTTCATCTCAACATCCACGGTGGCTCCATAAGCGCCCCCGTAACCCCTCCGCTGAGCTCTCCAACCGCCCGCACGCCTCGCATCAGAACCGATTGGGACGATCGTGCGGCCCGATTACCCCAATGGGCCAATGGTACCGGCACGCCATACACTTTGCTGCCGTCATCCACTCCGCCAAGCCCCGGACGGCAAGCGAGCCCCGACGCCGCATGGCTCACCAGCAGCCCCTCCTCTCCGACCTTCAGCCTCGTGTCGGCTAACCCGTTCGGGATTTACAAGGAGGCATCCGCCAGCGCGGCTGGGTCGTCGAGAATGTGGACACCGGGGCAGAGCGGGACGTGTTCTCCGGTTCCTGGTGGCGCGAGGGATGTTCACATGTCCGACTGCGCATCGGATGAGTTCGCATTCGGAAGCGGGAGTATCAACGGGAACGTGGTGAAGCCGTGGGAGGGGGAGAGGATCCACGAGGAATGCGGGTCGGACGAGCTGGAACTCACCCTCGGGAGCTCGAGGACCAGATAGGATATTCCATGGTGGAGATTGATAAACGATCATAAATTACCACCTATTTTAACTTTTACTGCAATCTTTTTTCTGCTGCAGTGGTGATAGAGAGATAGAGAGAGATCGAGAGGGTTCAAGAGTATATATATGTTAATTTCTCGTGTCAAGCCCCCATCTTCTTCGGGATATTTAAACATGTTCGTCCAGTTAATTTAAAAGAATTGAAAGGACATATAAAATGGATTAGGAGCATCCATTAATTGTAGCGTTTGTTTTGGTCCTTTGCTTATCAAATGTATTTAACTTGGTTTCCCATTCTATCTAAGGCAGGCCGACGTGATGGAACTATAGTTTTTCCAGCTTGTGCGAATTTTTTATTTTTTTTATTTTTATGATATTAATTCTTATACAAGCACGGATCACTTATTTTACGGTGCCATTTGGCAATTCTCTGTTCGCAGAACACGTCTTTATTATAAAAAAAAAAAAAAAAAAAGGCCACAGTAAGAGAAAAAGAAAGAAAGCAGGGATGGCATGTTTGCAGCATTCTTTAATGTTATTCGCAGTCTCACTCTTTAGAACGAGGCCTGCACGAACCATTTCTTTCTTAACATATAACTTTGCCATGGGAGAGTATTTGGGGACAACGGAGAGAATAAGAATAAACCGTATTAATAAACCGACGAATTAAAAAAAAAAAAAAACAATTAGAAAATTGTGGCGGTTGCATATCACTCGATCTCGCGTCCCACGCGGATATATAAGCTTTTACACCGTAGAGCTTCGGAGACACCGAGGCGCCTATTTCTATTCCGATTTCTACTCCTCCCTCGACTCAATACAATCTCTGACCTGTGTTCCATTCCCGACCACTTTCCCCTTCTCTCTCGCCCATGTCGATGGCCCCTTCGTCCTCGGCGGCGGCTAGGGTTTCGCTGGTGCTCTCGCTCCTCATCTTCGCGTCCTCGATCTCGGTCTCCTCCTCCTCCGTATCTCCCCACGATCGCCTCGAGATCTCCGCCTCCGCCGCGCGCCGCCGCGCGATCCTCGCCCACACGGCGGCGGCGGCGGGAGCGGAGTGTCGGGAGCTGGGGTCGAGGGAGGAGTGCGCGCGGAGCACGCGGCGGTGCCGGTGGTGCCGCAGCGACGCGATCGACGACATGTGCTTCGGATCCGCCGAGGCGTGGCGCCTCCCCCACCAGGTCTTCTCCTGCGATCCAATTCTAGTCGCCGCCGCATCCTAGTTCCATGTATTCCTCCTCTCTCCCGAAGCTTCTTTTTCTTCTTTTTTTTTCGCTCTAATTTCTCGTACTTGCTTCGATCTGAATAGCCTCAATCTCCTTTTAAGCTCCCCTGTAAGAAATTAAAAAAAAAAAAAAAACTATATGTGTGTATGTGTTCATTTATTTTCGTTTTAATTATTTTTATTTGGATCTGCAATTGGAAAGTAAAAAAAAAAGAAGAAGAAGCCTAAGTTAGGGATTAGGATTCGTTCACCACCTTGTAGAACAGAGGCACGCTTCTGATGCTCTGAATCAGTTTCTGGTTGATTTATGATAGTTATGTAGGTTTATCAACACTTGCTTATTTTATAGTAATAGTTTAGCAGCTCTCGTGAACTTCTTTTATTTTATTTTTTTCCTTATTTTTTGGGGGATGTAGAATCACAACTGGATACAAGAACTTCGCCCGTGAAGTGTTTCTATTTCTCTAGTCCAATTCGCTGGTACTTATTAGTAAATGTTAGGTCTAAAATCTAAATCGAACTAGTCCGATTATGACCCAGAATCCGGAACAGTTCAGTTCAAGTGTGTAAAATTGGAAAGACCCAAAAAAAATCATTTTAAACCATTCGAACAGCTCGGTTCAAAAGGGTAACATTCCCAGCTACACAAGCCAGATCCAAGCACGTACTACAAAACATACATATAAATTATAGGCAATTTTAAGTTAGCTCCCTGATCTTTCAAAATATTAATTTTACTGATCAATCTTTCAATTTATTTAATTTGAGTCGGTCAATAGTATTTTGATTTTAAAATTTAAATGTGTTATTTACTTTTATAGATTTATATAGTATGCTTCGTGTAATTCTTGCAACTATAATTTATTAAAATAAAATAATTAATTGTATAGTCAAAGTATTATCAGTTCATTCAAATCAAATAAATTGAAAGATTGGATAAAATTGTAATTTTAAAAACTAAATAGTTGATTCAAAATGATCTAGTTCAAATAAATTATATGCTTTTTTTTAATCTAGAGGGAAAGATTTCTTATTTTTTAAGTTTGGTTCAGCTTTTAACAATTTGTTGGTGAGAAAAGGAAAAGATGCTTAAAACTGAAGTTTCACATCACATGCCTATCTTTTAATTTGATGCTACCGATAGGTGGGATTTAATTGCCAGACCAATAATGAACTCTAGGCTAACGTTTTAATTATTATTATACAAATTAAAGTGTGAGTGATGCTTCAATACAAATTAATCACGCTGTAAGAGAGAGAGTGTGTATATATATATATATATATAGATAAATAGATAAATAGATAAATATACGGTAACAATCGCTTGTGTCACTCACACATACGCACACAGAAAAAGAGAGAAGAAAAAGAAAAATATTTCAGGGATACTCATTTTCACTAATAAACCTAAGATATGGACCTCCATCACTTCGAGCCTGGAAAAGCCCATTACACCAATTTGCAATGGATGGCCCAACCCATTTCAAAGCTTGTTTTTTTGGTGTTTTTTTTTTTTTTTTACTATTAATTTGCAACTACCCTTCCATGTAAACTCACTAAGTACTTTTCAAGAGTATCATCATCTCCAAAGTTAAATGTAGCCATAGCCCATAAGAAGGGGGAAAAAAAATCAATGCCAAATTACAAAAAAATCGTACATGTTTTCCAGTATCTCTAATATTAATCCACCTACCGTATATAAAGCAGTTGGTTAAAGGCATTTTTTGCCGAGTGCATTTGATAAAAATTGAACGAAACGGATAGCATGTTACATTTTCTCTCAAAAAATTCTCTAATATTAATCCATTAGGAGTATACACGGTTTGGTCCCAAACCTAACCAAACCAAATAAGAATATTTGGTTCAGTTTATATAGTTTTCGGTTTGGCTCGGTTTTCAAATTTACTAAAATTCGGTTTTTGATTGAACGCATTTCTTAACCGAACTGAACCAAAAACTAGATAGCATTAATATTTATGATCAAATCTTTATCATATATCAACACATCTTTCAAAATTCTATATTTATAATTAAATTTTTTGTGTGTGATTTCATAATAATTCAATTTTGAATCTTAAAATAAAAATTAATTCATAAGAAAAATAAAAATAAGAATCAGAAAATTATTTGCAAAGCCGAACCAAAACAAATTAACTCGGTCTAGTTTGGATCGGTTTTGAGCGCAAATTAGTTTGATTCGGTAGTAAACATTTTCAAACCGAAAAATTTGTTTCGGTTTAAGATTTGCCTAAAATCGAACCAAACCGAGCCGATTACACCTCTACGTCCAATAAAAGTCATTGTAATATTTTTCATTTTCATCATATATTTTACTACTATTTCAAATAGGCAAAATAAATAGAAATAATGATCAAATTTGGCACAAAGCATCTCACTAGTTTACTTTTGGGCTTATTTTTATTTCTTTTTTTAGGAAAAAATAGTAAGCTATCTGTTTCATTTATTTCTCAAAAATAAACTCAGTCAGAATTACAAAATAATTAAGTTTTGAACTTACAATCATTTATGTGATAGCTATGGTCAGCGCTTATTTCTAATCTTTGTGGTGTGGTTTGTTACTACTACCAAGTTAATATATGCATTTGGTCATTTTTGAGCTAAGAATAGGAATGCATATGGATTCGGATTGGTGGAGCTCTAGTCCTGATCCATAATAAATAGGACGATAAGTGAGAACAAAATATATAAAAAATATAATCCATCTCGAATCTGTCCTAATTCGCCAAGTAAATAAAGTGGGAGGCAAGAGAACGCTTTCTTTCGTTGATCCACCAAAATACGTTCTCGTCTCGATCCACCGAGAATAGAGTGGTAAGTGGCTTTCCTAGGTAAGAAGTGATTTTATGTTAAAAATATCCGGCATACAAAATGGTTCCTTTCACTAGTTTTTTTTTTGTTTTTCGGTAATAAAAATTTGATTGGTTGAGAATATCACATTATTAGTAATAAAATTGGTACATTTCAAATATATATATATATTTTTTTCAGATCTATAGATGCGGGTCCCACGGAGACTGTCGTGTCCTCTTTCCGAGTTTGGATCCGACAACAAGTCAGCCACGTGACGTCGGAGTCAACGGACAAATCAAAGAGACAGCTAGACTGATCCCAAAAAAAAAAAAAAAAAAAAACATTTCCCGATCCCACCGTCCGATTGCTGCAAGTGGGGCTGCGTAGCACCGCGCTTTCTCGGGATTCTAAATTTCCTGGCGGCGCCTGGAGGAAGCTTATGTGATTAGATTACTAAAGGTAAAAATGTACCCCACTTATTTTGACCATTTTAAATTGACCATTTTTTTTTTAAATTTCAATTTTAATATTTATTTTTTTAATTTATTAATTTAAAGTTAGTGAACAATAATTTTATTTTTAAATTTGAATGCATAATTATTTTTATATATTTAGTTAATATACTTTATGCAATTATTATAATTATAAATTTATTAAAATAAAAAATTAACTTAATTTTAAAGTCAAAATATTATTAATAAATTAGTAACAAAATTATCATTTTAGATAGAAAAATGTACAACACTTTTTTAATACTACAAATCTTGAACCAAATGATTGGTAATGCCAATCATTTTTAATCTTTAGTGAACTTACAAACGTTCTTAGCCTCAGTGTATAGCTTAAGAAACGTTTCAAGAATTTTTTTTTGAAATAAAGATAAAATGCTATCCGTTTCGTTTATATTTTTAAAAATAAACTTAATAAAAAATATAAAATAATTAGGTTTTAAATTTAAAATCTCCTATATCAACGGATCAATCATCAAATTCTTTATCATTTGCACTAGGAACGATCTGCAAATGATTCAAGAATTTGTTATTGCGATAGGGTTTTGGTTGAAAATTAAATTGATAGTCGTGCATGCGCGTCCGTATTAATTGGAACCTGACAAACTCGTGAGTCAATTTTCAAGAGAATTGGCCAAAATAATTTCTTCAAAAAGATCAATAATTGATAACTGGTATGAGGTGCAACTGTGGTCCTGATTTGACCACATATCGAGTCAGTGTTTGCTTTTCTTTCTTTTTTTTTAAAGAAAAATTGGGATAATTTAAGTGTAAATTAAAAAGGTACTTGCCCGAGTTACCTGCCTTCAAGGATGATCAAATTTACAAAATGATAAATCCGTTTGTGTTAGGGTGTGGTTTGGACACGTTTTTTTTTCAATCTCGTGTGCAGAAAATTTTGCTCTCTATCCGATCGTATCTAATATAGTTGGCTAAGAATTTAATGATTAGTAACCGAGATTCCAAGTTCGAAACTTAATTACTTTATATTTCTAGCTAAGTTCGTTTTTAAAAAATAAACAAAGTGAATAATAATATGCTACACTTGATTCATTAGTGAATTCATCTTGCGTTTAGTTAAACCCGCAAAATAGTGAGATAAAACTACAACTAATTAAGATGCAGAACCAATTAATTGACATGGCCTAGCAAATGGTTCGGTCCATCAAGTACAAAAATATTTTTTTGACAGAGAAAGGTAGCACGCTACCCGCTTCGTTTAATTTTTTTTTAGAAATAAATTTAGCTGAAAATGTAAATCAACTAGGATTTGAACTCGAGACTTCGGGTACCAACCACCAAGTCCTTTACCACTTGCGCTAGGGACGGTCGTTATAAGGACAAAAATATTGGAACAAATTTAGAAACTGGAACTGGGAAATGTAAAGGCTTTGCCAACTCTAGAACACATCAAAGTTTTATTAAAAAAAAAAACAACTAGATAAATGGATGGAAAAAATATAGATGTAGTCTTTGAACTTATAACAAATTGCGATCAAGTCCTAACGTCTGCCTAAATATAATTGTTATTTTTAGATACATAAGTCACCCTGTTTAATTTGTTAACACCGATCAGTACTAAAAAATAATATGATTCAAATATAGATGTTTTTTTTTTTCATTTTTAGAATACTAATCTTAATATAGTCCCAGCGAATAAGGTATTAATTGTCTTCACTAAGTTGTTCAATGCAAAACTGTTCTTATACTAATTTTTATCAATTGGATTTTAGAGGATTCTTTGCAGTTAGAGAAAAATAAGTACTTATAATACGTGTTTGACTGAGACGCACTTACAATTAAATTTAAGTACTTCAAAAATGTCAAAAGAATTTTTGTTAACGTGGAGCCTCACACCTAACAATATTTACTATTTCACCCTAATTATTATTTTTATATATACATAATATCTGAGTTGACTCGGAGTCGCCTTACGAGTCAAAACGACGTATGCAGACCACATAAATACGAAAACGATACTATTGAAAATTCTCCACCAACTTTACGCGCTATACGTGACAATTACTAACCGTGCTCTGCGCACTAAAACCTCTATTATTGAGGCACACTGCTCCCACATGTGATAGCTAGTTCTTTTTCCTATTTTGTAACCCTTCTACCCACAAAGAATTTACATTCATATAATCTCATTTCGAATAATTAATAATTTTTTAAAAAAATTAAGTTATATCAATGGGCGAAGATCTTTGTAGGCTTTTAAGTTTTTGTGTTTGATGAGTTTTATTAGCTATGTCATATTTTTTAAGGAATGATAAATCATCCAAAATACTTAGTTTATTATTGGAATGAAAATCAGAATGAACGTATAGGGTTTGAGTGAGCGTTTTGATTAAGAGAGAGGAGAATGGTAAAGAAAAAAAAGGAAAAGGTATTTATGAGAGAAGATTTTGAGTGATTTACTTTGGAATGGCCCATCCTAGATTCAAAGCAGGATTGGATTATAAATAAACTTGGTCATTTTTATTTCAGAGTGAAATGAACATCAAAATTCAATTTCTATAAAAAAAACAACAACTATCGTAATTAATGAATTACATTTCAATTTTATAGTCTAAAATAGGTGAACCAAACAAACCGTAAATTTAAATCAAAATCTAATATTTCTCCTATCATTCAAACTTTAGCTTAGACACGCTGGAGAGTGCCTACCAGATTTATTATTATTATTATTATTTAAAGTAAAATCACTAAACTCTTTCCTTGCGTATTCAATTTTTCGCTTCAAATCTGATTTGGATCTTAGAACCTAACAGTCAGAGACGACAAGAATATCTATCAATCAGATTATTAACAAGAATATTTATCAATCAGACTATTACCGACGGTGTTAACGTACATATTTCTTTTTTATATAATATCCTCTCTCCCTCAAAGCTATTGGCCACCATCTTCCATATCCCGTGACTCATCATTTCCCCACACTCGCCGCTCACTCCCTTCTCGGCTCCGCTAAAGAAGCTCGAGAACGCGCGCGCGCTCTCGATACACCTCTAAAAAGCTTGGATAAAATGGCAAAGGGAATGAGAGCAAATCTCTTTCCCCTCCTCCTCTTTCTCCTCCCTCTCTCTCTAAATCTCTTCAATGCGTTCGCATCGTCTTCTCCGAAGCTCCATCAATCCGAAGGTATAGCTAGCTTATATATACACCAAGAAGCGCTTCTCCGAACAGCATTTCCTCGATCTCCCCACTCTTTAACCCTGATTTTTAGCTTTAAATCGATCGATCTCGCTCCTGATCGCAGAGCGCGCGCTCAGGGCGATCGCGGCGAAGCTCGGGAAGGCGAATTGGGACTTCGGCGTGGATCCGTGCGGCGGTGAGGGGAACTGGAGTGTGAAGGACGCGCCCAAGGGTTTCGAGAGCAGGGTCGTATGCGACTGCTCCTTCGCGAATGGCTCCGATTGCCGCATTGTGGAGATGTACGCGACCTCTGCCCCATCTCCCTCTCCTCTTCGATCTCTTCTTCTTAATCGCTTTTTTCAGCATTTTTTTTTTTTTTTTTGTTTGGTTGTCGCAGTTTACTGAAATCGGAGAATCTATCGGGAGTGCTTCCTCCGGAGCTCAGCCAGCTTAGCTATTTGAAACAGCTGTAAGAAGAATCGCTTCCTCTTTTATGTTTCTAGCTATTTGAAGCAGCTATTATAGGAATCTCTTCTTTCTCTTTGCGTTTTTATCCATTTGAAGCAGCTATGAGAAGAATCGCTTCCTCCTCTATATGCTTTTAGCTTTTTGAAGCAGCTGTGAGAAGAATCGCTTCCTCTTTATGTTTCTAGCTATTTGAAGCAGCTTTTATAGGAATCCCTTCTTTCTCTTTGCGTTTTATCTATTTGAAGCAGCTGTGAGAAGAATCGCTTCCTCCTCTGTATGCTTTTAGCTATTTGAAGCAGCTGTGAGAAGAACTAATTAAATGGTTTTAAAACTATTTTTCACTTTTTGTCCTTGCTTTATTTACAATGGAAAAAAATGTACAAAGACCATTGAACTTTTTTTTTTTTTGGTTATACGATCGCAGAGACTTGAGCCGAAACGTAATCACGGGTAGTATCCCGAGCGCATGGGGTCGGATGCGGTTAGAAAGCCTGTGAGTTTCCTGTTTTTGTTTTCTTTTTTATTTCTTGTTTGGGTTTAGCTAATTAGCTTTCTCTCATAGAAATCTTATTTATTTATTTATTTATTTATTTGCAGGATGATAATGGGGAATCGGTTGTCCGGGCCGTTCCCCCAGGTGCTTACCAAGATCACTACCTTAAAAAATTTGTAAGAGAATATATAATTACTGTTATTATCATTATCATTATCATTATTATTATAGTAAATAAATGTTTATGGATGACTCACTCAATATATTTACTTTGTTGCTGCTCCTGCTGTTGTTGTTGTTGTGTTACTCTGTACGTGTTTAGCTTTAATTAGCGTGCTAGTGAACGTTTAACTTATTGTTCAACAGGAGTATCGAGGGAAACAACTTCTACGGGCGGCTCCCGCCGGAGCTCGGTAATCTCGTTAACATAGAGAGGCTGTGAGTTTGCCACTATTTCCCACTGTAACTTACAGTAAAAATTACACTGAAAATCTCTGGAATTATTTACTTCTAGTTTGTAATATTTGATTTTAGAGTGTTACCGGCCAATGCATTCACTGGGGAGCTTCCCTCATCTCTTGCTAAGCTGACCAACTTGATCGATTTGTGAGTCCATCAATGTTCTCCTCGTTTTCTTTTAATTTTTTATAACACTTTTCGTGGCTTTTTTTTGTGTGTGGTTAAAACAGAAGGATTTCCAGTAACAATTTCTCCGGGAATATACCCAATTTCATTGAGAAATTTATGAATTTGGAAAAACTGTAAGAAATTCCATTTCATCATTACAATTTGAGTAATTTTTTTACTGTCGACTGATTAGCAAGGACCATGTTACAAAGTTCAAATTCTCTTGGCGCAGACACATCCAAGGGTGCATGCTGCTGGGGCCTATTCCTTCTAGCATTTCCAAATTGACAAACTTAAAAGATCTGTATGTTATGGATATTCACGGTTTAAGTTGTCGTTTTATGTAGTGTTATTTTCCTTGAGTATGTGTTTTGGTGATAATCAGGAGGATCAGTGACCTGAGAGGAAATGGGTCAGCTTTCCCAGAGTTGAGTAATATGAAATCCTTGAAGACATTGTGAGTTAATTAGCTTACTATATGTTTTTGGTTGGTTTTTAAATTTTTGGTACTTCGTAGAGTTAAATACATGTATTTCTTATGTGTAGGATACTAAGGAATTGCTCCCTTTATGGAAGCATCCCATCTTACTTTGGACAAATGCAGAAACTGAAGCTCCTGTAAGTTATTTGCTTTTGGCTTTTGCTGTATAGCTGATGCTGTCATTATGGTACTTTTTTTTTTTTTAATTTCTTCCATGATGTTTTCTTTTTTTGTCAATTATTTTGCATGTACATATCCATTTGGGGAGTTATCTGAGCAACTGGATTCAAATATTATTTCGCGGCAGTCCTTAAATAATCCATTTCAAGTCCACTCAGAATTGTTTTCTATAAATCTAAGCATGATTTATATAGTGTTGAGCAATGGAGGAAATCCTCAAGTTATTTTGTTGCGAAGAAAATATTAATTTGCGATTCCTTAAGCTGTATGAGCTTAGTGAAGCACATCTTGCTATTGTTTAATTGCAACAACCTAATTTATGTGCTTATAATTGTTCAGATTCTCTCCCTCAATCATGGCATGACAGCGAAACTACTTCCTAAGTTACTGTTTTGTGACTGTTTTATGTTGTTTTCTGCAGCGGTAATATTTCATCATATTTCTTATTCCTTTTCCCTTGTCTGTACAGTGACGTCAGCTTCAATAACTTGAGCGGTGAAATTCCAAGTTCTTTTGCCAACTTAGGAAGTGCAGACTTTATGTAAGTTATAACCAGCCCTGGCTTCGATAGGCTAATATACCTTTTATTGTGTCCTGAGGATTGTCTTTTATCTGGCAGATATATGATTGGAAACATGCTTACTGGGCAAATACCTGAGTGGTTCTTGCAGCGTAACAAAAATGCGTAAGTTTTACCTATAGTATTGGAACTAATTACAGACATTTAAGATTTTCCGTTCCTTTTATGGTATCTGATTACTGCTATTTAGATCCCAATAAAGATTTGCCATGCCATTCTTTGGAATTTGTTTCCTACCCTTATCTCTTCCCCTAGTGTGTGTTTTTTTTTTTCGAAGGGGAATTTTCTTTCTCGTTTGTCAGCCATTTCACGAATCTTCAAAAGGAAGACTAATATTCAATTTTGGTATTCAGGGATATCTCTTATAATAATTTCACATATGGGAACTCAGGCCCTATCCACTGTCTTCAAGGGAGCATGTGCGAATACTTCGGTATTTCTGCAGAATTTTTTCTTGTTAAATCTCTTTGACGTATTATAACACATCTCTAATGCTTAAATTTGCAGTAATGCGGTAGAGAGCTATTCACCCACAGTAAGCAGTCTGTAAGATTTTCTTGCTACTTTATTTTTGGGAGTTAATAGCTATTTGCCTATTTCATTTGAACTGTGAGTTGTCCAACTCAATGTATCTCTGACTCCTGTTTGTACCTTTACATATAGACCTTCTGTCCATCCATGCTTGAAGAGGAACTTCCCCTGCAATGCTTCCACTGGTCACTGTAAGTAAATCTAACTTATGGAATGATAATTATCTGTAACACAATAGTAAGTCAATATTACTGAAGATGTCCTGAAAAGAAAATTATTATGTTATCTCTGTACAAAACTTCAAGTAGAATATTACGTTAAAAATTATATATGTTGTGACTTCTTTTGGCACTATTCTTTGCTCATATAATTGGATTGATGTGTTCTGTTTGTAGACCCATACTCCTTGCATATCAACTGTGGAGGGAAAGGAGTGATAATCAACGGAACTAAATATGAAGGAGATACAGAAAGACAAGGCGCTTCGATGTTGTATTTAGGTTCAAACTGGGCATTTAGTAGCACGGGAAATTTCCTGGATAATGACCTTGATGCAGATAACTATATTGCAACGAACATTTCTAAGCTGTCCATGCCTAACTCTGAGCTGTACACAACGGCACGCCTTTCTCCTCTTTCTCTCACTTATTACGGCCTTTGCATGATGAACGGCAGTTATACAGTGAGTCTCCATTTTGCAGAAACGGTTTTCACTGATGATAACACATTTAGTAGTCTTGGGACGCGATTATTCAATGTATTCATTCAGGTTAGTAACAATGAAAAACTAGTTTTTTTGCACAGTACACTTGCATTGGTGAAGGTAGAATTCACAATTACTAAGTTTGTTCAATACAGGGGAAGATGGTATTAGAGGATTTTAATATTGAAAAAGAAGGTGGTGGACCAGGAAAACCAGTTATAAAGACTTCTACTGCATTTGTCGAAGATCATACCTTGGTGATCCACCTTTACTGGGCTGGAAAAGGGACAACAGGCATACCAAATAGAGGAATATATGGTCCTCTTATCTCAGCTATATCGGTGACTCCTAGTATGTTCCAGCCTGCATCGTTTTTTTAACTTAGGTTGGATTAATAATTGCTTAGGCAGGTTGATTGGATCGCTTAAATTCCATTACCGGGGTATAGCTTCTCGTTCTGTCTATTCTGTTCTGGTTCTAAAAGTGTGGAAGGAGAGGATATTTAACTGGTTATATTGTTTTATGTTGATGTTTTTAGTAAACAAATTCTGCAGTTACATGCTACATGTATTCATTTATAAAATGAAGACAACCAGATGCAGAAAGTCACAAATTTCTCATCAGGAGGACTTCCTCTTTTTTTACGCCTTGACTTTTATCTTGTTGGCCTATTAAATTATAGTTCATCAGTTTGTTTATTGTTAGTTCTTGCATATTGTTGACTTTTGATGATGCAGCATTTTTGCCTTATTTTCTTTTGTCTTCAGACTTTATCCCACCTGCTGATGTGGAACCTTCTGCTCATAGAAAGATACCTATTATGCTTGTGATTGGGATTTCAGTTTTGGTATTTTTCTTCACTCTGTTGGGAATTTTGGGATTGATTTTTAGGTGCAAAAGGTGGAAAAAGGACAATTCGCTGTACAAAGGTATTCTAGACTATCACACTAATACATATAGTTAACTTCCAGCATCTCGTTGTATTTAGCTCTTTCTCCTAGTACGACCGTTATGATATTGAGGATATACTTGAATCTGCACATGATCTGTATCGGTAAAGTTTCATTAATGGTATTTTTCTGTACTCAACTCTCTTCTCTTCTCTTTCTCCTCACATTCTGTTGCATGAGCTATCATGCATGAGTATCATCTATTCAGAAATGATGAATGCCTAAAGAAGCATTACCTCATTTCAGGCAGTTAAAACTAGGGAGTATATATTCAGTCAGATGAACTGAGAATTTATCCTACCTAACGACTATTTTAGTGTACTTAACATTCTTTGCTATGATGCATGTAAGAAAATAATAATTTCATGTGTTTCTCTGTTGCTTCATTTCAGCAACTATCCATCAATTCTTAGGGGGGGGGGGGGGGGGGGGGGGGGGGGGGGGGGGGGGGGGGGGGGGGGGAAGGGCAATCGAAATTTTGCATGCATCAGCAGTGTATTACTGTACTGTAGTTAATTAATCTAGAGAAGGCTGACAAGATAAATTACTTATTATTCATTAATTCATCTATCCAAGCAGATCTTAGAGCTCTTGACCTCCAAACCGGTTCCTTCACCTTGCGGCAAATTAAAGCA
The DNA here is from genome assembly GCA_016920855.1 of Puya raimondii. Classification (NCBI taxonomy): domain Eukaryota; kingdom Viridiplantae; phylum Streptophyta; class Magnoliopsida; order Poales; family Bromeliaceae; genus Puya; species Puya raimondii. Next base: position 167,209,489 of record JABWPP010000050.1, read on the forward strand.
GCGACCAAGAACTTCGATCCTGCTAATAAGATTGGTGAAGGTGGTTTTGGTTCAGTTTACAAGGTACTTACCAATTTGTTTGTCTAATGATGCTCCAGCATCAAATCTGAGCAAACTAGGGGCATATACATATATGTCCCAATAAATCAATATGCCTCCATAAAATCCAAATTTTCATATATGGAGTTTGTTTTTGAAAATACAAGGGTATTTATTTAAGAAATTAAGTTTTTGAAGGGCATTTTGAAAATTTACATTTTGCAGGTTGGCATGTATATAGAAAATTTTGCAGTAATCCGTATGGACATTTATGTCTCGACAAGCTATATTGAAATTCTCTTTTACAATTCATCTCTTCAGGGTTTATTATCTGATGGTACCATAATCGCAGTCAAGCAGCTTTCCTCAAAATCTAGGCAAGGGAATCGGGAATTCGTTAATGAGATAGGCATGATTTCCGCACTCCAACATCCTAACCTTGTGAAACTTTACGGATGTTGCATCGAAGGCAACCAATTATTGCTTATATATGAGTACATGGAAAATAATTGTCTTGCAAGAGCTCTTTTTGGTGAGCTTACCCTTCCCAATCTATCTATTTTTGCCATGTTGAGCATCTATAGTTTGATGACAGTTACAAAGGACTTGGATATATCGTTCCAAAAGAATCAAAATGACTTTGATATTCTTTTGTAGCTCAAAATGCACAATGCAAGCTGCAATTGGATTGGCCAACAAGACGCAAGATTTGCCTCGGTATAGCCAGAGGCTTGGTCTATCTACATGAGGAGTCTACACTGAGGATTGTTCACCGAGATATTAAGGCCAGCAATGTACTGCTCGATAGGGATCTTAATGCGAAGATTTCAGATTTTGGTTTGGCTAAGCTTAGTGAGGAGGATCACACCCACATCAGTACTCGAATTGCTGGAACTGTGTAAGTGATTATTCCTGATCTGAATTCCCTCATCTTCCCTTGCAATAAGTCAAAAATTTTCC